>JAPQVY010000155.1:5697500-6360000 GCA_028535165.1 Quercus tomentella | reverse complement strand
CCGCAAGTTTTTGGTTTTTTGATGAACCTATAGCCGCAGGTTTTAATCGCAGCTATAGGTTGAAAAAATTTTTTTTTTTTAAAAAGGGCCTATAGCCGCGTTTTCAAGACGCGGCTATATCCCTAAACCATGTCTATAGCTGCGTTTCTTTAAACGCGGCTAGAGGTTTGGTATAAATTTTAAAAAAAAAAAAAAAACCCTAAGATTATTCTCTCTCTAACCCGGTCTCTCACTCTCTCCCTTTGACTCCAAACCCTCACCGCCGATCCACCCCTCTCTCACTTTCTCTCTACAACCAAAACCTATAACCTCTCTCACTCTGGATCGGTCTCACCCTCTCTTCGATCTAAACGAGGCACAGCCTCCTAGCTCCGTCGTGAAGCCCAGCCGCCACCACCACGATGGTGGTTCCCAACCTCTCATCACTTCACGGATCTGCCAAGAACCGTGGCAGATCCAGTTCCAGGACCAGGTCGTTAAAATTATCGGGTTGATTTCGATCCAACCGTTTTTCGGAGGAGAGGAGAGAACAGATTCGGTTGCAGAAATGTCCAATCGTTTCGTTGGAACGAACTGATTGGCTTTGGAAGGTGTTTTTGCCTCAAGGGTCGGATAAGGATCATGAGGCAGTCAATGTGAGTGGGCCCAACGCGGTTGATATTTCGGGTTTGGAGTATCCGGAAACGGTTGTGTTTGTTGGGGGATTCAACCCGTTACTGGAGTGGTTGAAGAAATCTGGGAAACGTGCTCGCTTAATCGAGTTTCCAGACATGATGCATGCGTTTTATGTGTTTCCGGAATTGCCTCAGTTGATAGCACTGGTCAAGGATTTCGTTTCCCATAAATTCAAAACTTCCAATTCTTATTAACTTTATTCCATGCGTTTTATGGAGTTTATGCTTTTCATGTAACATAAAGTAAATTTATATGCACCCATTTCAATCCTGATGGCCATTCTGCTTTGGTATCCATTATAAATCTTCTTTTGAGGAATAATAATATTACTACTAAATTTTTTTTGATGTTTTAATAGGTTTGAAAAAAAATATAACACTTAATTGTAATTGAAAAAAGCTTTTCCTTAATACCTAGATATTAACCGGTTTGATAGTTTGTTTCTCTTTTTGTGGTCTTTTCTCTCCACGGATGCTAAATAGTAAATACATGCCCATATAAGCCTGTGTTTTCTCATTTAGACTACTGTACTAATTTGCTGCAGAGGATAACAATAAAGAGACTGAGCTACAATATTCATATGATGAGGAGACACTAGTTAATTAACAAGTCCAAACCTGAAATTTATACTGTTTTTGCTACCTTTTTATTATAAATAAAATGAATACTAGACCACTAGTCTCTAGTTGAAAGGTAGGGCACATACAGTTTCATTTCCTTAAACTTGGTATTAATGCTTCAGCTTTTATATAACACTTTTTGGCTTAATCATTTGATCCTCAAGTTTTTGTTTTTGTTTTCTTCTCCCTTTTGACATTTTGTCATATGAATCTCATTTATGCAAATTTCATTTACATAATTTCTTTCGTAATCTAAATGATTATATAATTGGAGTTAAACCACAAACTCGGGGGTACCTTTTGCAGCCAGCCTCCCCTCCTGCGTGCTATGGTTCATGCCATATACAGCAGGACTAGTGATATGCAATTGGTTAGAAAATCTCTCCCTGCACTTCTCAAAGAGTATCACTTTTGGAATTCAGGTACCATAATATATATTTTCTTTGATTTTAAGTGGAATTATGTTTACATTTCTTCCTAGCTTCATTTTTTGTGGCTTGAACTTTTTAACTATTTCCTTTTCTGCTGTTGTAGGAATACATAAGGTGACCATTCAAGATGCTCAATCTTGCAACCACACCTTGAATTGGTATTATGCAATGTGGAACAAACCCAGGCCTGAATCTTCAACAGTTGTATGTCCTTCTATCTAGCTTCATGCCTTAGCATAAGATCTTTTGTATATATAAATGGTGGATAACATTTAGAGGTGTAATCTTTAACCAATTTTTATCTCGCAGGACACAAAATCTGCTTCCAACATCTCAAATGTCTCTGAAAAATAGTATGAATGTGATAATTATGAAAAATAGTTTCTGTCTTCCATTCTCCTGTCAGGAAAAAAATGAGTCCTGGTTCAAACTATGAGAGCACCTTTGCAAAGCCATTGCACAAGATATCCATACTGATGTTGATCTGGTGGATTCAATTTATGGTTTATTTGATGCAGGGGAAAAAGTGTCAAAAACTGTTTTAAGTAATGAATCTATTATAACGCCTTTAACCCATGCAAAATAGACGTAGAAAACTAGTCTTAATAACAATCATTAATACGCCATCTGCAATTCTCAAGGATATTCTATTTATAAAATGCCTTTTCTTGAATATGCATGGATAACTAGCAAACATTTAGGATTGAATTTTATCATAAAATTTCTTCTTTAATAGCATTCTAGTTATGGCATACCTTAATGGCATTGGAGTATAAATTATTAGCAAGTTTATTGTTCTGTGCTGCTTAAGCTGAAATCTTGTTCTTTTGAATTGAAAAGCAAAATTTTATTTTGTTTATCATCAATATTCTATTTTGATGTTTGAATTATTCTACCTTTTGTTGCTCATACCTTCCTTACCAATGAATTTAGTTTTTCAAATCTGTTTCTTGAAATATCCAAAATTGTTTAGTAATGTGTGATGTTATATTACAAGTTTTTATTTTTCATTTAAAGGTTTATTTATTTGATGTGATTCACTGAAACCTATTAAGTCATGTAGCAGGACGGTTCATTACTTCAGCGTATAGGTTGATTCTTCATCTTTCTAAAGATTTTGTTTTTTATTTTTTATTTTTTAAATTTTCATATTTGCTCCATTTTTATACTTGTATTATGCTACAATTAAGTTTTGAAATTTTGATTAATTTTTCATTTTTATTTTTCATTGTAATAATGGAATAGGAAATTTTTTGATGATGTACGAGTAAGTGAATTTTTTTTTTTTTTTTGATTGTCAAACTGTATCAGAAACTTTCATTGATGAGGACAACTGTCCAATGCAATTACATCACACATAAGATGATTCTCAATACAAGGTGGGGAATCTTCAACCCAGATTACACATTTGTCCACAGTCTTTGCCTCTCTAGCCGGTACATGAGCTGCCGAGTTGTGCATTCTATTCGTGTGAACAGCCTTCCACGAGATAAACTTCTGCAGAAAAAACCTTGAGCCTTCAATGATCTTCAGTATTGTTTTAGCAGGTGCCGTATAGCCTTTCAATGCATGGATGATCAATTGAGCATCACCTTCCAGGATAATGTGTTTTAGCCCCAAGTCCCACGCAAGACCAATTCCAGCCTCCATTGCTTTTGCTTCAGCTTCCAAGGCCCCCAGTGGAAATTCCAAAAGTTTACACATAGCGCCCATAATCAGCCCCTGGTTATTTCTTATGACCACACCGATCCCACACTGTCCTTGGTCCTTAAACACCGCAGCGTCAACATTTACTTTATACCAACCATGTGGAGGTGGGTACCAGTGTTTGTGAGTGCTTTTTGGCTTTGAGGGTCTGCCACAGGAAGGCTTAACAGCCCGGACCTCTGCCCAATAGTTCCTTGCCACTTCTGCAATAGACTTACCATTTTTTCCAGCCTCACCATGCCACACCTTGTTCCTATTGTTCCATAAACACCATGCCACAATAGCAAAGAGCTCCCAATCTTTTTCCCCCTCGGTATTCTTCATAAACCACACCACATCTAAAAATTCTGTTGGGGTTTGGGGTAAGATGCAACAATTGATCCCCACTTCCTTCCATGTTTCTTTCGCAATCGTGCAGCTCCAGAGTGTATGGCCCGAAGATTCACTCACACCACAGAAATCACAGCGGTCCTCTGTTAAAATCTTTCTATGCATTAAACACTGTTTTGTAGGGAGTATGTTTCTACAATCTCTCCAAAGGAAATGCTTTACTTTACTTGGGCATTGGATGCTCCATATGGACTTCCAGATTTGAGTCATACTAGAGCTATCCGAGCACCCAACAACTTCTTCCACTCTTCCCAGGTCAGCAAGGCATTTCACCACTACCCAATAGGCACTCTTCACCGAGAAGCATCCGTTAGGAGTTTTCCCCCAAACTAGAGAGTCTGCTTGGTTCAGGGGACTAAGGGGAATGCTCAGTATGGCCTCAGCTTCATGGGGTAAGAAGGTATCTTTGACCAGCAAGGTTCTCCACTCCCCTGTTTCGGAATTAATGAGGTCAGCTACCTTTTCACACTGCACTTCGGCTGGCTTCGGAGTAATCACGAGTAAGTGAATTATGTACTGAAGTATGAGTACACTTTTTGGTCAGATTGACTTTTCCCTAATCAGATATCTTAAAAATACACTCCACTTAAATGCAATAGAAACAAAAGGGTCATCCTGTACGTCAAAGTGTCCCTTCTGACTTACTTTTAAAGGTTAATTGCCATTTCATTATAGGCTTAGTGATTTGGTTCATTTTTACTTTTCCTCTTTTCAACAGCCAAGAAGGGGGTGCTTTGAAATACGAGAAAAAGGTGGCGAGACATTCATCAGTCTTCTGGTAAACAATACAAATTTATTTGTGTGTTTTTTTTTTCCATTGTGTTGACCTTTAGATGCATTATGCATGTCAAATCTGGTTTTCCCCAGTATGTTCTTATGATGGCTGTTGATGTAATTAGCTTGAATTTTCTGCCCCTTGGAAATTGAATGGGTTTTTTGTATTCTACATACCGTTGATTGCGATAATGAATTACAGTTTTGTTGTTGAAAAGGCTGCTAGGAATTGTCTCATGAGAATATTAGGTGATATGAGTATAGGGAATTAGCCGCGTGATTGGGCAAGGGAAAGAAAAAGAAAAAACAAAACAAAACCTATAGCCGCGTTTTTAGGCTATAGACAAAAAACCTGGGGGAGGCTGTAGCCGCTTTTTGTCTATAGCTGCGTTTTGAAAAACGCAGCTATAGATCAAAGCCTATAGCCATGTTTCCATAAGCGCAGCTATAGGCCCGTAGATACGCCGTGTTTACAAATGCATGGATTTTGAAACCTTATTATTAAATATTTTTCACTAGTCATCTAGTCCCTTAATTTGAAGTGCATGAAAGAGTCTGAGGAGCTTCTCTTGAAATAAAAAACTATGGTGAACAAACCTAATGATTTGTTTTAGAAGTGAATATAAAGAGAATGATTTGGACTTTATTATTTAGTTTCAATGACTTGAATATAGAGTATGAAATTATTATATAATTTTTTTTTTTATCGTTGATATTTATGAAGAGAATTTCCCTTTGTTAATACGTGCATTAGAAGTGAATATGTAAAGATGTCATTTCAAATCCATATTATCAGTGTGTTTTTGCTCAAGCAAAATTTTCAAAACTCACATCATCATGTGTTGTTAAATTTATATTAAGCAATTTATGATTACAATTGTTTTTTAGATCCCTTAAATGTAAATCCTCAAATTGAAATGCAACCTAAGAGAAAATTCTAACTTCATGCAGGTGAAAAACTTCCCTTGTTTGGATGCTCGATTGTCTGACATATGCATCAATACTTCGGCAGCTCCAACTTATCTTCCTGCCTACCAATTCAAGAACCAAGATAATGATGGGAATGTTCGAAAATTCAATCTTATAGATGGTGGTGTTGCTGCAAACAATCCGGTATATAATCATTTAGAGAGAAAGTTAATTTTAAATTGCATATTTGATGTTCAACTTTTGACATTTATCTATTGAATTGAATTCGTGAAATTGAGTACACTCTAAAACTGTGGAGCTTATGATATGGCATGAATTACGTTTGCCATATTGCATTTTTCATCAATCAAATGATGATAAATTTTTTTTTTTTTGGAAATATTGATAGTAGAGGGATTTAAATGAAACATTTTAAAGCATATAGATGATTTTGTAAAGAAAAGATCAAAAGTTGAGAACAAAATATGCAATTTATTCTAAAGTTAAAAGTTTCAACACAAGAAAGCCTAATCTTTATAGTGTTTTTCTTTTCTTTTTGGCACCATGGTCTAGACATTAGTAGCCATAAACCAAGTGACTAAACAGGTCTTCAAAGAAAATCCTGATTTCTTCCCAATTAAACCCATGGACTATGGCCGCTTTCTAGTAATTTCAGTAGGCACCGGCTCACCCAAGACAGCAGAAAAATACAATGCTAAAAAGGCAGCCAGGTGGGGCACTCTTGGTTGGTTACATTATGGTGGTTCTGTTCCACTAGTGGATGTGTTTACTCAAGCAAGTGCAGATATGGTTGATGTCCATATTGCTGTGCTGTTCCAAGCTCTTTCGTTCAGAACATAATTACCTTCGAATTCAAGTTAGAAAATTTCTGGTTTCTCTCTAGGTTTTTATGTTGAATTCATATAAAGTTATTTAGTATTGACTAGTCTTTTGAAATACGACATTAGGATGACACCTTGACCGGGACAGATGCTTCAGTTGATGTGTCTACAAAACAAAACTTGGAAAAACTTCAATATATAGGAGAAAGAATATTGAAGAAACCAGTATCACGGGTGAATTTAGAGACGGGTTTGTCAGAACCAGTCCAATAACCCCACCCAGCCACACTTATATTTTCCAATTTTGGTATATCTCTCTTTGTCGACTAGAACTTTTTCTCTCTAAGGTTTTTGGGTCTTGGTTTGATCTGGGTTAGAGATAGAGAGAGGTTGAGATCGGTTTGATCCGGGTTAGAGAGAGACGCTAAGATCGGTTGCTGGCGGAGGTATGGCTGGTGGCGACACGATGCAAGACCAGTGACGGCGGAGCTTAAAAGCTCCGGTTCCTTTGGATCGATGAAATCGAGGTCTAGAAACCACCGTGGAGTAGTGGTGGGTGATGAAGCCCAGACATATTGGGTCAGGTTTTTGCTAGATCTATCCCCTTTGAACAAATAAAGATTTATCCCTTTTCTATCTCTTTGATCTAAATGGAGATTTAGTCTCTCCCTCATGAGCATCGCCATGACAGCCACCACGACAACAAAACCAAACCCAATGACATCTCAGACTCTCGCTCTCTTTGATCTACACGGTAGGATTGGGTTTTTGCTATTTGGTTTTCATTTGGGTTTGCTTTGTTTAATTTGGATGAAGGTGTGTAAGGTCTTTGTGTTTGTTGAAGGTCTTTGTGATTTGAATCTTTTAAGGTCTTTGTGTTTGTAATGAGAATGTGAAAGAATAAACTTATGCTCTGTTTGGATTAGGGCTGTCCACGGGTCGGTCCGGGTCGGGTTTGTGCCCAACCCGGAACCGACCCGACGGAATCAGGTTTTGGAAAAACTCACCCGCCGCCGACCGCCGGAGTAAACGGGTCGGCCAGATTAGACTTCAACGGGTGCGCGAACGGGTCGGTCAGCGTCAAAGATCTGAGAAAACGGCAAAAAAAGGGCGAGGAAACTGCGAGAAAAGGTGAGAAAAACCCAGATCCGACAAAAATCTCATCGAAATCTATGAGATTTCGCCAGATCCGGCGATAATCTCACCGGAGTCGATAAGATTTCGCTAGATTCGCTCAAAATTTCGTCAGATCTACGTGAAATAGCGCCTGAATCAAGGTTTTTTGGCCGAGATCTAGGTTTTTTATCGTCGGAATCTGGGTTTTTATCGTCGGAATCTGGAATTTTCTCGCCGAAATCTGGGTTTTTCACCGGATTATGGGTTTTTCGTCGGTCGGTTCGGGTTTTTCGGGTTTTTGGGGAGAGAAACCGAAACCGACCCACCGGAGTCGGTTTCTGGTGGAGAAAATCCGTCGTCGACCGCCGGAGTAGGTCGGGTCGGTCGGTTTCGAATCGGTTCCGGTCGGGTCTCCGGGTGGGTCGGGTCACCGGATATGTTTGGACAGCCCTAGTTTGGATGTTTAAAAAAGGAGGGCGAGTAGAGTAAAGGAAGGGTGAGTAATTCAATTACCTTGTTTGAAAGTTTTTTAAGTAAGGAGGGAGAGGGGTTTCAACTACCTCTAACCCCTCATTTTTAATTCCCCAAAATTAGAGAGATTTGGAGGGAGAGTAGAGTAGATAAATTGTTGACCAAATAAATTCCCCAATTTACCATTTCTAAATTAACAAAATTACAAACCGATTATATAAATAATCTTTGTTTGTTTCCTAAGAAAATTTAAGGTGAATGAAAAAAAAATTGAATCTCACTATTTAGACGCCGCCGAGTCGTGGGTCGTCGATGACGACGTCACCAGGTCCACGTCGCTCACGGCAATCGGTCTCGAGTCGATGGTTGTGCACAAGATTGGGCATTTGCTTGGGCTCGGACATTCATCGGTGGTGGAATCGATCATGTACCCTACAATCACGTCGAGGACTAGGAAGGTTGAGCTTCATAGTGATGATGTTATGGGGATTCAGTACTTGTACGGAACAAACCCGGCGGGTAACAATGGTTCATCTCTGCCGTCATCTGGTTGTGAAACTAGTGATGGTGGTGGCACCTTGATTTCGATCTCTCTGTTAGGCATTAGAGCCCTTTTGGGCGTTGGGTTTGGATTTTTACTCTTTTTTAGTTTTTAGGTATATACTTTTTTAAAAAAATTTATTTATGCTTCTCCAAAAAAAAAAAAAAAAAAAATTCATTAACATATTCTAAGATTTGGACGAATGATAATCAAGTTCAAAATTTTACAAAACTGATAAATTAATCATAGACCAATGTTGCAAGTCCATTTTCAAATAGAAGTAAATTTGTCTATTTAAATCATTTCCTCTCCTCTCCATCCTAATTTTTAAAATATCCAAATAAAAGAAATGGCTAATTACTCCATTCCCCCTTACTAATTTTAAAAACATCCAAATAAGGTAGAGGATAACCATTCCTCTCTACTCTCCTCCCCACTACTCTCCTCCCCTCTACTCTCCTCCCTCTCTAAACTTCTAAACAGGCCATTAGTAATTGTTGAATGTCTTTGTGTTTTGTAAATCTGTGGGCATGTCATTGTGTTTTGTAAATCTGAATAATTTTATGGGTTTGGTTGCTAAGGAAATATAAGAAAAGAGAAAAAAAAATATATCTTAATTCTTTAATTTTTGGGCAAAGTGAGATGATTGACCGTGAAGAACACATGTTCTGGTTCTTCATGTTCTTCCCCAAAAAAAAATTAATTTAATTCTTTTCTTTTCTTAAGGTTTTTTTTTTTTTTTTTTTTTTTAAATTTATTTCATCAATTGATTTTTTATTTTCTGAGGTGGCATTTTATGCTGACGTGGATGCTAACGTGCTATTTTTAATATTATTTTATTAGCCATGTCAGCATCTAACATGCTACCTATGCACTCCGTCTACCATATAGGAGGTTTCCATTAGTGGGTTGATGGCAGAGACCAAAATAGAATTGATTTTCTTTTTTTAGGGATTACATTAATAGCAAAATTAATTTAGGGACCAAAATGGGAATCAACCCAAAATGTAGGACCAAAAGTGTATTTTTACCTTTCTTTTTTTTTTTTTTGGTTAAATGTGTAATAAGGTGAGCTATATGATTTTGAAGAAGAGCACTACTTCAGAATCTTAATCAAGTCTAAAAACAAAAACATTAAAAGTATTATCAATGAAACCGAAATTAATTGTGAACCTGCAAATGCATTGTGACTCGTGAGCAAGATCTAGATTTTAGATAGTTTCGATTAATTTAATCCAATCTCACACCCTAACTGAAATTAAGAATATAGTGGAAAATAAGTTGTACCAAACTAGCACTAAATTAACATTTTAGATTTGGATTTACTATTAATTAGATCTTATTTAATAAATTTAATGTGTATAAATACTTTTAAAAAATGACTATAATTTAAAATTTAACCAAAATTTAGTAAACTATATAAATATTTTGAAACTTATTATTGTGACGAGAATAGGAATTTAGATCAAATGTTTAAGGCTGTGTTTGATTTATGTAAAATATTTTTCGGAAAATAAGTATTTTCCGGAAATGCTATTTTCGGGAAAGGAAAATATTTTCAAGTGTTTAGTTGCATTCCAAAAAATGCTTTGGAAAATATTTTCTAGTGTTTGGTTGTGTTGCTGAAAATAATATAGAAAACACATTTTCTTCTTGTTCCTCACATTTTCTCACATTTTCTCACATTTTCTCAACTTCCAAACAAATATATAATACAATTTCTCAATAGATAAACACAGAAACAAAACCCAACAAAAAAAAATTCATCAAATCTGGTCAAATTCATCAAAACCCAACCATTTCTCAATTGCGATCTCAGTGCAATCGGTGCAGTCTCAGTGCGATCCTGGGGTGCGATCACGGCGAAGTCGAATGCGTGATCTGGGCTTTGGGTTCGCCAGCGAAGTCGAAGGGTGCGATCTGGGTGCGATTCGAAGTCGAAGTCGAAGTCGAGCGGCGAAGTCGAAGGGTGCGAAGTCGAAGGGCTCTGGGTTCGCCGGCGAAGTCGAAGGGTGCGATCTGGGTGCGGTTCGAAGTCGAAGTCGAACGGCGAAGTCGAAGGGTGCGATTCGAAGTCAAAGTCGAATGGCGAAGTCGAAGGGTGCGAAGTCGAAGGGCTCTGGGCTCTGGGTTCGATCTCTCTCTGGGTGCGATCTCTCTGGCTGGAGCTTGGCTGGCCGGAGGGGTGTGCTCTCTCCCTCTCTCTCTCTCTTTGTCTGTGTTTTCCAGAATCCATTTGAAGGTAAAATAGCAACTGAAATTGATTTTCGGCTTGAGAGGGGAATTTTCAGTCAAAGCTAAAATTAATTTCTGTTGACCCTATTTTCCTGTGCTTACCAAACACACATTTTTACGGAAAACCATTTCCGGAAGTGGTTTGAAGCCAAAACAAACGCTGCCTAAAAATATCAAAAAGAGTAGAATCTTAATATACTTAGTAATATACAACCATACCTATGAGATGATAGATTTTGATAAGGTAAGTATGAGTTGCTCAAAACGAACACTAAATGACCTAAGAAATGTGACCCAATGCACATCATTATGAATTGTATCTTTCAAAAACCGGTGTGATCTAATGATTGAACTTTCTGCATTCCAATCATCATAGGTTGCCACTACTTGTGGAAAAAATCCAGATTTCAACTAGTGATTAAAATGTTTGCCAATTATTGAGCGCAACAACTAGACATTTGCCCTAGAGTGTGCACATGGACACTTACGCACTACAACTTGAGATTGAAAATCAAAAGAACAATGTTAGAGATGTGCCTAACTTTTTTACATGGACTCACACTAGTAACATCATTTTATTATACATCAATCATAACATATCATCTCCACTGTTGTAAAAGAAATTGTGAAAAATTTTATATCGTGAACTTATTGAAATTAAACCAAAAAAGAGTCATTGGATAGGATATTTAAATCCAAAATATATTGCCCACCTTAAAATTCCTTTTGCTAGATAATGAAATCCACTATCCACATTGCCATTAGGATATCACTTCACCTAATTCTTCTTACCTGTAATTCTCCTGGAGTCTCAACTACAATTCCTGTATATGTAGCGTCTAAGATGCAATTTCTTCTTTACTAAAGAAAGATAACTATAAGGAAATGGAATACTCTGTTGTTCCTGTCAATGATAAAGCTACGTATCAACTCAAACCATATTGAAGAAACCACTATGTATGCATATGGTCCATATTATAGCATTATTAGTCCCATAACAATGATGAAAATGTTGATTCTTAACCAATACTTGAAAGCTTAAAGGATTATAAATAGATTGGCACTATGTAGTTTCCGGCAGCACAATTAACATCCTAGCCCCATAATCATATTCTCATCCCAGTCCCTTATGGAAAAAACAATATCACCCCTGCGGCCTCCAACACATGGAAACTTCATTACTGTTCTTAGCATTGATGGAGGTGGAATAAGGGGGATTATTCCAGGAATCATACTTAGCTTCCTTGAGTCTGAGTTACAGGTTACAATATTGTTATATACCAACCAGTTGGCACATGTCATCTATGTGTATAAAGTTGAAATATTAGTTTTCAATCTAAAGTTCTTATTTAATAGGAAAAAGAAACCAATCATTGGTAGCTAGCATAATTGCTTCTTTTTTTTCCCAAATAAAAAATGGGTTTGATTAGTAACTTTCATCCCAATATAGTCACTTACAAGACATGCGTGTAGATTAACTTCTACAAGACCATTTGCCAAGCTTGAACTTTATAAAAATTGACTAAAGTGGTACTACATATAAGTTATTCAAAATAGTAATGGCAATTAACATGACTATTTTTTTCACATGGTTTTTTTTACATTTTTTACCTTGTGGTGCAGAAAATTGATGGCCCTGAAGCTAGAATTGCAGATTATTTTGATGTGATCGCAGGGACAAGCACAGGAGGTCTTTTGACTACCATGCTAACTGCACCAAATGAAAACAAACGCCCCATGTATACTGCAAAAGACATCAAGGCCTTCTATTTTGATAATGGACCTAAAATCTTTCCTCAAGATCGGTAACAATTGAGCCTCAATGTTTTTCATGCTATCACTATGTCTTATTCCATATTAAATAACACTATACTAATATGCTTAAGCCACAGTTCTCCATTTGCTCAAGCAACAAAATTGATTAAAGCCATAACAGGACCAAAATACGATGGAAAGTATCTTCATAGCCTTCTGAAGGAAAAACTAGGGAATACTCAATTACGCCACACACTGACCAATGTGGTAATCCCAACCTTTGACATCAAGCAACTCCAGCCAGCCATTTTCTCCAGCTATGAGGTTTTTAAATTAATCCAAGTTTTTAACTTTACCTGAAATTAATCCAGTCTAATGAGAAGGAATTAACACTTCACATAAACAAAAAAGAACTAACATATATTTGTATCCATGCCTTAATTAGGTGAAGAACCATGCACACTTTGATGCCTTAATTTCAGATATATGCATTGGAACCTCAGCTGCCCCAACATATTTCCCTGCCCATAATTTTGATACCAAAGACTCAACTGGAAGAGTGAGAAAATTCAATCTTATTGATGGTGGTGTAGCTGCTAATAAACTGGTAATAAGTTTAGTATACATCGCTTTTTTATTCTCTCCGGAATCATACTCTCTTATCAATATCATTGTCTAATTCTCATATGATTCTGTAGGCTTTGATTGCCATTGGCGAAGTGACAAAAGAGATTAACCGGGGGAGTCCTAACTTCAGTTCCATAAAGACAGCAGATTATGGTCGATTTCTGGTTCTATCACTAGGAACTGGTTCAACAAAAGTTGAAGAGAAATACACTGCCAAAGAAGCAGCTCGGTGGGGTATATTCGGGTGGTTAACTAGTGGTCACTCTGCCCCATTGGTGAATGTGTTCGCTCAAGCAATTGCTGATATAGTGGACTTTCACATTTCTGTTGTTTTTAAAGCTCTCGATAGTGAAAATAACTACCTCCGAATTCAGGTAATAATTAAACTTCAATGCTTAAGTCCAATGTGTGCAGATATTACTATACTCAAGTTTTATTCAATTCAGTATTTCATTGATTGATTTTAACTGATGCCTTGAGTCCAAAAAGTGCAAGGGATGTAACTTCATAGTCAATACTCATGTTGGCACATTAATATGAGAGTGATAAATTAGTTACCACTTTTTCTAAAAGTTTAAGTCAATGGAAAAAGACAACTTTAATCATTTAAAAATTATTTTAACATTGACATTTCAGGATGATACACTAAAGGGAGAAGTGTCTTCTGTTGATATTTCCACCAAGGAGAATATGGAAAATCTTGCAAAAGTTGCAGAAGGATTATTAAAGAAACCGGTCTCAAGGGTGAACTTATAGACGGGTAATCTGGAGCCTTCTAAACATGAGACTAATGAGGAGGCTCTCATAAGGTGTAGATTATTCAAATTTTTGTGAAGTAAAAAAAATCTGCATTGTTAATAATAACAATAGCTTTTATCTAAATAATGCAGGTTTGCAAAGCTACTCTCAAAAGAGAAGCACTGTCACGAAACCTCATCACTGCAGAAATGAGATGCGAAACATAACTGATGTTAATCTAAGAACTGCAGAAATGATATAAAGTTAATGTAACATATTTCCATGGAACTTTGAACAGGCTTCAGTGCAATGAAATGGAGCCTGGTCGGTAATTTGCTTGAGTCCTCTTGTTAAAGTCTAAAAGACTGTGTATTAAACTATATAGAATAAAGTACAAAGGTCTGTCTTTTATATAGGTAGACAAGATACGTTGTATAAGTAATATAAGTGTAGTACAAGAACCTAGAATAATTGGCCTAAGCACCTTGGGCTTTTTTTCTAACAGCCTCTCACAAACTCATTTGGGTGAGTGGAGACCAACTTGAATTTGGCAGCTAATGCATGAAAACATCTTGGTGGAGGAGGCTTGGTAAAGATATCAGCCAGTGGCGACGCCACGTTATGCTCAGGATGTTCCCAGGAACACCCTAAACTGGAAAAAAAAATTATATATATTAATTAAAAAAAATTTAATTGTTTATCCTTTTAAAAAAAAAAATTAGGAACACCCTCAATAAAAAAATTAAAAATTATTTGTTCTACTTTCAAGCCAAAAAAAAAAAAAAAAATTGTAACAAAGCAAGAGGCAAGCCCACGGATTCTCAAAAAAAAACAACGGACAGCAAGCCCACGACAAGCCCAATAGATGGTAGCAAACCCAGTAACCCATGGATTATAAAAAAAATTTAAAAAAAAAAAAAACTTGACCTAATATACTGAAATCAGATCGAGCCTCAAACAAAACCCAAATTAAAAACTCTCTCTCTATCTCTATCTCTAAAAAAAGTCTAAAACTTTTCGAAAACCCTAATTGAAAAAGAAAGAAGCAAAAAGGTCTCTCTCTCTATGTCACATTCACTTGGGAGTGGGAGCGATGCCAAGGAGGCTGGCATTTTGGAGCTCGATTTCAGTGAGTTGTTGGTCACAATCCATCTCGATGATAAGTGGCACAACTAGGATCAGGAAGGTGGTGCCGGTGATCCATGCCGCCTTGCCAGTGCTACGGAAGAGCTTCTTGGACACGATGGTGGCTTCGGAGGCGGTGCGCTTGGCGTGGATGACAATGGACGACTGGGATACGTTGCAACTGGCCCTGGATATGAGGGAATGTTCGCTTTCCTTGCCTTGGGTCACTCGCTTTTTCCCTTGAGACGACCAATGGAACGAACAGAGAAGAAGATCGCCAAATCTCACTAAGTGTTGGACCCACAACGGTCCACAGAGTCACTCCTTTCTCTGATCAGTCGGAGGAGGAGTTTGAGGAATTGTACACAGGTGTGACTCAGACTCTCTCTCTCTCTCTCTCTCTCTCTCTCTCTCTCTCTCTCTCTCTCTCTCTCTCTCTCTCTCTCTCTCTCTCTCTCTCTCTCTCTCTCTCTCTCTCTCTCTCTCTCTCTCTCTTTAAGACTTTGAATTGTGATTGTCATTTGTCTGTTGTTTTGCCTTTTGCTTAGTTTACTTTATAAATTTTTATTAATATTTGCCCTGTTTTTGGAGTTATCCGATGGTGTATTTATTAATATTTGCCCTGTTTTTGGAGTTATCCGATAGTGTTGGTGTTGGTGTGGTGTTGGTGAGATAAATTAATTGTCTTTTAATGTTGGTGTTGTGTTTTTGGTGAGATACAATTAATTGGCTTTATTTGATTGGTTCTAGTCTTGTGATTGGGGGTCATGGGGCATTGGAATTGGGGGGTGGATGGGGGCATGGGGCCAGGGTAAATGCACATGGGTGTGTGGCTGTGTGCTAGTGCAACAGTGCAACTAATAAACAATTATTTAATTAACCAATAATTAATTGGGAGAAGCAACTAATAAACAATAATTAATAATTTAGTTAACCAATACATTATAAAAGACAAACAAATTAAATTATTTTACTATATTAGGCTAAACAATAATTAATGAAACAACAATATAACAAATTATAGTTTATAAAAGACAACAAATTAATGAAACAACTAAACAACAATATTTAATAATTTTATTAATATTTCAAATGAACTTATAGTTTATTGTTTATTCTTTTGCTAGAATTATGGACAAGTATTTGATAAGAAAACCACATACCCAAGATTCATCTCCTGTGCAAAATTTATCTTCATCTTTTAAGTGAATTTGTGTTGACTTTAACTTAGAAATTCTTAAGGAACACCCTAGAAAAAATTCCTGAAGTTGCCACTTATATCAGCTAGTCTTGTGAGAGACAGATTGAGCTTTAAGTTTTAATGTATTGTTTATTATTGTTGTTGTTCTTGTTTTTAGTATTTATTCTAATTGGTGTTTTGTTTATCGTGAGTTGGATCTATAGCCATCCATGTGAATTGTATTGTCTTTGCTCTGGCTTCAAGCCCTCAGCCATGCATAAAAAAATGTCTTGCGGCCGGGTATGGGTGCACTTACATTTATCAAGAATGTTATTGTTAATATTATCAGTTTGTGCAGTCAAAATTGGGCAATAGAAGACTCATCTTTCACAATTTACTTTTTTGGCTTCCACTTTTGTGCATTTTCCTAATATAAAAACAAAGAAAACCAAGCTTTAAGCCTTTAATAATATATCATTAAAATCACGTACCCTTGATGCGATGGTCACTTTACAAGTATAAATGTTTGTAGAGCGTGGGGGACAAGGGCCGAGATTCAAGTCTCTAAGAGGGAGCTTCACACACATATACACTTAGATTAGGTTAAAGTAGATTTTCTATCTTGTATAAAAAAATAATAATAATAATAATATATCATTTAATATATATCACCCGTGCACTAGCTTCTGTGATTTTTTTTTATTTTTAACTTATGATGGTCTTTTGAGATGTATGTTGATGCGTCTTTTTCATGCTTATTCCTAATGTTATAAGGTCTAACTGGAAAGATATTATCAATTTTCATACTTAATTTGTTCCCTTCTCAAAACATAAATTAATCTTCTTCCTACCTTGCTAGTAAACTGCAAATAATTGATTTAAAAATATTGCAGCAATACAAATATCAGTTAATACTAGATTGGAAATGCAGTAAGTCAAATACTGCCATAGAAAATTCTAAACAGGTGGTGCTAAATCTATGTTCCTGTCAAGAAAAAACTTAGTAAACTCTCAACATGAACTACTTACGGTTAGAATAATGGCTAAATGATTTAATTCACCATTTTCCTATTAGTTTAAGCTTTAGAGACAAGTCACATAATTTCATGCTGCAGTTCTTTCATTAATCTCTACTGTAATTTTTTTTTTCTTTCATTAATCTCTACTGAAGGTCCTAGAAATGATCAAGTTGTGAAAACAATGCATAAGGCCAATAGAATGACCAAGTTTTTACATTTCTTTTATGCAGCGCTTGAAATTGAATGGTACACATATGTTGAATTGTTGAATTCTAACAAGTACTCGGTTACTAGAATTGCCTTCGTTATCCTCTGATAATGGATATAATATTCTTCACATTTAAAATTCCATTTGCCCTTTCTTCACGTTTGTTTTAGCCAAAGAGAAAAGGGAGCATAACCTAGACAACGGTCTCAAAAGTTTGACTATGTCAACTGGAAAATTTACCAAAACTAAAAGTATCGTAGCTATAAGACTTACTTCTTTTCCTTTTTGACAGAACAATCAAATCTTTTAAGAATGAATAACCATGCATGTCGGATTTGCAAAATGGTATAGATACATAGGGTCAATAATTCAACACGATTTGAAGACAAAATTCGTAAGGCCAATAGAATTATCAAGTTTTTCACATTTCCTTTAAGCATTAGATGTAATTGAATTGTACACATTTGTTTGAATATTGAATTCTGACAGGTACCTCAAATGACTTTTCAATGATATGATAACCGGTTGGGTGTATACACATTATTGAAGTCCTAAATTGAATAATAATATTAATAATAAGTGGTTAATATATTATAGTTGAGCTCGTAGCAATTAAACCTTTTGAGTTAAGTGTGTCTTTATAAATTAAATACTCAAGGAGTCTCCTTAAAGTGTTTTATCTCCCCAACATCACCATCATGTTGGGAAGATAATACTTAGGAAAACTCCAATTGAGCCCAAGGTGTTTATCTCCCCAACATCATCATCATGTTGGGAAGATAATACTTGGGAAAACTCTAATGGAGTCCTTAATATGACATAGGAGCTCCACTATATTATATTACTTTCTCAACTAATTCCCTTCTTTTTCTCTATATGAACATTCTACTCACACGTGTATATCCAACACATCTTTTGGTTACTTGAGGCGCCGCCTTTTGCGAATCAAATTAACATGTAAAATGTAAAGACTTGTTATTCTTGAATGTTGCAGCCATTGAATGTAGCAAAAGCAAAGCTTGAGAATAATAATAAATTTAATTTTAGCCACTAGGTAGGGATTAACTTGGGGGTAGCCATTCATGAGCGCCTTTGTTAGGCCTGTTGCCTAACTAGTCCCATATTGCCTTTATGGTCTAACCAAACTCATGCTCACCTACAATTCTTTTGAAGTGGTCTCACCTACAATTCTCACTTACAGTGACCATAGCCTAAAGGGACAATTTTTGTGACAAAGTAAGAGGCAATGCTTGTAATTCACCCGAACTTTCCAAACACTACATTGGTTTATGAATTTTCAGTATATATGTACGTAAACAATATCAGAAAAGGTACAAGTTATTGGTCAAATTTGAAACACTTTGATTTGATTAGGGATGTGCAGCCAACCCGCCAACCTGCCAACCCACTAAAATCGACCCAACCCGCCGGGTTGGGTCGGTTTTTAGGGCTTGGTGGGTTAGGTTGAGTTACAAAATTTTTTTTGATAGCAAGTCGGGTTGGGTTTGGGTCATAAAATTCCAAACCCGACCCAACCCACCCATATATTTAAAATATATTATATAATTAATAATTTTTTTTTAAATAACCAGCTCTTCCTCCTATCCTATATAAAAGCCAATATTAATATATATTAGTTTATATATTAATGTGTAACTGAGTTGGAATATTAATTCATATATAAATGTATATTTTGTTTATCAATTCAGGTGGTAGGTATGATATATTTTTTTCTGGTCAATTTAATAATAATAGTAATAAAAAAAAATTATCCAACCCATGGGTTTAACCCGACCCAACCCGACCCATGTGGGTTGGGTTAAGTTGAATTTTTTTTAACCCACCTTGATGGGTTGAGTCAAAAAATCCCCTTAACCCGACCCATGCACACCCTTAGATCCGATGACTTTCTTTTAAGGCTTATGGCCCAATCCAATGACGCGGTTGAATCCTTGGAGTTTGAACAAAGAGAAGACTGAGTACTATAAATACACATACTTCCATGAAAAGAAGACATATCGAGTCACATAATCATCTCTTTTTAACTTCCTTAAAAGTTCATAGTTTCTCTAAAGCTCTTAAATCCTCTCTCTCTCTCTCTCTCTCTCTCTCTCTCTCTCCTGCATCTTTATCCCAATGGGCTCAACAAATGTACCCCTACAACCTCCAACTTATGGAAACCTAATCACTGTTCTCAGCATTGATGGTGGTGGAATAAGAGGGATTATCCCAGGAACTATCCTTAGTTTTTTAGAATCTGAACTTCAGGTAGAAAAATATATTATATATTATATATTAATCATACATGTTTCATGCCACAAACCTAAACAAATTCAACACTTTTTTTTCTTTCACTAGTGAAGTTCTGCTTTGTTAAATCATATATAAGGGTTCAACATGCAATCTTTCCAAGTACTTACTCTATATTTGCTTATGTATGGTGCAGAAACTGGATGGTGAAGATGCAAGACTAGCAGATTATTTTGATGTTATCTCAGGAACAAGCACAGGTGGTCTTGTCACTGCCATGCTAGCTGCTCCAGATGAAAATAACCGACCTGTCTTTGCTGCCAAGGATATCAATGATTTCTACCTAAACCACTGCCCTCATATCTTCCCACAGAGCAGGTAAAAATTAGAGTATGAGATATAAAAATATCACTAATATATATATATATATATATATATATATATATATATATATATCTGTTTGATTATTGACTTGACCCCATTTGTTTTGGTTTTTAACATGATATTATTTTTTCCAAATTGCAGTTCTCCAGTATTTCCTTATCTTATAAAGATTATCAAAGCTCTAGCTGGACCAAAGTATGATGGGAAATATCTGCATAACCTTGTTAAGGAAAAACTAGGACATACAAAATTGGAAAAGACATTGACTAATGTTGTTATTCCATCATTTGACATCAAAACACTCCAGCCAACCATTTTTTCTAGCTATGAGGTTTGTCACTTCCTCTCATTAAGATGGTTTTTTAACCCCAGTACTTTTTTTTTCCTTTAATTTCCACAATATATGTAGTGGTTCAAATTAACCCTGGATAAGAAAGTGACTGCAAATGATGGTGCTGAATTGTACTAACATTTACTTTTGATTTGGTCATGAAAACAGGTAAAGAAAAACCCAAGCATGAATGCCTTACTCTCAGATATTTGCATAGCAACCTCAGCTGCCCCAACTTATCTTCCAACTTATTACTTTGAAACTGTAGACCCCGAGGGGAACGTGAGAAAATTTAACCTTACAGATGGTGGTGTTGCTGCTAATAATCCGGTATATGTCTTTTTCAAACTTCACATGACTCCTAATGATTATTATATATAATTAAATTTCCTAATATTTTTTTATTATAAACCTGTTTAAAAAATAATAAGTTTAATCCTTTAACCATTATTCTAATATTACTAAATTGGTGCAATTTCAGGCTTTACTTGCCATTGGTGAAGTGACAAAGCAGATCATTCGAGGAAATTCTGACTTCTTTCCAATAAAACCAATGGACTATGGAAGGTTTCTGGTGATATCATTAGGAACTGGCTCACAAAAAGCCGAAGGAAAATACAGGGCACTCAAGGCAGCTAAGTGGGGCCTGCTAGACTGGTTAACAAGTGGTGGTTCCACCCCAATTATTGATATATTTTCTCACGCAAGTGCAGATATGGTTGATGTCCACCTCTCTGTGGTTTTTCAAGCCCTTCATTCTGAGAAAAATTACTTGCGGATTCAGGTACATCTATATCATTCAGACCTTCCATAATCAAAAGAATACATAAGAAAATACTACTACTATGACCAATTTTATTACCAAAAAAAAAAAATTAATAACTTACTGTCAATGAATGCAATTAATGACACATCAATAATATAGTAATAAATAAATTTTTTAATTACTTCTTGGGTGAGACTAGGGGTTAGTACATATTTTATCACACAAATCCTATAAATCGATGTTCACCAATCGAGTTCTTCTACGGGCACAACAAAATTTCACAATATTTTCTTGACAAGTTGAGTGTCAATTCATCATAAGTCAAAATAAAATAAGATTATACACAGATTCACTACAACTAAAAATAAAGGTATCATAAAACTATTGTGAGTTTTTTATTGTGTATTGAGACTTTCTCGTCATGAAATAAAAAATTGATTTAAACATTTATTTATTATGTGTTGAAGTGATAATGATCACATTTATTATTACGATGTTAGTTTGAAACATTTATAGTAAAATTAATAAAAACTTTGATATTTTTCTTACATTTTATGTTTTGTATCTAAGAATTGACACATTGTTATGCAAGTCTTATGTAATAAAATTCATGGTATAAAAGTCAAAAGTTCTTGTTCACATAATTAACATAGACAAGTTTGAATCAAAACAATGTAGGACGATACCTTGGTTGGGACAGTAACTTCTGTGGACGTGGCCACAAAACAAAATTTGGATGATCTTGTGAAAGCTGGTGAAGAGTTGCTAAAGAAACCAGTTGCTAGGGTGAACCTGGACACAGGAGTTTATGAGGCTTCTAACCATGAAACTAATGAAGCTGCCCTCACAAGGTACTAAAAATAAATATATCAAACTGTTATTATATATATATATATATATTCTACAGCAATTTCTTCAGAAAAAAGTTTTGTTTTTAGTTTTCACATTAAACTAATGCAAAAGCATATAATTAATGTTGTTGCAGGTTTGCAAAATTACTCTCCCAAGAAAGGCACCTTCGCCATGCAAGGTCCCCCGCTGGACATGCTCCTGATCATCAAGCCACCAGTACTCACAAAACAAATGGTCCTAGTAGACTAAGCATATAATTTTTTTGCTAATGTTGTATTAAGGGTTGAGATTATATCTAATGCGTCAATACATTGGACATATTAAAATGCGGACACATATTTGTATCCCAACGTATCTAGTGTATTAGTGCATTAGACATAAATCATATCTTTGTATTAAAGTGTTGTAACATCAAGGATGGGACACAAAAATCCCACCTTTTAATTTTTTGGTAGTATTGGTTTGAATAAAATGTTGAGTAAGATAACTTGACACCGACACAAATGTTTTTTTTTTTTTTTGGTGGGTGATTTATAATTGATAAATGAAAGCCAATTTAGCTTCCATGTATTCTTTTTGTTAATTCAAAAGAATTTTTTTATTAAATCTCGTTTCTTTAGTCCTTGTTTTGTAGCACTATTTTTCTTGGCTCGTGCATGTAATTGTATATGGGTTACGACTTACGAGGAAAGAGAAGAAGAGAGAGCTTCCAATATAAATGGTATTATTATGATCGAAGTTCCACAATTGCGTGACCAAGAAAATAAAACTCTAGTCCTTGATTTCACCATTAGTGGTTGGAAATGGAATATTCAACAATGACTTTAGTGATGATGATATTTGTTGAATCAACCAGGAAAGTGATTTACTTAATAGATTAATCAACCTTTTAATAATATCACCAAATCCAGATATTTCCAAAACTAGTTGAAATTAAGTAAGCGTGCTGTCAGCTTTGAAAAGCTGTTTCTACTTTGGTGAGCATTATCCATACCCATTAAAACATTCAATATTTTTTCGTGAGAGCGTCATCCATGTCCATTGTACATTCAATTTTGTATACGAACATATATGGGCCATGAAATATTGAGAGAAATGTATATAAACAGCACTCATTAGCCAACTATAACAATCAATGTTGAGCTACATAATAATCCGCCGGAAACGGTAGTCGAGTGCATCAATTGACTTTGTTTAACATTGTCAAATAAATACATCATAAAAGAATAAACTACGCATGAGTTTATAATAGGGGTCATGTTAATGGTGCATTTAGGCCAATTGTTAATAGGTCATATTAACTTATGCTCCTAGGACAATTATTAATAAATCATAGTAGGAAAGTTTTGACACCACTATAGAAAAAACTGTCAATAACATTTATTGTTATTTTATTATTTTCTTAATAAAACGTTTTTGAAAATAATTCATAAACCAATACTCTAACCAATGCCTTTAGAGCATTAGTTAACAATTCACATTGTTAATAGGAAAGTTTTGACATCATTTTTATTACAAATATAAAAAGTTATCAATAAAATTAATTATTTTATTATTTTCTCATAAAATAGTTCCTAAACCAATACTTTATGGCATTTTTTAACATTTCCATATAATCAAAGTGGGGGGCATTACACTAGTGGAAGGTTTTTTTTTTTTTTTGTCAATTGAAATTAGTGTGCATTTGGGAATAAGTTGAATCAGTTTCAGCTTATCTCCACTTTTAGCTTATTTTTGCTACTATTCATGAGTCTCACTACACTTTTTGATACTATTAATAGGTCCCACTATACTATTCAGCTTATTTTTTAACCTTTTTTCTACACTTTCAACAAAAAATTTTCAATTTTAACTAAATAAGTTGTTTCAAATAGATACTAAATGTGGTAGATGGTGATTTTTCTATATGATGAATAAATAACTTTTTAGCTTTATCTCACTTATGACAGACTATGCAAATCAACTACCAGAAACTACATGATACCCAAATGAATGCAAATTCCTTTCTTAATCCTACTTCATAGTGTGTGTGTATATATATATGTATGTATATGTATCTTAATCTTCTTCTTCTTTTTAGTATATTTTTTATTATCCTCAACACACTTTTTTAAATTTTCAACTAAAGTAAGGGCTTGCAACAACATTATACTCATAGCTTGAGTAGGATAGTTTTTTTTTTTTTTTTTTGCATCAAGAGTAAGGGAAAAGTATTCGATACTCTTGAAATACAATGACGTGATGCTCCTTCTTCTGAAAATACTTAATAATTACTCAAAAGTAAGGGCATACTCTCTTTACTTAGAGTATAATATACAATTTTTTCTCATTTTTAGATATTTTGTCATTTCTAATGTTAAATTATCAATTGTCTTAAAAGCTTAATCTACTTGGAAAATGTGAATTTAATCATTTAACCATAATTATAATATTTCCCCTCACATGTGGCCCTAAACTCCCCCCCTCCCTTAATAAGTGTGGCCCAATATGTGAGATTTTTAATATTTTAAATGGAAGGTAGAGTAAAACCAAATATCAAATGTATGATCTCTTACTTTGGTACTATATTAAATTAACAATAGTCCCAAAAGTTTAAACTATTAAGAAATGATAAATTTAATCATTTAACTATAATTCTAACATCAAATACTAGTCTGTTGCGGGAAAGTGTCTCTAGGTGACACTTCCACACAAGATTAATTATAAAAATTATTATTGGTTTTTGAAAGATTTCCTAATAATTAATAGGAAAAAAGAAAAAACCAATAAAAAAAAATCCCAAACATGAGAAGAACACCAGTGATTTACTTGGTTCGACAATAATCTACATCCACAAGTAGTAGCAGATGAATTCACTATATCAATTGCAAAAAGAGATTACTAAGTGTATACAGACTCAAATAGGACCCACAAATAATAAAATCTCTATAAGGCTCCCTCAAATTAATTCAAAGTCCCTTCTTATGTGGGATGACTCTTGGGTAAAGCCACCAAACCTTTATTTCAATTGTCTATTCAATTATAAGATTTTAATACCTATTTTTTTTTTGGTGGTCAAAGAGTACATTTTCTTGGTAGTTTTTTTTTTGCTGAATATATTTTCTTGGTAGTTAATGAATACTTTTCTTGGACAAAGCAAAAATGCTATGATAAAGTCAAATTAGAATTTTAGACATTATCTTACATAACAAATCTCCATATTACCTTATCAACTCCGTATAATAAATCACAAGACTCACAAACTAAGCCAACCTCTACAACACGGCAACACCCACCACATTGCCATGCCGACTATTCATCATAGATATAAAGTCCATCCTCTTAGGAAAACGACAGTTTAACCACAGAAAACAGTACTTCAAAAATCTAGAAACAAAGATCTTTATTTTATTTTTATTTTTTAGAGAAAAAATCTTAATTATGTTTGTGCATGGATGGAGAGGTTCAGAATTTAAAATAATAATAATAATAATAATAATAATAATAATAAAAAGATTGGTGAAGGAGAGAAAAAAAATTAAGTCATGTTTGAAATTGAAAAGCTTTTTATTTATAAAAGAAAAAAAGAAAAAAGATTGATGATATATATGCCATAAAATAAAACAAAATGTAAGCATTTACATATATAAGAACATGTGAGTCCTTGTCGTTACTCCACTTGACGATTTTGTATATCCTGTACCCGGCATATATGCCAGGTACAGGATATACCACCTCCCACTTGACATGAATATGATTGATAAAACACTGAAAAAGTCTACAACTATACGTTTTTAAGAATCATAAAGATTAATATAATTCATACCATTTTTAAAAAAATAAAATTTTGGTGACTTTTCGAGTGCAAGATGCCAATAGTACAGTAGTACTGACCCTTTCATATGAGACAAATTTTCAATTCCTCTGCCTAATAATTCTTTTGGTGAAAGGGAAAAGTTTTTGTCCCATGCGGAAATAACTCACCCTATGGAACCTCCAAGAAGACGAGTGTGATGTTTTTTTAAGCCATCACACAACATTAAGGAGTTACCGACTTTTATGTATAATGAGTTGTGTGATATTAAATCCGGATTTTTACTTTTTGTGTGCATGTTTAGTCCGTGTCTTTCTAAAAAAAAATTTAGGACTTTTTTAGATTTCTTTCTAGAATCAAGATTTAAGATTGTGATTATTGATAGAAAATCAAACAAAAGAGCATGAGATATTTTATTTGTGATGGAACAGATACTTATTTGATGGAATAGTATGGCGTACCTTTTTTTTAATTTTTAAATGAGACCTAACTTTGACTCTCTAACTATTCCTATAATGAAGAGTCAAGACTATTGGATTTTTGAATAGTGTACAGAGGCGGCTGGGGTTGAAATCAGACTTCGCTAAAAACCAAAAATAATATTTTTAATTTTTTAATTTTTTTTACCTTTAAAATAAAATTTTGAACCTTTTAACTCTAAATTTTGTTTAATCTCAATTGAAATAAGTTTGAATATAATTATTTTAGTACTATTTTCACAATAATTTAAATTTTGTTTAATCTCAATTGAAATAAGTTTGAATATAATTATTTTAATACTATTTTCACAATAATTTTATAATAAAAGTTAAGTGGCAGGTTTTAATTATTTTTTATCTAAACCTACAAATGACATCACTTTTTTATGTATCTTGAACAACTTGCTACCTAAATTTTGCTGTGAAAGTGTTATGTAAGTAGCTAATTGTACTCTTAAAACTGCTGCTTCATTTTTAAAAATAAATAAATTACACAGGTTGTTTTTCTTGCACTTTTCTTCTTTATTAGCAAAAATTACACAATTTTTAACACAAAAAAATTACAACACTATTGACCACTTAAAAAAAAATCCGGAGCCGACAGTATATATGAGACTTGTACAGTTGTACTCTTCTCTCCTCTTTACTTTTTTTCTTCTTCTTCTTCTAAGGTTTGGTGGCAGGAATGAGCAAGAGACTCGACTTTGACTTTAAAAAAAACATGATTTCTACCAGTCAACGTAGATAGTGATTGATACCAATTATTCTATAATCTATATGACTAGTTTGTAATTTTCTTTTATTTATGGGTATTTTTTTCTTTTCACGGCCAGGAGCCAGGAGCCAGGGGACTATTATATATGTGGACATTTCAGTGACAGGGAGCAGCAGTATAAAAATCCACAGGTTAAAATTCAGGAATAGAGTTTGATTCTCCCTTGATATATACAATTTCAAATTTAAAAAAATAAAAAACTTTAAAGAGCTTGTCATATTGCAAAAATTTGTTTAGAGGGTAAATTTTTAACATCTTTGAATATAATATCCTTTGCATTTTTGCAATCAAATTGAACTAAATATTTCCAATTTAAAAGCTTGGAATTTTGAAATACATAAAACAACCACTACAAAAAAATGGGTATGTAGCCGCGTTTAAAAAACGCGGCTATAGACCCCAAAAACGCGGCTATAGGGTAGAGCCGCGTTTCCTATAGCCGCGTTTACAAACGCGGCCTAAGCAGTAGAGCAATAAGCCTATAGCCGCGTTTTTGTAACCGCGGCTACAGACCAGCTTTAAGCCATAGGTTTTTCAAAAAAAAAAAAAAAAAAAAAAAAAATTCTGGGTTTTTTTTTTCCCCAGAAAATTCAAAATTAAACACAAATCCAAAAAATTCAAAATCAAATACAACATACTCACAATACAAACACACCCAAAAAATTATAAATCAAACACAGCATACTCACAATACAAACACATGCACCCAGAAAATTAAAAATCAAACATAAACCCAAAAAATTCAAAATCAAACACAAACTTAGAAAATTAAAAATCAAACACAACATACTCACAATACAAAAACACCCAGAAAATTCAAAATCAAACACAACGTGCTCCAAAATATAACAACACAAACCCATGAATCTCCTCTCATTCAACAAAACCAACCAAATCTAACACTGATTCCATTCAGGAAAACAAAAGTACAAGCTCAGAAACACAAAAGAACACAAACTTGTGAAGAAGGAACAAAGAAAAAGGAAAAAAAAAAAGGAACCCAAATGTGAAGGAAGAAAGAAAAAAAAAAGAAAAGAGAAAAGAGTTACCTGGTTGTGAAGAAGGAAGAAAAAAAAAAAAAAAAAAGAAGAAGAAAGAGTTACCCAGATGTGAAGAAGGAAGAAAGAAAAAGAAAAAAAAAAGATAGAATGAAGAACCTGAAGAATGAAGAAAGAAAGGGAAAAGAAAGAAAAGATGAGTATGTGGGGGTTGGTGGGAAAGGAGGTGTACGCGGGAAGCTTCAGGAAATTTTTTTTTTTTTTTTAAGTGCTACTTATAGCCGCATTTTTAAATCGCAAAAACACAGCTACAGGTTACCTATAACCGCGTTTTTAAAAAACGCGGCTATAGGTCAGCCCTTAAAAAATTTATACGGCAGTACCTATAGCTGCATTTTTCGGGTTTTAAAACGCAGCTAAAGGAGACCTATAGCTGCGTTTTTAAATCACAAAAACACAGCTATAGGTCACCTTTAAAATAATATATACAGCTAGACCTATAGCCACGTTTTTGAAAAACGCGGCTATAAGTCCACCTTAAAAAATTATTCGGTTGGACCTATAGCTGCATTTTTTAAAACGCGGCTATAGCTTATCGTTAGCTACGTTTTAAGTTAGCTATAGTGGCGATTTTTCAAAACGCAGCTATAGGTCACCCTCAAATTCAAAATTATTCGACTGGACCTATAGCTGCATTTTTATAGCCGCGTTTTTTGTAGTGAACATCTAGAATTTCTTATTGATTGTACTATGATTTTGTTGCGCAACATTTTATACACCTAAATGGAAATGAATAACTTGTTCTTTAGACTCTTTTTTTTTTTATTAAAGAATACTTCTATAACCAAGATCAGATGCATCAATTTCGACAATTTACCACTAGTGTCTTTAGATTGAACTATTATTTGACGCCAAGTGTCTTTAAATGTTTAATGCATTCCACTTGCATGCTAAGTGTCATTCCATTTAGTTTTGTATCAATTATATTTACACTCAAATTCATGCCTAAACTTGAGAGATAATTACAATATGCTACTAATCCCGTAGCTCGAACCATTTCCCCCTTAGACCCCCAAGCACTTTGTGCATAAGGAGGTATCAATTCAATTACAAGGTCTTTGGCAAATTTATGCCTAAACTTAGAAAATGTAAAAAAGCTCAATTTGAATTTATTATATTTCTATGTAATACTATGAAGGTATACAATATATTATTTATTTAAACAAAAAAGCTACATAGATACACATACAATTGTAGTTATTTTTAATAATTGCACTCATGGATATACAAGAATTATTAGCTAGTAAATATATATGTTTGAGACGTAATTATTAAGTACTCTCATATTATATATTGTGATGTGGTGCTCTTTCAACTCACATTCCTTTCAACCTGAGAATAACTACGGTCACCACCGTGGCTGGAATGGGTGATGGATTGGGACGTGCACCAACCCATACCAGTGTCTCAGTAGCTCAGTCACAGCAGCACATGTTGGTGAACAAACCGACCACTCCTCACGGCATTAGGGCAGACGTGGACAGTGACAAAGCATTAAATCTGAATAATCAAGTTTCAGATGAGGAGTTGCAATCTTACACGTGCCCAGGAGTTAATGCAATTATGGAGGTGAGTAATACCATTTATAAACCACCAATTTCCCAAATGTATCCCACCAAATTTGACATGCAACTAAATGACATTGATTCGGATTTTCACAAAAAAGGAAACGGAGGTAACGTCCAAGATATTAGCAACAAGTCTTCAATCCCACCACGCCACATGGAATTAAATGGAGAGTATGCAGGAGAATTTAATGATAATCACAACTCCAACACTGATTGTGTCCAGCTCAGCGATCCTCATGCACCACGAAAATGGAAAAGAATTGAACGTGAGCCTCACGTGCACAGCTAGCCCTCTAATTCGCAGAATCCCTCAAAAAGGAAAAGAACATGCAAAGATGGAGAAGCAGACCTGCCTGAGTTACAGAACAAAAAAGTCCATGTTTCGAAGGCAAAAGTTCAGGAAATTTCAATGGTGGAGGCTGCAGGGCAACCCCACCAAGAACAATGAGTCTGATTGTGTGGAATTGTCGTGGGTTTGGGAACCTATGTACAGGAAAAGAGCTTGAAAGAATGGTTCGAGCAAAAAATCCCTCCACTGTGTTCAGGGACGGACCCAGGATTTCTAGCTGGGGGGCCAGAGATAAGCGAAATTTTTTTTTTTTCAAATACGCATCCATATAGTATTAATAAACTATCAACCAAGACAAATACCCAAAAATCATTGTTTCTTAATATATTAAGATCAACTTTTTGAAATTGTGTTTGAGAGATATGGTTATTTTCCGGAATTGGGATATCGGCATTTTCTGGAATTGGGGAATGAATATTTCTTGGGATTGGAACATCGACATTTTCCGAAATTGGAGAATGAATATTTTCTAGAATTGAAACATCCACATTTTTTGGAATTGGAATAGCAACATTAGTTGTTGGCAATCCCACGTTGACTTCGGAAGAATTTGAATATTTTCTTTTGAAAAAATCAAACATTGTAGTTGATTTTTTCATGATCTACAAATAAAATAAGAATCATATATATTATCTCACAAACGATTGTTGTTACTAACTAAAGACAAATACTAGAATCTAGGTAATATGCATGATGCATTTAATTATAAATTTAGTATTTCTCACTTCTTTTCAATTTATAAATTTATTTAATTTAGCATTATGAGTTAACAATAGGCGCAAGTGAATCACTGTTATTTTCTTAAATTTGTGATGTGTGACAATTTTCTATATTATATGATTTGTTTTTTTCTTTTATCTTTAGTCTTTGCCTTTATTTATCTTTGTCTTTGTCTTCTCTTTCTCTTTGTCTTTGTCTTGTACTCTCCATATTTCAGGCACTGACCCAATCCCATTGCAGACACTATAAATTTATTCTGCACTACTAAAAAAAACTTTTCTTAACTTTACCTTCTTTTTCTTTTCTTAACTTTACCTTCTTCTTTTTTCTGTCACTTGTCTTTATTGTTGCCCAACTACCAGTCAACAAAGAACAAACAGACAAACACTACACTAATATATTCTCTAATCTTTACAAACTCTACTCTCTTTCTCTCTCTATCTCTCTTTTCTATATAATACAAGAGAGAGAGTCACAAATATAGAGTCACAAAGCCAAAAGGCCAAAAAAAAAAAAAAAAAAAACACCACAGGCAGAATAAATTTTTAGATTCACAATCACAGAATCACCAACATCAGTTCATCATTCATTAGTAAAAACACAAACACCACAAGTCCACAAGCATAGATTTTTATATTCTGAGATTCACAAACATTGTATTAGGTTTTGAAGGAAAGGATAGATTAAATACCTATGAACTGTGAAGGCTGGAGCAGTGGAGCAACGAAGTTGGGCTGGGCAATGCAGATCAAGCAACCAACGGCAGTGGCAAGATGGGTCTCCGGTTTGGGTATGCGATAGCTGATGGCGGCGTGGGTACTGGGTAGCAAGATGGGTTTCTCTAGCGTGGGCATGGGCAGCAGCATCATGGCGTGGGCGGCGGCGTCATCACGACGTCGCGACGTGATGGGTCTCTCACTTTCTTTGTCTCACTCTCGCCTCTCCCTTTCTTTTCTTTTCTTTTTTTCTTTTTTTCTTTCGTTTCTGGATTTTCCGTTTGGTTTTAGGGTCTTACTGACTGCTGGGTTTTCTTCTTCTTCTTCTTCTTTTTTCTTTTTTACATATATATATATATTAAGGTTTTCATGGGCTCTTGAAAATTCCTGGGCTGGCCGGCTGGGATAGGGATGGTTAAGGTGAGGGGGGCCCAAGCTAAAAACCAAGGGGGGCCCGAGCTAAAAACCAAGGGAGCCCAAGCCTTTTTTTGAAAATTTTACATACTAAAAAAAAATTTTATTTGGGCCCGGGGGGTCCCAAGCCCCCTTTGCCCTCTACCTGGGTCCGTCCCTAGTTGTGTTTTTAGCCGAAACATGGATGGATGAAGCAAGGCTAAAAGAAGTACAACGTAATTTGAATTTTGAAAATTTATTTTTTGTTGAACAAAATAATAGAGGTGGAGGATTGGCATTGTATTGGAGTAACTCAATAAATTTAAATGTTGAATCTTATTCTAAAAATCATATTGATGCTATTATTAACAAGGGTGCAAAGGATGCTTGGAGATTCACAGGTTTTTATGGTGAGCCAGTGACGCATAAACGCCATGAATCATGGAATATGCTTCATCAGCTCAACAACAGATTCAAGTTGTCATGGCTCTGTTCAGGAGACTTCAATAAGATAGTGAGAAGTTCTGAAAAGCTAGGGGGAGCTGCAGAAGTCATGCCCAAATGCAACTATTCCATGATGTTATTGATGAATGTGGATTTATTGACCTTGGTTTCATTGGGTCACAATTCACTTGGCAGAAGCACTTTGTTGATGGGCACTCCATTTGGGAAAGATTGGATCGAGTCCTTGCAAATAATGATTAGTTTATGCAGTTTGCATGAACAAAAATTCACCACCTCTCCTCCAATGCTTCGGACCATTGCCCATTATGGATTATTTCGGAGCGTCTATGTTGACACCCCATTTTGCAATCTGCATTTAACCTTACTTGGAGGGTAAAAGGGTAATTCTGCCTTGGAAATATGCATCTTGATTCTGGTTATTAGATCCTTAATCTCATTTCACCAAAATGATCTTGATGTTGTAACGATCAAATCGACTGGTCATAAGCCCTAATCGGACCACCAGATTGAAAGTTATCATTAAATGAAATTTTAATGGTTGAGATACACCATCACAAATTGAGTCCGACTATATGTGATTATGAACAATTGATTTCAATTGGTTATAAGTATAATCAATTTGAGATCGATAATGTGTCATAATTTAATTAGTTAGGACTACATTTTATGGTAGGGTTGCGTACACCTAATTAACTAGATAGTTAAACATTAATTATTCAATGAGTAATTTGTGCAATTATCTTTTAATTAAAGTAAATTTGGAACCAATTAAGTCTGAAATGGGAGTGATTGGAGCCATTTAATGTCAATTGGGAGCTAATTTAGGACCTATTAATGTTAATTGTGCTGAAACCATTTTCTAACAAATGACCTCTGCTCACCATTTCATTGATATCTCTCAGAATATTTTAAATCTGTGGATGAAGTTAATTTTTCCAGAAACTAGACATCCGGGGCTTCAATTTGAGCACAAGAACGAGACAATTCCGATCAGAATTGAGTCAAATATGATTTTTCGAAGTTGACTCTACAGGCTGTTACAGAAGCTACGGGAAAACCGAATTTTGGCTTGCTCCTCACTCCCACCAATCTCTCCATTTAATGCACCAGATTTTCTCCAATGCTAAAATGAGGTCTAAGTTCATGATTCTTTGTCAACCCTCATTAAATGGTCTTCCATTCATATATATTTCCTCCACCACTACTATATAAACCCTCCATCTCCTTCATTCCAAAAGACAAATAAAAACCCCTTCTCTTCCCCTCTCTTGAGTTCTAGTGAAGTTAAGTAGTCTTGTCATATCTTGATCTTCCTGAGACTCAAGGTATTGAGTGAGACTTACTCTTCCTCTCCTAACTCTTCTTTTCCTCCACCCTTAAAACCTCTACCAAGAGTCTCCTCCTCCACCATATGGATCTTGCATGAAGGTATAATCCCTTTCCCTAACTTGTTTTTTGTGTTGTCATGATGAGAATTTAGGATTAAAGCATGATAGTAACTATTTAAATTCTCTTGAATATGTTTGAATGTTCTTAAATGTTCTTATGTGTTCTTCATATGTTCTTGATTGTTCATCACATGTTCATGCATAACACTAGCTTCGATCTTAAATCCACTTCAAAAAACATGAAAAAGATGTTTGTTTAATAATTCTTTTAAATTCTTGAATCTAAGATATCACCATCCACACACATTCACTAGAGTTTATTTTCAGTCCAAATGCAATGTTTAATAAATTGAATTAGGGTTTATCACATGCACATACATTAAATTCAACATGTAAATTGATTGATAACATATTGGATGATGTGATATGAATGTTGGCCACCATAGTCTAGAAGACCGGTTTCACCGAGCAAGGCGGGTGCCTAACACTTTCCCACCTTGTAACATAGCCTCCGAGTTTAGATCAAGGGTTAGTAGATCAAATACTTATCCATGTAATTTTTTATTTTTAGATTGTAACTAGGAAATAAAGCCATGTACTTTATCTTAGATTGTATCTAGGACCAAAGCCATGTAATTTTCCTATGATCAATGTAAATTCAATTATAAATTAATAAAATGAGGAATTTTTCAATTTTGGTTTTCTTATTTATTCCAATAATTAAATAGATGGCAACTCCATTGTAAAACCCTAAATCTAAAGGGGGAAATATAACTAGTCGAACTTCCATTTTGAGAGACAATAACACGACTCCACCCATTCACGTGGGTTTGGCCCAACATCCTATAAAACGGGCCAGGGGCGCGGTCTCTCACAGTCTAGAAATCCTAAGCATTACAAAACCATTCAAATTTGAAGAAATGTGGCTATCCGATAAAGGGTGCATAAATGTTGTTGAAGCGGTATGGACATCCCATGAAGAGGCCGATCCTAGCATCAAGGTGATCAAGAAGATAAAAAAATGTGGAAAAGAACTACAAGACTGGAACCGAAAACATTTTGGGAATGTGAAAAGGGAGCTTGAGAAAAAAAGAAAATTATTGAGGGAGGCAAAGGAAGAAGCTATGAGAACAGGAGTGAGTTTCCAGGTTAGAGAGCTTAAAAAAGAAATAGAAGAGCTAGTGGACAAAGAATATAGGATGTGGCTTCAAAGATCTAAGGTATTATGGGCAGCCAATGGAGACAAGAATTCTAAATACTTCCACTGCCGTGCTACCCAAAGGAAGAGAAAGAATTCGATCCTTAAAATCCACAAAGCTGATGGGGAGTGGAGTTCAAATATGGACCAAGTCACAAAGACCTTAACTACCTATTTCCAGGAGCTTTATACCTCAGCAAATCTGTCACCATGTGAGGCAGCCACAAACTCAATCAACCAAGTGATCAGTGATGAGATGAATGAACAACTCTCCCGAGAATTTCAAGCTTGGGAAGTGCAACAAGCTTTAAAGCAAATGGCCCTACTAAAGGCACCAGGTCCTGATAGTATGCCTCCTCTATTTTTTCAACATTACTGGAATTTAATTGGAGATGATGTAATAGATTCAGTTCTTACTTTCCTTAATTCAGTATATTTACCTGAGCATCTAAACCATACTTTTATTACTCTTATCCCAAAGAAAAAAAATCCCGAATACGCATATGATTTTAGGCCTATTAGTCTTTGATAGGCCAAAAACAAATTGACCCCTTGTGATAAATTAACCAATTAATTTAGCCAAGTGAATTAATTAAGTTAATTAACATGCAAACGCGTGGTAGCACAAACAAATCACCAATAAACTAAGTATGCAGCGAAAATAAATTTGACACGGCGATTTGTTTACGAATGGGGAAAACCTAACGGCAAAAACCCCACCAGGTGATTTTCAAGTCACCACTCCTGAAATTCTACTATTATCACAACAAGCGGTTACAAGTAAAGGAATCCCAGTACCTTATATCAACCTAAAGTTGAACCCTTACCCCAATACCCAATTGGACTTGTTCTTTAGTGACAATCTCTCCTTTTGATGCACGGCTCCCAGTACGTGACTAACCAATTTGATGCGCGGATCTTAGTACGCGGCTTACTCCTTTGCACGAATCCAAGTACGTGACTAACTCCACAGCAACCCTTTGATTGTTGCAGTTGATTTGCAGCAGTTTCATATAGAAACACCAATAAGATCTTCAATGTTGGTGCAAGAGACTTTGCTTGGTTACAAAACCCAAAGGCGTACAAGAAACGCAGCAAGAACTCTTTCTTCTGTAGGAGGAGGCTAGGGTTTCAAAAAGAAAACCTTATGAAACTTTCTAGAGTTAGGTTTTTCTTTTTTCACCTCCTTTAAATAGGAGCTTAATGGGCTCTCCTATTCCAAATAGGTTTACACAAATCTTGGGCTTTCCTAGTCCAAATAGGTTTACACAAACCTTGGGCTTTCCTAGTCCTATAAGGATTATACAAAACTCATAGACAAATAGCCTTTTAGAATAAAAACGTTGCTGGCTATAATCTGAATCCCGTAAGCTTAATAGATCGAGACATCTGTCGAGCTTTAATGAATCTCGACAGATCGAGCTTTTGTCGAGGAGGTATTGAGACCTTCACATTGCACTTTTCTTGAGCAATTCTTGAGTAATCTTCATGTCTTCAATTTAACCACTTGTAATGATCATCTTGAACCTACTTAGATTTACCCAATTACAAGTAAAGTGCATTTTGTCAAAAGATATGTCAATTACATAAAAATATGTCCCTAACAGTCTTTGTAATGTCTTATTTAAGATTTTTTCGAAAGTCTTAACTAATAGGCTTAAATGCATTTTACCAAAAATTATCACTGAAAACTAAAGTGCCTTCACCAAAAGCCGCCTTATTTCAGATAATATTTTGGTAGCATTTGAATCCCTACATAGCATGAAAAAACAAACAGGGAAAAATGGTTTCATGGCAATCAAACTTGACATGAGCAAGGTCTATGATAGGGTGGAATGGCCTTACCTAGCAGCTATCATGAAAAAATTGGGGTTCAATGATAGATGGATTAAACTTCTCATGTTATATGTGACTACAGTATCCTACTCCATTCTTGTTAATTGGGAACCCAAAGGATTAATCCATTCATCAAGGCATCAAGGGGCATCAGACAAGGAGATCCCATCTCCCCATTCTTGTTCCTACTATGCACGGAAGGCTTTCATGGCTTAATCAGTCAAGCAGCAGCTCAGGGTGATATTCGAGGCTATTCTTTATCTAGAAATAGTCCTCGCCTAACCCACCTCTTTTTCGCAGATGATAGCCTCTTGTTTTGTAGGTCCACTGTTCAAGAATGTCAAAAAATCCTAGACATTCTAGATACTTATGGTAGGTGTTCGGGTCAGCAGATTAATAGAAATAAAACTACCATCTTCTTTAGCAAATCCACTGATGAGGGTACAAGGGACCGCATAAAGCTTGCATTGGGAGTGGAGGAAATAACACAATATGAGAAGTACCTAGGCCTTCCCTTACTTGTTGGAAAAAAATAAAAAGGCCAGCTTTAATTACATCAAAGAAAGGATATGGAGAAAAATTTGATAAGCCAAAAACGTATTGACCCCTTATGATAAATTAATTGATTAATTAGCCAAGTTTATTAATTAATCAAATTAACATGCAAATGCATGATAGTACAAACAAATCACCAATAAATTACGTATGCAACGGAAAATAAATTAACACAGTGATTTGTTTACGAATGGGGAAAACCAACACGGTAAAAACCCCACCGGGTGATTTTAAGGTCACCACTCCCGAAATTCTACTATTATCACAACAAGCGGTTACAAGTAAAGGAATCTTAGTACCTTATACCAACCTACAATTGAACCCTTACCCCAATACCCAATTGGACTTGTTCTGTAGTGACAATTTCTCCTTTTGATGCACGACTCCCAGTACGTGACTAACCAATTGCACGGATCCCAGTACGCGACTTCAATCACCAACTAGAGAAAGTTGTTGGCTGCAAAGTTCTTCAGTTCATCCCAACAATGAAGATCCAGAAGATGCTTGGTCACAAAACCCTACGGTGCACAAACACAGCAACTTCTTCACAAGAACGATGAACTAGGGCAAATTCTGTCTCCGGTCACAATTTGCTTAAACAAACTTTTGCTCAACACTTATGCAACTTGTGAACAATTTGACGGCCCTTAAAATAATCCTTTTATATGTCTAGGGTTGTGAGAAAAGAAAGTCCAAACATATAATCACGGATTGAAGTCAAAATAGAACTAAAATTCTGTTTTTCATAAATCTCAACAGATACCCTATCTGTCGAGCTGCTGTCGAGCCACGGGGCTAAACAGCTCTTTAAGCTCGATAGATGGCTAGCTGTCGAGCTTTAATGACAAACACTTTTCAGCTTGTTTCTTGGACAAACTTGCATGACTTCAACACTTGATCTTGAAATACAGTTTCTTAAAGTATTAAACACATACTAGATCTACCCAAATACAAGTAAAATGCGTTTTATCAAAGGATTAGCCAATTATATAAAATAATGACATATGTTCCTAACAAGTGAATCACATGTCCTAACAATCTCCCTCTTTGGCAATCCATGACAAAACCACAACAAACAAATGAACATATGAGAGAAGTCATAAATCACTCAACTCATATTCACTTGTTGAATACAATAAAATCTATCCTAACACAAACTTTTGAAAAATTTTGCAAGAAGAGAGTTTATGGTAAGTAGACTTTGACAACCTATATTTCTGAAACACTTTAAATAAAACTCATCAAGGCATCTATGTGTGAAACAGAAATAATAGATTGCATACAAGTAATAAGAACCACGTGTATAAAGAAAGAAAAGAAACAACACATGCAAGGGTAGGTGAAAGAAACATACATCAATATATGAAGAAAATAAGTACAATGTATGTTAATAATGGTCACAAGACCCATGTACAAGAATAAATATATCTAAAATAGAGAAAAGAAAAAGATACATGTAATCCTCACTACATCCCTCAGATAACAACACTCCCCCTAACAAAATGGTCCTATACTAACTCTCCTCCTAAGAATGACTACTCTCATATCCAAAACTACTCCCCCTTTTTGTCACGAGTGACAAAGGGCAAGAGTGTCAAGTAGACATCTCATCGGTAGAACTAGCATCTCTATCATCATCATCAGAAGCATCATCGTCATCACCATCATCATCATCCTCAGAATCAGAATCCATGAGAGGAGGTGGAGGAGAAGCCTCAGGAGCAAAGCCACCCATGATCGCCTGCCACCGTGCAATACGACCGACACGAACATTCACCTGATATAGCTCTGTAGAGAGTGTATCAAGGCAAGCATCCATGCACTGCAGCTGCGCCATGATGTCCCCGAGTGACACATCGCTCGTAGAAGATGAGGGAGCAAATGTGGATGGAGCAGAACGAGACGGAGCCGAACGAGAGGGGGGAGCTGCTGAATTCGACTGTCGTGACCTAAACTACGCCTCGCTACGTTTAACGATAGCGGCGTCTATGGCACACATGATAGAAAAATGGGCGGAAGAGGGAAAAGGAACAAAAAAATGGCATAAAATCCGCGTGATAGCCGAAGGGAAAATGAGCTTATCACGAGTAGCTGTATCCTTAAACACATCTATAATAGAAAGAATAAAATGTGAAGGAAAATCTTCAATGAGGTGCTCTAACAAAGAAAGCAAAAATCGAGCACAAGGCTCTGTGATAGAGTTATAGTGAGAGAGTGGGTGCAAAACAAAATTCATTACCATGTTTATGAATCTAGGACCTTTAGTAAAGGCCTTACATGGTGTAAATTAATGATCACCCCAATCAGAAGGGTGCTCTCAGAAAGTAGAGATCATCTCATCTTTAAACACAGTCCTCAGACACTCACATCCAGGGTAGTCAAGATGCTCTACCCTCGGAACATAGAGCACATCCGCAATAAGTTGCGGTGTGACAACAATGCACATACCTCGAACACGAGTACGAAAGAGAGGTACTGAAGAATCAAGTCCATGCATGTTGGAGTAAAACTCCTGGATTAGTACGGATGGACATGTGACCAGGACGTCACACAGTGACTCCCAACCCCGACTGTGAATGACATCGAGAAGGTCAGTGTCAGCGAAGTCCGCCAAAATGACCCGGCATTCCAAATGAACACCTTGTCGAGAAAAGTTCTCTGAGAAGTCCTTTCGGGCATCCTCATCACGGAACCGGATATGAGAAGGAATAGGATCAGAGGAAGACGATGCCCCAGAATGAAGAGGGTTCTGGGACAGAGTGGATTTACGTTTTGGTGCCATAAACACGACTAACGTAAACAGAAAAGAGAGGGAGAGAGAGAGAGAGACAATCAGAAAAGTCCCAACACATTTCAAATATAACAAGTATATTAAAAATAGAGCACGTATGCATGGGGAATGCATGAACATATGACATGCAAAAGAAATTGCAACATGGGCTTAGCCCAATCCAATCCTACCAGCACACAATCAATTTGCACACAACTAAATGCATAATAATACTGTTATAATGCACATGAGATGCAATGCATTAAGTTTTAAGATCACATAAGCAAATCCCAACCCAAAAATTTCACCAAAACTTCATCAATTTTGAAAAACCCTAAAAATTTTAAAAACCCTAAAACCTAGGTTTCAAAACATGAAAATGCATGAAAATGAGAAATTTGAAGCTTACCAAGTGAAGAAAAACTGGTAAAGCTTGAAGAAACCTTAAGGAAGAAGTTTGAAGTGAGTGAGAGAGGTTTGGGAAGAGAAAACACGAAGCTATCGAGAGAAAGATCAAGTGAAATGAAAAACTAGATCGCACAGAACCTATATATAGAGGTTCAGTAAATCTCGACAGATAGAGATGTCGAGAGGTGTCGAGACATCTGTCGAAGAAGGTGTCGAGAAAAACAACGTCGACAAATGCAGCTGTCAAGAAGGTGTCAAGGAACAAAGCAAAGACACAAGAACAGAAGCTCGATCAATCCACTAGCTGTCGAAAGGCTATCTAGGATCCAGGAACTTTCTCGATCGATCCACCTAGCTGTCGAGGATCTGTCAAGATTGCGATAAGAAAAAGCTTAAGAGCTCGACAAATAGCTAGGTGTTGAGGAGGTGTCGAGATTGCTTAAAAACAATTTTTCAAGAAGGGAAAAACACAGATATGAATGCAATCAAGCATGCAACTCAACCAAGGATCCAATCAACATTTTAAACACTCAAAAACATCTCTCACCAACAATTTTAAGTACAAAGATCCCAAAAACATACACACACACTAAACAAGTCTAACAAATTTTATATTTCAAAAATAAGTCAAGACAATTTAGTGAGCATATATTAACGCATGTAAACCTTGTGATGGCCAAATCACATTGTACCTGCACATGTATCAAGAGTAGTAAAGAATATTGCGTGTATATGTGAAACACATCGCAAGATTGTATAAGTGTATACATATTATGACGATTTAAAATATAAAAAAATCACTTTAACTCACACACAATCATAACTGTTTGATGGGGACTATCACCTTCGAGGTACATCCTATAACTCCCACATCTTCTAGAATACACGCTTGCAATCATATTTAAAGCATTTTGATTCTTTTTGCTTTTTATTTTCTTTGCATATTTTCTTTTTAAGCAAATCATGTATGGGCATGTAAGAGATAGAAAAGAAATACCCAATGATGTTAAGCTTTTGATATTGCACTTTTGCTATACCGAAGCATACAGATGTCATATTATGATTGACAAACAACAGTAGTGAGATGGTTATTTATGCCTTCTCTTAGGACTTTTTTGTCATTTCCATCAAAAAGAGTTATACGAGTGTTAAGTACAAGAGATAACTTAATCTTACTCATCACAAACAAGAACCACAAAGCTCACTTGCTTAGTTGTACATAGAGATGCTCATCTAAGCTACAAAAGATACAAAGTTTAGAAAACTTTATTTCAATGACCATCAAAGGTACACAAGTACCAATGTACACAAAACACACACTGTTTTTGTATTTTTTTGATTTTTCAATTTTTTTTTATATCAAAAACAAAATAAATAAAACTGAAAACAAACAAAAACATGTTAAACAAAGCAAAGCATAAAAACTAAACTGACTCAAAATAAAAGCAAAACACACAAGTTATGCAAAAGCAAAAACACAAAGAGAGAGAAGAAAGTGATAGAATCACTTGGAGCCCTTTTTCCTTCCACACCCTAAAAGAATCTTTTCTTTGATTAAACCCTTGGACCGGCGGTGAGGGGGAAGAATTGAAACCGTTCAAGTTCAAAAGGAACATGAGGGCTTTGAGAAGATCTCCAAGAGGAGCAAGAGAGAATTGAAGCTAATTCTGGCTTCCAAATGCTATCATGCCGTTGCTCTGTTGAGTAGCTAACCACTTATAGCAATTTGGTCGAATATGACCAGCAACTCCACAATGATGACAGAGATGCTGCTTCTTTTGTTTAGACTTTTGAGAGTTAGCCTTCTTAACCTTAGGGTTTTCAACTTCCTTCTTATCTTGCTTAAGAGGTGCTCCTAAGATAGATTTACCCTTGTCTATATTCTCACTAGCTAAATCAGTTTTAATATCATTGTTCTCAATTTCAACATTATTACTAGGAGGAAAAAAAACAATAGTACTAGTAGAAGCAATAATAGAAGAAGAGAAACCATACCCTAAACCTGTTCGATTAGAAGCAGATTTCTGAAGACTAAGTATCTCATCAAGCTTTGCACTTGAAGTCCTCTCCAATTGAGCTCTAACTTGGAACAGCTCCGCTTCAAGCTTCTTGGTATTCTAAGTCAAGAAATTGTTCTCAAACCTCAGTGCCCCAATAGTCTGATTGGCTTCATCAACCTTTGTGGAAAGCTCTTCTCGCTCAAGCTCCACATCACTAAGCTTCTTGGAGGCCAACCTATACATCTTCTCATACTTCTCTGAAACCTTGTACAACTTTTCATAGGTTGTGTGTATGTCATCTTGTTCATCCATCTTCTCAAACTTAGACTCCACCAATTCCTCTTCTTCATCCACATCTTCAACAATCCCCTTAATAGGATTGACAGTGGGAGTGAAGGCATTCAGGATTCCGTCATCCTCATTGTCGGAATCATCCTCAAGCTCGGTATTGCTCAAAGTAGCAGCAAGTGCCTTACTCTTCCTAATACCCTTAAGATATGTAGGACATTCCTGTTTCATGTGACCGAAGCCTTGACACCCAAAGCACTTAGGTCCTACGGAAACAGTGTACTGACCGCCATCCCTAGCATCCTTCTTCCCTTTGTCTTAACTCTTGAACTGAGAAGAACTGGATTGCCTTCGGTCCTTGTCGAAGCCCTTCCCATTAGCATTCTTCATGAACTTCTTGAATTTCCTGGTGATGTAGGACTTCATCTTAGAATCTTCATCATCCGAAGACTCATTTGTGTCACTGCTCTTAGCCTTCAAGGCCATGCTCTTGCTCTTACTCTTGCCCGACTTACCAATCCTTGTTAACCCTAGCTCGTAAGTCTGCAGATTACCAACCAGCTCTGTCAAAGGAATCTTGTCAATATCCTTTGATTCCTCAATCGCCGTAATCTTGGCATGGAATCTCTCGGGCAGAGATCTGAGTACCTTTCTCACAATCTTAGGTTCAAGAATGGTTTCCCTAAGATTGAACGCTGAGTTCACTATGTCTTTGAGCTTGACATAAAACTCATCGAACGACTCATCCTCCTCCATCTTAATCTCTTCGAAGCTTGTAGTGAGCCTCTGTAGTTTCGAATCCTTGACAGCCTTGGTTCCCTCATAGGTTGTCTGGAGGATGGTCCATGCCTCCTTAACAGTTTCAATAGAGGATATTTTCTTGAACTCCTCATTAATGACTGCACAGAATAAGGCATTCAACGCCCCTGCTGTTAAAGTTTACTGCCTTGATCTTGGCTTCATCCCAATCAGCCGGCGCTTCCTTTGACTTGGTCTAGCCAATCTCTACAGCTTGCCACACTTTCTCATCTAAAGATTGCAAGAAAACTCTCATGCATACTTTCTAGTATGCATAGTTAGTCCTATCAAATAAAGGAGGTATGATTAAAGACTGTCCTCTATCCATGACAAACAGGGGTCAATGGATCAACACAACAAAGATAAAACCTAATCAGAGTGTGCCTGCTCTGATACCACTTGATAGGTCAAAAACGTATTAACCCTTTGTGATAAATTAATTGATTAATTAGTCAAATTTATTAATTAATCAAATTAACATGCAAATGCGTGGTAGCACAAACAAATCACCAATAAACTAAGTATGCAGCGGAAAATAAATTAACACGGTGATTTATTTACGAATGGCAAAAACCAACACGGCAAAAACCCCACCGGGTGATTTTAAGGTCACCACTCCCGAAATTCCACTATTATCACAATAAGCGGTTACAAGCAAAGGAATCCCAGTACCTTATACCAACCTACAGTTGAACCATTACCCTAATACCCAATTGGACTTATTCTGTAGTGACAATTTCTCATTTTGATGCACGGCTCTCAATACGTGACTAACCAATTGCGTGGATCCCAGTACGCGACTTCAATCACCAACTAGAGAAGGTTGTTGACTGCAAAGTTCTTCAGTTCATCCCAACGATGAAGATCCAAAAGATGCTTGGTCACAAAACCCTAAGGTGCACAAACACAACAACTTCTTCACAAGAACGATGAATTAGGGCAAATTCTGTCTCCGATCACAATTTGCTTAAACAAACTTTTGCTCAACACTTATGCAACTTATGAACACTTTGACGACCCTTAAAATAATCCTTTTATATGTTTAGGGTTTTGAGAAAAGAAAGTCCAAACACATAATCACGGATTGGATTCAAAACAGAACTGAAATTTTGTTTTTCATAAACCTCAACAAATACCCTATCTGTCGAGCTGCTGTCGAGCCACAGGGCTGAACAGCTCTTTAAACTCGATAGATGGCTAGCTGTCGAGCTTTAATGACAAGCACTTTTCAGCTTGTTTCTTGGACAGACTTGCATAGTTTCAACACTTGATCTTGAAACACAGTTTCTTGAAGTATTAAACACATCTTAGATCTACCCAAATACAAGTAAAGTGCGTTTTGTCAAAGGATTAGCCAATTACATAAAATAATGACATATGTTCCTAACAAGTGAATCATATATGTCCTAACAAAATTCAAGGATGGAAAGAGAAGCTCTTATCACAAGCAAGAAGGGAAATTTTAATCAAGGCTGTGGTTCAAGCAATCCCAAGTTACACCATGAGTTGTTTCAAACTCTCGTTGGGTTTATGCTCCAAAATTGAAAGCCTTATAAGGAAGTTTTGGTGCGGTCAGAAAGGAGACAAGAGGAAGATTCATTGGGTTAAGTGGGAAACACTATGTCTTCCAAAATCTTAAGGGGGTATGGGCTTCAAAGACTTGGCCCTTTTCAATGATGCATTACTAGCCAAACAAGCATGGAGACTTTTGCACAATAAAAAATTCCCTATTTTATAGGGTCTTCAAATCAAAATTCTTTCCGAATTGCTCGTTTATGGAGGCCTCAGATTCTCATTCAGGATCCTATGCTTGGCAAAGTATCCTAAAAGGGCGTGATGTTTTGTTGAAAGGTGCTAAATGGAGAGTAGGAAGTAGGGAGTCCATTAATGTGTGGCTTGATGCTTGGCTGCCATCATTGGATTACCCACGGATCTAATCACCAATTGTTGAAGGTTTTAAGGATATTAAAGTCCAAGATCTCATAGATCCGGTGACATACAGCTGGGATGATTGTCTCATCGCGGAGTGTTCAACACTCAGGAGGTAAGTTTGATAAAGAGTATTCCACTATGGCCTACCTCTGTTGTAGGCACACTCACATGGCCTTTCAATGCATCGGGTACATATACTGTCAAGTCAGGATACAAATTCTTAGTAAGGGAAAAGCTCCACAATCGGTCTCCTAGTCACTCGGATCACAACAGTGAGTTGTGGAAGCTGATTTGGGGTCTTGATGTCCTAAACAAAGTCAAAAAATTTGTATAGAGGTCAAGTAAGGATGCTATTCTAGTGAAGAAAAACCTGAAGAGGAGGAAAATCTTGAATGAAGACACATGCGATCATTGTGGGCAAGCTGAAGAATCGGTCTTACATGCAATTTGGGAGTGCTCCAAGCTTACTCCAATCTGGGACGCCATACCAGATTTTTCATTCTGCCAAGCTTGTTCATTTGCAGATATAAAAGAATTGCTTCTCTATGTCTCAAATGCATGTAGCAAGGTGGAATTAATGGTGGTCATTATGTGGAACATTTGGTTTCGTAGGAATCAATTGAGAGTGAGCAACAAAGATCACCCCATGTCGCAGGTGATTCCAACTTCCCAACAATCCTTAACGGACTATCAACAGGCAAGCAATGTCCAAAGAGCTCAGAGGGTCACCCCACCACCAACCCAAGTTGCATGGCACCCTCCACCTGATGGCTGTTTGAAAATTAACTTCGATGGGACAACATTTAGTGACATAAATAGGGCAGGTTTGGGAGTAGTTATTCGAGATGGCTTTGGTCAGGTGCTGGCCTCACTATCAAAGCAAATTCAACTCCCTTTCTCTTTGGACCTGGTTGAAGCAATGGCAGCGGCAAGAGCTCTCTCCTTTGTTGCAGAACTTGGCTTCTCAAGATTCATATTAGAAGGGGATTAAGAATTGATAATAAAAGCACTACAGAGTAAGGAAGACTCACTAGCTCCCTTTGGTCACATCCTAGCTACAGCCAAAACCACAATAGATGTCAACTGTGTTTCATTTTCCCACATTCGTAGACTTGGCAATTCTGTTACTCATAACCTTACAAAACATGTACGACATGTCGCAGGTTTAAAGGTGTGGATGGAGGATGTTCCTTCACACCCCTATTCTGTATTGTTAACCGACCATGGTTGATTCAGTTTAATGAAATTCAAGTCTTGATTCTCAAAAAAATAAAAAAAAATCACATTCCTAGCAGGTATCACTAATTAAATTTATTGTAAGTCCACCATGTATGTAAGAGAATGGAGTATCATGTTACCATACTCCCTAAGTACCTAATAATTTTCCACATTTGACACTTTGAGACTAATTTGAGTTTAGATTCCCTATACATGTGGGATGGGCTTATAATAAGATGTTAAAATTTGCTTAGGACAGGATCTCTTTAAATTTTCTTTACCAAATGGGAAATTTCGTGGATTCGTTGGGTTTTTAGTTTTAATGCCCTATCATGACCCCAAAAAAATAAACCCGAGTGCCCATATTTGGGCCTAGATCTGCAATAAAAGAATTTAAAACTGGACTAGCCCAGATATCTCTATAGGCTGAAACACAAAACATAAGCCCATTTATTTTCAGTATGGGCCATATTTAAATCAGGCCCAAAAAACTTTCATATATAAATGTTATTGGATCCAAACAAATATATAAAAAAGCCGAAGCCGAAGCCGAAGCCGAAGCCCAAGCAAAAGCTGAGCAGAGAGAGCATTAGAGAAATCTTGATAAGAAAGAAAACTCAGAAGAGAGAGAGAGAGACACACACACACACACCCTATATGTCAGGTATGGAGAGATTGCAGCGAATGTTCGCCGGCGCCGGTGGTTGTTTGGGCCATCCGCCACCAGATTCACCGACTCTCGACTCGTCGGAGCAAGTCTATATCTCTTCCCTCGCTCTCCTCAAAATGCTCAAACACGGTACTCCTCTCTCTCTCTCTCTCTCTCTCTCTCTCTCTCTCTCTCTAGCTCTCTGTATATATTGAGGACTCTAATCATAATTACATGGAATCTTAAACCCTAACTGTTTGGCTATTCTGTTTTTTTGGTTTTCAATTCTAGGGTTTTGAGCTAGGTTTAGCTTTTTGTGTGTGTTTTATTTGAATTTTTAGGGTTTTGTATCTGATGAGGGACGGACCCCTCAACCATCCCTATCCCAGCCGGCAAGCCTAGGAGGCAAGAGCCCATGTAAACCTAAAATAAAAAAGAATAAATAAAAAAGAAGAAAACCCAGCAGTCCAAGACTCCAAAACCAAACGGAAAAGCGAAAAACGAAGGAAAAAAAGAAAAAAGGAAAGAAAAGAAAGTGAGGGGCGAGAGACTTATAGAGAGTACTCAGAGACGCCGCCCACGCCGTGACGCCGCCGCGAGACCCGTCTTGCTACCCAGTACCCACGCCGCCATTACGCGAGACCCGTCCCTGTCAGCTGTCGCATACCCAAACCGGAAACGGCCACACCAACGCTGCCACGCGAGACCCATCTTGCTGCCGCCGCTGGTTGCTCGATCTGCCCAGCCCAGCTTCGTTGCTCCACTGCTCCAGCCTTCACAGTTCACAGGTATTAATCTATCCTTTCCTTCAAAACCTAATATACTGATGAGTGACGAACTGATGTTGGTAATTCTGTGATTGTGAATTGAATCTGTACCTGACGGCCCTGACTGCCTGTGGTGTTTTTTTTTTTTTTTTTTTTGGCTTTGTGACTCTGTGTTTGTGACTCTCTCTCTTATGTTATATAGATAAGAGAGATAGAGAGAGAGTCGAGTTTGTAGAGATTAGAGAATATATTAGTGTAGTAAGTAGTGTTTGTCTGGGCAATAATAGGGACAAGTGAGAAAAAGAAAGGTAAAGTAAAGAAAAGTTTTTGTTAGTAGGGCAGAATAAATTTTAGTGGGATTGAGTCATTGTCTGAAATATGGAGACAAGATAAAGACAAAGAGATAAATAAAGGCAAAGACCAAAGATAAAAGAAAAAAACAAATCATATAATATAGAAAATTGTTACGCAAATTTAAGAAAATATAAGTGATTCACTTGTGCCTATTGTTAACTCATAATGCTAAATTAGATAAATTTATAAATTGAAAAGAAGTGAGAAATACTAAATTTATAATTAAGTGCATCATGCATATTACCTAGATTCTAGTATTTGTCTTTAGTTAGTAACAACAACCGTTTGTAAGATAACATATATGATTCTTATTTTATTTGTAGATCATGAAAAAATCAACTACAACGTTTGATTTTTTCAAAAGAAAAGATTCAAATTCTTTAGAAGTCAACGTGGGATTGCCAACAACTAATGTTCCTATTCCAATTCCAAAAAATGTGGATGTTCCAATTCTAGAAAATATTCATTCCCAATTCCGGAAAATGACGATGTTCCAATTCCAAGAAATATTCATTCCCCAAATCCAAAAAATGCTGATATCCCAATTTCAGAAAATAACCATATCTCTCAAACACAATTTCAAAAAGTTGATCTTGATTCTTTGGATTATGATCCTAGAACACGCAAACAAATATGGGAATATCATGTTAATCAACGTGATGAAATTCGACAGGCTTACATTAAAAATGGTCCGCATCAACCTCCTCTAGAGACATACAAAAAAAGTGGAAAACACAATCGTAGCTTTCAAGCTTTTTGGTTTGAATATTATTCAACATGGCTTGAATATTTTCCTACGAAAAATGCAACTTATTGTCTACCCTGCTTTATCTTTCGTAATCTAAATGAGGTTGTGGAACAAAATACATTCACTGTCGGTGGATTTAGAAATTGGAAAAAAGTGGGGGGCAAAAATTGTTATTTTCAAGGTCATATAGGAAAAGATCCTAACTCAGCTCATAGAGTTGCCGAGCAAATGTGTAAGGATTTGATGAACCAATGGCAGCATTTACAAAGGGTAGTTGATCATTTCACTACTGAACAAATTGCAAATAATCGGTTGCAACTGAAGGCCTCAATTTATATTGTCTGACATCTTGCCTTTCAAGCTATAGCTTTTAGAGGCAGAGATGAAAGTTTTAGTTCATCTAATTGTGGGAACTTTCTTAAATCATTGGGTATTGTGACTTTTTGGAATGAGAAGGTTGGTGAAATAATAGAAAAAGCTCCCGAAAATGCAACCTACACATCACCTCACTTAGGATTCAAAAGGAAATAAAAGGAAATTCTACATGTTTTTTCAGCCAAAGTGAAGAAGGCCATTCGGAAAGAAATTGGTGATGCAAAGTTTTGCATAATGATTGATGAAGCTCGTGATGAGTCCATGAAAGTGCAAATGGCTGTGGTTTTTAGATATGTTGATGTAGAAGGCTTTACGAAAGAACGTTTTTTTGGGCTTATTCATGTTGTTGACACTGCGGCTTTGACTCTAAAGAAGGAGAAATATTCTTTGTTATCTCAACATTACTTAGATATACAAAATATTCAAGGGCAATGATATGATGGAGCATGCAACATGCGAGGTATGTGGAATGGATTACAAGCTTTGATTTTGAATGGTTGCCCATATGCTTACTACATCCATTGTTTTGCACATCGCTTACAATTGGCATTAGTAAAAGCATCAAAACAAATTGTTCCCATTAGTGGGTTCTTTCTTAAATTGCTTTTGGTGATCAAAACTGTTAATGCATCATGCAAGCGAAATGAGCAATTGAAAGTTGTCAATGCTAATGAAATAGCACGTTTGATTGATCTTGAAGAGCTTGAGATTGGAAGTGGACTTAATCAAATTGGCACTTTACAATGACCTGTAGAAACACGTTGGAGTTCACATTTTAGATCAGTTTCTAGCTTATTAAGGATGTTTACTTCAACTGCTGAAGTTTTACTAAATATAATTAATGATGCAAGTGATGGAGAACATCGAGCAGAAGCAGAGTCAGCTTATAAGGGTTTAACTTCATTTGAATTTGTCTTCATCTTGCATCTTGAGAAGGAAACTATGAAGATCACTGATAAACTTTGTCAAGCTTTGCAAAGCCAACCTCAAGACATTTTAAATGTCATGCATTTAGTTTCATCTACTAAAGCACTTATCTAAAAATTTAGAGATGATGGATGGGATGGCTTACTCACAACTGTGATATCATTTTGTGAGAAGCATTGCATTGATGTCCTAGATATGAATGCTTGTTATGTTGGGAGGCGAGGTTGAGCTCGTAATCAACAAGATAACGTGCTATTTCATTTAGTTTGGATTCAATCATAGATGATTTTGAAGATTTGAAAGAGTGTCTCCCTTTTCATAGATGATTATATAGTGTTTCGTGTCTTTTGTTTTTGTTGGTAGATGATTGTATCTTAATATATTAAGAAACAATGATTTTTGGGTATTTGTCTTGGTTGATAGTTTATTAATATTATATGGATGCGTATTTGAATTTTTTTTTTTTTTTTTTCCGCTTATCTCCGGCCCCCTCAGCTTGAAATCCTGAGTCCGTCCCTGATGAGTACCAAAATTGTTAATGATTATGTATTATTGTGAATGATATAGGGAGAGCTGGGGTTCCCATGGAGGTTATGGGATTGATGCTTGGGGAGTTTGTGGATGAGTACACTATTCGTGTCGTGGATGTGTTTGTGATGCCGCAGAGTGGTACTGGTGTTAGTGTTGAAGCCGTCGATCACGTATTCCAGACTAACATGCTCGATATGCTTAAACAGACTGGACAGTAATTCGTTTTTCTATTTTTGTGTATGTGAGATTTGATTGTTATGTTATTGCTTGCTATTAGTGGAATGTGAAATCCTAAGCTTGCTTGGTAGATTTGTAGGTTATGGGTGTTTTGGGTTTTGCTTCTTTTTAAATTGCAATTTGGGAGAATGTAACTAAATTTTGTTTAATTGGGCACTAGATTTATGAAGGATTTAAAGGCTAGACGATGGTTAAAAGAATTGCTATTGCGTGAAACCATTGTTCAAAATTAATTAAGAACCATTAAAATTTAATGGCTTTATGTAGAAACATGAAATTTATGAAACTTCTATTTCCATAATTAGAATTTGTTGCTGTGGATTGGTGGGGTTTTAAAATACACTTTTTTTTGTTTTTTTGTTTTTTTAATGATGGTCTTCTGTGATGTATGTTGATGCGTCTTTTTCAAATGTTGTCTTCATGCTTATTCCTAATGTGATAAGGTCTAACAGGAAAGATATTATCAATTTTCATACTTAATTTGTTCCCTTCTCAAAACATAAATTAATCTTCTTCCTTCCTTGCTAGTAAACTGCAGATAATTGATTTAAAAATATTGCAGCAATACAAATATCAGTTAATACTAGATTGGAAATACAGTAAGTCAAATACTGCCATAGAAAATTCTAAACAGGTGGTGCTAAATCAATGTTCTAGTCTAGAAAAAACTTAGTAAACTCTCAACATGAACTACTTACGGTTAGAAAAATGGTTAAATGATTTAATTCACCATTTTCCTAATGGTTTAAGTTTTAGAGACAAGTCGCATAATTTCATGCTGCAGTTCTTTCATTAATCTCTACTGTAATTTGTTTTTATTTTTCATTAATCTCTACTGAAGGTCCTAGAAATGATCAAGTTTTGAAAACAAAGCAGCCAATAAAATGATCAAGTTTTTACATTTCTCTTATGCAGCGCTTGACATTGAATGGTACACATATGTTGAATTGTTGAATTCTAACAAGTACTCAGTTACTAGAATTGCCTTTGCAAGTTATCCTCTGATAATGGATATAATATATAATATTCTTCACATTTAAAATTCCATTTGCCCTTTCTTCACATTTGTTTTACCAAAGAGAAAAGGAAGCATAACCTAGACAATTCTTTCAAAAGTTTGACTATGTCAACTGGGAAATTTACCAAAACTAAGTATCATAGCTATAAGACTTCCTTTCCTTTTTGACAGAACAATCAAGGGGGTGTTTGGTAGAGGAGTTTGAGTAATGTTGTTTGGGTGTTTTTGATATACGTGTGGGTGAAAAAGTATGTGGAAATATGTGTAATGTTGTTTAAAATGTGAAAATGTGTATTTGAACTAACTAACCAAACACCCCCCAAATCTTTTAAGAATGAATAACCATGCATGTCGGATTTGCAAAATGGTATAGATACATAGGGTCAGTAATTCAACACGATTTGAAGACAAAATGCATAAGGCCAATAGAATTATTAAGTTTTTCACATTTCCTTTAAGCATTAGATGTAATTGAATTGTACACATTTGTTTGAATATTGAATTCTGACAAGTACCCCAAATGACTTTTCAATGATATGATCAACGGTTGGGTGTATACGCGTTATTGAAATCCTACAATTCTTTTTGAAGTGGTCACCCCTACAATTCTCACTTACAGTGACCATAGCCTATAGGGACAATTTTTGTGACAAAATAAGAGGCAATGCTTGTAATTCACACGAACTTTCCAATCACTACATTGGTTTATGAATTTTCCGTATATATGTATGTAAACAATATCAAAAAAGGTACAAGTTATCTGTCAAATTTGATACACTTCAATCCAATGATTTTCTTTTAAGGCTTATGACCCAATCCAATGACGCGGTTGAATCTTTGGACAAGGAGATGACTGAGGAGTACTATAAATACACATACTTCCATGAAAAGAAGACATCCTCTCTTTTTAACTTCTTTAAAAGTTCATAGTTTCTATAAAGCTCTTAAATCCTCTCTATCTCTCTCTCTCTCTTTATCTGCATCTTTATCCCAATGGGCTCAACAAATGTACCCCTACAACCTCCAACTAATGGAAACCTAATCACTGTTCTCAGCATTGATGGTGGTGGAATAAGAGGGGTTATCCCAGGAACTATCCTTAGTTTTTTAGAATCTGAACTTCAGGTAGAAAAATATATTATATATTAATCATACATGTTTCATGCCACAAACCTAAAGAAATTCAATATTTTTTTTCATTCACTAGCGAAGTTCTGCTTTGTTAAATCATTTATAAGGGTTCAACATGCAATCTTTTCAAGTACTTACTCTATATTTGCTTATGTATGGTGCAGAAACTGGATGGTGAAGGTGCAAGAATAGCAGATTATTTTGATGTTATCTCAGGAACAAGCACAGGTGGTCTTGTCACCGCCATGCTAGCTGCTCCAGATGAAAATAACCGACCTGTCTTTGCTGCCAAGGATATCAAGGATTTCTACCTAAACCACTGCCCTCATATCTTCCCACAGAACAGGTACGAATTAGAGTATGAGATATAAAAATATCATTAGTGTGTGTATATATATATATATATATATATATATATATCTGTTTGATTATTGACTTGACCCCATTTGTTTTGGTTTTTAACATAATATTATTTTTTCCAAATGGCAGTTGTCCAGTACTTCCTCATCTTACAAAGATTATCAAAGCTCTAGCTGGACCAAAGTATGATGGGAAATATCTGCATAACCTTGTTAAAGAAAAACTAGGACATACAAAATTGGAAAAGACATTGACTAATGTTGTTATTCCAACATTTGACATCAAAAGACTCCAGCCAACCATTTTTTCTAGCTATGAGGTTTGTCTTCTTCTCATTAAAATGGTATTTTTTTTTTCTTTAATTTCCACAATATATGTAGTGGTTCAGATTAACCCTGGATAAGAAAGTGACTGCAAATGATGGGGCTGAATTGTACTAACATTTACTCTGATTTGGTCATGAAAACAGGTAAAGAACAACCCAAGCATGAATGCCTTACTCTCAGATATTTGCATAGCAACCTCTGCTGCCCCAACTTATCTTCCAACTTATTACTTTGAAACTGTAGACCCCGAGGGTTTTGTGAGAGAATTTAACCTTACAGATGGTGGTGTTGCTGCTAATAATCCGGTATATGTCTTTTTCAAACTTCACATGACTCCTAATGATTATTATATATAATAAATTTCCTAATTTTTTATTTATTATAAACCTGTTTAAAAAATAATAAATTTAATTATGTAACCATTATTCTAGTATTACTAAATTGGTGCAATTTCAGGCTTTACTTGCCATTGGTGAAGTGACAAAGCAGATCATTCGAGGAAGTTCTGACTTCTTTCCAATAAAACCAATGGACTATGGAAGGTTTCTAGTGATATCATTAGGAACTGGCTCAAAAAAAGCCGAAGGAAAATACAGGGCACACCAGGCATCTAAGTGGGGCCTGCTAGACTGGTTAACAAGTGGTGGTTCCACCCCAATTATTGATGTATTTTCTCACGCAAGTGCAGACATGGTTGATGTCCACCTCTCTGTGGTTTTTCAAGCCCTTCATTCTGAGGAAAAGTACCTGCGGATTCAGGTACACATATATCATTCAGACCTTCCATACATAAGAAAATACTACAACTATTACCAATTTTATTACACAAAAAAAAATAATAATAATAATAACTTACATGTCAATGAATGCAATTAATGACACATCAATAATATAGTAATAAATAAATTTTTTAATCTCTCTTTGGGTGAGACTAGGAGTTAGTACATATTTTATTACACAAATCTTGTAAATTGATGTTCACCAATTGAGTTCTTCTATGGGCATAACAAAATTTCACAACATTTTCTCAACAAGTTGAGGTGCCAATTCATCATAGGTCAAAATAAAATAAGATTATACACAGATCTACTACAACTAAAAATAAATGTATCATAAGAATATTGTGAGATTTTTATTGTATATCAAGACTTTCTCGGCATGAATTAAAAAATTGATTCAAACATTTATTTATTATGTGTTGAAGTGACAATGATCACATTTATTATGACGACATTAGTGTGAAAACATTTATAGTAAAATTAATAAAAAATTTGATATTTTTCTTACATTTTTTGTTTTGTATTTAAGAATTGACACATTGTTATACAAGTCTTATGTAATAAAATTCATGATATAAAAGTCAAAAGTTCTTGTTCACTTAATTAACATAGGCAAGTTTGAATCAAAACAATGCAGGACGATACTTTGGTTGGGACAGTAACTTCTGTGGACGTGGCCACAAAACAAAATTTGGATGATCTTGTGAAAGTTGGTGAAGAGTTGCTAAAGAAACCAGTTGCTAGGGTGAACTTGGAGACAGGAGTTTATGAGGCTTCTAACCATGAAACTAATGAAGCTGCTCTCACAAGGTACTAAAAATAAATATATCAAACTGTTATTATATATATATTCGACAATTTCTTTTGAAAAAAGTTTTGTTTTTAGTTTTCACATTAAGCTAATGCAAAAGCATATAATTAATGCTGTTGCAGGTTTGCAAAATTACTCTCCCAAGAAAGGCACCTGCGCCATGCAAAGGTCCCCGCTGGACATGCTCATGATCATCAAGCCACCAGTACTCACAAAACAAATGGTCTTAGTAGACTAAGCATATAATTTTTTTGCTAATGTTGTATTAAGGGTTGAGATAATATCTAATGCATCAATACATTGGACATATTAAAATGCGGACACATGTTCATATCCTAACATGTCTAGTATATTAGTGCATTGGATATAAACCGTATCTTTGTATTAAAGTGTTGTAACATCGAGAATGGGCCATTTACCAAATCCAGATATTTCCAAAACTAGTTGAAATTATGTAAGCATGCTGTCAGCTTTGAAAAGTTGTTTCTACTTTGTAGTTTGTAGTGAGCATTATTCATACTCATTATACATTCAATTTTTTGTCGTGAGAGCGTTATCCATACCCATTGTACATTCAATTTTGTGTACGAACATACATGGGCCATGAAATATTCAAAGAACTGGGCGAAAATAGTCAAATATCACGTTTTGGCAAAATTTGTTGCAAATTAATATTGTTTCAGAAATATTTAGCAATCTATCACTTTTTTAGTACTCGAGTTCTTAGGTGAGTCACAAGCATGACACTGCTGACTTGAAATTTGTGTAATTAAAAAAGTAATATGGTACTCGATATTACGGAAATCGAGTACTTCTTTGTAGTACTCGAGCTTAACAAAGTCGAGTTTTTTTTTTTTTTTTTTTTCTTTCTTTCTTTCTTCGTACAAAAATTTATTTATTTCATCTTTAATTATTTATGATCGTTGTGTCCATCAAACTAAGTACAGTGTTTGGACTTGAAATAGTTCATGTGCAAGTAGCTGGAGTTGCAGTTAGCTAAGCACAAAGTAACTAAAGCTGCTTGCTCATTCACTCACGCAGTTCTTCAAGACTGCACTTAGTCCTCACTTCTTGCTCACTGGCCGAATGGCCCCTCCTTTTATTTCTTCATCTTTTCCTTCTTTTCTTCCTTTCACACTCTTGACATCAAATCACAATAAATGCAATTCACTTGCCTTGACTTTGCTTTAGCTGCTTTCTTTTTCCTTCAGCTCTCCCTTAGGCCGAATAGCCTTAATGCATCAGCCCCTTTCTTTTCTTCTTTTTCTCCTTAGCATGTCCAACACACCTAAGTCACTGCCCAAGAAGAAAATAGGCCGACTTTTGTGGCTTGTCCAACCACCTCTTTAATGAGGTGTTTATCAAGTGTGGGCTGGACCCACGGTGTTACGATGTACCCAACATACCCAACATGGTGGACACAACGATCACAAGCAGTTGAAGATGAAATAAGTAAAATTTTTGTACAAAACAAAAAGTAGGAAAAAAAAAAAAAAAACAAGGTACTTGACTTTGTTAAACTCGAGTATTATAAAGAAGTACTCGATTTCCGCAATATCGAGTACTACATTGTTTTTTTAATCCCTCAAGTTCCAGGTCAATAGTGCCACATTGGCGACTCACCTAGGAACTTGAGTTCACTGAACTCGAGTACTATTTAGAACTCGATTTTTTGAAACTCGAGTACTAAAAAAGTAGTATATTGCTAAATATTTCCGAAACAGTGCTAATTTACCACAAATTTTGTCAAAATGTGGTATTTGGCTATTTTCACCCAGAGAACTTTATGTAAACAGCACTCATTGGCCAACCATAACAATTAACAATCAATGCTGAGCTACATAATAATCCACCGGATAAGGTAATCGATTGCATTAATTGGCTTTGTGTAACATTGTCAAATAAATACATCATAAAAGAATCAATTGCGCATGAGTTTATAACAAGGGTCATGTTAGCGATACTTTTAGAATAATTGTTAATGAGTCATATTAATATATACTCTTAGGGCAATTTTTTTTTAAAAAAAAAAGAATTTCAACTTATAGCGTCCGCTTCTGATAATAGCTCTTTATCATTAAACCAAGACACCAATTGGTTTTTGATATAGGCAATAATTGAACCTCAGATCTCTTATTCAACCATCAGAGATTTTACCAATTGAACTAACTGGAACCCACCTCTTAGGGTAATTGTTAATAAATTTAATAGGAAAGTTTTGACACTACTTTCGTGAAAAATATAAAAATCTGTCAACAACATTTATTGTTATTTTATTATTTTCCTAATAAAATGTTTCTGAAAATAATTCATAAACCAATGCTCTAACCAATGTCCTTAAAGCATTAGTTAACATTTCTCATTGTCAATAAATCATATTAGGAAAGTTTTGACATCATTTTTATTGGAAATATAAAATGTTATCAATAAAATTAATTATTTTATTATTTTCTCATAAAATAGTTTCTAAACCAATACCTTATTGCATTTTTTAACATTTCCATATAATCAAAGTGGGGGAATTACACTGGCGAAAGGGTTTTTTTTTTTTTTTTTTTTTTTTTTGTCAACTGAAATTAGTGTGCGTTTAGGATGAGCTGAATTTTTCAGCTTATCTCCACTTTCAGTTTATTTTTGCTACTATTCGTGGGTCCCACTACACTTTTTAATATTATTAATGAGTCTCACTGTACTATTCAGCTTATTTTTTAACTTTTTTTCTACACTTTCAACAAAAAATTTTCATTTTTAACTAAATAAGTTATTCCAAATAGACACTAAATGTGGTTGATGGTGATTTTTCTATATGATGAATAAATAACTTTTTAGCTTTATCTCACTTATGACATAGACAGACTATGCAAATCAACTACTAGAAACTACATGATGCAGAAAGACAATGCAAATTAGCTACCAAAAACTACATGATACCCAAATGAATACAAATTCCTTTTTTAATCCTACTTCATAGTATATTTCTATATATGTATATTAATCTTTTTTTTTTTTGGGTATGTTTTTTATTATCCTCAACACACTTTTTAAAATTTTCAACGAAAGTATTGGCTTCCAACAATATTATGCTCATTGCTTGAGGATAGTTTTTTTTTTTTTTTTTTTTTTTTTTTTTTTTTTTTTTGTTTACATGAAGAGTAAGGGAAAAGTATTTGATACTCCTGATATACAATGACATGTTGCTCATTCCTCTAGAAGTACCTAATAATTAATCAAGAGTAAGGGCATACTCTCTTTACTCATAATATATTATGCAATTTTTCTCATTTTTAGATATTTTGTCATCTCTAATGTTAAATTATCAATTATCTTAAAAGTTTAATCTATTAGGAAAACTTGAATTTAGTCATTCAACCATAATTTTAATATTTCCCCTCACATGTGGCCCTAAACTCCCCTTTCCCCCCCTTAATAAGTGTTGCCCAATATGTGAGATTTTTAATATTTTAAATGAAAGGTAGAGTAAAACCAAATATCAAATTTATGATCTCTTTGATACTATATTAAATTATTAATAGTCCCAAAAGCTTAAACAATTAAGAAATGACGAATTTAATCATTTAACTATAATTCTAACATCAAATACAAGCCTATTGCAAGAAAGTGTCTCTGGGTGACACTTCCACACAAGATTGATTATAAAAATTATTATTGGTTTTTGCAAGATTTCCAAATAATTAATGGAAAAAAAAAAAAAAAAAAAAAAAAGAAAGACAAACCCAACACATGAGAAGAACACTAATAATTTACGTGGCTTGACAATAACCTACGTTCACAAGTAGTAGCAGATGAATTCACTATATCAAAAAGAGATTACTAAGTGCATACAATAAAATGCATAATATAATTCTTATATATATAATTTAAATACTATTGATTGCCATTTTTATATTTTGTTAATTTTTAAAAAAAATTTGTAAGGATATTATTAAGTATAAAATGTAAATTGTCCTTGTTTTTTTTAAAAAAAAAATTTATTGTGAAGCATTTTTTTTTTTTTTACGATTCATTTATTCTAGACTTTTTGGTTTTTGTACTTAATAACTCACTTAAATGACTATTTATGACGTGATCCCACATTTGATTCTAAAATTAAGAAATAAAACTCTTTAAGAATAAATAATTTAAGACACATTGCGCAAAATTAGAACTCTAATTTGGAATTTTAATTTGAGTTTCTCTCAGTTTCACCTATTACTATATATATATATATAGATTTCCTTCTTATGTGGGATGACTCTTGGATAAAGCCAACAAACCTTTATTTCTATTGTCTATTTAATTATAAGATTTTAATTCCTATTTTTTTGGTGGTCAAAGAGTATATTTTCTTGGTGGTTAATGAATACTTTTCTTGGACAAAGAAAAAATGCTATGATAAAGTCAAATTAGAATTTTAGACATTATCTTACTAATAAATCTCATATTACCTTATCAACTCCATATAATAAACACAAGACTCACAAACTAAGCCAACCTCTACAACACGTTTAGCAAAAAAAAAAAAAAAAAAAAGCCAACCTCTACAACACGGCAGCACCCACCACATTGCCGTGCCTATCTATTCATCATAGATATTGATGAGGATAAAATATATTAGGAAGATGACGGGACACACTCTGCCGTCAGCCTTTCTATGAGAGCTGACGGCCGACGGTAAAATGTATTGAGAAGGTGACGGGATACATTCTATGAGAGCTGACGGCCGACGGCGACTTGACGAAAAGGAACTCCTTGGATAGGGTGCCCCAGAAGTAAACATCCTGAAGCTGACGGTGCTTGATCTAACGGCGCTATATCAGACGGAATAACATAAGCTGACGGAGTCAATCCTTACTACTTGATCACCACGTTTGCGTGCATAAGTAAATAACTTGCTCCCCACGCCTCCTGAAGCCTAAGAACTCCTATATGGAAAGAATCCCGCAAAATACGCCCAAGGAGACTCCTATAAGGAAAAGACTTCTACACCAAGAAAGAGAGGTCAGCCTTTCTTCTACTATAAAAGCCCCAATACCCTCACAAACGGAGGTACGCATAATTTACCCTCTCTAGCACTCTAGAGTTGTGAGAATAATTCTAACTTAACCTTCGGAGGGTATTTGGCCGGTACCACACCGGTACTTTCTGCTAGGTTCTTCCTTGTTGTGCAGGTGCTGTTTGTAGCGAGCGAGAACCGTGTGACTTACTGGTGGTATTTTCGGCATCATCAGATATAAAGTCCATCTTTTTACTGAGTCCCATCCATCAACGTCATGAATGTTACAGGGCTTAGAAAAATCAATTTCCAAGATTTTGTAAAGTTTTAAAAGGAAAACGACAGTTTAACCACCGAAAACAGTACTTCAAAAATCTAGAAACAAAGATCTTAATTCTTTTTTTTAAGAGAAAAAATCTTAATTATGTTTGTGCATGGATGGAGAGGTTCAGCATTTTAAATAATAATAATAATAAAAAGATTGGTGAAGGAGAGAAAAAAAAATTAAGTCATGCTTGAAATTGAAATTTTGTTTTTTTTAATAAAAGGAAAAAAAGAAGAAAAGATTGATGATATATATGCCATAAAATAAAACAAAACGTAAGCATTTACATGTATAAGAACATGTGAGTATCTGTCATCTCTCCACTTGACATGAATATGATTGATAAGAACACTGAAAAAGTTTAAAACTATACGTTTTAAGAATCACAAAGATTAATATAATTCATACCATTTTAAAAAAAATAAAATTTTGGTGACTTTTTGAATGCAAGATGCCAAGAGTACTGACCCTTTCATGTGAGACAATTTTCAATTCCTCTGCCTAATAATTCTTTTGGTCTGATCAAAAAATAATAATAATAATTCTTTTGGTGAAAGGGAAAAGTTTTTGTCCCATGCGGAAATAACTCACCCTATGGGACCTCCAATAAGACGTGTGTGATGATTTTTCATTCTAAAATTAATATGGGTTTAAATTTTTAGAATAATTAGGACTTTTTTAGAATTCTTTTTAGAGTCAAGATTTAAGATTGTGATTATTGATAGAAAATCAAACAAAAGAGCATGTGATATTTTATTTGTGATGGAACAGATACTTATTTGGTGGAATAGTATGGTGTACCATTTGTGTGGGTTCTTTTTTTCTTTGTAAACAGTACACAGGCCCAAGTAAAGAAGTAAGGATCTTGAGCCTGATGCTTTATGCTTTAGGAGACTAGGCTTGGTTCACCGTAGCTAAATTGAACTAATTTCGAACCAAATGGTGCACAAAACGCGGATTCTACAACAAATACATATTAACATACAAAATATATATGCGCATTTAATAGCAAAGAACAATAAAGAATGAAATAATGAGGAAGAAAGGCAAAATAAATATTAGGATCCACATTAGGGATCCTTAAGGCAAATTGAAATATTTCATTATTTTCTTAATTTTGTAATACATTACGCTCACTAGGACATGTTACAAGGTCCAAATAAGTTCAAAAATCACAGATTTAGATGGCTCTTCAAGCCTCTAAGACTTGCGAAGTTTGAATCCCTTTAAATCCAAGTGTATTCTCTAGTGGTTGTTTGAGGATCCCAGACGGTGTTTTTCCTCTCTTTTCTCCTTTTTGAATTCTGACAGAGCTTTCTTAAGGATTTTTCACTCTAATTCTACTGTTGCTGAAAAATGCCCTTCACCGTTGGCTGCCCCTCCTTTTATAGTGCTATCCTAGGGTTTTTGAGATACCATTGATTCCCTCTATTTGCTCTCCTGGGTACCAGAACCAATGTTGTGTCAGCAACATTGATGGCTAGTCTCTTCCTCATTCTTCACTATCTCCTTCTTTTAAGGTTCCCTCTTCAAAAGCCCTTAGCTGACTTTCCCATTCTGGGGGGTCCTAGAGGGTTGACCTTTAATATTTCCTTTTCCAAGGCTTTTAACCACCTTTTGGTTGCTTTCCCCTTTGTCATTTGATGGTTTTTAGACCCCTTAAAACACAATTGATTTAACTTAGGTAATTAGCCAAGTTGTTACTTAGTCCAATTTAACAAAATTAGGTTATCACAATTACAAAGATCATATTATGCAAAACAACGGAAAGATAAATAAGACAATGATATGGTCACCCAGGAAACCAAACCGATAAAAACCTGGGGAGGATTTAACTTAGTTATCCTCAAGGTAAAACGCAAATCCACTAGAAAGAATCAAAGTTCATACAATAAGACTTACAAGCCCCTACACTCGACTTCTTATTGCTACCAACCAGTAGAACTTACTGACACGACCACGTGCAAGCTCCGAATTCACGGACTCCTTCTTTCTTTGGCCTTTGCAAAACACAAACACCCCCGTTTGTGACTTTGAGATCCCACTCAAAGGTTTTGCAACACAAACTCTCCTGTTTGTGACTCCAAGACCACCCTTGAAGGTTTAGATCATCAGCACCTTTGATGACTAGAGAAGGCAGCAACTTCTACAACACCGAATCTTGAGATTTTTCAAGTAATAACACCAGTAGAAGACATAAGAGAGCTTTTGGGTACAAAACCCTAGATCTACAAAAGATGCACACTCTTTTCTCTTTGAAAAACCTTATAAAAACGTGCTTAGGGTTTCCTTTATATACTGGGAGAAGTAGATTAGAAACCCTAATCCTAAATGGGCTTAGACTGTTGTTTGGGTTTAATTAAAAATCTGCAGATACGACTTTCGATCGATCGAGCCTGTCTTTCGATCGATCGAACCAGACAGATTATGAAATCTTCTTCCTACAGCTTGTATGTTCTTGAATCTTGACTTGAATCACCTTGAGCATTGTCTAATAAAACCTATAGACTCTAAGATCTATATCTAGACAAGTTTGTGTTCACGATTTGCCAATTGTTCTAAACATTTAGAACCTAACATCATTTTTCCTAAATGGGCTAATTCCTTTCTACCAGGCTAAAAGATCTCTAGCCACCTTCCTTCACGGTACATCTTCCTAGATTTCCTGAGGTACCAGACCTTTACTCATGAGTTGTTGGTTCCCAAGTCTTCTGATCATTTTTCTACACATTAGGTGGCTGATGGGACATATATGCCCTCGTTCTTCGTGTTTTTGGGCATGCCCCCTTGAACTGTCTCAGTCTTAACCTGACCTTGTTGCACATCACGAGGATCTCAAGCTCCTGGGAATCCCCAAGTATCCTGATCCAGTTTTTCTCCTCAGGCTCCCTAGTAATTTTTTTACCTTTGAGGGCTAAGCTGGACTTCTTCTTTCCTTTGTTTCATGAGGTCCAAAGCTTGCCCATCCATGGGCTTAGGTCGCTTCCTATGGACCCTTAATGGATTTAGGCCTTTCCCTTTTTTATTGAAAGCCCGAATGTTTTCTAGATTTCAATCATTTGTGTTGTTTTGGGTTTTGGTACAACATTGTGATTTTTTGGACCTCAACACCATTTTTTTAAAATTTTTTAAATGAGACCTAACTTTGACTCCTTTTTTTGTTCGTATGTAGATAAGCCATACTATTCCTATATTGAAGAGTAAAGACGATTGGATTTTTGAATAGTATACAAAGGCGGTGGGGGTTCGAATCAACCTTTGACCTAGCCAAAAACCAAAAATTATATATAAAATATTTTAACTTTTTTGTTTTTTTTTTTTTTGACCCTTAAAATTAAATTTTGAACATTCTAATCCTAAATTTTGTTTAATCCCAATTGAAATAAGGTTGAATATAATTATTTTAGTGCTATTTTCATAATAATTTTACAATAAAAGTTAAATGGCAAGTTATAATTGGTTTTTATCTTAACCCACAAATGACATCACTTTTTTATATATCTTTAACAACTTGTCACATAAATTTTGTTGTGAAAGTGTTGTGTAGTAGCTAGTTGTTCTCTTAAAACTGCTGCTTCATCTTTAAAAATAAATAAATAAATAAATCCCCGCTCCAGACTCTGGCTTATCTTACCATTAGCCATAAAATGAAGTTGTTTTTCCTGCATTTTTCTTATTTATTATAAAAAAAACTGCACAATTTTTAACATACAAAAATTACAACACTGTTGACCCGTTTACAAAAAAAATTCCTGAGCGGCCACTGATGGGATATATGAGACTTGTACAGTTGTACTCTTCCCTCCTCTTTACTTTTTTTTTTTTTTCTTCTTCTTCTAGGGTTTGGTGGCAGAAATGAGCAAGAGACTTGACTTTGACTTGAAAAAAAACATGATTTCTACCTGTCAACGTAGATAGGAATTGATACCAATTATTCTATAATCTGTATGACTAGTTTGTAATTTTCTTTTATTTATGGGTATTTATTTCTTTACTAGTTTGTAATTTTCTTTTATTTATGGGTATTTATTTCTTTACTAGTTTGTAATTTTCTTTTATTTATGGGTATTTATTTCTTTTCACCCAGGAGCCAGGGGACTATTATATATGTGGACTTTTCACTGACAGGGAGCAGCAGTATAAAAATCCACAGGTTAAAATTCAGGAATAGAGTTTGATTCTCCTTTGATATATACAATTTCAAATTTAAAAAATAAAAATAAAAATAAAAAACTTAAAAGAGCTTTTGTCATATTGCACAAATTTGTTTAGAGGGTAAATTTTTAACATCTTTGAATATAATATCCTTTGCATTTTTGCAATCAAATTGAACTAAAGATTTCCAATTTAAAAGCTTGGAATTTTGAAATACATAAAACAACATCTAGAATTTCTTATTGATTGTACTATGATTTTGTTGCGCAACATTTTATACACCTAAATGGAAATAAATAACTTGTTCTTTAGACTCTTTTTTTTTTTTTTTTTTTTTTTTTTGGGTTTAAGAATACTTCTATAACCAAGATCAGAGGCATCAATTTCGACAATTTACCACTAGTGTCTTTAGATTGAATTCTTATTTGATGCTAAGTGTCTTTAGATGTTTAATGCATTCCACTTGCATGCTAAGTGTCATTCCATTTAGTTTTGTATCAATTATATTTACATTTAAATTCATGCCTAAACTTAGAAAATGTAAAAATGATAGGAGTAGTTGATTGACTTGAGTTGGTATTAGTGCTGAGTGTATGAGTTACTTGGTATACTAATACTGAGTGTGTGGTGTTGCGTGTGTGAGAATTGTGGTGCTGAGTATGTTAGTGTTAAGCATGCTAGTTAGGAAGTTGGTTAGGGTGCCAGTTGTATGCTGAGCTAATAATTGACTAATGATTGTAATTGTTGTAACTATCAACTGTACTCAACTGTATATAATGTAGAGCTGTGAGAATTGGCAGGTTGAGGAGAAATAACACAAGCATATCTCCCTAATCTCTAAATCTCTCTCTAATCTTTTTGTTTTCCACTTTCTTCCCTTGGAGCTTGGTTCCCTCGAAGAACCCTTGAATACAATCACCATCTCTAAGCTGTATCCTATCAAAAAAGCTCAATTTTAATTTATTATATTTCTATGTAATACTATGAATGTATACAATATATTATTTATTTGGCAAAAATGCATAACTGACCCTCTAACTTTCTTCAGATTTCATTTCAATCCTTTAACTTTGCTTTCGTTCATTTTTAGTTCTTTAAGTTTCAGATTTAGTCAATTAAGGCATTTCCGTTAACTTTTGTTAAAAATTTTTGAAAAAAAAAAATCTGGAAAATATTTTTCAATCATTAATTGAATTTTTTTAATTTAAAAAATTTGAAGAAAATTTTATAAAATTGAAAAATTAACCACGACATATAACAAAAGTTGATGGAAAAGTCTTAATTGAATAAACTTGAAAGTTAAAGGACTGAAATGAACAAAAAAGTTAGAGGACTGGAATGAAATCTGAAGAAACTTAGAGGGTCGGTTTTGCATTTTACCCTATTTATTTAAACAAAAAAGCTCCATAGACACACATACAATTGTAGTTATTTTTAATAATTGCAATTGTGGATATACAAGAATTATTAGCTAGTAAATGTATATGTTTGAGAAGTAATTATTATTATTTTTTTTTAAAAACAGAAGTAATTATTAATTATTCTCATATTATATATGGTGATACGGTACTCTTTCATCTCAAATTCATAATGGGTCTCACTAATTAAATTTATTGTAAGTCCACCCATTTATGCAAGAGAATGGAGTATCATGTTACCATACTCCCTAAATACCTAATAATTTTCCATGTTTGACCGTTTAAGACTAATTTGAGTTTAGATTCCCCAAATATATGTGGGATGGGTTTATGTTAAAATTTGTTTAGGACATGATCTGTTTAATTTTCTTTACCAAATGGGAAATTTCATGGATTTGTTTGGGGAATGTAGGACATAATTAATTGGGTTTTTAGTTTTAATGCCCTATCATGACCCAAAAAAAAAAAAAAAAAAACCAAATCCCCATATTTAGGCCTAGATCTGCAATAAAAGAATTTAAAACTGGCCTAGCCCAGATATCCCTATAGGCTGAAACACAAAACATAGGCCCATGTAATTTCAGTATGGACCATATTTAAATCAGGCCCATAAAGTCTTCATATATATATATATATATATATATATATATATAGATATATGTTATTGGATCCGAACCAATATAAAAAACGCCGAAGCCAAAGCAAAAGCAGAGTAGAGAGAAAGAGCATCAGAGAAATCTTGATAAGAAAGAAAACACAGAAGAGAGAGAGAAACACACCCTATATGTCAGGTATGGAGAGATTGCAGCGAATGTTCGCCGGCGCCGGTGGTGGTTTGGGCCATCCGCCACCAGATTCACCGACTCTCGATTCGTCGGAGCAAGTCTATATCTCTTCCCTCGCTCTCCTCAAAATGCTCAAACACGGTACTCCTCTCTCTCTCTCTCTCTCTCTCTCTCTATATATATATATATATATATTGAAGACTCTAATCTTAAACCCTAATTGTTTGGTTATTCTGGTTTTTTGTTTTCAATTCTAGGGTTTTGAGCTAGGTTTACTTTTTGTGTGTGTTTGTTTCAATTTTTAGGGTTTTGTATCTGACGAGTACCAAAATTGTTAATAATTATGTATTATTGTGAATGATATAGGGAGAGCTGGGGTTCCCATGGAGGTTATGGGATTGATGCTTGGGGAGTTTGTGGATGAGTACACTGTTCGTGTCGTCGATGTGTTTGCGATGCCGCAGAGTGGTACGGGCGTTAGTGTTGAAGCTGTCGATCACGTATTCCAGACTAACATGCTCGATATGCTTAAACAGACTGGACGGTAATTCGTGTTTCTATTTTTGTATATGTGAGATTTGATTGTTATGTTATTGCTTGCTATTAGTGGAATGTGGAATCCTAAGCTTGCTTGGTAGATTTGTAGGTTATGGGTGTTTTGTGTTTTGCTTCTTCTTTTTAAATTGCAATTTGGGAGAATGTAACTGATTTTTGTTCAATTGGGCACTGGATTTATGAAGGGTTTAAAGGTTAGACGGTGGTTAAAAGAATTGCAATTGCGTGAAACCATTGTTCAAAATTAATTAAGAACCATTAAAATTTAATGGCTTTATGTAGAAACATGAAATTTATGAAACTTCTATTTCCATAATTAGAATTTGTGGCTGTGGATTGGTGGGGTTTTAAAATACACTTTTTTTGTTTTTTGTTTTGTTTTTTTAAAATTTTTTTTATGATGGTCTTCTGTGATGTATGTTGATGCGTCTTTTTCAAATGTTGTCATCATGCTTATTTCTAATGTGATAAGGTCTAACAGGAAAGATATTATCAATTTTCATACTTAATTTGTTCCCTTCTCAAAACATAAATTAATCTTCTTCCTACCTTGCTAGTAAACTGCAGATAATTGATTTAAAAATATTGCAGCAATACAAATATCAGTTATTCCAACATTTGCATAACCTTGTTAAGGAAAAACTAGGACATACAAAATTGGAAAAGACATTGACTAATGTTGTTATTCCAACATTTGACATCAAAAGACTCCAGCCAACCATTTTTTCTAGCTATGAGGTTTGTCTTCTTCTCATTAAAATGGTTTTTTGATTGGTTAATTACCCCGGTACTTTTTTTTTTCTTTAATTTCCACAATATATGTAGTGGTTCAGATTAACCCTGGATAAGAAAGTGACTGCAAATGATGGGGCTGAATTGTACTAACATTTACTTTGATTTGGTCATGAAAACAGGTAAAGAACAACCCAAGCATGAATGCCTTACTCTCAGATATTTGCATAGCAACCTCAGCTGCCCCAACTTATCTTCCAACTTATTACTTTGAAACTGTAGACCCCGAGGGAAATGTGAGAGAATTTAACCTTACAGATGGTGGTGTTGCTGCTAATAATCCGGTATGTCTTTTTCAAACTTCATGACTCCTAATGATTATTATATATAATAAATTTCCTAATATTTTTTTATTATAAACTTATTTAAAAAATAATAAATTTAATCGTTTAACTGATATTATAGTATTATTAAATTGCTGCAAAAACGCGGCAATATTGTTTCCTACAGCCGCAAGTTTTTGGTTTTTTGATGAACCTATAGCCGCAGGTTTTAATCGCAGCTATAGGTTGAAAAAATTTTTTTTTTTTAAAAAGGGCCTATAGCCGCGTTTTCAAGACGCGGCTATATCCCTAAACCATGTCTATAGCTGCGTTTCTTTAAACGCGGCTAGAGGTTTGGTATAAATTTTAAAAAAAAAAAAAAAACCCTAAGATTATTCTCTCTCTAACCCGGTCTCTCACTCTCTCCCTTTGACTCCAAACCCTCACCGCCGATCCACCCCTCTCTCACTTTCTCTCTACAACCAAAACCTATAACCTCTCTCACTCTGGATCGGTCTCACCCTCTCTTCGATCTAAACGAGGCACAGCCTCCTAGCTCCGTCGTGAAGCCCAGCCGCCACCACCACGATGGTGGTTCCCAACCTCTCATCACTTCACGGATCTGCCAAGAACCGTGGCAGATCCAGTTCCAGGACCAGGTCGTTAAAATTATCGGGTTGATTTCGATCCAACCGTTTTTCGGAGGAGAGGAGAGAACAGATTCGGTTGCAGAAATGTCCAATCGTTTCGTTGGAACGAACTGATTGGCTTTGGAAGGTGTTTTTGCCTCAAGGGTCGGATAAGGATCATGAGGCAGTCAATGTGAGTGGGCCCAACGCGGTTGATATTTCGGGTTTGGAGTATCCGGAAACGGTTGTGTTTGTTGGGGGATTCAACCCGTTACTGGAGTGGTTGAAGAAATCTGGGAAACGTGCTCGCTTAATCGAGTTTCCAGACATGATGCATGCGTTTTATGTGTTTCCGGAATTGCCTCAGTTGATAGCACTGGTCAAGGATTTCGTTTCCCATAAATTCAAAACTTCCAATTCTTATTAACTTTATTCCATGCGTTTTATGGAGTTTATGCTTTTCATGTAACATAAAGTAAATTTATATGCACCCATTTCAATCCTGATGGCCATTCTGCTTTGGTATCCATTATAAATCTTCTTTTGAGGAATAATAATATTACTACTAAATTTTTTTTGATGTTTTAATAGGTTTGAAAAAAAATATAACACTTAATTGTAATTGAAAAAAGCTTTTCCTTAATACCTAGATATTAACCGGTTTGATAGTTTGTTTCTCTTTTTGTGGTCTTTTCTCTCCACGGATGCTAAATAGTAAATACATGCCCATATAAGCCTGTGTTTTCTCATTTAGACTACTGTACTAATTTGCTGCAGAGGATAACAATAAAGAGACTGAGCTACAATATTCATATGATGAGGAGACACTAGTTAATTAACAAGTCCAAACCTGAAATTTATACTGTTTTTGCTACCTTTTTATTATAAATAAAATGAATACTAGACCACTAGTCTCTAGTTGAAAGGTAGGGCACATACAGTTTCATTTCCTTAAACTTGGTATTAATGCTTCAGCTTTTATATAACACTTTTTGGCTTAATCATTTGATCCTCAAGTTTTTGTTTTTGTTTTCTTCTCCCTTTTGACATTTTGTCATATGAATCTCATTTATGCAAATTTCATTTACATAATTTCTTTCGTAATCTAAATGATTATATAATTGGAGTTAAACCACAAACTCGTGGGTACCTTTTGCAGCCAGCCTCCCCTCCTGCGTGCTATGGTTCATGCCATATACAGCAGGACTAGTGATATGCAATTGGTTAGAAAATCTCTCCCTGCACTTCTCAAAGAGTATCACTTTTGGAATTCAGGTACCATAATATATATTTTCTTTGATTTTAAGTGGAATTATGTTTACATTTCTTCCTAGCTTCATTTTTTGTGGCTTGAACTTTTTAACTATTTCCTTTTCTGCTGTTGTAGGAATACATAAGGTGACCATTCAAGATGCTCAATCTTGCAACCACACCTTGAATTGGTATTATGCAATGTGGAACAAACCCAGGCCTGAATCTTCAACAGTTGTATGTCCTTCTATCTAGCTTCATGCCTTAGCATAAGATCTTTTGTATATATAAATGGTGGATAACATTTAGAGGTGTAATCTTTAACCAATTTTTATCTCGCAGGACACAAAATCTGCTTCCAACATCTCAAATGTCTCTGAAAAATAGTATGAATGTGATAATTATGAAAAATAGTTTCTGTCTTCCATTCTCCTGTCAGGAAAAAAATGAGTCCTGGTTCAAACTATGAGAGCACCTTTGCAAAGCCATTGCACAAGATATCCATACTGATGTTGATCTGGTGGATTCAATTTATGGTTTATTTGATGCAGGGGAAAAAGTGTCAAAAACTGTTTTAAGTAATGAATCTATTATAACGCCTTTAACCCATGCAAAATAGACGTAGAAAACTAGTCTTAATAACAATCATTAATACGCCATCTGCAATTCTCAAGGATATTCTATTTATAAAATGCCTTTTCTTGAATATGCATGGATAACTAGCAAACATTTAGGATTGAATTTTATCATAAAATTTCTTCTTTAATAGCATTCTAGTTATGGCATACCTTAATGGCATTGGAGTATAAATTATTAGCAAGTTTATTGTTCTGTGCTGCTTAAGCTGAAATCTTGTTCTTTTGAATTGAAAAGCAAAATTTTATTTTGTTTATCATCAATATTCTATTTTGATGTTTGAATTATTCTACCTTTTGTTGCTCATACCTTCCTTACCAATGAATTTAGTTTTTCAAATCTGTTTCTTGAAATATCCAAAATTGTTTAGTAATGTGTGATGTTATATTACAAGTTTTTATTTTTCATTTAAAGGTTTATTTATTTGATGTGATTCACTGAAACCTATTAAGTCATGTAGCAGGACGGTTCATTACTTCAGCGTATAGGTTGATTCTTCATCTTTCTAAAGATTTTGTTTTTTATTTTTTATTTTTTAAATTTTCATATTTGCTCCATTTTTATACTTGTATTATGCTACAATTAAGTTTTGAAATTTTGATTAATTTTTCATTTTTATTTTTCATTGTAATAATGGAATAGGAAATTTTTTGATGATGTACGAGTAAGTGAATTTTTTTTTTTTTTTTGATTGTCAAACTGTATCAGAAACTTTCATTGATGAGGACAACTGTCCAATGCAATTACATCACACATAAGATGATTCTCAATACAAGGTGGGGAATCTTCAACCCAGATTACACATTTGTCCACAGTCTTTGCCTCTCTAGCCGGTACATGAGCTGCCGAGTTGTGCATTCTATTCGTGTGAACAGCCTTCCACGAGATAAACTTCTGCAGAAAAAACCTTGAGCCTTCAATGATCTTCAGTATTGTTTTAGCAGGTGCCGTATAGCCTTTCAATGCATGGATGATCAATTGAGCATCACCTTCCAGGATAATGTGTTTTAGCCCCAAGTCCCACGCAAGACCAATTCCAGCCTCCATTGCTTTTGCTTCAGCTTCCAAGGCCCCCAGTGGAAATTCCAAAAGTTTACACATAGCGCCCATAATCAGCCCCTGGTTATTTCTTATGACCACACCGATCCCACACTGTCCTTGGTCCTTAAACACCGCAGCGTCAACATTTACTTTATACCAACCATGTGGAGGTGGGTACCAGTGTTTGTGAGTGCTTTTTGGCTTTGAGGGTCTGCCACAGGAAGGCTTAACAGCCCGGACCTCTGCCCAATAGTTCCTTGCCACTTCTGCAATAGACTTACCATTTTTTCCAGCCTCACCATGCCACACCTTGTTCCTATTGTTCCATAAACACCATGCCACAATAGCAAAGAGCTCCCAATCTTTTTCCCCCTCGGTATTCTTCATAAACCACACCACATCTAAAAATTCTGTTGGGGTTTGGGGTAAGATGCAACAATTGATCCCCACTTCCTTCCATGTTTCTTTCGCAATCGTGCAGCTCCAGAGTGTATGGCCCGAAGATTCACTCACACCACAGAAATCACAGCGGTCCTCTGTTAAAATCTTTCTATGCATTAAACACTGTTTTGTAGGGAGTATGTTTCTACAATCTCTCCAAAGGAAATGCTTTACTTTACTTGGGCATTGGATGCTCCATATGGACTTCCAGATTTGAGTCATACTAGAGCTATCCGAGCACCCAACAACTTCTTCCACTCTTCCCAGGTCAGCAAGGCATTTCACCACTACCCAATAGGCACTCTTCACCGAGAAGCATCCGTTAGGAGTTTTCCCCCAAACTAGAGAGTCTGCTTGGTTCAGGGGACTAAGGGGAATGCTCAGTATGGCCTCAGCTTCATGGGGTAAGAAGGTATCTTTGACCAGCAAGGTTCTCCACTCCCCTGTTTCGGAATTAATGAGGTCAGCTACCTTTTCACACTGCACTTCGGCTGGCTTCGGAGTAATCACGAGTAAGTGAATTATGTACTGAAGTATGAGTACACTTTTTGGTCAGATTGACTTTTCCCTAATCAGATATCTTAAAAATACACTCCACTTAAATGCAATAGAAACAAAAGGGTCATCCTGTACGTCAAAGTGTCCCTTCTGACTTACTTTTAAAGGTTAATTGCCATTTCATTATAGGCTTAGTGATTTGGTTCATTTTTACTTTTCCTCTTTTCAACAGCCAAGAAGGGGGTGCTTTGAAATACGAGAAAAAGGTGGCGAGACATTCATCAGTCTTCTGGTAAACAATACAAATTTATTTGTGTGTTTTTTTTTTCCATTGTGTTGACCTTTAGATGCATTATGCATGTCAAATCTGGTTTTCCCCAGTATGTTCTTATGATGGCTGTTGATGTAATTAGCTTGAATTTTCTGCCCCTTGGAAATTGAATGGGTTTTTTGTATTCTACATACCGTTGATTGCGATAATGAATTACAGTTTTGTTGTTGAAAAGGCTGCTAGGAATTGTCTCATGAGAATATTAGGTGATATGAGTATAGGGAATTAGCCGCGTGATTGGGCAAGGGAAAGAAAAAGAAAAAACAAAACAAAACCTATAGCCGCGTTTTTAGGCTATAGACAAAAAACCTGGGGGAGGCTGTAGCCGCTTTTTGTCTATAGCTGCGTTTTGAAAAACGCAGCTATAGATCAAAGCCTATAGCCATGTTTCCATAAGCGCAGCTATAGGCCCGTAGATACGCCGTGTTTACAAATGCATGGATTTTGAAACCTTATTATTAAATATTTTTCACTAGTCATCTAGTCCCTTAATTTGAAGTGCATGAAAGAGTCTGAGGAGCTTCTCTTGAAATAAAAAACTATGGTGAACAAACCTAATGATTTGTTTTAGAAGTGAATATAAAGAGAATGATTTGGACTTTATTATTTAGTTTCAATGACTTGAATATAGAGTATGAAATTATTATATAATTTTTTTTTTTATCGTTGATATTTATGAAGAGAATTTCCCTTTGTTAATACGTGCATTAGAAGTGAATATGTAAAGATGTCATTTCAAATCCATATTATCAGTGTGTTTTTGCTCAAGCAAAATTTTCAAAACTCACATCATCATGTGTTGTTAAATTTATATTAAGCAATTTATGATTACAATTGTTTTTTAGATCCCTTAAATGTAAATCCTCAAATTGAAATGCAACCTACGAGAAAATTCTAACTTCATGCAGGTGAAAAACTTCCCTTGTTTGGATGCTCGATTGTCTGACATATGCATCAATACTTCGGCAGCTCCAACTTATCTTCCTGCCTACCAATTCAAGAACCAAGATAATGATGGGAATGTTCGAAAATTCAATCTTATAGATGGTGGTGTTGCTGCAAACAATCCGGTATATAATCATTTAGAGAGAAAGTTAATTTTAAATTGCATATTTGATGCTCAACTTTTGACATTTATCTATTGAATTGAATTCGTGAAATTGAGTACACTCTAAAACTGTGGAGCTTATGATATGGCATGAATTACGTTTGCCATATTGCATTTTTCATCAATCAAATGATGATAAATTTTTTTTTTTTTTGAAATATTGAAAGTAGAGGGATTTAAATGAAACATTTTAAAGCATATAGATGATTTTGTAAAGAAAAGATCAAAAGTTGAGAACAAAATATGCAATTTATTCTAAAGTTAAAAGTTTCAACACAAGAAAGCCTAATCTTTATAGTGTTTTTCTTTTCTTTTTGGCACCATGGTCTAGACATTAGTAGCCATAAACCAAGTGACTAAACAGGTCTTCAAAGAAAATCCTGATCTCTTCCCAATTAAACCCATGGACTATGGCCGCTTTCTAGTAATTTCAGTAGGCACCGGCTCACCCAAGACAGCAGAAAAATACAATGCTAAAAAGGCAGCCAGGTGGGGCACTCTTGGTTGGTTACATTATGGTGGTTCTGTTCCACTAGTGGATGTGTTTACTCAAGCAAGTGCAGATATGGTTGATGTCCATATTGCTGTGCTGTTCCAAGCTCTTTCGTTCAGAACATAATTACCTTCGAATTCAAGTTAGAAAATTTCTGGTTTCTCTCTAGGTTTTTATGTTGAATTCATATAAAGTTATTTAGTATTGACTAGTCTTTTGAAATACGACATTAGGATGACACCTTGACCGGGACAGATGCTTCAGTTGATGTGTCTACAAAACAAAACTTGGAAAAACTTCAATATATAGGAGAAAGAATATTGAAGAAACCAGTATCACGGGTGAATTTAGAGACGGGTTTGTCAGAACCAGTCCAATAACCCCACCCAGCCACACTTATATTTTCCAATTTTGGTATATCTCTCTTTGTCGACTAGAACTTTTTCTCTCTAAGGTTTTTGGGTCTTGGTTTGATCTGGGTTAGAGATAGAGAGAGGCTGAGATCGGTTTGATCCGGGTTAGAGAGAGACGCTAAGATCGGTTGCTGGCGGAGGTATGGCTGGTGGCGACACGATGCAAGACCAGTGACGGCGGAGCTTAAAAGCTCCGGTTCCTTTGGATCGATGAAATCGAGGTCTAGAAACCACCGTGAAGTGGTGGTGGGTGATGAAGCCCAGACATATTGGGTCAGGTTTTTGCTAGATCTATCCCCTTTGAACAGATAAAGATTTATCCCTTTTCTATCTCTTTGATCTAAATGGAGATTCAGTCTCTCCCTCATGAGCATCGCCATGACAGCCACCACGACAACAAAACCAAACCCAATGACATCTCAGACTCTCGCTCTCTTTGATCTACACGGTAGGATTGGGTTTTTGCTATTTGGTTTTCATTTGGGTTTGCTTTGTTTAATTTGGATGAAGGTGTGTAAGGTCTTTGTGTTTGTTGAAGGTCTTTGTGATTTGAATCTTTGAAGGTCTTTGTGTTTGTAATGAGAATGTGAAAGAATAAACTTATGCTCTGTTTGGATTAGGGCTGTCCACGGGTCGGTCCGGGTCGGGTTTGTGCCCAACCCGGAACCGACCCGACGGAATCAGGTTTTGGAAAAACTCACCTGCCGCCGACCGCCGGAGTAAACAGGTCGGCCAGATTAGAGTTCAACGGGTGCGTGGACGGGTCGGTTGGCGTCAAAGATTTGAGAAAACGGCAAAAAAAGGGTGAGGAAACTGCGAGAAAAGGTGAGAAAAACCCAGATCCAACAAAAATCTCATCGAAATCTATGAGATTTCGCCAAATCCGGCGGTAATCTCACCGGAGTTGATGAGATTTCGCTAGATTCGCTCAAAATTTCGTCAGATCTACGTGAAATAGCGCCTGAATCAAGGTTTTTTGGCCGAGATCTAGGTTTTTTATCGCCGGAATCTGGGTTTTTATCGTCGGAATCTGGAATTTTCTCGCCGAAATCTGGGTTTTTCGCCGGATTATGGGTTTTTCGCCGATCGGTTCGGGTTTTTCGGGTTTTTGGGGAGAGAAACCGAAACCGACCCACCGGAGTCGGTTTCTGGTGGAGAAAATCCACCGCCGACCGCCGGAGTAGGTCAAGTCGGTCGGTTTCAGATCGGTTCCGGTCGAGTCTCCGGGTGGGTCGGGTCACCGGATATGTTTGGACAGCCTTAGTTTGGATGTTTAAAAAAGGAGGGCGAGTAGAGTAAAGGAAGGGTGAGTAATTCAATTACCTTGTTTGAAAGTTTTTTAAGGAAGGAGGGAGAGGGGTTTAGAGGGGTTTCAACTACCTCTAACCCCTCATTTTTAATTCCCCAAAATTGGAGAGATTTGGAGGGAGAGTAGAGTAGATAAATTGTTGACCAAATAAATTCCCCAATTTACCATTTCTAAATTAACAAAATTACAAACCGATTATATAAATAATCTTTGTTTGTTTCCTAAGAAAATTTAAGGTGAATGAAAAAAAAAAATTGAATCTCACTATTTAGACGCCGCCGAGTCGTGGGTCGTCGAAGACGACGTCACCAGGTCCACGTCGCTCACGGCAATCGGTCTCGAGTCGATGGTTGTGCACAAGATTGGGCATTTGCTTGGGCTCGGACATTCATCGGTGGTGGAATCGATCATGTACCCTACAATCACGTCGAGGACTAGGAAGGTTGAGCTTCATAGTGATGATGTTATGGAGATTCAGTAATTGTACGGAACAAACCCGGCAGGTAACAATGGTTCATCTCTGCCGTCATCTGGTTGTGAAACTAGTGATGGTGGTGGCACCTTGATTTCGATCTCTCTGTTAGGCATTAGAGCCCTTTTGGGCGTTGGGTTTGGATTTTTACTCTTTTTTAGTTTTTAGGTATATACTTTTTAAAAAAAATTTATTTATGCTTCTCCAAAAAAAAAAAAAAAAATTCATTAACATATTCTAAGATTTGGACGAATGATAATCAAGTTCAAAATTTTACAAAACTGATAAATTAATCATAGACCAATGTTGCAAGTCCATTTTCAAATAGAAGTAAATTTGTCTATTTAAATCATTTCCTCTCCTCTCCATCCTAATTTTTAAAACATCCAAATAAAAGGAAGGGCTAATTACTCCATTCCCCCTTACTAATTTTAAAAACATCCAAACAAGGTAGAGGATAACCATTCCTCTCTACTCTCCTCCCCACTACTCTCCTCCCCTCTACTCTCCTCCCTCTCTAAACTTCTAAACAGGCCATTAGTAATTGTTGAATGTCTTTGTGTTTTGTAAATCTGTGGGCATGTCGTTGTGTTTTGTAAATCTGAATAATTTTATGGGTTTGGTTGCTAAGGAAATATAAGAAAAGAGAAAAAAAATATATCTTAATTCTTTAATTTTTGGGCAAAGTGAGATGATTGACCGTGACGAACACATGTTCTGGTTCTTCATGTTCTTCCCCAAAAAAAAATTAATTTAATTCTTTTCTTTTCTTAAGGTTTTTTTTTTTTTTTTAATTATTTCATCAATTGATTTTTTATTTTCTGAGGTGGCATTTTATGCTGACGTGGATGCTAACGTGCTATTTTTAATATTATTTTATTAGCCATGTCAGCATCTAACATGCTACCTATGCACTCCGTCTACCATATAGGAGGTTTCCATTAGTGGGTTGATGGCAGAGACCAAAATAGAATTGATTTTCTTTTTTTAGGGATTACATTAATAGCAAAATTAATTTAGGGACCAAAATGGGAATCAACCCAAAATGTAGGACCAAAAGTGTATTTTTACCTTTCTTTTTTTTTTTTTTTGGTTAAATGTGTAATAAGGTGAGCTATATGATTTTGAAGAAGAGCACTACTTCAGAATCTTAATCAAGTCTAAAAACAAAAACATTAAAAGTATTATCAATGAAACCGAAATTAATTGTGAACCTGCAAATGCATTGTGACTCGTGAGCAAGATCTAGATTTTAGATAGTTTCGATTAATTTAATCCAATCTCACACCCTAACTGAAATTAAGAATATAGTGGAAAATAAGTTGTACCAAACTAGCACTAAATTAACATTTTAGATTTGGATTTACTATTAATTAGATCTTATTTAATAAATTTAATGTGTATAAATACTTTTAAAAAATGACTATAATTTAAAATTTAACCAAAATTTAGTAAACTATATAAATATTTTGAAACTTATTATTGTGACGAGAATAGGAATTTAGATCAAATGTTTAAGGCTGTGTTTGGTTTATGTAAAATATTTTTCGGAAAATAAGTATTTTCTGGAAATGCTATTTTCGGGAAAGGAAAATATTTTCAAGTGTTTGGTTGCATTCCAAAAAATGCTTTGGAAAATATTTTCTAGTGTTTGGTTGTGTTGCTGAAAATAATATAGAAAACACATTTTCTTCTTGTTCCTCACATTTTCTCACATTTTCTCAGCTTCCAAACAAATATATAATACCATTTCTCAATAGATAAACACAGAAACAAAACCCAACAAAAAAAATTCATCAAATCCGGTCAAATTCATCAAAACCCAACCATTTCTCAATTGCGATCTCAGTGCGATCGGTGCAGTCTCAGTGCGATCCTGGGGTGCGATCTCGGCGAAGTCGAATGCGTGATCTGGGCTTTGGGTTCGCCAGCGAAGTCGAAGGGTGCGATCTGGGTGCGATTCGAAGTCGAACGGCGAAGTCGAAGGGCTCTGGGTTCGCCGGCGAAGTCGAAGGGTGCGATCTGGGTGTGGTTCGAAGTCGAAGTCGAACAGCGAAGTCGAAGGGTGCGATTCGAAGTCAAAGTCGAATGGCGAAGTCGAAGGGTGCGAAGTCGAAGGGCTCTGGGCTCTGGGTTCGATCTCTCTCTGGGTGCGATCTCTCTGGCTGGAGCTTGGCTGGCCGGAGGGGTGTGCTCTCTCCCTCTCTCTCTCTCTTTGTCTGTGTTTTCTGGAATCCATTTGAAGGTAAAATAGCAACTGAAATTGATTTCCGGCTTGAGAGGGGAATTTTCAGTCAAAGCTAAAATTAATTTCCGTTGACCCTATTTTCCTGTGCTTACCAAACACACATTTTTACGGAAAACCATTTCCGGAAGTGGTTTGAAGCCAAAACAAACGCAGCCTAAAAATATCAAAAAGAGTAGAATCTTAATATACTTAGTAATATACAACCATACCTATGAGATGATAGATTTTGATAAGGTAAGTATGAGTTGCTCAAAACGAACACTAAATGACCTAAGAAATGTGACCCAATGCACATCATTATGAATTGTATCTTTCAAAAACCGGTGTGATCTAATGATTGAACTTTCTGCATTCCAATCATCATAGGTTGCCACTACTTGTGGAAAAAATCCAGATTTCAACTAGTGATTAAAATGTTTGCCAATTATTGAGCGCAACAACTAGACATTTGCCCTAGAGTGTGCACATGGACACTTACGCACTACAACTTGAGATTGAAAATCAAAAGAACAATGTTAGAGATGTGCCTAACTTTTTTACATGGACTCACACTAGTAACATCATTTTATTATACATCAATCATAACATATCATCTCCACTGTTGTAAAAGAAATTGTGAAAAATTTTATATCGTGAACTTATTGAAATTAAACCAAAAAAGAGTCATTGGATAGGATATTTAAATCCAAAATATATTGCCCACCTTAAAATTCCTTTTGCTAGATAATGAAATCCACTATCCACATTGCCATTAGGATATCACTTCACCTAATTCTTCTTACCTGTAATTCTCCTGGAGTCTCAACTACAATTCCTGTATATGTAGCGTCTAAGATGCAATTTCTTCTTTACTAAAGAAAGATAACTATAAGGAAATGGAATACTCTGTTGTTCCTGTCAATGATAAAGCTACGTATCAACTCAAACCATATTGAAGAAACCACTATGTATGCATATGGTCCATATTATAGCATTATTAGTCCCATAAAAATGATGAAAATGTTGATTCTTAACCAATACTTGAAAGCTTAAAGGATTATAAATAGATTGGCACTATGTAGTTTCCGGCAGCACAATTAACATCCTAGCCCCATAATCATATTCTCATCCCAGTCCCTTATGGAAAAAACAATATCACCCCTGCGGCCTCCAACACATGGAAACTTCATTACTGTTCTTAGCATTGATGGAGGTGGAATAAGGGGGATTATTCCAGGAATCATACTTAGCTTCCTTGAGTCTGAGTTACAGGTTACAATATTGTTATATACCAGCCAGTTGGCACATGTCATCTATGTGTATAAAGTTGAAATATTAGTTTTAAATCTAAAGTTCTTATTTAATAGGAAAAAGAAACCAATCATTGGTAGCTAGCATAATTGCTTCTTTTTTTTCCCAAATAAAAAATGGGTTTGATTAGTAACTTTCATCCCAATATAGTCACTTACAAGACATGCGTGTAGATTAACTTCTAGAAGACCATTTGACAAGCTTGAACTTTATAAAAATTGACTAAAGTGGTACTACATATAAGTTATTCAAAATAGTAATGGCAATTAACATGACTATTTTTTTCACATGGTTTTTTTTACATTTTTTACCTTGTGGTGCAGAAAATTGATGGCCCTGAAGCTAGAATTGCAGATTATTTTGATGTGATCGCAGGGACAAGCACAGGAGGTCTTTTGACTACCATGCTAACTGCACCAAATGAAAACAAACGCCCCATGTATACTGCAAAAGACATCAAGGCCTTCTATTTTGATAATGGACCTAAAATCTTTCCTCAAGATCGGTAACAATTGAGCCTCAATGTTTTTCATGCTATCACTATGTCTTATTCCATATTAAATAACACTATACTAATATGCTTAAGCCACAGTTCTCCATTTGCTCAAGCAACAAAATTGATTAAAGCCATAACAGGACCAAAATACGATGGAAAGTATCTTCATAGCCTTCTGAAGGAAAAACTAGGGAATACTCAATTACGCCACACACTGACCAATGTGGTAATCCCAACCTTTGACATCAAGCAACTCCAGCCAGCCATTTTCTCCAGCTATGAGGTTTTTAAATTAATCCAAGTTTTTAACTTTACCTGAAATTAATCCAGTCTAATGAGAAGGAATTAACACTTCACATAAACAAAAAAGAACTAACATATATTTGTATCCATGCCTTAATTAGGTGAAGAACCATGCACACTTTGATGCCTTAATTTCAGATATATGCATTGGAACCTCAGCTGCCCCAACATATTTCCCTGCCCATAATTTTGATACCAAAGACTCAACTGGAAGAGTGAGAAAATTCAATCTTATTGATGGTGGTGTAGCTGCTAATAAACTGGTAATAAGTTTAGTATACATCGCTTTTTTATTCTCTCCGGAATCATACTCTCTTATCAATATCATTGTCTAATTCTCATATGATTCTGTAGGCTTTGATTGCCATTGGCGAAGTGACAAAAGAGATTAACCGGGGGAGTCCTAACTTCAGTTCCATAAAGACAGCAGATTATGGTCGATTTCTGGTTCTATCACTAGGAACTGGTTCAACAAAAGTTGAAGAGAAATACACTGCCAAAGAAGCAGCTCGGTGGGGTATATTCGGGTGGTTAACTAGTGGTCACTCTGCCCCATTGGTGAATGTGTTCGCTCAAGCAAGTGCTGATATAGTGGACTTTCACATTTCTGTTGTTTTTAAAGCTCTCGATAGTGAAAATAACTACCTCCGAATTCAGGTAATAATTAAACTTCAATGCTTAAGTCCAATGTGTGCAGATATTACTATACTCAAGTTTTATTCAATTCAGTATTTCATTGATTGATTTTAACTGATGCCTTGAGTCCAAAAAGTGCAAGGGATGTAACTTCATAGTCAATACTCATGTTGGCACATTAATATGAGAGTGATAAATTAGTTACCACTTTTTCTAAAAGTTTAAGCCAATGGAAAAAGACAACTTTAATCATTTAAAAATTATTTTAACATTGACATTTCAGGATGATACACTAAAGGGAGAAGTGTCTTCTGTTGATATTTCCACCAAGGAGAATATGGAAAATCTTGCAAAAGTTGCAGAAGGATTATTAAAGAAACCGGTCTCAAGGGTGAACTTATAGACGGGTAATCTGGAGCCTTCTAAACATGAGACTAATGAGGAGGCTCTCATAAGGTGAAGATTATTCAAATTTTTGTGAAGTAAAAAAAATCTGCATTGTTAATAATAACAATAGCTTTTATCTAAATAATGCAGGTTTGCAAAGCTACTCTCAAAAGAGAAGCACTGTCGCGAAACCTCATCACTGCAGAAATGAGATGCGAAACATAACTGATGTTAATCTAAGAACTGCAGAAATGATATAAAGTTAATGTAACATATTTCCATGGAACTTTGAACAGGCTTCAGTGCAATGAAATGGAGCCTGGTCGGTAATTTGCTTGAGTCCTCTTGTTAAAGTCTAAAAGACTGTGTATTAAACTATATAGAATAAAGTACAAAGGTCTGTCTTTTATATAGGTAGACAAGATACGTTGTATAAGTAATATAAGTGTAGTACAAGAAACCTAGAATAATTGGCCTAGGCACCTTGGGCTTTTTTTCTAACAGCCTCTCACAAACTCATTTGGGTGAGTGGAGACCAACTTGAATTTGGCAGCTAATGCATGAAAACATCTTGGTGGAGGAGGCTTGGTAAAGATATCAGCCAGTGGCGACGCCACGTTATGCTCAGGATGTTCCTAGAAACACCCTGAACTGGAAAAAAAAATTATATATATTAATTAAAAAAAATTTAATTGTTTATCCTTTAAAAAAAAAAATTAGGAACACCCTCAATAAAAAAATTAAAAATTATTTGTTCTACTTTCAAGCCAAAAAAAAAAAAAAATTGTAACAAAGCAAGAGGCAAGCCCACGGATTCTCAAAAAAAAGCAACGGACAGCAAGCCCACGACAAGCCCAATAGATGGTAGCAAACCCAGTAACCCATGGATTATAAAAAAAATTTAAAAAAAAAAAAACCTGACCTAATATACTGAAATCAGATCGGGCCTCAAACAAAACCCAAATTAAAAACTTTCTCTCTATCTCTATCTCTAAAAAAAGTCTGAAACTTTTCGAAAACCCTAATTGAAAAAGAAAGAAGCAAAAAGGTCTCTCTCTCTGTGTCACATTCACTTGGGAGTGGGAGCGATGCCAAGGAGGCTGGCATTTTGGAGCTCGATTTCGGTGAGTTGTTGGTCACGATCCATCTCGATGATAAGTGGCACAACTAGGATCAGGAAGGTGGTGCCGGCGATCCATGCCGCCTTGCCAGTGCTACGGAAGAGCTTCTTGGACACAATGGCGGCTTCGAAGGCGGCGCGCTTGGCGTGGATGACGATGGACGACTGGGATACGTTGCGGCTGGCCCTGGATATGAGGGAATGTTCGCTTTCCTTGCCTTGGGTCACTCACTTTTTCCCTTGAGACGACCAATGGAACGAACAGAGAAGAAGATCACCAAATCTCACTAAGTGTTGGACCCACAACGGTCCACGGAGTCACTCCTTTCTTTGATCAGTCGAAGGAGGAGTTTGAGGAATTGTACACAGGTCTCTCTCTCTCTCTCTCTCTCTCTCTCTCTCTCTCTCTCTCTCTCTCTCTCTCTCTCTCTCTCTCTCTCTCTTTAAGACTTTGAATTGTGATTGTCATTTGTCTGTTGTTTTGCCTTTTGCTTAGTTTACTTTATAAATTTTTATTAATATTTGCCCTGTTTTTGGAGTTATCCGATGGTGTATTTATTAATATTTGCCCTGTTTTTGGAGTTATCCGATAGTGTTGGTGTTGGTGTGGTGTTGGTGAGATAAATTAATTGTCTTTTAGTGTTGGTGTTGTGTTTTTGGTGAGATACAATTAATTGGCTTTATTTGATTGGCTCTAGTCTTGTGATTGGGGGCCATGGGGCATTGGAATTGGGGGGTGGATGGGGGCATGGGGCCAGGGTAAATGCACATGGGTGTGTGGCTGTGTGCTAGTGCAACAGTGCAACTAATAAACAATTATTTAATTAACCAATAATTAATTGGGGGAAGCAACTAATAAACAATAATTAATAATTTAGTTAACCAATACATTATAAAAGACAAACAAATTAAATTATTTTACTATATTAGGCTAAACAACAATTAATAATTTTATAATTAATGAAACAACAATATAACAAATTATAGTTTATAAAAGACAACAAATTAATGAAACAACTAAACAACAATATTTAATAATTTTATTAATATTTCAAATGAACTTATAGTTTATTGTTTATTCTTTTGCTAGAATTATGGACAAGTATTTGATAAGAAAACCACATACCCAAGATTCATCTCCTGTGCAAAATTTATCTTATCTTTTAAGTGAATTTGTGTTGACTTTAACTTAGAAATTCTTAAGGAACACCCTAGAAAAACTTCCTGAAGTTGCCACTTATATCAGCTAGTCTTGTGAGAGACAGATTGAGCTTTAAGTTTTAATGTATTGTTTATTATTGTTGTTGTTCTTGTTTTTAGTATTTATTCTAATTGGTGTTTTGTTTATCCTGAGTTGGATCTATAGCCATCCATGTGAATTGTATTGTCTTTACTCTGGCTTCAAGCCCTCAGCCATGCATAAAAAAATGTCTTGCGGCCGGGTATGGGTGCACTTACATTTATCAAGAATGTTATTGTTAATATTATCAGTTTGTGCAGTCAAAATTGGGCAATAGAAGACTCATCTTTCACAATTTACTTTTTTGGCTTCCACTTGTGTGCATTTTCCTAATATAAAAACAAAGAAAGCCAAGCTTTAAGCCTTTAGTAATATATCATTAAAATCACGTATCCTTGATGCGATGGTCACTTTACAAGTATAAATGTTTGTAGAGCGTGGGGGACAAGGGCCGAGATTCAAGTCTCTAAGAGGGAGCTTCACACACATATACACTTAGATTAGGTTAAAGTAGATTTTCTATCTTGTATAAAAAAATAATAATAATAATAATATATCATTTAATATATATCACCCGTGCACTAGCTTCTGTGATTTTTTTTTATTTTTTTATTTTTAACTTATGATGGTCTTTTGAGATGTATGTTGATGCGTCTTTTTCATGCTTATTCCTAATGTTATAAGGTCTAACTGGAAAGATATTATCAATTTTCATACTTAATTTGTTCCCTTCTCAAAACATAAATTAATCTTCTTCCTACCTTGCTAGTAGACTGCAAATAATTGATTTAAAAATATTGCAGCAATTCAAATATCAGTTAATACTAGATTGGAAATGCAGTAAGTCAAATACTGCCATAGAAAATTCTAAACAGGTGGTGCTAAATCTATGTTCCTGTCAAGAAAAAACTTAGTAAACTCTCAACATGAACTACTTACGGTTAGAATAATGGCTAAATGATTTAATTCACCATTTTCCTATTAGTTTAAGCTTTAGAGACAAGTCACATAATTTCATGCTGCAGTTCTTTCATTAATCTCTACTGTAATTTTTTTTTTTTCTTTCATTAATCTCTACTGAAGGTCCTAGAAATGATCAAGTTTTGAAAACAATGCATAAGGCCAATAGAATGACCAAGTTTTTACATTTCTTTTATGCAGCGCTTGAAATTGAATGGTACACATATGTTGAATTGTTGAATTCTAACAAGTACTCGGTTACTAGAATTGCCTTCGTTATCCTCTGATAATGGATATAATATTCTTCACATTTAAAATTCCATTTGCCCTTTCTTCACGTTTGTTTTAGCCAAAGAGAAAAGGGAGCATAACCTAGACAACGGTCTCAAAAGTTTGACTATGTCAACTGGAAAATTTACCAAAACTAAAAGTATCGTAGCTATAAGACTTACTTCTTTTCCTTTTTGACAGAACAATCAAATCTTTTAAGAATGAATAACCATGCATGTCGGATTTGCAAAATGGTATAGATACATAGGGTCAATAATTCAACACGATTTGAAGACAAAATTCTTAAGGCCAATAGAATTATCAAGTTTTTCACATTTCCTTTAAGCATTAGATGTAATTGAATTGTACACATTTGTTTGAATATTGAATTCTGACAGGTACCTCAAATGACTTTTCAATGATATGATAACCGGTTGGGTGTATACACGTTATTGAAGTCCTAAATTGAATAATAATATTAATAATAAGTGGTTAATATATTATAGTTGAGCTCGTAGCAATTAAACCTTTTGAGCTAAGTGTGTCTTTATAAATTAAATACTCAAGGAGTCTCCTTAAAGTGTTTTATCTCCCCAACATCACCATCATGTTGGGAAGATAATACTTAGGAAAACTCCAATTGAGCCCAAGGTGTTTATCTCCCCAACATCATCATCATGTTGGGAAGATAATACTTGGGAAAACTCTAATGGAGTCCTTAATATGACATAGGAGCTTCACTATATTATATTAATTTCTCAACTAATTCCCTTCTTTTTCTCTATATGAACATTCTACTCACACGTGTATATCCAACACATCTTTTGGTTACTTGAGGCGCCGCCTTTTGCGAATCAAATTAACATGTAAAATGTAAAGACTTGTTATTCTTGAATGTTGCAGCCATTGAATGTAGCAAAAGCAAAGCTTGAGAATAATAATAAATTTAATTTTAGCCACTAGGTAGGGATTAACTTGGGGGTAGCCATTCATGAGCGCCTTTGTTAGGCCTGTTGCCTAACTGGTCCCATATTGCCTTTATGGTCTAACCAAACTCATGCTCACCTACAATTCTTTTGAAGTGGTCTCACCTACAATTCTCACTTACAGTGACCATAGCCTAAAGGGACAATTTTTGTGACAAAGTAAGAGGCAATGCTTGTAATTCACCCGAACTTTCCAAACACTACATTGGTTTATGAATTTTCAGTATATATGTACGTAAACAATATCAGAAAAGGTACAAGTTATTGGTCAAATTTGAAACACTTTGATCTGATTAGGGATGTGCAGCCAATCCGCCAACCCGCTAAAACCGACCCAACCCGGCGGTCAAATTTGAAACACTTTGATCTGATTAGGGATGTGCAGCCAATCCGCCAACCCGCTAAAACCGACCCAACCCGCCGGGTTGGGTCGGTTTTTAGGGCTTGGTGGGTTAGGTTGAGTTACAAAATTTTTTTTGATAGCAAGTCGGGTTGGGTTTGGGTCATAAAATTCCAAACCCGACCCAACCCACCCATATATTTAAAATATATTATATAATTAATAAATTTTTTTTAAATAACTAGCTCTTCCTCCTATCCTATATAAAAGCCAATATTAATATATATTAGTTTATATATTAATGTATAACTGAGTTGGAATATTAATTCATATATAAATGTATATTTTGTTTATCAATTCAGGTGATAGGTATGATATATTTTTTTCTGGTCAATTTAATAATAATAGTAATAAAAAAAAATTGTCCAACCCATGGGTTTAACCCGACCCAACCCGACCCATGTAGGTTGGGTTAAGTTGAATTTTTTTTAACCCACCATGATGAGTTGAGTCAAAAAATCTCCTTAACCCGACCCATGCACGCCCTTAGATCCGATGACTTTCTTTTAAGGCTTATGGCCCAATCCAATGACGCGGTTGAATCCTTGGAGTTTGGACAAAGAGATGACTGAGTACTATAAATACACATACTTCCATGAAAAGAAGACATATCGAGTCACATAATCATCTCTTTTTAACTTCCTTAAAAGTTCATAGTTTCTCTAAAGCTCTTAAATCCTCTCTCTCTCTCTCTCTCTCTCTCTCTCTCTCTCTCTCCTGCATCTTTATCCCAATGGGCTCAACAAATGTACCCCTACAACCTCCAACTTATGGAAACCTAATCACTGTTCTCAGCATTGATGGTGGTGGAATAAGAGGGATTATCCCAGGAACTATCCTTAGTTTTTTAGAATCTGAACTTCAGGTAGAAAAATATATTATATATTATATATTAATCATACATGTTTCATGCCACAAACCTAAACAAATTCAACACTTTTTTTTCTTTCACTAGTGAAGTTCTGCTTTGTTAAATCATATATAAGGGTTCAACATGCAATCTTTCCAAGTACTTACTCTATATTTGCTTATGTATGGTGCAGAAACTGGATGGTGAAGATGCAAGACTAGCAGATTATTTTGATGTTATCTCAGGAACAAGCACAGGTGGTCTTGTCACTGCCATGCTAGCTGCTCCAGATGAAAATAACCGACCTGTCTTTGCTGCCAAGGATATCAATGATTTCTACCTAAACCACTGCCCTCATATCTTCCCACAGAGCAGGTAAAAATTAGAGTATGAGATATAAAAATATCACTAATATATATATATATATATATATATATATATATATCTGTTTGATTATTGACTTGACCCCATTTGTTTTGGTTTTTAACATGATATTATTTTTTCCAAATTGCAGTTCTCCAGTATTTCCTTATCTTATAAAGATTATCAAAGCTCTAGCTGGACCAAAGTATGATGGGAAATATCTGCATAACCTTGTTAAGGAAAAACTAGGACATACAAAATTGGAAAAGACATTGACTAATGTTGTTATTCCATCATTTGACATCAAAACACTCCAGCCAACCATTTTTTCTAGCTATGAGGTTTGTCACTTCCTCTCATTAAAATGGTTTTTTAACCCCAGTACTTTTTTTTTTCCTTTAATTTCCACAATATATGTAGTGGTTCAAATTAACCCTGGATAAGAAAGTGACTGCAAATGATGGTGCTGAATTGTACTAACATTTACTTTGATTTGGTCATGAAAACAGGTAAAGAAAAACCCAAGCATAAATGCCTTACTCTCAGATATTTGCATAGCAACCTCAGCTGCCCCAACTTATCTTCCAGCTTATTACTTTGAAACTGTAGACCCCGAGGAGAACGTGAGAAAATTTAACCTTACAGATGGTGGTGTTGCTGCTAATAATCCGGTATATGTCTTTTCCAAACTTCACATGACTCCTAATGATTATTATATATAATTAAATTTCCTAATATTTTTTTATTATAAACCTGTTTAAAAAATAATAAGTTTAATCATTTAACCGTTATTCTAATATTACTAAATTGGTGCAATTTCAGGCTTTACTTGCCATTGGTGAAGTGACAAAGCAGATCATTCGAGGAAATTCTGACTTCTTTCCAATAAAACCAATGGACTATGGAAGGTTTCTGGTGATATCATTAGGAACTGGCTCACAAAAAGCCGAAGGAAAATACAGGGCACTCAAGGCAGCTAAGTGGGGCCTGCTAGACTGGTTAACAAGTGGTGGTTCCACCCCAATTATTGATATATTTTCTCACGCAAGTGCAGATATGGTTGATGTCCACCTCTCTGTGGTTTTTCAAGCCCTTCATTCTGAGAAAAATTACTTGCGGATTCAGGTACATCTATATCATTCAGACCTTCCATAATCAAAAGAATACATAAGAAAATACTACTACTATGACCAATTTTATTACCAAAAAAAAAAAATTAATAACTTACTGTCAATGAATGCAATTAATGACACATCAATAATATAGTAATAAATAAATTTTTTAATTACTTCTTGGGTGAGACTAGGGGTTAGTACATATTTTATCACACAAATCCTATAAATCGATGTTCACCAATCGAGTTTTTCTACGGGCACAACAAAATTTCACAATATTTTCTTGACAAGTTGAGTGTCAATTCATCATAAGTCAAAATAAAATAAGATTATACACAGATTCACTACAACTAAAAATAAAGGTATCATAAAACTATTGTGAGTTTTTTATTGTGTATTGAGACTTTCTCGTCATGAAATAAAAAATTGATTTAAACATTTATTTATTATGTGTTGAAGTGATAATGATCACATTTATTATTACGACGTTAGTTTGAAACATTTATAGTAAAATTAATAAAAACTTTGATATTTTTCTTACATTTAATTATGTTTTGTATCTAAGAATTGACACATTGTTATGCAAGTCATATGTAATAAAATTCATGGTATAAAAGTCAAAAGTTCTTGTTCACATAATTAACATAGACAAGTTTGAATCAAAACAATGTAGGACGATACCTTGGTTGGGACAGTAACTTCTGTGGACGTGGCCACAAAACAAAATTTGGATGATCTTGTGAAAGCTGGTGAAGAGTTGCTAAAGAAACCAGTTGCTAGGGTGAACCTGGACACAGGAGTTTATGAGGCTTCTAACCATGAAACTAATGAAGCTGCCCTCACAAGGTACTAAAAATAAATATATCAAACTGTTATTATATATATATATATTCTACAGCAATTTCTTCAAAAAAAAGTTTTGTTTTTAGTTTTCACATTAAGCTAATGCAAAAGCATATAATTAATGTTGTTGCAGGTTTGCAAAATTACTCTCCCAAGAAAGGCACCTTCGCCATGCAAGGTCCCCCGCTGGACATGCTCCTGATCATCAAGCCACCAGTACTCACAAAACAAATGGTCTTAGTAGACTAAGCATATAATTTTTTTGCTAATGTTGTATTAAGGGTTGAGATTATATCTAATGCGTCAATACATTGGACATATTAAAATGCAGACACATATTTGTATCCCAACGTATCTAGTGTATTAGTGCATTAGACATAAATCATATCTTTGTATTAAAGTGTTGTAACATCAAGGATGGGACACAAAAATCCCACCTTTTAATTTTTTGGTAGTATTGGTTTGAATAAAATGTTGAGTAAGATAACTTGACACCGACACAAATGTTTTTTTTTTTTTTTGGTGGGTGATTTATAATTGATAAATGAAAGCCAATTTAGCTTCCATGTATTCTTTTTGTTAATTCAAAAGAATTTTTTTATTAAATCTCGTTTCTTTAGTCCTTGTTTTGTAGCACTATTTTTCTTGGCTCGTGCATGTAATTGTATATGGGTTACGACTTACGAGGAAAGAGAAGAAGAGAGAGCTTCCAATAAATGGTATTATTATGATCGAAGTTCCACAATTGCGTGACCAAGAAAATAAAACTCTAGTCCTTGATTTCACCATTAGTGGTTGGAAATGGAATATTCAACAATGACTTTAGTGATGATGATATTTGTTGAATCAACCAGGAAAGTGATTTACTTAATAGATTAATCAACCTTTTAATAATATCACCAAATCCAGATATTTCCAAAACTAGTTGAAATTAAGTAAGCGTGCTGTCAGCTTTGAAAAGCTGTTTCTACTTTGGTGAGCATTATCCATACCCATTAATACATTCAATATTTTGTCGTGAGAGCGTCATCCATGTCCATTGTACATTCAATTTTGTATACGAACATATAAGGGCCATGAAATATTGAGAGAAATGTATATAAACAGCACTCATTAGCCAACTATAACAATCAATGCTGAGCTACATAATAATCCCACCGGATACGGTAGTCGAGTGCATCAATTGACTTTGTTTAACATTATCAAATAAACACATTATAAAAGAATAAACTACGCATGAGTTTATAATAGGGGTCATGTTAATGGTGCATTTAGGCCAATTGTTAATGGGTCATATTAACTTATGCTCCTAGGACAATTATTAATAAATCATAGTAGAAAAGTTTTGACACCACTATAAAAAAAACTGTCAATAACATTTATTGTTATTTTATTATTTTCTTAATAAAATGTTTCTGAAAATAATTCATAAACCAATGCTCTAACCAATGCCTTTAGAGCATTAGTTAACAATTCGCATTGTTAATAGGAAAGTTTTGACATCATTTTTATTAGAAATATAAAAAGTTATCAATAAAATTAATTATTTTATTATTTTCTCATAAAATAGTTCCTAAACCAATACTTTATGGCATTTTTTAACATTTCCATATAATCAAAGTGGGGGGCATTACACTAGTGGAAGGTTTTTTTTTTTTTTTTTTTTTTTGTCAACTGAAATTAGTGTGCATTTGGGAATAATTTGAATTAGTTTCAGCTTATCTCCACTTTTAGCTTATTTTTGCTACTATTCATGAGTCTCACTACACTTTTTGATACTATTAATAGGTCTCACTATACTATTCAGCTTATTTTTTAACCTTTTTTCTACACTTTCAACAAAAAATTTTCAATTTTAACTAAATAAGTTGTTTCAAATAGATACTAAATGTGGTAGATGGTGATTTTTCTATATGATGAATAAATAACTTTTTAGCTTTATCTCACTTATGACAGAGTACTATGCAAATCAACTACCAGAAACTACATGATACCCAAATGAATGCAAATTCCTTTCTTAATCCTACTTCATAGTGTGTGTGTATATATATATGTATGTATATGTATCTTAATCTTCTTCTTCTTTTTAGTATATTTTTTATTATCCTCAACACACTTTTTTAAATTTTCAACTAAAGTAAGGGCTTGCAACAACATTATACTCATTGCTTGAGTAGGATAGTTTTTTTTTTTTTTTTTTTTTTTTTTTTATTGCATCAAGAGTAAGGGAAAAGTATTCGATACTCCTGAAATACAATGACGTGATGCTCCTTCTTCTGAAAATACTTAATAATTACTCAAAAGTAAGGGCATACTCTCTTTACTTAGATATAATATACAATTTTTTCTCATTTTTAGATATTTTGTCATTTCTAATGTTAAATTATCAATTGTCTTAAAAGCTTAATCTACAAGGAAAATGTGAATTTAATCATTTAACCATAATTATAATATTTCCCCTCACATGTGGCCCCTAAACTCCCCCCCCTCCCTTAATAAGTGTGGCCCAATATGTGAGATTTTTAATATTTTAAATGGAAGGTAGAGTAAAACCAAATATCAAATTTATGATCTCTTACTTTGATACTATATTAAATTAACAATAGTCTCAAAAGTTTAAACTATTAAGAAATGATAAATTTAATCATTTAACTATAATTCTAACATCAAATACTAGTATGTTGTGGGAAAGTGTCTCTAGGTGACACTTCCACACAAGATTAATTATAAAAATTATTATTGGTTTTTGAAAGATTTCCTAATAATTAATAGGAAAAAAGAAAAAACCAAAAAAAAAATCCCAAACATGAGAAGAACACCAGTGATTTACTTGGTTTGACAATAATCTACATCCACAAGTAGTAGCAGATGAATTCACTATATCAATTGCAAAAAGAGATTACTAAGTGTATACAGACTCAAATACAACCCACAAATAATAAAATCTCTATAAGGCTCCCTCAAATTAATTCAAAGTCCCTTCTTATGTGGGATGACTCTTGGGTAAAGCCACCAAACCTTTATTTCAATTGTCTATTTAATTATAAGATTTTAATACCTATTTTTTTTTTGGTGGTCAAAGAGTACATTTTCTTGGTAGTTTTTTTTTTTGCTGAATATATTTTCTTGGTAGTTAATGAATACTTTTCTTGGACAAAGCAAAAATGCTATGATAAAGTCAAATTAGAATTTTAGACATTATCTTACATAACAAATCTCCATATTACCTTATCAACTCCGTATAATAAATCACAAGACTCACAAACTAAGCCAACCTCTACAACACGGCAACACCCACCACATTGCCATGCCGACTATTCATCATAGATATAAAGTCCATCCTCTTAGAAAAACGACAGTTTAACCACAGAAAACAGTACTTCAAAAATCTAGAAACAAAGATCTTTATTTTATTTTTATTTTTTAGAGAAAAAATCTTAATTATGTTTGTGCATGGATGGAGAGGTTCAGAATTTAAAATAATAATAATAATAAAAAGATTGGTGAAGGAGAGAAAAAAAATTAAGTCATGTTTGAAATTGAAAAGCTTTTTATTTATAAAAGAAAAAAAGAAAAAAGATTGATGATATATATGCCATAAAATAAAACAAAATGTAAGCATTTACATATATAAGAACATGTGAGTCCTTGTCGTTACTCCACTTGACGATTTTGTATATCCTGTACCCGGCATACCACCTCCCACTTGACATGAATATGATTGATAAAACACTGAAAAAGTCTAAAACTATACGTTTTTAAGAATCATAAAGATTAATATAATTCATACCATTTTTAAAAAAATAAAATTTTGGTGACTTTTCGAGTGCAAGATGCCAATAGTACAGTAGTACTGACCCTTTCATATGAGACAAATTTTCAATTCCTCTGCCTAATAATTCTTTTGGTGAAAGGGAAAAGTTTTTGTCCCATGCGGAAATAACTCACCCTATGGAACCTCCAAGAAGACGAGTGTGATGTTTTTTTAAGCCATCACACAACATTAAGGAGTTACCGACTTTTATGTATAATGAGTTGTGTGATATTAAATCCGGATTTTCACTTTTTGTGTGCATGTTTAGTACGTGTCTTTCTAAAAAAAAAAATTTAGGACTTTTTTAGATTTCTTTCTAGAATCAAGATTTAAGATTGTGATTATTGATAGAAAATCAAACAAAAGAGCATGAGATATTTTATTTGTGGTGGAACAGATACTTATTTGATGGAATAGTATGGCGCACCTTTTTTTTAATTTTTAAATGAGACCTAACTTTGACTCTCTAACTATTCCTATAATGAAGAGTCAAGACTATTGGATTTTTGAATAGTGTACAGAGGCGGCTGGGGTTGAAATCAGACTTCGCTAAAAACCAAAAATAATATTTTTAATTTTTTAATTTTTTTTACCCTTAAAATAAAATTTTGAACCTTTTAACTCTAAATTTTGTTTAATCTCAATTGAAATAAGTTTGAATATAATTATTTTAGTACTATTTTCACAATAATTTTATAATAAAAGTTAAGTGGCAGGTTTTAATTATTTTTTATCTAAACCTACAAATGACATCATTTTTTTATGTATCTTTAACAACTTGCTACCTAAATTTTACTGTGAAAGTGTTATGTAAGTAGCTAGTTGTACTCTTAAAACTGCTGCTTCATTTTTAAAAATAAATAAATAAATAAATTACACAGGTTGTTTTTCTTGCACTTTTCTTCTTTATTAGCAAAAATTACACAATTTTTAACACACAAAAATTACAACACTATTGACCACTTAAAAAAAAAACCGGAGCCGACAGTATATATGAGACTTGTACAGTTGTACTCTTCTCTCCTCTTTACTTTTTTTCTTCTTCTTCTTCTAAGGTTTGGTGGCAGGAATGAGCAAGAGACTCGACTTTGACTTAAAAAAAAACATGATTTCTACCAGTCAACGTAGATAGTGATTGATACCAATTATTCTATAATCTATATGACTAGTTTGTAATTTTCTTTTATTTATGGGTATTTTTTTCTTTTCACGGCCAGGAGCCAGGAGCCAGGGGACTATTATATATGTGGACATTTCAGTGACAGGGAGCAGCAGTATAAAAATCCACAGGTTAAAATTCAGGAATAGAGTTTGATTCTCCCTTGATATATACAATTTCAAATTTAAAAAAATAAAAAACTTAAAAGAGCTTGTCATATTGCAAAAATTTGTTTAGAGGGTAAATTTTTAACATCTTTGAATATAATATCCTTTGCATTTTTGCAATCAAATTGAACTAAAGATTTCCAATTTAAAAGCTTGGAATTTTGAAATACATAAAACAACCACTACAAAAAAATGGGTCTGTAGCCGCGTTTTTATAGACCCCAAAAACGCGGCTATAGGGTAGAGCTGCGTTTCCTATAGCCGCGTTTTTGTAACCGCGGCTACAGACCAGCTTTAAGCCATAGGTTTTTCAAAAAACAAAAAAAAAAAAAAAAAAATTCTGGGTTTTTTTTTTCCCCAGAAAATTCAAAATTAAACACAAATCCAAAAAATTCAAAATCAAATACAACATACTCACAATACAAACACACCCAGAAAATTATAAATCAAACACAACATACTCACAACACAAACACATGCACCCAGAAAATTATAAATCAAACATAAACCCAAAAAATTCAAAATCAAACACAAACTTAGAAAATTAAAAATCAAACACAACATACTCACAATACAAACACACCCAGAAAATTCAAAATCAAACACAACGTGCTCCAAAATATAACAACACAAACCCATGAATCTCCTCTCATTCAACAAAACCAACCAAATCTAACACTGATTCCATTCAGGAAAACAAAAGCACAAGCTCAGAAACACAAAAGAACACAAACTTGTGAAGAAGGAGCAAAGAAAAAGGAAAAAAAAAAGGTACCCAGATGTGAAGGAAGAAAGAAAAAAAAAAGAAAAGAGAAAAGAGTTACCTGGATGTGAAGAAGGAAGAAAAAAAAAAAAAAAAAAAAAAGAAGAAGAAAGAGTTACCCAGATGTGAAGAAGGAAGAAAGAAAAAGAAAAAAAAAAGATAGAATGAAGAACCTGAAGAATGAAGAAAGAAAGGGAAAAGAAAGAAAAGATGAGTATGTGGGGGTTGGTGGGAAAGGAGGTGTACGCGGGAAGCTTCAGGAAATTTTTTTTTTTTTTTAAGTGCTACCTATAGCCGCGTTTTTAAATCGCAAAAACACAGCTACAGGTTACCTATAGCCGTGTTTTTAAAAAACGCGGCTATAGGTCAGCCCTTAAAAAATTTATACGGCAGTACCTATAGCTGCATTTTTCGGGTTTTAAAACGCAGCTAAAGGAGACCTATAGCCACGTTTTTCTATAAGTCCACCTTAAAAAATTATTCGGTTGGACCTATAGCTGCATTTTTTAAAACGCGGCTATAGCTTATCGTTAGCTGTGTTTTAAGTTAGCTATAGTGGCGATTTTTCAAAACGCAGCTATAGGTCACCCTCAAATTCAAAATTATTCGACTGGACCTATAGCTGCGTTTTTATAGCCGCGTTTTTTGTAGTGAACATCTAGAATTTCTTATTGATTGTACTATGATTTTGTTGCGCAACATTTTATACACCTAAATGGAAATGAATAACTTGTTCTTTAGACTCTTTTTTTTTTTATTAAAGAATACTTCTATAACCAAGATCAGATGCATCAATTTCGACAATTTACCACTAGTGTCTTTAGATTGAACTATTATTTGACGCCAAGTGTCTTTAAATGTTTAATGCATTCCACTTGCATGCTAAGTGTCATTCCATTTAGTTTTGTATCAATTATATTTACACTCAAATTCATGCCTAAACTTGAGAGATAATTATAATATGCTACTAACCCCGTAGCTCGAACCATTTCCCCCTTAGACCCCCAAGCACTTTGTGCATAAGAAGGTATCAATTCAGCTACAAGGTCTTTGGCAAATTTATGCCTAAACTTAGAACATGTAAAAAAGCTCAATTTGAATTTATTATATTTCTATGTAATACTATGAAGGTATACAATATATTATTTATTTAAACAAAAAAGCTACATAGATACACATACAATTGTAGTTATTTTTAATAATTGCACTCATGGATATACAAGAATTATTAGCTAGTAAATATATATGTTTGAGACGTAATTATTAAGTACTCTCATATTATATATTGTGATGTGGTGCTCTTTCAACTCACATTCCTTTCAACCTGAGAATAACTACGGTCACCACCGTGGCTGGAATGGGTGATGGATTGGGACGTGCACCAACCCATACCAGTGTCTCAGTAGCTCAGTCACAGCAGCACATGTTGGTGAACAAACCGACCACTCCTCACGGCATTAGGGCAGACGTGGACAGTGACAAAGCATTAAATCTGAATAATCAAGTTTCAGATGAGGAGTTACAATCTTACACGTGCCCAGGAGTTAATGCAATTATGGAGGTGAGTAATACCATTTATAAACCACCAATTTCCCAAATGTATCCCACCGAATTTGACATGCAACTAAATGACATTGATTCGGATTTTCACAAAAAAGGAAACGGAGGTAACGTCCAAGATATTAGCAACAAGTCTTCAATCCCACCACGCCACATGGAATTAAATGGAGAATATGCAGGAGAATTTAATGATAATCACAACTCCAACACTGATTGTGTCCAGCTCAGCGATCCTCATGCACCACGCAAATGGAAAAGAATTGAACGTGAGCCTCACGTGCACAGCCAGCCCTCTAATTCGCAGAATCCCTCAGAAAGGAAAAGAACATGCAAAGATGGAGAAGCAGACCTGCCTGAGTTACAGAACAAAAAAGTCCATGTTTCGAAGGCAAAAGTTCAGGAAATTTCAATGGTGGAGGCTGCAGGGCAACCCCACCAAGAACAATGAGTCTGATTGTGTGGAATTGTCGTGGGTTTGGGAACCTATGTACAGGAAAAGAGCTTGAAAGAATGGTTCGAGCAAAAAATCCCTCCACTGTATTCAGGGACGGACCCAGGATTTCTAGCTGGGGGGCCAGAGATAAGCGAAATTTTTTTTTTTCAAATACGCATCCATATAGTATTAATAAACTATCAACCAAGACAAATACCCAAAAATCATTGTTTCTTAATATATTAAGATCAACTTTTTGAAATTGTGTTTGAGAGATATGGTTATTTTCCGGAATTGGGATATCGGCATTTTCTAGAATTGGGGAATGAATATTTCTTGGGATTGGAACATCGACATTTTCCGAAATTGGAGAATGAATATTTTCTAGAATTGAAACATCCACATTTTTTGGAATTGGAATAGCAACATTAGTTGTTGGCAATCCCACGTTGACTTCGGAAGAATTTGAATATTTTCTTTTGAAAAAATCAAACATTGTAGTTGATTTTTTCATGATCTACAAATAAAATAAGAATCATATATATTATCTCACAAACGGTTGTTGTTACTAACTAAAGACAAATACTAGAATCTAGGTAATATGCATGATGCATTTAATTATAAATTTAGTATTTCTCACTTCTTTTCAATTTATAAATTTATAAATTTATTTAATTTAGCATTATGAGTTAACAATAGGCGCAAGTGAATCACTGTTATTTTCTTAAATTTGTGATGTGTGACAATTTTCTATATTATATGATTTGTTTTTTTCTTTTATCTTTAGTCTTTGCCTTTATTTATCTTTGTCTTTGTCTTCTCTTTCTCTTTGTCTTTGTCTTGTACTCTCCATATTTCAGGCACTGACCCAATCCCACTGCAGACACTATAAATTTATTCTGCACTACTAAAAAAAACTTTTCTTAACTTTACCTTCTTTTTCTTTTCTTAACTTTACCTTCTTCTTTTTTCTGTCACTTGTCTTTATTGTTGCCCAACTACCAGTCAACAAAGAACAAACAAACAAACACTACACTAATATATTCTCTAATCTTTACAAACTCTACTCTCTTTCTCTCTCTATCTCTCTTTTCTATATAATACAAGAGAGAGAGTCACAAACATAGAGTCACAAAGCCAAAAGGCCAAAAAAAAAAAAAAAAAAAGACACCACAGGTAGAATAAATTTTTAGATTCAGAATCACCAACATCAGTTCATCATTCATTAGTAAAAACACAAACACCACAAGTCCACAAGCATAGATTTTTATATTCTGAGATTCACAAACATTGTATTAGGTTTTGAAGGAAAGGATAGATTAAATATCTATGAACTGTGAAGGCTGGAGCAGTGGAGCAACGAAGCTGGGCTGGGCAATGCAGATCAAGCAACCAACGGCGGCGGCAAGATGGGTCTCCAGTTTGGGTATGCGATAGCTGATGGCGGCGTGGGTACTGGGTAGCAAGATGGGTTTCTCTAGCGTGGGCATGGGCAGCAGCATCATGGCGTGGGCGGCGGCGTCATCACGACGTCACGACGTGATGGGTCTCTCACTTTCTTTGTCTCACTCTCGCCTCTCCCTTTCTTTTCTTTTCTTTTTTTCTTTTTTTCCTTCGTTTCTGGATTTTCCGTTTGGTTTTAGGGTCTTACTGACTGCTGGGTTTTCTTCTTCTTCTTTTTTTTTTTCTTTTTTACATATATATATATATATATATATATATATTAAGGTTTTCATGGGCTCTTGAAAATTCCTGGGCTGGCCGGCTGGGATAGGGATGGTTAAGGTGAGGGGGGCCCAAGCTAAAAACCAAGGGGGGCCCGAGCTAAAAACCAAGGGAGCCCAAGCCTTTTTTTGAAAATTTTACATACTAAAAAAAAATTTATTTGGGCCCAGGGGGTCCCAAGCCCCCTTTGCCCTCTACCTGGGTCCGTCCCTGGTTGTGTTTTTAGCCGAAACATGGGTGGATGAAGCAAGGCTAAAAGAAGTACAACGTAATTTGAATTTTGAAAATTTATTTTTTGTTGAACAAAATAATAGAGGTGGAGGATTGGCATTGTATTGGAGTAACTCAATAAATTTAAATGTTGAATCTTATTCTAAAAATCATATTGATGCTATTATTAACAAGGGTGCAAGGGATGCTTGGAGATTCACAGGTTTTTATGGTGAGCCAGTGACGCATAAACGCCATGAATCATGGAATATGCTTCGTCAGCTCAACAACAGATTCAAGTTGTCATGGCTCTGTTCAGGAGACTTCAATAAGATAGTGAGAAGTTTTGAAAAGCTAGGGGGAGCTGCAGAAGTCATGCCCAAATGCAACTATTCCATGATGTTATTGATGAATGTGGATTTATTGACCTTGGTTTCATTGGGTCACAATTCACTTGGCAGGAGCACTTTGTTGATGGGCACTCCATTTGGGAAAGATTGGATCGAGGCCTTGCAAATAATGATTAGTTTATGCAGTTTGCATGAACAAAAATTCACCACCTCTCCTCTAATGCTTCGGACCATTGCCCATTATGGATTATTTCGGAGCGTCTATGTTGACACCCCATTTTGCAATCTGCATTTAACCTTACTTGGAGGGTAAAAGGGTAATTCTGCCTTGAAAATATGCATCTTGATTCTGGTCATTAGATCCTTAATCTCATTTCACCAAAATGATCTTGATGTTGTAACGATCAAATCGACTGGTCATAAGCCCTAATCGGACCACCAGATTGAAAGTTATCATTAAATCAAGTTTTAATGGCTGAGATACACCATCACAAATTGAGTCCGACTATATGTGATTATAAACAACTGATTTCAATTGGTTATAAGTATAATCAATTTGAGATCGATAATGTGTCATAATTTGATTAGTTAGGACTACATTTTATGGTAGGGTTGCGTACACCTAATTAACTAGATAGTTAAATATTAATTATTCAATGAGTAATTTGTGCAATTATCTTTTAATTAAAGTAAATTTGGAACCAATTAAGTCTGAACAGGGAGTGATTGGAGCCATTTAATGTTAATTGGGAGCTAATTGACCTATTAATGTTAATTGTGCTGAAACCATTTTCTAACAAATGACCTCTGCTCACCATTTCATTGATATCTCTCAAAATATTTTAAATCTGTGGATGAGGTTAATTTTTTCAGAAACTAGACATCTGGAGCTTCAATTTGAGCACAAGAACGAGACAATTCCGATCAGAATTGAGTCAAATATGATTTTTCGAAGTTGACTCTACAGGCTGTTACAGAAGTTACGGGAAAACCGAATTTTGGCTTGCTCCTCACTCCCACCAATCTCTCCATTTAATGCACCAGATTTTCTCCAATGCTAAAATAAGGTTTAAATTCATGATTCTTTGTCAACCCTCATTAAATGGTTTTCCATTCATATATATTTCCTCCACCACTACTATATAAACCCTCCATTTCCTTCATTCCAAAAGACAAATAAAAACCCCTTCTCTTCCCCTCTCTTGAGTTCTAGTGAAGTTAAGTAGTCTTGTCATATCTTGATCTTCCTGAGACTCAAGGTATTGAGTGAGACTTACTCTTCCTCTCCTAACTCTTCTTTTCCTCCACCCTTAAAACCTCTACCAAGAGTCTCCTCCTCCACCATATGGATCTTGCATGAAGGTATAATCCCTTTTCCTAACTTGTTTTTTGTGTTGCCATGATGAGAATTTAGAATTAAAGCATAATAGTAACTATTTAAATTCTCTTGAATATGTTTGAATGTTCTTAAATGTTCTTATGTGTTCTTCATATGTTCTTGATTGTTCATCACATGTTCATGCATAACACTAGCTTTGATCTTAAATCCACTTCAAAAAACATGAAAAAGATGTTTGTTTAATAATTCTTTTAAATTCTTGAATCTAAGATATCACCATCCACACACATTCACTAGAGTTTATTTTCAGTCCAAATGCAATGTTTAATAAATTGAATTAAGGTTTATCACATGCACATACATTAAATTCAACATGTAAATTGATTGATAACATATTGGATGATGTAATATGAATGTTGGCCACCATAGTCTAGAAGACCGGTTTCACCGGGCAAGGTGGGTGCCTAACACCTTCCCACCTTGTAACATAGCCTCCGAGCTTAGATCAAGGGTTAGTAGATCAAATGCTTATCCATGTAATTTTTTATTTTTAGATTATAACTAGGAAATAAAGCCATGTACTTTATCTTAGATTGTATCTAGGACCAAAGCCATGTAATTTTCCTATGATCAATGTAAATTCAATTATAAATTAATAAAATGAGGAATTTTTCAATTTTGGTTTTCTTATTTATTCCAATAATTAAATAGGTGGCAACTCCATTGTAAAACCCTAAATCTAAAGGGGGAAATATAACTAGTCGAACTTCCATTTTAAGAGACAATAACACGACTCCACCCATTCACGTGGGTTTGGCCCAACATCCTATAAAACGGGCCAGGGGCGCGGTCTCTCACAGTCTAGAAATCCTAAGCATTACAAAACCATTCAAATTTGAAGAAATGTGGCTATCCGATAGAGGGTGCATAAATGTTGTTGAAGCGGTATGGACATCCCATGAAGAGGCCGATCCTAGCATCAAGGTGATCAAGAAGATAAAAAAATGTGGAAAAGAACTACAAGACTGGAACCGAAAACATTTTGGGAATGTGAAAAGGGAGCTTGAGAAAAAAAGAAAATTATTGAGGGAGGCAGAGGAAGAAGCTATGAGAACAGGAGTGAGTTTCTAGGTTAGAGAGCTTAAAAAAGAAATAGAAGAGCTAGTGGACAAAGAATATAGGGTGTGGTTTCAAAGATCTAAGGTATTATGGGCAGCCAATGGAGACAAGAATTCTAAATACTTCCACTGCCATGCTACCCAAAGGAAGAGAAAGAATTCGATCCTTAAAATCCACAACGCTGATGGGGAATGGAGTTCAATTATGGACCAAGTCACAGAGACCTTAACTACCTATTTCCAGGAGCTTTATACCTCAGCAAATCTGTCACCATGTGAGGCAGCCACAAACTCAATCAACCAAGTGATCAGTGATGAGATGAATGAACAACTCTCCCGAGAATTTCAAGCTTGGGAAGTGCAACAAGCTTTAAAGCAAATGGCCCTACTAAAGGCACCAAGTCCTGATAGTATGCCTCCTCTATTTTTTCAACATTACTGGAATTTAATTGGAGATGATGTAATAGATTCAGTTCTTACTTTCCTTAATTCAGTATATTTACCTGAGCATCTAAACCATACTTTTATTACTCTTATCCCAAAGAAAAAAAATCCCGAATATGCATATGATTTTAGGCCTATTAGTCTTTGATAGGCCAAAAACAAATTGACCCCTTGTGATAAATTAACCAATTAATTTAGCCAAGTGAATTAATTAAGTTAATTAACATGCAAACGCGTGGTAGCACAAACAAATCACCAATAAACTAAGTATGCAGCGAAAATAAATTTGACACGGTGATTTGTTTACGAATGGGGAAAACCTAACGGCAAAAACCCCACCAGGTGATTTTCAGGTCACCACTCCCGAAATTCCACTATTATCACAACAAGCGGTTACAAGTAAAGGAATCCCAGTACCTTATATCAACCTAAAGTTGAACCCTTATCCCAATACCCAATTGGACTTGTTCTTTAGTGACAATCTCTCATTTTGATGCACGGCTCCCAGTACGTGACTAACCAATTTGATGCGCGGATCTTAGTACGCAGCTTACTTCTTTGCACGAATCCAAGTACGTGACTAACTCCACAGCAACCCTTTGATTGTTGTAGTTGATTTGCAGCAGTTTCATATAGAAACACCAATAAGATCTTCAATGTTGGTGCAAGAGACTTTGCTTGGTTACAAAACCCAAAGGCGTACAAGAAACGCAGCAAGAACTCTTTCTTCTGTAGGAGGAGGCTAGGGTTTCAAAAAGAAAACCTTATGAAACTTTCTAGAGTTAGGTTTTTCTTTTTTCACCTCCTTTAAATAGGAGCTTAATGGGCTCTCCTATTCCAAATAGGTTTATGGGCTCTCCTATTCCAAATAGGTTTACACAAATCTTGGGCTTTCCTAGTCCAAATAGGTTTACACAAACCTTGGGCTTTCCTAGTCCTATAAGGATTATACAAAACTCATAGACAAATAGCCTTTTAGAATAAAAACATTGCTGGCTATAATCTGAATCCCGTAAACTCGATAGATCGAGACATCTGTCGAGCTTTAATGAATTTCGACAGATCGAGCTTCTGTCGAGGAGGTATTGAGACCTGCACATTGCACTTTTCTTGAGCAATTCTTGAGTAATCTTCATGTCTTCAATTTAACCACTTGTAATGATCATCTTGAACCTACTTAGATTTACTCAATTACAAGTAAAGTGCATTTTGTCAAAAGATATGTCAATTACATAAAAATATGTCCCTAACAGTCTTTGTAATGTCTTATTTAAGATTTTTTCGAAAGTCTTAACTAATAGGCTTAAATGCATTTTACCAAAAATTATCACTAAAAACCAAAGTGCCTTCACCAAAAGCCGCCTTATTTCAGATAATATTTTGGTAGCATTTGAATCCCTACATAGCATGAAAAAACAAACAAGGAAAAATGGTTTCATGGCAATCAAACTTGACATGAGCAAGGTCTATGATAGGGTGGAATGGCTTTACCTAGCAGCTATCATGAAAAAATTGGGGTTCAATGATAGATGGATTAAACTTCTCATGTTATGTGTGACTACAGTATCCTACTCCATTCTTGTTAATGGGGAACCCAAAGGATTAATCCATTCATCAAGGCATCAAGGGGCATCAGACAAGGAGATCCCATCTCCCCATTCTTGTTCCTACTATGCACGGAAGGCTTTCATGGCTTAATCAGTCAAGCAGCAGCTCAGGGTGATATTCGAGGCTATTCTTTATCTAGAAATAGTCCTCGCCTAACCCACCTCTTTTTTGCAGATGATAGTCTCTTGTTTTGTAGGTCCACTGTTCAAGAATGTCAAAAAATCCTAGACATTCTAGATACTTATGGTAGGTGTTCGGGTCAGCAGATTAATAGAAATAAAACTACCATCTTCTTTAGCAAATCCACTAATGAGGGTACAAGGGACCGCATAAAGCTTGCATTGGGAGTGGAGGAAATAACACAATATGAGAAGTACCTAGGCCTTCCCTTACTTGTTGGAAAAAAATAAAAAGGCCAGCTTTAATTACATCAAAGAAAGGATATGGAGAAAAATTTGATAAGCCAAAAACGTATTGACCCCTTATGATAAATTAATTGATTAATTAGCCAAGTTTATTAATTAATCAAATTAACATGCAAATGCATGATAGCACAAACAAATCACCAATAAATTAAGTATGCAGCGGAAAATAAATTAACACGGTGATTTGTTTACGAATGGGGAAAACCAACACGGTAAAAACCCCACTAGGTGATTTTAAGGTCACCACTCCCGAAATTCTACTATTATCACAACAAACGGTTACAAGCAAAGGAATCTTAGTACCTTATACCAACCTACAATTGAACCCTTACCCCAATACCCAATTGGACTTGTTCTGTAGTGACAATTTCTCCTTTTGATGCACGGCTCCCAGTACGTGACTAACCAATTGCACGGATCCCAGTACGCGACTTCAATCACCAACTAAAGAAAGTTGTTGGCTGCAAAGTTCTTCAGTTCATCCCAACAATGAAGATCCAGAAGATGCTTGGTCACAAAACCCTACGGTGCACAAACACAGCAACTTCTTCACAAGAACGACGAACTAGGGCAAATTCTGTCTCCGGTCACAATTTGCTTAAACAAACTTTTGCTCAACACTTATGCAACTTGTGAACAATTTGACGGCCCTTAAAATAATCCTTTTATATGTCTAGAGTTGTGAGAAAAAAAAGTCCAAACATATAATCACGGATTGGAGTCAAAATAGAACTGAAATTCTGTTTTTCATAAATCTCAACAGATACCCTATCTGTCGAGTTGCTGTCGAGCCACGGGGCTGAACAGCTCTTTAAACTCGATAGATGGCTAGCTGTCGAGCTTTAATGACAAACACTTTTCAGCTTGTTTCTTGGACAAACTTGCATGACTTCAACACTTGATCTTGAAACACAGTTTCTTGAAGTATTAAACACATCCTAGATCTACCCAAATACAAGTAAAATGCGTTTTATCAAAGGATTAGCCAATTATATAAAATAATGACATATGTTCCTAACAAGTGAATCACATGTCCTAACAATCTCCCTCTTTGGCAATCCATGACAAAACCACAACAAACAAATGAACATATGAGAGAAGTCATAAATCACTCAACTCATATTCACTTGTTGAATACAATAAAATCTATCCTAACACAAACTCTTGAAAAATTTTGCAAGAAGAGAGTTTGAAGAGAGTTTATGGTAAGTAGACTTTGACAACCTATATTTCTGAAACACTTTAAACAAAACTCATCAAGGCATCTTTGTGTGAAACAGAAATAATAGATTGCATACAAGTAATAAGAACCACGTGTATAAAGAAAGAAAAGAAACAACACATGCAAGGGTAGGTGAAAGAAACATACATCAATATATGAAGAAAATAAGTACAATGTATGTTAATAATGGTCACAAGACCCATGTACAAGAATAAATATATCTAAAATAGAGAAAAGAAAAAGATACATGTAATCCTCACTACATCCCTCAGATAACAACACTCCCCCTAACAAAATGGTCCTATACTAACTCTCCTCCTAAGAATGACTACTCTCATATCCAAAACTACTTCCCCTTTTTGTCACGAGTGACAAAGGGCAAGAGTGTCAAGTAGACATCTCATCGGTAGAACTAGCATCTCTATCATCATCATCAGAAGCATCATCGTCATCACCATCATCATCATCCTCAGAATCAGAATCCATGAGAGGAGGTGGAGGAGAAGCCTCAGGAGCAAAGCCACCTATGATCGCCTGCCACCGTGCAATACGACCGACACGAACATTCACCTGATATAGCTCTGTAGAGAGTGTATCAAGGCAAGCATCCATGCACTGCAGCTGCGCCATGATGTCCCCGAGTGACACATCGTTTGTAGAAGATGAGGGAGCAAATGTGGATGGAGCAGAACGAGACGGAGCTGAACGAGAGGGGGGAGCTGTTGAATTCGACTGTCGTGACCTAAACTGCGCCTCGCTACGTTTAACGATAGCGGCGTCTATGGTACACATGACAGAAAAATGGGCAGAAGAGGGAAAAGGAACAAAAAAATGGCATAAAATCCGCGTCATAGCCGAAGGGAAAATGAGCTTATCACGGGTAGCTGTATCCCTAAACACATCTATAATAGAAAGAATAAAATGTGAAGGAAAATCTTCAGTGAGGTGCTCTAACAAAGAAAGCAAAAATCGAGCACAAGGCTCTGTGATAGAGTTATAGTGAGAGAGTGGGTGCAAAACAAAATTCATTACCATGTTTATGAATCTAGGACCTTTAGTAAAGGCCTTACATTGTGTAAATTAACGATCACCCCAATCAGAAGGGTGCTCTCAGAAAGCAGAGATCATCTCATCTTTAAACACAGTCCTCAGACGCTCACATCCAGGGTAGTCAAGATGCTCTACCCTCGGAACATAGAGCACATCCGCAACAAGTTGCGGTGTGACAACAATGCACATACCTCGAACACGAGTACGAAAGAGAGGTACTGAAGAATCAAGTCCATGCATGTTGGAGTAAAACTCCTGGATTAGTACGGATGGACATGTGACCAGGACGTCACACAATGACTCCCAACCCCAACTGTGAATCACATCGAGAAGGTCAGTGTCAGCGAAGTCCGCCAAAATGACCCGGCATTCCAAATGAACACCTTGTCGAGAAAAGTTCTCTGAGAAGTCCTTTCGGGCATCCTCATCACGGAACCGGATATGAGAAGGAATAGGATCAGAGAAAGACGATGCCCCAGAATGAAGAGGGTTCTGGGACAGAGTGGATTTACGTTTTGGTGCCATAAACACGACTAACGTAAACAGAAAAGAGAGGGAGAGAGAGAGAGACAATCAAAAAAGTCCCAACACATTTCAAATATAACAAGTATATTAAAAATAGAGCACGTATGCATGGGGAATGCATGAACATATGACATGCAAAAGAAATTGCATCATGGGCTTAGCCCAATCCAATCCTACCAGCACACAATCAATTTGCACACAACTAAATGCATAATAATACTGTTATAATGCACATGAGATGCAATGCATTAAGTTTTAAGATCACATAAGCAAATCCCAACCCAAAAATTTCACCAAAACTTCATCAATTTTGAAAAACCCTAAAAATTTTAAAAACCCTAAAACCTAGGTTTCAAAACATGAAAATGCATGAAAATGAGAAATTTGAAGCTTACCAAATGAAGAAAAACTGGTAAAGCTTGAAAAAACCTTAAGGAAGAAGTTTGAAGTGAGTGAGAGAGGTTTGGGAAGAGAAAACACGAAGCTATCGAGAGAAAGATCAAGTGAAATGAAAAACTAGATCGCACAGAACCTATATATAGAGGTTCAGTAAATCTCGACAGATAGAGATGTCGAGAGGTGTCGAGACATCTGTCGAAGAAGGTGTCAAGAAAAACAACGTCGACAAATGCAGCTGTCAAGAAGGTGTCAAGGAAGAAAGCAAAGACACAAGAACAGAAGCTCGATCAATCCACTAGCTGTCGAGAGGCTATCTAGGATCCAGGAACTTTCTCGATCGATCCACCTAGCTGTCGAGGATTTGTCAAGATTGCGATAAGAAAAAGCTTAAGAGCTCGACAAATAGCTAGGTGTTGAGGAGGTGTCGAGATTGCTTAAAAACAGTTTTTCAAGAAGGGAAAAACACAGATATGAATGCAATCAAGCATGCAACTCAACTAAGGATCCAATCAACATTTTAAACACTCAAAAACATCTCTCAACAGCAATTTTAAGTACAAAGATCCCAAAAACATACACACACACTAAACAAGTCTAACAAATTTTATATTTCAAAAATAAGTCAAGACAATTTAGTGAGCATATATTAACGCATGTAAACCTTGTGATGGCCAAATCACATTGTACCTGCACATGTATCAAGAGTAGTAAAGAATATTGCGTGTATATGTGAAACACATTGCAAGATTGCATAAGTGTATACATATTATGACGATTTAAAATATAAAAAAATTACTTTAACTCACACACAATCATAACTGTTTGATGGGGACTATCACCTTCGAGGTACATCCTATAACTCCCACATCTTCTAGAATACACGCTTACAATCATATTTAAAGCATTTTGATTCTTTTTGCTTTTTTATTTTCTTTGCATATTTTCTTTTTAAGCAAATCATGTATGGACATGTAAGAGATAGAAAAGAAATACCCAATGATGTTAAGCTTTTGATATTGCACTTTTGCTATACCGAAGCATACAGATGTCATATTATGATTGACAAACAACAGTGGTGAGATGGTTATTTATGCCTTTCTCTTAGGACTTTTTTGTCATTTCCCTCAAAAAGAGTTATACGAGTGTTAAGTACAAGAGATAACTTAATCTTACTCATCACAAACAAGAACCACAAAGCTCACTTGCTTAGTTGTACATAGAGATGCTCATCTAAGTTACAAAAGATACAAAGTTTAGAAAACTTTGTTTCAATGACCATCCAAGGTACACAAGTACCAATGTACACAAAACACACACTGTTTTTGTATTTTTTTTATTTTTCAATTTTTTTTTTATATCAAAAACAAAATAAATAAAACTGAAAACAAACAAAAACATGTTAAACAAAGCAAAGTATAAAAACTAAACTGACTCAAAATAAAAGCAAAACACACAAGTTATTGAAAAGCAAAAACACAAAGAGAGAGAAGAAAGTGATAGAATCACTTGGAGCCCTTTTTCCTTCCACACCCTAAAAGAATCTTTTCTTTGATTAAACCCTTGGACCGGCGGTGAGGGGGAAGAATTGAAACCGTTCAAGTTCAAAAGGAACATGAGGGCTTTGAGAAGATCTCCAAGAGGAGCAAGAGAGAATTGAAGCTGATTCTGGCTTCCAAATGCTATCATGCCGTTGCTCTGTTGAGTAGCTAACCACTTATAGCAATTTGGTCGAATATGACCGGCAACTCCACAATGATGACAGAGATGCTGCTTCTTTTGTTTAGACTTTTGAGAGTTAGCCTTCTTAACCTTAGGGTTTTCAGCTTCCTTCTTATCTTGCTTAAGAGGTGCTCCTAAGATAGATTTACCCTTGTCTATATTCTCACTAGCTAAATTAGTTTTAATATCATTGTTCTCAATTTCAACATTATTACTAGGAGGAAAAAAAACAATAGTACTAGTAGAAGCAATAATAGAAGAAGAGAAACCATACCCTAAACCTGTTCGATTAGAAGCAGATTTCTGAAGACTAAGCATCTCATCAAGCTTTGCACTTGAAGTCCTCTCCAATTGAGCTCTAACTTGGAACAGCTCCGCTTCAAGCTTCTTGGTATTCTCAGTCAAGAAATTGTTCTCAAACCTCAGTGCCCCAATAGTCTGATTGGCTTCATCAACCTTTGTGGAAAGCTCTTCTCGCTTAAGCTCCACATCACTAAGCTTCTTAGAGGCCAACCTATACATCTTCTCATACTCCTCTGAGACCTTGTACAACTTTTCATAGGTTGTGTGGATGTCATCTTGTTCATCCATCTTCTCAAACTTAGACTCCACCAATTCCTCTTCTTCATCCACATCTTCAACAATCCCCTCAATAGGATTGACAGTGGCAGTGAAGGCATTCAGGATTCCGTCATCCTCATTGTCGGAATCATCCTCAGGCTCGGTATTGCTCAAAATAGCAGCAAGTGCCTTACTCTTCCTAATACCCTTAAGATATGTAGGACACTCCTGTTTCATGTGACCGAAGCCTTGACACCCAAAGCACTTGGGTCCTACGGAAACAGTGTACTGACCGCCATCCCTAGCATCCTTCTTCCCTTTGTCTTAACTCTTGAACTGAGAAGAACTGGATTGCCTTCGGTCCTTGTCGAAGCCCTTCCCATTAGCATTCTTCATGAACTTCTTGAATTTCCTGGTGATGTAGGACTTCATCTTAGAATCTTCATCATCCAAAGACTCATTTGTGTCACTGCTCTTAGCCTTCAAGGCCATGTTCTTGCTCTTGCTCTTGCCCGACTTACCAATCCTTGTTAACCCTAGCTCGTAAGTCTGCAGATTACCAACCAGCTCTGTCAAAGGAATCTTGTCAATATCCTTTGATTCCTCAATCGCCGTAATCTTGGCATGGAATCTCTTGGGTAGAGACCTGAGCACCTTTCTCACAATCTTAGGTTCAAGAATGGTTTCCCTAAGATTGAACGCTGAGTTCACTATGTCTTTGAGCTTGACATAAAACTCATCGAACGACTCATCCCCCTCCATCTTAATCTCTTCGAAGCTTGTAGTGAGCCTCTGTAGTTTCGAATCCTTGACAGCCTTGGTCCCCTCATAGGTTGTCTGAAGGATGGTCCATGCCTCCTTAACAGTTTCAATAGAGGATATTTTCTTGAACTCCTCATTAATGACTGCACAGAATAAGGCATTCAACGCCCCTGCTGTTAAAGTTTACTGCCTTGATCTTGGCTTCATCCCAATCAGCCGGCGCTTCTTTTGACTTGGTCTAGCCAATCTCTACAGCTTGCCACACTTTCTCATCTAAAGATTGCAAGAAAGCTCTCATGCATACTTTCCAGTATGCATAGTTAGTCCTATCAAATAAAGGAGGTATGATTAAAGACTGTCCTCTATCCATGACAAACAGGGGTCAATGGATCAACACAACAAAGATAAAACCTAATCAGAGTGTGCCTGCTCTGATACCACTTGATAGGTCAAAAACGTATTAACCCTTTGTGATAAATTAATTGATTAATTAGTCAAATTTATTAATTAATCAAATTAACATGCAAATGCGTGGTAGCACAAACAAATCACCAATAAACTAAGTATGCAGCGGAAAATAAATTAACACGGTGATTTGTTTACGAATGGCAAAAACCAACACGGCAAAAACCCCACCGGGTGATTTTAAGGTCACCACTCCCGAAATTCCACTATTATCACAACAAGCGGTTACAAGCAAAGGAATCCCAGTACCTTATACCAACCTACAGTTGAACCCTTACCCTAATACCCAATTGGACTTATTCTGTAGTGACAATTTCTCATTTTGATGCACGGTTCTCAATACGTGACTAACCAATTACGCGGATCCCAGTACGCGACTTCAATCACCAACTAGAGAAGGTTGTTGACTGCAAAGTTCTTCAGTTCATCCCAACGATGAAGATCCAAAAGATGCTTGGTCACAAAACCCTAAGGTGCACAAACACAACAACTTCTTCACAAGAACGATGAATTAGGGCAAATTCTGTCTCCGATCACAATTTGCTTAAAAAAACTTTTGCTCAACACTTATGCAACTTGTGAACACTTTGACGACCCTTAAAATAATCCTTTTATATGTCTAGGGTTTTGAGAAAAGAAAGTCCAAACACATAATCACAGATTGGATTCAAAACAGAACTGAAATTTTGTTTTTCATAAACCTCAACAAATACCCTATCTGTCGAGCTGCTGTCGAGCCACAGGGCTGAACAGCTCTTTAAGCTTGATAGATGGCTAGCTGTCGAGCTTTAATGACAAGCACTTTTCAGCTTGTTTCTTGGACAGACTTGCATAGCTTCAACACTTGATCTTGAAACACAGTTTCTTGAAGTATTAAACACATCTTAGATCTACCCAAATACAAGTAAAGTGCGTTTTGTCAAAGGATTAGCCAATTACATAAAATAATGACATATGTTCCTAACAAGTGAATCATATATGTCCTAACAAGTGAATCATATATGTCCTAACAAAATTCAAGGATGGAAAGAGAAGCTCTTATCACAAGCAAGAAGGGAAATTTTAATCAAGGCTGTGGTTCAAGCAATCCCAAGTTACACCATGAGTTGTTTCAAACTCTCGTTGGGTTTATGCTCCAAAATTGAAAGCCTTATAAGGAAGTTTTGGTGGGGTCAGAAAGGAGACAGGAGGAAGATTCATTGGGTTAAGTGGGAAACACTATGTCTTCCAAAATCTTAAGGGGGTATGGGCTTCAAAGACTTGGCCCTTTTCAATGATGCATTACTAGCCAAACAAGCATGGAGACTTTTGCACAGTAAAAAATTCCCTATTTTATAGGGTCTTCAAATCAAAATTCTTTCCAAATTGCTCGTTTATAGAGGCCTCAGATTCTCATTCAGGATCCTATGCTTGGCAAAGTATCCTAAAAGGGCGTGATGTTTTATTGAAAGGTGCTAAATGGAGAGTAGGAAGTAGGGAGTCCATTAATGTGTGGCTTGATGCTTGGCTGCCATCATTGGATTACCCACGAATCTAATCACCAATTGTTGAAGGTTTTAAGGATATTAAAGTCCAAGATCTCATAGATCTGGTGACACACAGCTGGGATGATTGTCTCATCGCGGAGTGTTCAACACTCAGGAGGTAAGTTTGATAAAGAGTATTCCACTATGGCCTACCTCTGTTGCAGGCACACTCACATGGCCTTTCAATGCATCGGGTACATATACTGTCAAGTCAGGATACAAATTCTTAGTAAGGGAAAAGCTCCACAATCGGTCTCCTGGTCACTCGGATCACAACAGTGAGTTGTGGAAGCTGATTTGGGGTCTTGATGTCCTAAACAAAGTCAAAAAATTTGTATGGAGGTCAAGTAAGGATGCTATTCTAGTGAAGAAAAACCTGAAGAGGAGGAAAATCTTGAATGAAGACACATGCGATCACTGTGGGCAAGCTGAAGAATCGGTCTTACATGCAATTTGGGAGTGCTCCAAGCTTACTCCAATCTGGGACGCCATACCAGATTTTTCATTCTGCCAAGCTTGTTCATTTGCAGATATAAAAGAATTGCTTCTCTATGTCTCAAATGCATGTAGCAAGGTGGAATTAATGGTGGTCATTATGTGGAACATTTGGTTTCGTAAGAATCAATTAAGAGTGAGCAACAAAGATCACCCCATGTCGCAGGTGATTCCAACTTCCCAACAATCCTTAACGGACTATCAACAGGCAAGCAATGTCCAAAGAGCTCAGAGGGTCACCCCACCACCAACCCAAGTTGCATGGCACCCTCCACCTGATGGCTGTTTGAAAATTAACTTCGATGGGACAACATTCAGTGACATAAATAGGGTAGATTTGAGAGTAGTTATTCGAGATGGCTTTGGTCAGGTGCTGGCCTCACTATCAAAGCAAATTCAACTCCCTTTCTCTTTGGACCTGGTTGAAGCAATGGCAGCGGCAAGAGCTCTCTCCTTTGTTGCAGAACTTGGCTTCTCAAGATTCATATTAGAAGGGGATTAAGAATTGATAATAAAAGAACTACAGAGTAAGGAAGACTCACTAGCTCCCTTTGGTCACATCCTAGCTGCAACCAAAACCACAATAGATGTCAACTGTGTTTCATTTTCCCACATTCATAGACTTGGCAATTCTGTTACTCATAACCTTACAAAACATGTACGACATGTCGCAGGTTTAAAGATGTGGATGGAGGATGTTCCTTCACACCCCTATTCTGTATTGTTAACCGACCATGGTTGATTCAGTTTAATGAAATTCAAGTCTTGATTCTCAAAAAAATAAAAAAAATCACATTCCTAGCAGGTATCACTAATTAAATTTATTGCAAGTCCACCATATATGTAAGAGAATGGAGTATCATGTTACCATACTCCCTAAGTACCTAATAATTTTCCACATTTGACACTTTGAGACTAATTTGAGTTTAGATTCCCTATACATGTGGGATGGGCTTATAATAAGATGTTAAAATTTGCTTAGGACAGGATCTCTTTAAATTTTCTTTACCAAATGGGAAATTTCGTGGATTCGTTAGGTTTTTAGTTTTAATGCCCTATCATGACCCCAAAAAAATAAACCCGAGTGCCCATATTTGGGCCTAGATCTGCGATAAAAGAATTTAAAACTGGACTAGCCCAGATATCTCTATAGGCTGAAACACAAAACATAAGCCCATTTATTTTCAGTATGGGCCATATTTAAATCAGGCCCAAAAAACTTTCATATATAAATGTTATTGGATCCAAACAAATATATAAAAAAGCCGAAGCCGAAGCCGAAGCCGAAGCCGAAGCCTAAGCAAAAGCTGAGCAGAGAGAGCATTAGAGAAATCTTGATAAGAAAGAAAACTCAGAAGAGCGAGAGAGAGACACACACACACACCCTATATGTCAGGTATGGAGAGATTGCAGCGAATGTTCGCCGGCGCCGGTGGTTGTTTGGGCCATCCGCCACCAGATTTACCGACTCTCGACTCGTCGGAGCAAGTCTATATCTCTTCCCTCGCTCTCCTCAAAATGCTCAAACACGGTACTCCTCTCTCTCTCTCTCTCTCTCTCTCTCTAGCTCTCTGTATATATTGAGGACTCTAATCATAATTACATGGAATCTTAAACCCTAACTGTTTGGCTATTCTGTTTTTTTGGTTTTCAATTCTAGGGTTTTGAGCTAGGTTTAGCTTTTTGTGTGTGTTTTATTTCAATTTTTAGGGTTTTGTATCTGATGAGGGACGGACCCCTCAACCATCCCTATCCCAGCCGGCCAGCCTAGGAGGCAAGAGCCCATGTAAACCTAAAATAAAAAAGAATAAAAAAGAAGAAAACCCAGCAGTCCAAGACTCCAAAACCAAACGGAAAAGCGAAAAACGAAGGAAAAAAAGAAAAAAGGAAAGAAAAGAAAGTGAGGGGCGAGAGGCTTATAGAGAGTACTTAGAGACGCCGCCCACGCCGTGACGCCGCCGCGAGACCCGTCTTGCTACCCAGTACCCACGCCGCCATTACGCGAGACCCGTCCCTGTCAGCTGTCGCATACCCAAACCGGAAACGGCCACACCAACGCTGCCACGCGAGACCCATCTTGCTGCCGCCGCTGGTTGCTCGATCTGCCTGTGGTGTTTTTTTTTTTTTTTTTTGGCTTTGTGACTCTGTGTTTGTGACTCTCTCTCTTATGTTATATAGATAAGAGAGATAGAGAGAGAGTCGAGTTTGTAGAGATTAGAGAATATATTAGTGTAGTAAGTAGTGTTTGTCTGGGCAATAATAGGGACAAGTGAGAAAAAGAAAGGTAAAGTAAAGAAAAGTTTTTGTTAGTAGGGCAGAATAAATTTTAGTGGGATTGAGTCATTGTCTGAAATATGGAGACAAGATAAAGACAAAGAGATAAATAAAGGCAAAGACCAAAGATAAAAGAAAAAAACAAATCATATAATATAGAAAATTGTTACGCAAATTTAAGAAAATAACAGTGATTCACTTGTGCCTATTGTTAACTCATAATGCTAAATTAGATAAATTTATAAATTGAAAAGAAGTGAGAAATACTAAATTTATAATTAAGTGCATCATGCATATTACCTAGATTCTAGTATTTGTCTTTAGTTAGTAACAACAACCGTTTGTAAGATAACATATATGATTCTTATTTTATTTGTAGATCATGAAAAAATCAACTACAACGTTTGATTTTTTCAAAAGAAAAGATTCAAATTCTTTAGAAGTCAACGTGGGATTGCCAACAACTAATGTTCCTATTCCAATTCCAGAAAATGTGGATGTTCCAATTCTAGAAAATATTCATTCCTCAATTCCGGAAAATGACAATGTTCCAATTCTAAGAAATATTCATTCCCCAAATCCAGAAAATGCTGATATCCCAATTTCAGAAAATAACAATATCTCTCAAACACAATTTCAAAAAGTTGATCTTGATTCTTTGGATTATGATCCCAAAACACGCAAACAAATATGGGAATATCATGTTAATCAACGTGATGAAATTCGACGGGCTTACATTAAAAATGGTCTGCATCAACCTCCTCTAGAGACATACAAAAAAAGTGGAAAACACAATCGTAGCTTTCAAGCTTTTTGGTTTGAATATTATTCAACATGGCTTGAATATTTTCCTACGAAAAATGCAACTTATTGTCTACCCTGCTTTATCTTTCGTAATCTAAATGAGGTTGTGGAACAAATACATTCACTGTTGGTGGATTTAGAAATTGGAAAAAAGTTGGGGGTAAAAATTGTTATTTTCAAGGTCATATAGGAAAAGATCCTAACTCAGCTCATAGAGTTGCCGAGCAAATGTGTAAGGATTTGATGAACCAATGGCAGCATTTACAATGGGTAGTTGATCATTTCACTACTGAACAAATTGCAAATAATCGGTTGCAATTGAAGGCCTCAATTTATATTGTCTGACATCTTGCCTTTCAAGCTATAGCTTTTAGAGGCAGAGATGAAAGTTTTAGTTCATCTAATTGTGGGAACTTTCTTAAATCATTGGGTATTGTGACTTTTTGGAATGAGAAGATTGGTGAAATAATAGAAAAAGCTCCCAAAAATGCAACCTAGACATTACCTCACTTAGGATTCAAAAGGAAATAAAAGGAAATTCTACATGTTTTCTCAGCCAAAGTGAAGAAGGCCATTCGGGAAGAAATTGGTGATGCAAAGTTTTGCATAATGGTTGATGAAGCTCGTGATGAGTCCATGAAAGTGCAAATGGTTGTGGTTTTTAGATATGTTGATGTAGAAGGCTTTACGAAAGAACGTTTTTTTGGGCTTATTCATGTTGTTGACACTGCAGCTTTGACTCTAAAGAAGGAGAAATATTCTTTGTTATCTCAACATTGCTTAGATATACAAAATATTCGAGGGCAAGGATATGATGGAGCATGCAACATACGAGGTATGTGGAATGGATTACAAGCTTTGATTTTGAATGGTTGTCCATATGCTTACTACATCCATTGTTTTGCACATCGCTTACAATTGGCATTAGTAAAAGCATCAAAACAAATTGTTCCCATTAGTGGGTTCTTTCTTAAATTGCTTTTGGTGATCAAAACTGTTAATGCATCATGCAAGCGTAATGAGCAATTGAAAGTTGTCAATGCTAATGAAATAGCACGTTTGATTGATCTTGAAGAGTTTGAGATTGGAAGTGGACTTAATCAAATTGGCACTTTACAATGACCTGTAGAAACACGTTGGAGTTCACATTTTAGATCAGTTTCTAGCTTATTAAGGATGTTTACTTCAACTGCTGAAGTTTTACTAAATATAATTAATGATGCAAGTGATGGAGAACATCGAGCAGAAGCAGAGTCAGCTTATAATGGTTTAACTTTATTTGAATTTGTCTTCATCTTGCATCTTGAGAAGGAAACTATGAAGATCACTGATAAACTTTGTCAAGCTTTGCAAAGCCAGTCTCAAGACATTTTAAATGTCATGCATTTAGTTTCATCTACTAAAGCACTTATCTAAAAATTTAGAGATGATGGATGGGATGGCTTACTCACAACTGTGATATCATTTTGTGAGAAGCATTGCATTGATGTCCTAGATATGAATGCTTGTTATGTTGGGAGGCGAGGTCGAGCTCGTAATCAACAAGATAACGTGCTATATTTCATTTAGTTTTGATTCAATCATAGATGATTTTGAAGATTTGAAAGAGTGTCTCCCTTTTCATAGATGATTATATAGTGTTTCGTGTCTTTTGTTTTTGTTGGTAGATGATTGTATCTTAATATATTAAGAAACAATGATTTTTGGGTATTTGTCTTGGTTGATAGTTTATTAATATTATATGGATGCGTATTTGAATTTTTTTTTTTTTTTTTTTTTCCGCTTATCTCCAGCCCCCTCAGCTTGAAATCCTGAGTCCGTCCCTGATGAGTACCAAAATTGTTAATGATTATGTATTATTGTGAATGATATAGGGAGAGCTGGGGTTCCCATGGAGGTTATGGGATTGATGCTTGGGGAGTTTGTGGATGAGTACACTATTCGTGTCGTGGATGTGTTTGTGATGCCGCAGAGTGGTACTGGTGTTAGTGTTGAAGCCGTCGATCACGTATTCCAGACTAACATGCTCGATATGCTTAAACAGACTGGACAGTAATTTGTTTTTCTATTTTTGTGTATGTGAGATTTGATTGTTATGTTATTGCTTGCTATTAGTGGAATGTGAAATCCTAAGCTTGCTTGGTAGATTTGTAGGTTATGGGTGTTTTGGGTTTTGCTTCTTTTTAAATTGCAATTTGGGAGAATGTAACTAAATTTTGTTTAATTGGGCACTAGATTTATGAAGGATTTAAAGGCTAGACGATGGTTAAAAGAATTGCTATTGCGTGAAACCATTGTTCAAAATTAATTAAGAACCATTAAAATTTAATGGCTTTATGTAGAAACATGAAATTTATGAAACTTCTATTTCCATAATTAGAATTTGTTGCTGTGGATTGGTGGGGTTTTAAAATACACTTTTTTTTGTTTTTTTAATGATGGTCTTCTGTGATGTATGTTGATGCGTCTTTTTCAAATGTTGTCTTCATGCTTATTCCTAATGTGATAAGGTCTAACAGGAAAGATATTATCAATTTTCATACTTAATTTGTTCCCTTCTCAAAACATAAATTAATCTTCTTCCTTCCTTGCTAGTAAACTGCAGATAATTGATTTAAAAATATTGCAGCAATACAAATATCAGTTAATACTAGATTGGAAATACAGTAAGTCAAATACTGCCATAGAAAATTCTAAACAGGTGGTGCTAAATCAATGTTCCAGTCTAGAAAAAACTTAGTAAACTCTCAACATGAACTACTTACGGTTAGAAAAATGGTTAAATGATTTAATTCACCATTTTCCTAATAGTTTAAGTTTTAGAGACAAGTCGCATAATTTCATGCTGCAGTTCTTTCATTAATCTCTACTGTAATTTGTTTTTATTTTTCATTAATCTCTACTGAAGGTCCTAGAAATGATCAAGTTTTGAAAACAAAGCAGCCAATAAAATGATCAAGTTTTTACATTTCTCTTATGCAGCGCTTGACATTGAATGGTACACATATGTTGAATTGTTGAATTCTAACAAGTACTCAGTTACTAGAATTGCCTTTGCAAGTTATCCTCTGATAATGGATATAATATATAATATTCTTCACATTTAAAATTCCATTTGCCCTTTCTTCACATTTGTTTTACCAAAGAGAAAAGGAAGCATAACCTAGACAATTCTCTCAAAAGTTTGACTATGTCAACTGGGAAATTTACCAAAACTAAGTATCATAGCTATAAGACTTCCTTTCCTTTTTGACAGAACAATCAAGGGGGTGTTTGATAGAGGAGTTTGAGTAATGTTGTTTGGGTGTTTTTGATATACGTGTGGGTGAAAAAGTATGTGGAAATATGTATAATGTTGTTTAAAATGTGAAAATGTGTATTTGAACTAACTAACCAAACACCCCCCAAATCTTTTAAGAATGAATAACCATGCATGTCGGATTTGCAAAATGGTATAGATACATAGGGTCAGTAATTCAACACGATTTGAAGACAAAATGCATAAGGCCAATAGAATTATTAAGTTTTTCACATTTCCTTTAAGCATTAGATGTAATTGAATTGTACACATTTGTTTGAATATTGAATTCTGACAAGTACCCCAAATGACTTTTCAATGATATGATCAACGGTTGGGTGTATACGCGTTATTGAAATCCTACAATTCTTTTTGAAGTGGTCACTCCTACAATTCTCACTTACAGTGACCATAGCCTATAGGGACAATTGTTGTGACAAAATAAGAGGCAATGCTTGTAATTCACACGAACTTTCCAATCACTACTTTGGTTTATGAATTTTCCGTATATATGTATGTAAACAATATCAAAAAAGGTACAAGTTATCTGTCAAATTTGATGCACTTCAATCCAATGATTTTCTTTTAAGGCTTATGACCCAATCCAATGACGCGGTTGAATCTTTGGACAAGGAGATGACTGAGGAGTACTATAAATACACATACTTCCATGAAAAGAAGACATCCTCTCTTTTTAACTTCTTTAAAAGTTCATAGTTTCTATAAAGCTCTTAAATCCTCTCTATCTCTCTCTCTCTCTTTACCTGCATCTTTATCCCAATGGGCTCAACAAATGTACCCCTACAACCTCCAACTAATGGAAACCTAATCACTGTTCTCAGCATTGATGGTGGTGGAATAAGAGGGGTTATCCCAGGAACTATCCTTAGTTTTTTAGAATCTGAACTTCAGGTAGAAAAATATATTATATATTAATCATACATGTTTCATGCCACAAACCTAAAGAAATTCAATATTTTTTTTCATTCACTAGCGAAGTTCTGCTTTGTTAAATCATTTATAAGGGTTCAACATGCAATCTTTTCAAGTACTTACTCTATATTTGCTTATGTATGGTGCAGAAACTGGATGGTGAAGGTGCAAGAATAGCAGATTATTTTGATGTTATCTCAGGAACAAGCACAGGTGGTCTTGTCACCGCCATGCTAGCTGCTCCAGATGAAAATAACCGACCTGTCTTTGCTGCCAAGGATATCAAGGATTTCTACCTAAACCACTGCCCTCATATCTTCCCACAGAACAGGTACGAATTAGAGTATGAGATATAAAAATATCATTAGTGTGTATATATATATATATATATATATATATCTGTTTGATTATTGACTTGACCCCATTTGTTTTGGTTTTTAACATGATATTATTTTTTCCAAATATCAGTTGTCCAGTACTTCCTCATCTTACAAAGATTATCAAAGCTCTAGCTGGACCAAAGTATGATGGGAAATATCTGCATAACCTTGTTAAAGAAAAACTAGGACATACAAAATTGGAAAAGACATTGACTAATGTTGTTATTCCAACATTTGACATCAAAAGACTCCAGCCAACCATTTTTTCTAGCTATGAGGTTTGTCTTCTTCTCATTAAAATGGTATTTTTTTTTTTCTTTAATTTCCACAATATATGTAGTGGTTCAGATTAACCCTGGATAAGAAAGTGACTGCAAATGATGGGGCTGAATTGTACTAACATTTACTCTGATTTGGTCATGAAAACAGGTAAAGAACAACCCAAGCATGAATGCCTTACTCTCAGATATTTGCATAGCAACCTCTGCTGCCCCAACTTATCTTCCAACTTATTACTTTGAAACTGTAGACCCCGAGGGTTTTGTGAGAGAATTTAACCTTACAGATGGTGGTGTTGCTGCTAATAATCCGGTATATGTCTTTTTCAAACTTCACATGACTCCTAATGATTATTATATATAATAAATTTCCTAATTTTTTTTTTATTATAAACCTGTTTAAAAAATAATAAATTTAATTATTTAACCATTATTCTAGTATTACTAAATTGGTGCAATTTCAGGCTTTACTTGCCATTGGTGAAGTGACAAAGCAGATCATTCGAGGAAGTTCTGACTTCTTTCCAATAAAACCAATGGACTATGGAAGGTTTCTAGTGATATCATTAGGAACTGGCTCAAAAAAAGCCGAAGGTAAATACAAGGCACACCAGGCATCTAAGTGGGGCCTGCTAGACTGGTTAACAAGTGGTGGTTCCACCCCAATTATTGATGTATTTTCTCACGCAAGTGCAGACATGGTTGATGTCCACCTCTCTGTGGTTTTTCAAGCCCTTCATTCTGAGGAAAAGTACCTGCGGATTCAGGTACATATATATCATTCAGACCTTCCATACATAAGAAAATACTACAACTATTACCAATTTTATTACACAAAAAAAAAAAAAAAAAAAAAAAATTTAATAACTTACATGTCAATGAATGCAATTAATGACACATCAATAATATAGTAATAAATAAATTTTTTAATCTCTCTTTGGGTGAGACTAGGAGTTAGTACATATTTTGTTACACAAATCTTGTAAATCGATGTTCACCAATTGAGTTCTTCTATGGGCATAACAAAATTTCACAACATTTTCTCAACAAGTTGAGGTGCCAATTCATCATAGGTCAAAATAAAATAAGATTATACACAAATCTACTACAACTAAAAATAAATGTATCATAAGAATATTGTGAGATTTTTATTGTATATCAAGACTTTCTCGTCATGAATTAAAAAATTGATTCAAACATTTATTTATTATGTGTTGAAGTGACAATGATCACATTTATTATGACGACATTAGTGTGAAAACATTTATAGTAAAATTAATAAAAATTTTGATATTTTTCTTACATTTTTTGTTTTGTATTTAAGAATTGACACATTGTTATACAAGTCTTATGTAATAAAATTTATGATATAAAAGTCAAAAGTTCTTGTTCACTTAATTAACATAGGCAAGTTTGAATCAAAACAATGCAGGACGATACTTTGGTTGGGACAGTAACTTCTGTGGACGTGGCCACAAAACAAAATTTGGATGATCTTGTGAAAGTTGGTGAAGAGTTGCTAAAGAAACCAGTTGCTAGGGTGAACTTGGAGACAGGAGTTTATGAGGCTTCTAACCATGAAACTAATGAAGCTGCTCTCACAAGGTACTAAAAATAAATATATCAAACTGTTATTATATATATATTCGACAATTTCTTTAGAAAAAAGTTTTGTTTTTAGTTTTCACATTAAGCTAATGCAAAAGCATATAATTAATGCTGTTGCAGGTTTGCAAAATTACTCTCCCAAGAAAGGCACCTTCGCCATGCAAAGGTCCCCGCTGGACATGCTCATGATCATCAAGCCACCAGTACTCACAAAACAAATGGTCTTAGTAGACTAAGCATGTAATTTTTTTGCTAATGTTGTATTAAGGGTTGAGATAATATCTAATGCATCAATACATTGGACATATTAAAATGCGGACACATGTTCGTATCCTAACATGTTTAGTATATTAGTGCATTGGATATAAACCGTATCTTTGTATTAAAGTGTTGTAACATCGAGAATGGGCCATTTACCAAATCCAGATATTTCCAAAACTAGATGAAATTATGTAAGCATGCTGTCAGCTTTGAAAAGTTGTTTCTACTTTGTAGTTTGTAGTGAGCATTATTCATACCCATTATACATTCAATTTTTTGTCGGGAGAGCGTTATCCATACCCATTGTACATTCAATTTTGTGTACGAACATACATGGGCCATGAAATATTCAAAGAACTCGGCGAAAATAGTCAAATATCACGTTTTGGCAAAATTTGTTGCAAATTAATATTGTTTCAGAAATATTTAGCAATCTATCACTTTTTTAGTACTCGAATTTCATAAAATCGAGTTCTAAATAGTACTTGAGTTCAATGAACTCGAGTTCTTAGGTGAGTCACAAGCATGACACTGCTGACTTGAAATTTGTGTAATTAAAAAAGTAATATGGTACTCGATATTACAGAAATCGAGTACTTTTTTATAGTACTCGAGCTTAACAAAGTCGAGTTTTTTTTTTTTTTTTTTTTTGTTCTTTCTTTCTTTCTTCGTACAAAACTTTTATTTATTTCATCTTTAATTATTTATGATCGTTGTGTCCATCAAATTAAGTACAGTGTTTAGACTTGAAATGGTTCATGTGCAAGTAGCTGGAGTTGCAATTAGCTAAGCACAAAGTAACTAGAGCTGCTTGCTCATTCACTCACGCAATTCTTCAAGATTGCACTTAGTCCTCACTTCTTGCTCACTGGCCGAATGGCCCCTCCTTTTATTTCTTCATCTTTTCCTTCTTTTCTTCCTTTCACACTCTTGACATCAAATCACAATAAATGCAACTCACTTGCCTTGACTTTGCTTTAGCCGCTTTCTTTTTCCTTCAGCTCTCCCTTAAGCCGAATAGCCTTAATGCATCAGCCCCTTTCTTTTCTTCTTTTTCTCCTTAGCATGTCCAACACACCTAAGTCACTGCCCAAGAAGAAAATAGGCCGACTTTTGTGGCTTGTCCAACCACCTCTTTAATGAGGTGTTTATCAAGTGTGGGCTGGACCCATGGTGCTACGATGTACCCAACATGGTGGACACAACGATCACAAGCAGTTGAAGATGAAATAAGTAAAAATTTTGTACAAAATAAAAAGTAGGAAAAAAAAAAAAAAAAAAACAAGGTACTTGACTTTGTTAAACTCGAGTATTATAAAGAAGTACTCGATTTCCGCAATATCGAGTACCACATTGTTTTTTTAATCCCTCAAGTTCCAGGTCAATAGTGCCACATTGGCGACTCACCTAGGAACTTGAGTTCACTGAACTCGAGTACTATTTAGAACTCGATTTTTTGAAACTCGAGTACTAAAAAAGTAGTATATTGCTAAATATTTCCGAAACAGTGCTAATTTACCACAAATTTTGTCAAAATGTGGTATTTGGCTATTTTCACCCAGAGAACTTTATGTAAACAGCACTCATTGGCCAACCATAACAATTAACAATCAATGCTGAGCTACATAATAATTCCACCGGATAAGGTAATCGATTGCATTAATTGGCTTTGTGTAACATTGTCAAATAAATACATCATAAAAGAATCAATTGCGCATGAGTTTATAACAAGGGTCATGTTAGCGGTGCTTTTAGAACAATTGTTAATGAGTCATATTAATATATACTCTTAGGGCAATTTTTAAAAAAAAAAATAATAATTTCAACTTATGGCGTCCGCTTCTGATAATAGCTCTTTATCATTAAACCAAGACACCAATTGGTTTTTGATGTAGGCAAGAATTGAACCTCGGATCTCTTATTCAACCATCAGAGACTTTACCAATTGAACTAACTGGAACCCACCTCTTAGGGTAATTGTTAATAAATTTTAATAGAAAAGTTTTGACACTACTTTCGTGAAAAATATAAAAATCTGTCAACAACATTTATTGTTATTTTATTATTTTCCTAATAAAATGTTTATGAAAATAATTCATAAACCAATGCTCTAACCAATGTCCTTAAAGTATTAGTTAACATTTCTCATTGTCAATAAATCATATTAGGAAAGTTTTGACATCATTTTTATTGGAAATATAAAATGTTATCAATAAAATTAATTATTTTATTATTTTCTCATAAAATAGTTCCTAAACCAATACCTTATTGCATTTTTTAACTTTTCCATATAATCAAAGTGGGGGAATTACACTGGCGGAAGGGTTTTTTTTTTTTTTTTTGTCAACTGAAATTAGTGTGCGTTTAGGATGAGCTGAATTTTTCAGCTTATCTCCACTTTCAGTTTATTTTTGCTACTATTCGTGGGTCCCACTACACTTTTTAATATTATTAATGAGTCTCACTGTACTATTCAGCTTATTTTTTAACTTTTTTTCTACACTTTCAACAAAAAATTTTCATTTTTAACTAAATAAGTTATTCCAAACAGACACTAAATGTGGTTGATGGTGATTTTTCTATATGATGAATAAATAACTTTTTAGCTTTATCTCACTTATGACATAGACTATGCAAATCAACTACTAGAAACTACATGATGCAGAAAGACAATGCAAATTAGCTACCAAAAACTACATGATACCCAAATGAATACAAATTCCTTTTTTAATCCTACTTCATAGTATATTTCTATATATGTATATTAATCTTTTTTTTTTGGGTATGTTTTTTATTATCCTCAACACACTTTTTAAAATTTTCAACGAAAGTATTGGCTTCCAACAATATTATGCTCATTGCTTGAGGATAGTTCTTTTTTTTTCTTTTTTTTTTTACATCAAGAGTAAGGGAAAAGTATTTGATACTCCTGATATACAATGACATGTTGCTCATTCCTCTAGAAGTACCTAATAATTAATCAAGAGTAAGGGCATACTCTCTTTACTCATAATATATTATGCAATTTTTCTCATTTTTAGATATTTTGTCATCTCTAATGTTAAATTATCAATTATCTTAAAAGTTTAATCTATTAGGAAAACTTGAATTTAGTCATTCAACCATAATTTTAATATTTCCCCTCACATGTGGCCCTAAACTCCCCTTTCCCCCCCTTAATAAGTGTGGCCCAATATGTGAGATTTTTAATATTTTAAATGAAAGGTAGAGTAAAACCAAATATCAAATTTATGATCTCTTTGATACTATATTAAATTATTAATAGTCCCAAAAGCTTAAACAATTAAGAAATGACGAATTTAATCATTTAACTATAATTCTAACATCAAATACAAGCCTATTGCGAGAAAGTGTCTCTGGGTGACACTTCCACACAAGATTGATTATAAAAATTATTATTGGTTTTTGAAAGATTTCCAAATAATTAATGGAAAAAAGAAAAAAAAAAAAAAAAGAAAGACAAACCCAACACATGAGAAGAACACTAATAATTTACGTGGCTCGACAATAACCTACGTCCACAAGTAGTAGCAGATGAATTCACTATATCAAAAAGAGATTACTAAGTTCATACAATAAAATGCATAATATAATTCTTATATATATGATTTAAATACTATTGATTGCCATTTTTATATTCTGTTAATTTTTAAAAAAAAATTTGTAAGGATATTATTAAGTATAAAATGTAAATTGTCCTTTTTTTTTAAAAAAAAAAAAATTATTGTGAAGCATTTTTTTTTTTTACGATTCATTTATTCTAGACTTTTTGGTTTTTGTACTTAATAACTCACTTAAATGAATATTTATGATGTAATCCCACATTTGATTCTAAAATTAAGAAATAAAACTCTTTAAGAATAAATAATTTAAGACACATTGCGCAAAATTAGAACTCTAATTTGAAATTTTAATTTGAGTTTCTCTCAGTTTCACCTATTACTATATATATATATATATATATATATATATATATATAGATTTCCTTCTTATGTGGGATGACTCTTGGGTAAAGCCAACAAACCTTTATTTCTATTGTCTATTTAATTATAAGATTTTAATTCCTATTTTTTTGGTGGTCAAAGAGTATATTTTCTTGGTGGTTAATGAATACTTTTCTTGGACAAAGAAAAAATGCTATGATAAAGTCAAATTAGAATTTTAGACATTATCTTACTAATAAATCTCATATTACCTTATCAACTCCATATAATAAACACAAGACTCACAAACTAAGCCAACCTCTACAACACGGCAGCACCCACCACATTGCCGTGCCTATCTATTCATCATAGATATAAAGTCCATCTTTTTACTGAGTCCCATCCATCAACGTCATGAATGTTACAGGGCTTAGAAAAATCAATTTCCAAGATTTTGTAAAGTTTTAAAAGGAAAACGACAGTTTAACCACCGAAAACAGTACTTCAAAAATCTAGAAACAAAGATCTTAATTCTTTTTTTTAAGAGAAAAAATCTTAATTATGTTTGTGCATGGATGGAGAGGTTCAGCATTTTAAATAATAATAATAATAAAAAGATTGGTGAAGGAGAGAAAAAAAAATTAAGTCATGCTTGAAATTGAAATTTTGTTTTTTTTAATAAAAGGAAAAAAGAAGAAAAGATTGATGATATATATGCCATAAAATAAAACAAAACGTAAGCATTTACATATATAAGAACATGTGAGTATCTGTCATCTCTCCACTTGACATGAATATGATTGATAAGAACACTGAAAAAGTTTAAAACTATACGTTTTAAGAATCATAAAGATTAATATAATTCATACCATTTTAAAAAAAATAAAATTTTGGTGACTTTTTGAATGCAAGATGCCAAGAGTACTGACCCTTCCATGTGAGACAATTTTCAATTCCTCTGCCTAATAATTCTTTTGGTCTGATCAAAAAATAATAATAATAATTCTTTTGGTGAAAGGGAAAAGTTTTTGTCCCATGCGGAAATAACTCACCCTATGGGACCTCCATAAGACGTGTGTGATGATTTTTCATTCTAAAATTAATATGGGTTTAGATTTTTAGAATAATTAGGACTTTTTTAGAATTCTTTTTAGAGTCAAGATTTAAGATTGTGATTATTGATAGAAAATCAAACAAAAGAGCATGTGATATTTTATTTGTGATGGAACAGATACTTATTTGATGGAATAGTATGGTGTACCATTTGTGTGGGTTCTTTTTTTCTTTGTAAACAGTACACATGCCCAAGTAAAGAAGTAAGGATCCTGAGCCTGATGCTTTATGCTTTAGGAGACTGGACTTGGTTCACCGTAGCTAAATTGGACTAATTTCGAACCAAATGGTGCACAAAGCGCGGATTCTACAACAAATACATATTAACATACAAAATATATATGCGCATTTAATAGCAAAGAACAATAAAGAACGAAATAATGAGGAAGAAAGGCAAAATAAACATTAGGATCCACATTAGGGATCCTTAAGGCAAATTGAAATATTTCATTATTTTCTTAATTTTGTAATACATTACGCTCACTAGGACATGTTACAAGGTCCAAATAAGTTCAAAAATCACAGATTTAGATGGCTCTTCAAGCCTTTAAGACTTGCGAAGTTTGAATCCCTTTAAATCCAAGTGTATTCTCTAGTGGTTGTTTGAGGATCCCAGACGGTGTTTTTCCTCTCTTTTCTCCTTTCTGAATTATGACAGAGCTTTCTTAAGGATTTTTCACTCTAATTCTACTGTTGCTGAAAAATGCCCTTCACCGTTGGCTGCCCCTCCTTTTATAGTGCTATCCTAGGGTTTTTGAGATACCATTGATTCCCTCTATTTGCTCCCCTGGGTACCAGAACCAATGTTGTGTCAGCAACATTGATGGCTAGTCTCTTCCTCATTCTTCACTATCTCCTTCTTTTGAGGTTCCCTCTTCAAAAGCCCTTAGTTGACTTTCCCATTCTGGGGGATCCTAGAGGGCTGACCTTTAATATTTCCTTTTCCAAGGCTTTTAACCACCTTTTGGTTGCTTTCCCCTTTGTCATTTGATGGTTTTTAGACCCCTTAAAACACAATTGATTTAACTTAGGTAATTAGCCAAGTTGTTACTTAGTCCAATTTAACAAAACTAGGTTATCACAATTACAAAGATCATATCATGCAAAACAGCGGAAAGATAAATAAGACAATGATATGGTCACCCAGGAAACCAAACCGGTAAAAACCTGGGGAGGATTTAATTTAGTTATCCTCAAGGTAAAACGCAAATCCACTAGAAAGAATCGAAGTTCATACAATAAGACTTACAAGCCCCCACGCTCGACTTCTTATTGCTACCAACCAGTAGAACTTACTGACACGACCACGTGCAAGCTCCAAATCCACGGACTCCTTCTTTCTTTGGCCTTTGCAAAACACAAACACCCCCATTTGTGACTTTGAGATCCCACTCAAAAGTTTTGAAACACAAACTCTCCTGTTTGTGACTCCAAGACCACCCTTGAAGGTTTAGATCATCAGCACCTTTGATGACTAGAGAAGGTAGCAACTTCTACAACACCGAATCTTGAGATTCTTCAAGTAATAATACCAGTAGAAGACATAAGAAAGCTTTTGGGTACAAAACCCTAGATCTACAAAAGAGGCACACTCTTTTCTCTCTAAAAAGCCTTATAAAAACGTGCTTAGGGTTTCCTTTATATACTGGGAGAAGTAAATTAGAAACCCTAATCCTAAATGGGCTTGGACTGTTGTTTGGGTTTAATTAAAAATCTGCAGATACGACTTTCGATCGATCGAGCCTGTCTTTCGATCGATCGAACCAGACATATTATGAAATCTTCTTCCTGCAGCTTATATGTTCTTGAATCTTGACTTGAATCACCTTGAGCATTGTCTAATAAAACCTATAGACTCTAAGATCTATATCTAGACAAGTTTGTGTTCACGATTTGCCAATTGTTCTAAACATTTAGAACCTAACATCATTTTTCCTAAATGGGCTAATTCCTTTCTACCAGACTAAAAGATCTCTAGCCACCTTCCTTCACGGTACATCTTCCTAGATTTCCTGAGGTACTAGACCTTTACTCATGAGTTGTTGGTTCCCAAGTCTTCTGATCATTTTTCTACACATTAGGTGGCTGATGGGACATATATTTCCTCGTTCTTCGTGTTTCTGGACATGCCCCCTTGAACTGTCTCAGTCTCAACCTGGCCTTGTTGCACATCACGAGGATCTCAAGCTCCTGGGAATCCCCAAGTATCCTGATCCAGTTTTTCTCCTCAGGCTCCCTAGCAATTTTTTTACCTTTGAGGGCTAGGCTGGACTTCTTCTTTCCTTTGTTTCATGAGGTCCAAAGCTTGCCCATCCATGGGCTTAGGTCGCTTCCTATGGACCCTTAATGGATTTAGGCCTTTCCCTTTTTTATTGAAAGCCCGAATGTTTTCTAGATTTCAATCATTTGTGTTGTTTTGGGTTTTGGTACAACATTGTGATTTTTTGGACCTCAACACCATTTTTTTTAAAATTTTTTAAATGAGACCTAACTTTGACTTCTTCTTTTTTTGTTCGTATGTAGATAAGCCATACTATTCCTATATTGAAGAGTAAAGACGATTGGATTTTTGAATAGTATACAAAGGCGGTGGGGGTTCGAATCAACCTTTGACCTGGCCAAAAACCAAAAATTATATATAAAATATTTTAATTTTTTTGTTTTTTTTTGTTTTGACTCTTAAAATTAAATTTTGAACATTCTAATCCTAAATTTTGTTTAATCCCAATTGAAATAAGGTTGAATATAATTATTTTAGTGCTATTTTCATAATAATTTTACAATAAAAGTTAAATGGCAAGTTATAATTGGTTTTTATCTTAACCCACAAATGACATCACTTTTTTATATATCTTTAACAACTTGCCACATAAATTTTGTTGTGAAAGTGTTGTGTAGTAGCTAGTTGTTCTCTTAAAACTGCTGCTTCATCTTTAAAAATAAATAAATCCCCGCTCCAGACTCTGGCTTATCTTACCATTGGCCATAAATGAAGTTGTTTTTCCTGCATTTTTCTTATTTATTATAAAAAAAAATTGCACAATTTTTAACATACAAAAATTACAACACTGTTGACCCGTTTACAAAAAAAATTCCTGAGCGGCCACTGATGGGATATATGAGACTTGTACAGTTGTACTCTTCCCTCCTCTTTACTTTTTTTTTTTTCTTCTTCTTCTAGGGTTTGGTGGCAGAAATGAGCAAGAGACTTGACTGACTTGAAAAAAAACATGATTTCTACCTGTCAACGTAGATAGTAATTGATACCAATTATTCTATAATCTGTATGACTAGTTTGTAATTTTCTTTTATTTATGGGTATTTATTTCTTTACTAGTTTGTAATTTTCTTTTATTTATGGGTATTTATTTCTTTTCACCCAGGAGCCAGGGGACTATTATATATGTGGACTTTTCACTGACAGGGAGCAGCAGTATAAAAATCCACAGGTTAAAATTCAGGAATAGAGTTTGATTCTCCTTTGATATATACAATTTCAAATTTAAAAAATAAAAATAAAAATAAAAACTTAAAAGAGCTTTTGTCATATTGCACAAATTTGTTTAGAGGGTAAATTTTTAACATCTTTGAATATAATATCCTTTGCATTTTTGCAATCAAATTGAACTAAAGATTTCCAATTTAAAAGCTTGGAATTTTGAAATACATAAAACAACATCTAGAATTTCTTATTGATTGTACTATGATTTTGTTGCGCAACATTTTATATACCTAAATGGAAATAAATAACTTGTTCTTTAGACTCTTTTTTTTTTTTTTTTTTTTTTTTTTTGGGTTTAAGAATACTTCTATAACCAAGATCAGAGGCATCAATTTCGACAATTTACCACTAGTGTCTTTAGATTGAATTCTTATTTGATGCTAAGTGTCATTCCATTTAGTTTTGTATCAATTATATTTACATTTAAATTCATGCCTAAACTTAGAAAATGTAAAAATGATAGGAGTAGTTGATTGACTTGAGTTGGTGTTAGTGCTGAGTGTATGAGTTACTTGGTATACTAATACTGAGTGTGTGGTGTTGCGTGTGTGAGAATTGTGGTGCTGAGTATGTTAGTGTTAAGCATGCTAGTTAGGAAGTTGGTTAGGGTGCCAGCTGTATGCTGAGCTAATAATTGACTAATGATTGTAATTGTTGTAACTATCAACTGTACTCAACTGTATATAATGTAGAGCTGTGAGAATTGGCAGGTTGAGGAGAAATAACACAAGCATATCTCCCTAATCTCTAAATCTCTCTCTAATCTTTCTGTTTTCCACTTTCTTCCCTTGGAGCTTGGTTCCCTCGAAGAACCCTTGAATACAATCACCATCTCTAAGCTGTATCCTATCAAAAAAGCTCAATTTTAATTTATTATATTTCTATGTAATACTATGAATGTATACAATATATTATTTATTTGGCAAAAATGCATAACTGACCCTCTAACTTTCTTCAGATTTCATTTCAATCCTTTAACTTTGCTTTCGTTCATTTTTAGTTCTTTAAGTTTCAGATTTAGTCAATTAAGGCATTTCCGTTAACTTTTGTTAAAAATTTTCGAAAAAAAAAAATCTGGAAAATATTTTTCAATCATTAATTGAATTTTTTTAATTTAAAAAATTTGAAGAAAATTTTATAAAATTGAAAAATTAACCACAACATATAACAAAAGTTGATGGAAAAGTCTTAATTGAATAAACTTAAAAGTTAAAGGACTGAAATGAACAAAAAAGTTAGAGGACTGGAATGAAATCTGAAGAAACTTAGAGGGTCAGTTTTGCATTTTACCCTATTTATTTAAACAAAAAAGCTCCATAGACACACATACAATTGTAGTTATTTTTAATAATTGCAATTGTGGATATACAAGAATTATTAGCTAGTAAATGTATATGTTTGAGAAGTAATTATTATTTTTTTTTTTAAAGAACAGAAGTAATTATTAATTATTCTCATATTATATATGGTGATACGGTACTCTTTCATCTCAAATTCATAATGGGTCTCACTAATTAAATTTATTGTAAGTCCACCCATGTATGCAAGAGAATGGAGTATCATGTTACCATATTCCCTAAATACCTAATAATTTTCCATGTTTGACCGTTTAAGACTAATTTGAGTTTAGATTCCCCAAATATATGTGGGATGGGTTTATGTTAAAATTTATTTAGGACATGATCTGTTTAATTTTCTTTACCAAATGGGAAATTTCATGGATTTGTTTGGGGAATGTAGGACATAATTAATTGGGTTTTTAGTTTTAATGCCCTATCATGACCCAAAAAAAAAAAAAAAAAAAAAAAAACCAAATCCCCATATTTAGGCCTAGATCTGCAATAAAAGAATTTAAAACTGGCCTAGCCCAGATATCCCTATAGGCTGAAACACAAAACATAGGCCCATGTAATTTCAGTATGGACCATATTTAAATCAGGCCCATAAAGTCTTCATATATATATTTATATATATAGATATATGTTATTGGATCCGAACCAATATAAAAAACGCCGAAGCCAAAGCAAAAGCAGAGTAGAGAGAAAGAGCATCAGAGAAATCTTGATAAGAAAGAAAACACAGAAGAGAGAGAGAAACACACCCTATATGTCAGGTATGGAGAGATTGCAGCGAATGTTCGCCGGCGCCGGTGGTGGTTTGGGCCATCCGCCACCAGATTCACCGACTCTCGATTCGTCGGAGCAAGTCTATATCTCTTCCCTCGCTCTCCTCAAAATGCTCAAACACGGTACTCCTCTCTCTCTCTCTCTCTCTATATATATATATATATTGAAGACTCTAATCTTAAACCCTAATTGTTTGGTTATTCTGGTTTTTTGTTTTCAATTCTAGGGTTTTGAGCTAGGTTTACTTTTTGTGTGTGTTTGTTTCAATTTTTAGGGTTTTGTATCTGACGAGTACCAAAATTGTTAATAATTATGTATTATTGTGAATGATATAGGGAGAGCTGGGGTTCCCATGGAGGTTATGGGATTGATGCTTGGGGAGTTTGTGGATGAGTACACTGTTCGTGTCGTCGATGTGTTTGCGATGCCGCAGAGTGGTACGGGCGTTAGTGTTGAAGCTGTCGATCACGTATTCCAGACTAACATGCTCGATATGCTTAAACAGACTGGACGGTAATTCGTGTTTCTATTTTTGTATATGTGAGATTCGATTGTTATGTTATTGCTTGCTATTAGTGGAATGTGAAATCCTAAGCTTGCTTGGTAGATTTGTAGGTTATGGGTGTTTTGGGTTTTGCTTATTCTTTTTAAATTGCAATTTGGGAGAATGTAGCTGAATTTTGTTCAATTGGGCACTGGATTTATGAAGGATTTAAAGGTTAGACGATGGTTAAAAGAATTGCAATTGCGTGAAACCATTGTTCAAAATTAATTAAGAACCATTAAAATTTGATGGCTTTATGCAGAAACATGAAACTTATGAAACTTATATTTCCATAATTAGAATTTGTGGCTTTGGATTGGTGGGGTTTTAAAATACACTTTTATTATCTTGGCTTATGAAACAAAGGGTCTGACAACCTTCTGAACTTTTCAAATAGAGGTTTGTATCACTTTAACTATAGTTATTGAAGGAAAAAGGCTGGGAGATAAACTTTGTTAAGGTGTGCTGTGTATTGTGTGCCACAAATCTATATGTGAAGAATTTAGCATTTTTGTATTGGCACTCATTTTTGCAACTCTATTTGTGAAGAATATAGCATAATGTATTGGCATTTATTTTTAATTGCTACATTTGTGTAATTATGAGGATCCAAATCAATGCTGAAGATGTCATATTTTTATGAAGTAGTTGCTTTAGATTTTTAATTTATATGTTAGTGCCATGGTTAACATGTGTAAATAATTTTGAAACTTTTTCTGGTTCGCTTACCTTGTTATTACTTCTTCCTTATATTATTATTTTTTTTGCTTGGTATTGCAGACCAGAGATGGTTGTTGGGTGGTACCATTCACATCCTGGATTTGGATGTTGGCTCTCTGGAGTGGACATAAATACACAGCAGGTTGGGTAGTTTATTCTTATGTATTTCTTTTTACTAATTTTTTGGCAAGTGAGTTTACTTTTGTACTTTATTATTTCACGTAGTATGGTAGTACTCATTTAACCTGCATTGGTATTTGGCACTTTTGTTAAATAATCAATAAGTTTTTTTGATGGTACACATCTTATGTTTTACTACAAACCAGGGAACATGTGTCTTCATTATGAAGGCAATGGTATGGGTTTCATATTTTTTTTGCCTAACACCTTTTGTATGTCGGCAGTTCCATTCTGCTTTTTTGTACAAATGGTTTGTCACTTGTGTATTTTTTTTGGCTTTCTCCACCTGATCTGAAACATGTGTTGTTAATTAGAAGATCTTTAATGTCATAAAATATTTTCACCTTTTTATAGGATTACTTTCTTGAAGACCATGGTTTAATTAAATAAGTGCTACTCATCAACCACACTCACGTTGCTACTACTGAATTTATTCTTAACCTATAGTCAAATGATAGGGATATGTTATTACTTTTGAGAGATTTCCTGCAGTAGTTTGCTTGTTAGGATGGCCAATGAACTATAGCTCAATTGGCACTTCCTTCTCCCACAATATTGGAATGGAGGGTGAGTTTGTGGAGTTTAGACCCATTGGATGCTTGTGTAGCTTATCAATAAAAAAAAGTGTTGGCTTGTTAGGTGTAGCTTCTGCTTTTAGCTTTTTTTTTTTTTTTTTTGCTCATGTAAAACTTTTTAAAACCTCGCATTTTCTCACTTTTTATCCCACTTTCAGCAAAAAGAAATCAGCCAAAAGCCAAATAAGCTAATGCCAAAACACACACTAGGATGTCTTTGAAGATTATAATGTTGATGCTTTTTTATGGAGGATTGTTATGATTTGGGTTCATTTGTATATATATAAGTATGAATATTTCCAAGTTACCATATGATACCTGGATCCTTCGCCGTGGAGAAGAGGTAGCACCCGTTTAGGAGATAGCCAAGCTTTGAACACGGACATGGGAATGTTGTGAAATGACAGTGTTTGTATGTCCTTTGGAAATGTTGAAATTTAACACACATGTAATTCGACATTAGCGTTAGACATGATTATAAGATGTCTGAGACCTAAAAAGGTCAAACTGGGAAATGCAGTAAGATTTCAAGTAGAATGAGAAATTGAGAAGATCTATGTATACCATGTGCAGAAATATGATGTGTGTGTGTGTATGTGTAACTTTGCCACTACTATGAATATGAATCTATGTAACTTTCAGTTCACGTGAATGTTTTCCTTTCTTTTCTTGGTGGCTGGGGGTCGGCTTGTGTTTTTCATTATCTTATCGAAATCCTTGAAATGCTCAAATCTGTTATTCTCTTCAGAGTTTTGAAGCTTTAAATCAACGAGCTGTGGCTGTGGTGGTGGATCCAATTCAGAGTGTAAAAGGGAAGGTGGTGATTGATGCCTTTCGTCTGATTAACCCTCAAACCATGATGCTTGGTCAAGAACCACGACAGACAACATCCAACCTTGGGCATCTTAATAAACCATCCATCCAAGTGAGTGCTTCGCAAATAGTAGTCTAGCTGCTCTTTACTTCTTTGCATTTCAAGCTTTTGACTCTTTTGGTGGCCTTGTTTTTCAGGCGTTGATCCATGGGTTGAATCGGCATTATTATTCGATAGCAATTAACTACAGAAAGAATGAGCTCGAGGAGAAGATGTTGCTTAACCTTCACAAGAAGAAATGGACTGATGGCTTGACACTTAAGCGATTTGATACCCATTCTAAAACTAATGAGCAAACTGTTCAGGTGAGTCCAAGTTTATTGTATTTCAAAGTTGCTTACATTACTTGTTTTGTCTTGATATTTTGTGCTTACACTGCACACTTATAATGGCAAAGGCAGATGCTTGTTTTCATGTCTAACATAGATGGAAGGTTCATAAGGTTCATGACCTAGCATCTCCTTCCAATCCTCTGCCATCAGAAATTATAGAAGAAAGACTGGAAAGCACCTGAGTTTTGTTGCAATTGAGTAAAAGATATAGTTGTCTGTGTTTAACTTTAAAGAAAGTTTTATAGACAGCTAAGGTCCTTGTTACACTGTCTGCCATAGATGCCCACTGTAGTGCTCTCCCTACCAAATATCTTTAATTCTATGTTATTACTTGTTCTGGGTTGGACTTTTGGATTTCATCCTTCATCCATGGGAACTTTGTAAATCTCCTGGTTTTGCATATGTTGATCTGTATATGTCCCCTGCAAATGATAAGCTATCCTTATACTGAGGCTGTGGTTAAAGGAGAATGAAAGCAATTTTTTGGGAAAAGTATCAGATCTGAACCATTGTGCTTTTTTGGTCCTCCATTAGACCTGTCAATTCATCAGCACTGCAATCATGTGTTAGAATGACCGTAGGAATTTTTTTTTTTTTTAAGATTCAGATATGAGTTGATTTTTATTGATATGTTGGTGCATATACTTGTTATATACTGCCAAATTTCATGACATTGTGGCTTTTGTTTTGGGATGTGCAGGAGATGCTAAACTTAGCTATCAAATACAACAAGGCAGTGCAGGAGGAAGATGAGTTACCACCAGAAAAACTTGCAATTGCAAATGTGGGAAGGCAAGATGCCAAGAAGCACCTTGAAGAACATGTCTCCAACTTGATGTCTTCAAATATAATTCAAACCCTGGGAACCATGCTCGATACAGTTGTTTTCTAGTGTTCATCTTTTCAAATCCTAGCCTTAGATATATCTAGAGGCAATTAGGAAACTATTGCATCAGATGGGTTTGTTTTCTGTGAACATTTTGGCAATCAGCTTAAAATTGCTAGAAAGACCAATGCTGGTCAAGAAAGTGATGAATGGAAGTTTTAGCACCATATGATTTTTGGTTTTCTTGTATTCCTGAATCAGTTATACTTTTGTCTAATTTGATTCTTCATTCAAATACATTGGTCGTTAATCCAAAGTGTTAAGATCTGTTATAAAATTCTTAAATGTGTTTGGTAGAGCATCAGCCTAGTTGATTGAATTTTGATAAATCTTATATTTCCTTTTCTAAGAATGTATTAACTATTAACTCATTAACAAGATGCTGTTAGGAAATTCATAAAAACTCTTGGGTATTCCCATGGTGGGAAGTTGAGGTAGAATAATATATGTTTAGATTTAGTTAAATAAAATCGACACAAGAACATAAAATTGGAAGGCTAAGATCTTATCTAGAGCTGATGGAGAAGTGTTGGTTAAATCAATTCTTCCTGCTTGTGTCTAATTTATTATGAACTGTTTTCTTTAGCATTAAAAGTCCATGATAAAATAGAGGAGCTATGAAGAACTTGCTTTCAGCAGAATGTTTAGAAGGAAGAGCCAACTCTGAAGAACTGTCTTTCAGCAGAATGATAATGAGAGAAAACTTAAGACCTTGGTATTAGAGGTATTGTGCATAACATCATCCATCAGCCATTCAAAATAGTAAGTTAGGAACGTTTTCAAAGAATTAAGAAAACTAACATCTCGAGTTTTAGAAACTCGAGATCCATATTATAACTCGAGTCCAAAAGACTCGTTTTGTAAGCGTGAAAATGCCACATAGATCTCGAGTCTTTAAAAATCGATTTCTATGCAAAAAAATTTCACCTATAGTGGCGTTTTTAAGCCTTACAGTGACGTTTTAAAGCCCTATAGCGGCGTTTTTCTGCAAAAATTTTTTTATAAGTACAAGTTTAGGGGGTCCTATAGTGGCGTTTTTAAGACCTATAGTGACGTTTTACAGACCTATAGCGGCGTTTTTTCTCAATCAATGGAAATCGAGTTTTTAAAACTCGATTTTCAGCCTGATTTTTTTCCCAATACTTAATCCACTTATAAATCGAGACTTAAAAACTCGAGTTTTATCTTGGAACTCGAGTTTTAGACACTCGAGATGCTAGTTTTCAAAATTGTTTTGAAATGTGACAATTAACTAAATTTTTTAATATTTATTGTTATTTAGAAAAAAAATTCCTTGGTATTATAGGAGAGGTTTATAGTTATACTTTTTAAGTCTTAACTAAGCATAAAGGTGGTTTTGAGTCTTCTATTTTTGGGTAAACGTGGTTTTGAGTCTTTTGACATTAGAAATTAGCATGGATGTAATATTAGGTTGTATGGCAAAACATCTTAGGAAAATTTTAGGGCTGTCCAAGGACTCGACCCACCCGCTGCTGCTGATCGAACCTAACCTGTCGCTGACCGAACCAACTGCTCTAACGGCCAACAATGGATTTCTTTCTCCAAAAACCAAGATCGGCAAGTCGGATATCGGGTCTCCTCTCAAATCCGAGAAACTCGAACTAATCGACCCATCAATTTTTCCGATGAGAAGTCGTAGATTCAGCGAATTTTTGGATTTTTTCTGGAAGATCTAGCCAAGATCTTGTCGAAAATGGCCAAGATCTCACTAGGTCTAGCGAGATCTTGCCAAATTTCGATTGTTTTTCAAAATTTTCTCATCGGATTTCTGCCGTTTTTCGTCTTTCCTTGGTTGGATTATCGCCATTTTTCAGATCTTCAAACCTGACCGATTTGCCCGACATCCGTTGAAGCTCCAACCTGCCCGATCTAATCAACCACTCCGATCGCAGCAAGTTGAAATTTTGACCACCCAATCTGGTCAAGTCGGTTCCGGGTCGGGCATAAACCCAACCCGAACCAACCCGTGGATAGGCCTAAATCTATGATTCTTGGATATAAAAATTATTTAAAAGCCTATGATCTTTTCATTTCAAGTTATCAAATGAACCATGGGTTGATAAATGGTGCCTTATTATCCATTATATGAATTTCTTGATAATGATAAAACAACATTGATTGTAATTTTAAGGTTAACTAGTCTTAAATCCACGCGATACATGAGAAAAAATGTAATATAATTATTTTATAAAATATTAGAAGTGCATGTGTTATTTAAAATTATTTTATATTTTTATAAGTTTTATGTAATGGAACATGAAATCTATTTTGCATTCAACAGCAATACGTAATTATAATATTATTTTAGGTTAAAATGCAAAACTAACCCTCTAAGTTTCACTTTTTGTCATTTCAATCCTTTAAGTTTCAGTTTTGTCATTTCAGTCCTCTAAGTTTAGGTTTTATCAATTCAGTCATCCGTTAGTATTTTGTTAAGTGTTGTCGTTTACTAACCAAAACAACGTTGTTTTGGATTTTTTTTTTTTTTGAAACCGGATTTTTTTTTCTTAATTTATAAAAATAAATAAATAAATAAACTAATGGCTAGGGAACGACATCGTTCCCCTGGCCATCGAAAGTCAAAAACTATCTCCACACTCACCGATACCCTAACCCAATTAAACTGAGAAATTTGAGGAAGAAAGAGAGAGAGTGAGAGATCAACAGGGGGAGAGAGAGACTAAGAGATCAGGAGTGGGAGAGGGAGAGATTGAGCGAGAAAGAGAAGTGAGGACTCTAAAATTAATTCTTGGAGAGATCTTCTTGATGATTCGAAACAATGGTGGTATAACTGTGATAGTATTATAGTAAGTGTAGTGGATCGGTGTGGACCCTTCTCTTCATGTGATTGTGTTATCTGATTGATTTTGTTGTTTACAGGCGAATCCAAAGAGTCCTGATTTCAAACATAAGGTTGGTCGGCATTCACTCTATGGCTTACCAATGCACCAAGTTGGGTTTTTGTAGAACTTGATAGAGTGGAATTTGACGTGTAAACTCAAAAATCAAAACAATTAAGCAGCATAGAGGTGAGAATGGAGACTTTTGGCTTGGCAAGAAGACAAAAAAGAATCACTTGTTCAAAAGAATAAAAGTAATAGTACATATCTCTTTATCATTCTTTCAATATTTTCATAAAAAATCATGAATTTTGGAGTTTATTTGGATAACCATGAATTTGGGAGTTGAATCAGAATACCGAGTATTATATAGATTTTGACTTTCAGTGGCTAGGGGAATGGCATCGTTCCCTGAGCCCTTAGGGGGTGTTTGGTTTGTATTTTCAAACAACCATTTTTAGATTTTAAACAACATTACACATATTTCCACACATTTTTTCACTCACACGTATTTTCACAAATATTTTCAAACAACAATTTTCAGTTTTTAAACACATGTACCAAATGGACCCTTAGTTTTTTTTTTTTTTTTTTTTTTTTTTTTTTTTTTGTAATTAACATTTTTTTTAGTTTTTTTTAATTAAGAAATTAAAATAAATAAAAATAAAAATAAATCCAAAATGATGTTGTTTTGGTTAGTAAACGGCATCACTTAACTGAATACTAACGGATGACTAAATTGACAAAACTTAAAACTTACAGGACTTAAATGACAAAACTAAAACTTAGAGGACTGAAATGACAAAATGTGAAACTTAAAGGGCCAGTTTTGCATTTTAGCCATTATTTTATATAAATGCAGAGGATGTTATTAAAAAGAATTTTTTTATTATTTAAATATACCACAATCGGTTAACTAATTTGAACATATTTTTTTTTCAAAAAAAAAAAAAAAAATTGTACATATCCAAGAATATTAAAAAAAGAAATGTACACCCATATTCCATGGAACACATATAAGTGATATAACATGTTACATTAAATTTAAATTATTAATAAGTTTAAAATTGTAGCATTTTTTTTTCTTTCCAAATATAATATAGAGAAAATTACACTTTACTACCCTAAACTATACTCCATGTTACACTTTACACCCTAAACTTTTCGAATGCACTTTTTGCATTCTAAACTATGACCCTTGTTACACTTTGCATTTTTAGAGCCTATATGGCTGTATCTCTAATTTTTAATGTCTATTTTATTGTATTTTTTAGCCCAAAACTAACGAGTTTGTTCCAAATAGAATAAAATTTAATATTTTTCAACCCAAAAATTAAGGAGAAAAAAATGGATTTTTAAGCTCAACACTGAAAAAGCAACATACTAAAAGAATAGATTTAAGGGCCAATTAGACCAAATTAAATGGACCGAAGGGACCAGACTACATAATTTAAATTGTCAAAAAATCTCTGTAATTGATTTTTATCTTTTATCTCGTCTGGGAATTTATCTGCAAATTGAATAGCTCTGTCAATAGGGCTTAAAGTTCCCTTATAAATATTATGACCCAAAAATTGAATTTTATCTTGAAATAAACTTATTTTAGAGGTTGAAACAACTAAACCGTTTTGTTTGATTATTCTGACGAATATATTTAAATGTTTCCAATGGTCATCTATTGATTTAGAAAAGATTAGGACATCATCTATATAAACAATGGAAAAGTCTGTGAAAGGTGTAAATATGTCATTTATTATATTTTGAAATTCACTAGGTGCGTTCTTCAGACCAAAAGGCATAACATTCCATTCATAATGACCGAAAGGATCTGTAAAAGCAGTTTTGTATCTGTCTGTCTCATCTATCTGTATCTGCCAAAATCCACTTTTCATGTCAAATTTAGAAAATATGGTTGCTTCATGAAGTCTGTCAAGAAGATCTTTCTTATTGGGAATAGGATATCTTATCCACTGTAATGCTTTATTTAAAGGTTTATAATTTATAACTAATCTTGGAACTCCTCGCTCCAATTCAGCCTGTTTATTAACATAAAAAGCAGCACAACTCCAAGGAGACTTGCTCTTTCTGATTAATCCTTTAGTTAAAAGATCTTCAATTTCTTTTTTACAGTGTTCTAATAATTCATTGTTCATTTGTATTGGCCTAGCTTTAGTAGGTATCTGTCTTTCATTAAAATCTTTTTCATAAGGTAACTGTACTATATGTCGATGCCTGTGCCAAAAAGCAGTGGGGAGATTGGAACAAATCTCTGTCTCGAGCTGTTGTCTGAATAATTTTATTTTATTATTTAGTATGGGGTCTGTTAATTGATCAGCAATTCTTTTGTATATTATTTCTGACTTCAAAGATTCCAAATGTCTATTCTTTTTATCAATTCTTTTTTTGTCAATTTCCTTTACTATGGTATTAAGTGAATAAATATCTTTTGAAATCGGTGGTAAAATAAATTTAAAAAGTATATCTTTCCCTAACACAGTAGTTTTAATACCTTCTTCTGTCGTTAAAAAGGGGTAAAGCAAAGTCATAAAAGGATTTCCTAGAATGATTTTAGAAGAAAGGTCTGTAATTAAAACAAAAACTGTTTCAAAACAAACTCCATCATTACATATGTGAACACTAGGTATTTTGTAATTAATTATTAGCTTTTCGCCATTAGCTTGAGTTAATCTTTTAGATGATTTTTCATAATACTTTATAGGTATTAATCCTTCTTGTATACAGTTCATGTCAGCACCTGAATCTATTAAAGCAATTTCTGTCAAAGAAAACTCTTTATTAATTACTAAAGTAATTTATGTATGCCATTTTTGGAAAATTACTCTGTCAATTAAACTTAAGAAATTCTGTCTATTGTCATCATTATCATCAAATTTTCTGTTTGTGGGATTAGAAAATTCTTTTAAGTTTATTATTTCTACAATATTTCGCTCATTTATGTCTATGGAATTTTCTTCTTTTATTTCTTTTATTTCTTGTTTTACCATTTTTGCTTCTGTCATTAAGTCTTGTAGAGTTATTGGTTTTATATCTACTCTATCTTGTTTCACTTTTGTCTTTTCTTTCTTATCTTTAGCTTTCTCTTTCTCTTTCTTTCTACAATCCGTATTCTCTTTCTCTTTCTTTCTACAATCCGTAACATGGTGTCCATATTTCCTACACCTAATACAAGCAATAGGTATTTCTATAGAGTCTTTCAATTTTAATAAATATTCTTTCTTGTCTTTATGGTGATTCGGTAAATTTTCTATCAATTTTATTATCATGTCTTTTTGTTTTCTTTTCCTTTTATTAATCTTGAGTGGGTTGGTTGATTTTAACTCTTTCTTTACTTGATCTATTTCTTTTTGACTAACATTAAATATTTCCATTAATTCATTTATTATATCTTTCTCAAATTCTAAATAAACACTATCTGAAGAGTTACAAGATTACGAAGTAAAATCTGTAAAGGGTTACAAGATTGTATCTTTCTAGAAGGGAAGGGTTACAGGATTACAAGAGAGGAACGATTACAAAAGTCTTTCAGAGGGAGAGGGAGAGCTATCTTAGACCTGAGAATGGACCTTGAAATTTGGACCTTAATTCTGGACCTGTGTTCTGTCTTCGGAGTCTGTCCTTTTATAGATGGAGTAAACCATGGTAAGTCTTTAAAAGTAACTTGAGTTAAGCAAAGTGAACTCAAGTTAATCTGTCAGTAGAATCTTGAACAGTAAAAGTTTTACTATCTGGCAGTCTGTCCGGGTACGCATGCTGGTGAACAATAGTAACTTTCTTGGGTTTGTCTCTGTACTTTAAACATCTGTCTGTATTTGTAGTGGATCTGTCTGGAAGCTATTCATGCATGTTGGTGAATAGTGATCTGTCTCCAGTGAATAGTGATCTGTTGCCAGTGAATAGTAATCTGTCGCCGTTGTCTGTTCAGGAGGGCATTCTGTCTGTCTGTGCATTCTGTCTATCTGTCTATTAATCTGTATCTGCGTAGTTATCATAATCTAGCGGATCAAAATTGTTCTCATACTGCTCATGCTCATGGATCACTCCATAACTATTACATAGAGCACAGTATGAAATAAGAAAGTAGATAGGAACACGATCCTTTGCTGTCATTAGTCTGGGATCCTTAACAATCTTTCTTTACCCAATAAGCCTTCTTGCTGAAGGTCTTGGACCATACACAACTATCCTGTTGGTGTAGCCATATAAGTGGAAACCTCTGTCTAATTCTTTCTGTACTTTATAAATCTTGTTACTCATGAAATTAGACCATTCTTGAGCCAGAGCACCTGGATCATCAAGTGATAAATAAGTATGTCCTGTATACCAGTTGTATTCAGGGATACAACCCCAATTATGGATAAGGACTAAAATGTGTGCTGGCTGAGCTTCTATATAATAGCTATTATCCCAAGCTGGAAGAGTACTTCAGATTAGTATTTTCATATAATTTAAGTCCTCCAATCTGTGCGGCTACTTCCCGGATGACATTGGGAAATAAACTAATCTGATTTGCAGAAGTTATGGTTAATTTGCTGATAAACCCTGCTTCTAGCATTTCAGATAACCACAAAGGATCACAAATTACTGGATCTTCTGTCTCTACATTGATAAGTAATCCCGGATAGGGATTGTATCTGTCTCCTAGTCCTTCATAAACTCTGTCTGCGTCTCCAAAACTTTCATACCATGTAGCTTTATGAGATAGCCATGTGTCATCTGTCATGTCTTCTATTCTGATAAATGCTATAGAAACTAATACCTTAAAAAGATGCATCCATTTGTCATAAGAACTTGTTAGGGCTTTATGAGTTAATATTTTCTGTTGAATTTCAGGGAGTAAAGTTCTGATGGCAAGTCTCGTATTTTGCTGAATCTTAGGGTGGAGCTTTGAAAAGCTTGTTTCCATAAGATAGCTTTTTAGAGATTGTGATTCTGTCATTGCGGAGCTTGAATCTCCATCCTCCTTGCCAGGGAGTTGACAACTAAGTGCTTCAATAACTGCACCAGTGTTAACAAGATGTAATTCCAAAGCCTGAAGGGTCATTTGGAATAAAGGTTTCTGTCTGAGGGTGAAGGCTGCCTGTAAATTATCAAGAAGTAGTTTAATATGAAGAGGAAGGTCTGTAAATTCTCCGTCCTGAAACATGAGATCAATGTGGAGCACTTTTTGCAGAATTACACTTTTTTCACCACATGAATACATTGCCTCTGCTAGCAACGTATCCTGAAGGGATATTGTCTCTAACGAGACGCCTTCATGCATATCCGAAATTTTTACTGAAGGCTTTCGGATACCTCTGGGCTGCACCGCTGGTGCCTTGCCCTTGTCTTTCTAAGAGGATCTTTTATTCATAGTAGTCTGCAATTGGGTTTTGGGAAAAGGATTATGTTTGGAACAAATATTTTCTTGCAAAGCTTCTTTTGAAATTCTTTTGCCAATGTCTTTCTGTGAAATTCTTTTGAAATATTTTATAAGAAAAGCAAGAAAAGCATTTATAAAACAAACTTTTCTTTTTACACTTTTGTGCTCTTGCTGAGTAGCAACGGTATTAGAGTAGTCATGATGGGGTCTGTCAAAGTAAGTGAGTTTCATAATATTTCTAAAATCTAGTATGATTCTATTCATATATGTACTACTATATATCTCATCTTGTGAGAATATGTGAAATAAAGTTTCTTCGTAAATTTTTTCATTAATAGGAAAATCTATCAAGGGATTATAATTAATTCTGTCTGTTAGCGGATTAGATCTGTCATTATTCAAGAAATTACCATAATTAATGTTTTCTTTAATGATGAATAAAGGAGAGTCTGTCAAAGCTTCTTTTATTAAAATATCTGTTATATGAATATTTAAGGATACCATAAAGGGTGTAAATATGTCATTTATTATAATTTTGTTTGATACTTCTATCATACTGTCAGTCCATATACTGTCAATCCATGCATGTTGATTAAAAAAGATTGTATCCATATTTCCGTCTTTTATGCCTTTTCTATTAAGTTTTTCTATAGATTGGACTTTATGTTGGTACTTATGCAAAAAAGCAATATAAGAACATATCTCTATCTCTTTGTCTTTCTTTTTGTCATTTTCTGTCAATTGATCAACAAGTAATATTTCTGTCTTTAAAGGTGACAAGCTTGTTTCAGGTCTATAGATTCTTCTTTCATTGATATCTGTTAAAATAGTAACCTTTTTGGAAGAGTGTTTTCCTTTCAAGACAGGTGATACAATGAATCTAAAGAATATATCTTTTCCTAACACATTAGTTTTAATTCCTTCATCTGTCACTAAAAAGGGATAAAATAAAGCCATAAAAGGAGTTCCTAAAATAATTTTAGAAGGAAGGTCTTTGATTAAAACAAAGGTTGTTTCAAAATATTTTTCATCATGGCATATATGAACATTAGGTATTATGTAATTAATTATGAGGTTTTCACCATTAGCCTGAGTTAATCTTTCAGAAGATTTTTCATAATACTTTAAGGGTATTAATCCTTCTTGTATACAATTCATGTCAATACCTGAGTCTATTAAAGCAATTTCTGTCAAAGAAAACTCTTTATTAATTACTAAAGTAATTTCTGTATGCCATTTTTGGACAATTACTCTGTCAATTAAACTTAAGAAATTCTGTCTATTGCCATCATCATCATCGTCAAATTTTCTATCTGTGGGATTAGGAAATTCTTTTAAATTTATTATTTCCACAATATTTTGCTCATTTATGTCTGTGGAATTTTCTTCTTTAATTTCTTTAATTTCTCGTTTTACCATTTTTGCTTCTGTCATTAAGTCTTGTAGAGCTATTGGTTTTATCTCTACACCATCTTGTTTTATTTTCATTTCTTCCTTTTCTTTCTTATCTTTAGCTTTCCCTTTCTTTCGACATTCTATAACATGGTGTCCATATTTTCTACACCTAATACAAGCAATAGGTATTTCTATAGAGTCTTTCAATTTTAATAAATATTCTTTCTTGTCTTTATGATGATTCGGTAGATTTTCTATTAGTTTCATTATTATGTTTTTTTGTTTTTTTTTTTCTTTTATTAATTTTAAGTGGTTTGGTTGATTTTATTTTTTCTTCTTTCATTACTTGATCAATCTCTTTTTGCGTAACATGAAATATTTCCATTAATCCATTTATTATATCTTTCTCAAATTCTAATTTACTTATTTGTTTAACAATTTTATTATGTCTGTCACATTGTTCTTTAGTATGTCCATATCCTTTGCATTTATGACAAATAGTATTACTAACATGTCTTTCAATTTTCTTTTTATCTGATAACTCAATAGTATTTAAAACTGTTATGTCTCTTTTTCTGTCTATCTCTAAGGCTGTATTTAAAATTTTCATTTTTTTAGCTAATTCTGTCAAGCTATCTGTTTGGGTCTCTATTATAGATCTTTCAATTAATTTTAGTCTTTCATCAATTTTCTCCTTTAAACTATTACATTTTTTGTCTTTTTTATTGACTACTTCCACTTTTACTTTTACTACACTATCACTATTTGCTTTTTCTTTTAAATTACCATTATTGTTTTTCCTTCCTTTGTTGACTTTTCCTATCTCATCCTTTGGTTCAAGTTTCCTACGTAGAGATTCTTTAAGACTACTATTTGCTTTTGGTTTTTGCATGTCTTCTATATCTTTTCCTACTACATCTTTTGTGTCTAACTCTCTACATAACTTTTCACTATTTTATCTGTCAATCTTTTCTTTTAACTTGTCTTGTACTATAGTATTAGTCCTTTCTTGTTCTATTTCTTCTTTTGCTCTTTCTTCATTATTTGTCTTTATCAGGCGCTTTTGTCTTTCTATGTTTTCTATCATCTCCTTTACTATGTCTTTCCTTATCTTACCTCTTTCTTTGTCTTCGTTTATTATATCTCTGACATTTTCTATAGTACTTCTATCTTTTATGAGATATTTTCTTTTATCTTCTATACGTGTTACTCTTTCCTTAATTGGGTCAGTTTCTTCGTGAACTCTTCTGTCAGTTGCTTTTAACGTCTGTAAATTCTTATCTATAACTTCTTTTGAATTATTATTTATATACCAATTATCTGTCATAGTTTTTATAAAAGATGATCTATGATGGGGTTCAAATTCTATTTCTTTTTTCAAAGGTGAATTTAAAGCTTTCATTCTTTCATAGAGGTCCAAAAAACTATCACTTTTCTTTTCAACTTTAGTATATATAGCGGATCTATCAATATTTTCTAAAGATTCTAATTTTTTATTAATTCTGTCTAAAAAACTGTCCTTATGTTTATTAGTCTATTGATTGCTTTTATCTCCTGTTAAAGTACTCCAATTATTTGTATTATTATTATAATAATAGTCATCAATATCACTGTCAGAATCAGAATCTGTTACATAATCCATATTACTATTTGAACAATTATCATCTATATCTTTCATGCTATAACCTTCATCATAATCTATATCATCATAGTCCATGTTTCAAATTAGTGTGTGTCTAACCTAAGTGTGAACAAGCAAACAGATGATGAGCTGATAAATGTATTTATTCTCTTTCTAAGCAATTAATAATTACTAGCAGAACTATTACTAACCACTGGTTTCCTTGCTATCGGGACCACCTCCCCGGGAAACTCCATTGCGGGACCACCCAAACAATGCCTATCCGTCTGCTTAACATCACAGGCTGACCAACGCGAGACTATGGTTTGCCAACGAGTCTTTAGGCTGACCAACGCGAGACTATGGTTTACCATTATTATTGTTTTTCCTACCTTTGTTGACTTTTCCTATCTCATCCTTTGTTTCAAGTTTCCTACGTAAAGATTCTTCAAAAGCACTATTTTCTTTTAGCATGTCTTTTCTTATAACTTTCCCTACATCTTCTTTTGTCTTTAACTTTCTACATAGTTTTTCATTATTTTGTCTTTCAAACATTTCTTTCATCTCTTTTACCACTCCTTTTTTTATCATTTCTTTATCTTTAATATTATTAATATTTTGTCTTTTCTTTTCTTCATGCATAATTCCTATAAGACTAGTTTCTCTCTTTAGTTCGTCCTTTTCTTTGTCTTTATAAGTTATAGATATAGCTCTGTCAATTACTTTTGAATTTGTTAAACTATTATTATCATTATCTATTAAGCCATCTTTTCCACTGTCTATCATATTCATTGATATGTCGGTACTTGTCAAATTATCCTTTTGTCTATAATGCCAATTATCTGTCATAGTTTTTGTTAAAGATGATCTATGATGGTGATCGAATTTGCTTTCTTTTTTCAAAGGTAAATTTAAAGCTATCATTCTTTCATAGAGGTCCAAAAGACTATCACTTTTCTTTTCAACTTTAGTATAAATAGCGGATCTGTCAATATTTTCTAAAGATTCTAATTTTTTATTAATTCTGTCTAAAAAACTATTATTGTGTTTATCAGTCTGTCAGTTGATTTTATCTCCTCTTAAAATACTCCAATTATTTGTGTTACTATTATAATAATAGTCATCAATATCACTGTCAGAATCAGAATCTGTTTCATAATCCATAATACTATTTGACCCAGGAGAGAGCACAGCAGTAATATAGAAGCATAAACAATGATAAAATAGATGATAAAGAAAAAGATAGCAAAATAGATATAGTCAAAATAAATTAAAACATAGTATGGAATATGAAAACTGAAACTAATAAAATCTTACTTGAATAAAAATTCTGTCTTTGATTAAACTTGAAAACAAACTGTCTTTGATACAAGCTTTGAAAATAAACACTGTCTGAAGAGTTACAATATTACAAAGTAAAATCTGTAAAGGGTTACAAGATTATATCTGTCTAGAAGGGAAGGGTTATAGGATTACAAGAGAGGAGATATTACAAAAGTCTTTCTGAGGGAGAGGGAGAGCTATCTTAGACCTAAGCTTTGAACCTTAAAATTGAACCTTAAAATTCTGACCTGTCTTCTGTCTTCGGAGTCTGTCTTTTTATAGATGGAGTGAACCATGGTAAGTCTTTAAAAGTAACCTGAGTTAAGTAAAGTGAACTCAAGTTAATTTGTCGGTAGAAGTGAACAGTAATCTGTCTGTCAGTTCACGTGCTAGTGAATAATAGTTTTCTATCTGTGAGAATCTACATGCGAATAATATTCAATCAAAATATCTGTCAAAGTATCTTTCTGGACCTGTCTGTGTTCTGTCATTTTATCTTTTGATCTTTTGACTTATCTGTCACATGTCATAGGGGTCTTGATTACTAAAGTAATTTCTGTATGCCATTTTTGGAAAATTACTCTATCAATTAAACTTAAGAAATTCTGTCTATTGTCATCATTATCATCAAATTTTCTGTCTGTGGGATTAGAAAATTCTGTAGAACTACTAGGTCTTATGAGACTATCAGTGTGTCTGTCATTATTATTAAAAGAAATAATAACTGTACCATCTATATTTTGGGCTATGAAGTCTGGTTCAGTGTTTTCTATATTTGGCGTAAGGGCAATGGCCTCAAGTTGCCATCTATTTGGAAGGGCTATATCTTTCCATTGTATTTGTTGAGGTACCTGCAATCTAGTGTTTCAGGTTGAGGCTTGCAGAAGGAGAGTCTGACCTTTAGGGGAAGGATCAACTACTGATTGAGGGTCTAAAGTGGTTTTCATCAGTTTATAATAAATTCTATAAATAACAACTAAAGGTTCTGAGCCTTCTTTCATGTAATTGGACTAAAATGTTACACTAATGTGGTTTAATAAGAGTGTAACCACAATAAATATTACGTTTCAGTTTTTAGATATTGTTATAGTCTTATAGTCTTATAGATTATTGTTTTACCAATAAGGAATGTGATATTGATAAACTTAACAACTTAGTTTGTGCAAATTAATGGAAAATAGTATTAAAATTTCAGTAGTTAGTACCACTGTTGAAGATATGATGCCAAGGGGGTTAAAGTTCTAGTGTTAAATTTAGTGTTTTAGACCACAAGAATCCATTTGGGAACAATTTATTTAGTTAAAATTGAATTTTTTTTTGCTGAAAGTACTATAGATAAAACTAAAATGTAGTTGAAATAGTATAGTGGGACCTATAAATAGTACCAAAAAGTGCAATGGGTCTCATAAATAATAAATAAAACTAAATAGTTGCAAAAATAAGCTAAATAGTAAAAAAAAAAAAAAAAAAACTGGCTTTTTAAGCCAATACCAAACTCAACCTTAGTTTTTTAGAGAAATGATCATATGAAATTCAACATATTAGATGCTCAAATGGATTATGGAGACTTGGTATTTCTCCAATCTCTTTTTCCTCTTTCGTAGGGCTTTTTCCAAACACCCTTGAAAACTATCAACATATTAGATTATTATGGATGAAAATTAAGATGTGGTCCTAACTTAAAATAAATAATTAGCATTGGACCCAAGTCGGTTCTATCAAAATAAAAATCAAATATTCTTACCGGTCTACATGCAAAATATTCTTACTAATATTGATTTTTTTAGTAGAACTGTAGAAGTATATTGTTATTTATGGCTTGTATATTTGTATAAGTTCAAAGATATATTACACACACACATATATATATATAGAGAGAGAGAGAGAGAGATTCAGGATTTTAAGCTAGCCGGGACTGGAGTATAAAGGGAAAAAAAAAACTTCAAATAGGCATCCATATAGTAAATACACAAAATCATTGTTTCTAAATACATTAAAATGCAATCATCTACCAACAAAGAAAAAAACAAAAAACAAAATAAATTTTTTTTAACACTAGGTTGGCTAGGATTTTTTTTTTTTTTTTTTTTTTTTGAAGTTAGAGCATTCACAATGATAGTGCTAAAAATTTAAGCTTTTAACATCTCAAAAAACTATTTTATCTATTTTACCACCTCCTTTACAATTCACCGAATATAAAATGTTCTATTTTTTTATCACTTCATTTAAAATAATATAAACAACTCATTAAAATAATAAATGAAGAAAGAGAATTCGAGTTTTTTAATTGAAGGAAGAGATATAATCTTAATAAAATATTGTATTTTATTTATAACAACTTGCTACAATCAATTGGTATTTATACCAGTTTACTGTTAGTTGTAAAAAATTTAGCTTTAGCTTCTCCAATAAAATTTAGCTTTAGCTTCTCCAATAACACATGATTTTTTGGTTCCTTGATGGTAAAATATTTTTTTTGCTAAAATACAATTACCATTGTGAATGTTTTTATTGTTTTTGTTAAGTTTTTGAGTTGGATAGTTGCTAATTTAGTTAAACTAGTTTGGCTGATTAGGGAGAAGGGGCCTAAGGTTTTGGAAGGGATAACTATTAAATAAAAAAACTTGGACCCTGGATTCTGTCCGTGTGTCTATATATATGCCTGAAAATATTGTTATTGGTTGCGTTGCAGCTATATAGTGTCAAAGAAATGATGGTTGTTTCAATAAAAAAGTTCATGAACATTGATTCCTATAATTGATTCATGCTTTGGAAAAAGCTACTTGAATTTTTCTTTTCCTTCTTTCTGGTTCAATGATCGAAATTAAGACTTCTTAATTTTTATTATTATAAAATTGGTTACCTAAAGTCTTAATAATAAAATTGGTATTCCTTACTTCCTCCCCCAAGCTACCCTTTTCATTACATTTTTCACACAGTTATATATATATCACTTTTAAATATTCTAATACTAAACAAAATAAATAAATAAATAAAAAAGAACTATTTTTTTAGGAAAAAATTATGCCTAAACTTTTATTAATGAACTACAAAATTAGCCGAAACAAAAGTATCAATATCTGATAGAACAAACTAACAATGGAAAAAAAAGTCTTGCTTTCTGGCTAAGGTATATGCAACCACATAAGTCTAATTAAAGTATAAGATTCTTGACAACAATAGGATCATCTCAGTTGTTATTAGTCCGATAAAAATTAATAACAATTTAACATATTATCTTATTAAATAGTAAAATGTAGTTTGCATGACAGGACTGCATCGTCATGATCATGGATCATGATGTGAAAATTGGAAATTTGACCAGCTTATTATTTATTTATTGCATGACAAGTGCACAATTGACAATACATGAACGCTGAAGTGAATCATAAATGAAAATTAGAAACGTTATAAAAGTTAGAAACGTTAAAAAGTCATATCACTGGTTAATGAAAGAAGCCAAGCGTTTAATCCAGCTCTTCGCTTTCTGACAATCGGGGTCAAAGATATGAAACACATGATCTTCCCCTTCAATCTCGAAGATGTCAGCAGTACCTTTCCACTCACTATTCACCAATTTTTCATAATAAAGCTTACCTCTATCCCTCAATATATCTTTCTCAGCAACAATAACAAGTATTTTATGGCAGGCCAAGTTAGCAAAACTTGGTGCACCATCCACAAATGGGTTAATGAGTAAATCATCACAACCTTTATCACACGGATAAACGAAGTTCCACCAATTGTCCACCATTGCTTTTCTAATTGGGTCCGTGACCTCTACCCCAATTGGCTTTTCACCCCAGAAATAAGGATTTACTAAACCAATCCCAGCGAGCTTGACGAGATTGAAGTCCGAGTTGTTCATAGCCCTCATGGCTAGGTGGTGTGCAATATTAGCACCAGCACCGTCTCCAACCAAGTAAACTCTCTCAAAATCACCTTTATCTTTGAGCCATGGCTCAACGTCATAATTTCCCGCAACTTGAGAATTCAAGCACTTGAGCCCAGCCCAACAATCCTCATAGGCTGTTGGAAGAGGGTGCTCTGGGGCTAGCCTGTAGTTCACAGAAATAAGAATGATGTTAGCTTCAGCAACTAGCGTATTGAGGCTTTTGTGGTAGTCGGGATCAAAGACTGATGATACGCAAAATGCTCCCCGGTGAAAGTAAATAACTATAGGAAGCTTTTCATGACCACTGCTTTCTTTGTTGAGACGGTAAAGTCTGACTGAGAGACCGGTTTCTGGTTTGAACACTTTGTCTTTGGATAAAACACCAGTTTGAGGATCGAACCCAGAAGGGACAACTTGGGTCCCAGCAATCCTTTCCAAGGCTCCATCTTTGTGTACTCTAAGAAGAGGAGGTACCTCAAGAGATGCATCTGCTTTACTTGGATTCATTTGTATGTTTTTGTGTTTGTGCACTCGTGTGCTTTGAGAGAGATTGGGAGGGGGTGAGGAGGACTTGGATTTGTTTGTTTATTTATAATAAGAGCATCAGAGGTGTAAAAGCCCCCGGTTCTAAAATAGCCACTGACCGGCTCCATTTGGGATGTATGTCTAAAATATTATATAACCTGTGAATAGTAAGTTCTAATATTTAGAACTTACTATTTATGTGTTTGCAAACTAAAATAATATATTTTACTCATTTTTTTTTTATCCCTTACTTTGTCTCACTTATTTAATATTTATATTATTATTAGATAGGATAGTTTATATTATTTTAATGAGTTGTATATTAAAATAGAAACTGAGATAATGTTAGGTGAATTGTAAAAATAGAGTTTTTTTTGCATCCATAGATGCTAATGCTCTAAAAGGAGTGAACTAGGAAAGGAAAATGCTAAAATTATCAACGGTTTTTAAAAATGTTTGTATTTGTAGCATTACCCACTAGGAATAGAAACACACTATTAGCATTTCTCACTAGGAACGGCGTTACACACTATTAGCATTACTCACTAGGAATAGCATTCACAAGACAGCTTGAAATACAAACCTACCCTGCTTTTTATGTTCAACTTTATATTTAATCAATTACAACTTATCTCCCATTAAAAAAAAGAATCACAAGTTATTGTGTATTAGTTTGACTTTTTCTTCTTTTTAAAATAGCAAAAAATATCCACACAACTATCCTAATTTTTGTGTTTAACTTTATTCTTTATCAATCACAGCTTATTATGAATTCATTGGACTTATCTTATAAAATGACCTTAAGTTTAAAATAAATAAATATATAGCCTTCTATAATTGATGAAATAGAAAAAATAAAACACAAAAAATGAGACAAATAATCTTTATCCCGAACACTCGGACCAAAACCTTGCCTTTTTTGAGACAAAGATTTTCTTTACTACGGCCCAATTGTTTGAGCGGTGGAAAATGAAATAAGAACTATTTTGTTTATGGAATCATCCTTCTTCTACTTTTGAAGCCCATTTCCTTAATTTCAAGGCACTTTAGGTTAGGTAACAGGGAATTCCAGAGATACAAGAATATAAAGATTGGACAAGAGTCTCATTCCAAATTATATATTTTTTATGTTAGTTATTGTAAGCACTCATGACTCAACAACGCAGGCAATACAAAATCATACCATACATGTACCATATTTCTTGCTTGTAAAGCAGCCAACAAGGCAACAACAACCCAAGCAAAACAACAATCAAGCACAAGCATAAGATGTGTTTCACTGAAAGTTTCTAGCTTTAATTTTAATTTTAAAAAAAATTAAAAGAACAACAATTCAAAACGGTTGCTTTGGCTTCTCAACTGGGAAACGAGCTTCCCAACCTTCCCCCGAAAACAACTACTCCTATTAGAGTTTGTTCTTTTGTTTTTAGAAATTTTACACCAAATTATATTTTCTTGAGTCATTTTATTGATTTATGTTAAAATTGAGTGGAAAAAAAAAAATAGAATGATATAAAGAGAAGAACGAAAAAATAAATGTAAAAGAATTAGCGTGATTCTTCCTAACAATTACTTGCATGATTACATCAATAAATGAAAAACCATTAATGAGTACCTCTACTATTTAGAATTGTATATTAAAAATAGAGAAATGCTAACGAATGCCCTTAGAGTATTGGTTAACAATCTATTTAAAGAAATTTTTTATGGGAAAAGAAAAAAAAACAATTAAATACGAATGTGTAAGGACTCAAATTGTGACGATCCCAAATGATATGGACTTCGCACGTTAAAGACCCTTGCAATAAAATTTATAGAGCGTGGGCTGAAAGGCTAGGCCTTGGTCACTGGACGGTGGTTAGTCATGGTGTTCGTGGTAGCAGCGTGTTTAATAAGACCTTTCCTCCAGCACGGCCGGCTCGGCTCCGGTCCTTTGGCCGTGTCCGAGGGGATTGGTCTTCTTATAACTCTCCCTTGTTTAGGGCTCAAGGGGGTGGGAGACGGTTTGTCCCCCCCTCACTATAGTTGCTTTTCTTTCCTTTTTATACTAGCCTTTTTTCTTCCTTCCTACGTCCACGTGTAGGTTTAACCTTCTAGGGCTGATACTTGTCCCATCAGCCCATACCCAAAGTGGTTGGGGGTGGTTGGAAAAGCTGAAAAACATTACTCTGTCAGGTGCAGAGTACTTCATTGCAGTAATGGTTGCTTTTCCCTTGTCCTTTGTCGCTATCCTATTCAAGGGTCTTTTCCACATTAATGTGGAGGAGTTTAGCATTTCCATGAACTGTTCCTATACCGTATTTGCCCTTTCCCTCAGGGGCGTTTTGGGATGCCGAGGACAGAATAGTCCTTGGCTATGTCCCAAGGCCGTTTTGGCTCTCATTATATGTCCTCGGCAATATCCTTCCTCGGCTCGGGCCTTGGGCCCCAAAATGAAGTGAGCCGGGGTCACAAATTCTTTGGCCCCCACAATAACCCCTCAAAACCCTGTTGTCCGGCCCTTCGGACTGAGAGGAGGGTTTTGGTGACGTCGGGCTTATGTCACGGCTTGCCAAGCCTCATCCCTCATCAATGTCAGTGCCTCTCCATTTGCTTGGGACACGCTCCTGGTCATGAGACATTCCCTTAGCTTTGCTCGCGCTGTGTTCTTGCCGTTTCAGTGCACGAGGTGCATCTTTAATAAGTTCCCTTTACGAGGCGACGCAAATCCAACGGTTGAAAATGACGTCGGGAGTTGAGCGAGAATTGTCTCATTTGTAGCTTTTCTTGGAAATCTGTACAGATTAAATTCCACCAGACTTGCCTTCCACATAAGAAGCAAGGTAGGAGATCATTTTCTTTACGTACAGACCCCTCAATCTTTCAAGTTCCTAAACCACATGCTGTGCTCAAAGTCCTCACTGCTAGTGGGATTAAGCCTTAGGAAGTGATATTGTTGGGGCGAAGATGGGGGTGAAGGGACCACACCCTCTCCAGAAGCACTGGGTCTCTCCGAGACTCAAGATGGCCCAATCAGGGCAAGGGAGACAAAGACTCAAAGCATCTCTCCCCCTTGACAAAGCGGGAAAGAAGCCTCTTCTTCCTTTAGCCAAAATCCGAAGCAAGTCCTGGTCGCATCAGATTTTTGGTGCGATAGCACCGGAGTTGCTCATCGTCGGTACCATCCGCTCTCTCTCGAGCGGTGCTAACATGGCACTGGCCTGGTGGGAGTCAGAGTTGGCACGGGGACTAGGCATCCCTGCTTCCTCCTCTCCTCTTTCTCTGGTGCCCCCTTTTGCCTCTGCTTCTTCCTCTCTTCCATCACTAGGGGCATCCTGGTGCTTATGCTTCTTCTTCTGCCTCTTCTCCCCTTCCATCAATGGGGTTATCTTGACACACTTAGTCGACATAAGAGCAGAATTTTGAAGGATTCATGATTTCCTTGTATCTTTTTCCTTTTTGCTTTTCTTTTTGCTTTTGTGGTTAGCTTCTGGTATAGGCTTGCTTGAGCCCTTCATTGTACGCTGTACTACTTCTTTACATTAATAAAAGATGATTTTATCTTTATTTTGTTCTAAGTATTCTTTCTTTTCTGCAATAGCTATGCTGTGAATTGGATGTGCTATACATCTATACCCATATGTGTATTTTTTTTTTCCGAACGATACTTGGGGCCGAGCCCCCCGTTAATAAAAAGCTATTATTCCGAACTTACTAAGAATAACACGCATAATAATGCCGACATGAAAAAGGTTATACATATAAGACTAACCGAGATAACAGCTGAACGTTTCTGTATTGAGTATGAGGCGATCACCCGAGGATGGGTAACCCAAAATGAACTATTCGAGATGATTGCCGTGTACTAGGATGCATAACCATATTCGTATCTACATTCATGGCCTTAACCATTTTTGACATGCGGTCCGAGGACCAAGGTATGACTATACCGGGCTTAAACACTCGTTTATATAGGTTTCTTCAGAGATAGGGATCCGAGGACAGGATGGGATGTCCATCCTGTCTAAGATTTAACTCATTTTCTAATGACTAATTTCCCCATATGCTTGAGTCCGAGGACTATCCAATACCTTGGTCCTGTCCAAAACTTAGACTTTCATTCTGATGTACTTGGTTTCCCCATAGGTTTGAGTCCGAGGACTGTGCAATACCTTGGTTCGGTCCAAAACTTAGATTGGTTCTGTCCAAAACTTAGATTTTCATTCTAATGTACTTGGTTTCCCCATAGGTTTGAGTCCGAGGACTATGCAATATCTTGGTTCTGTCCAAAACTTAGACTTTCATTCTGATGTACTTGGTTTCCCCATAGGTTTGAGTCCGAGTACTGTGCAATACCTTGGTTCTGTCCAAAACTTAGATTGGTTCTGTCCAAAACTTAGATTTTCATTCTGATGTACTTGGTTTCCCCATAGGTTTGAGTCCGAGAACTATGCAATACCTTGGTTCTGTCCAAAACTTAGATTTTCATTCTGATGTACTTGGTTTCCCCATAGGTTTGAGTCCGAGGACTATGCAATACCTTGGTTCTGTCCAAAACTTAGATTTTCATTCTCATGTACTTGGTTTCCCCATAGGTTTGAGTCCGAGGACTATGCAATACCTTGGTTCTGTCCAAAACTTAGATTTTCATTTTGATGTACTTGGTTTCCCCATAGGTTTGAGTCCGAGGACTATGCAATACCTTGGGTCTGTCCAAAACTTAGTTTTTCATTCTCATGTACTTGGTTTCCTCATAGGTTTGAGTCCGAGAACTATGCAATACCTTGGTTCTGTCCAAAACTTAGATTTTCATTCTGATGCACTTGGTTTCCTCATAGGTTTGAGTCCGAGGACTATGCAATACCTTGGTTCTGTCCAAAACTTAGATTTTCATTCTGATGTACTTGGTTTCCCCATAGGTTTGAGTCCGAAGACTATGCAATACCTTGGTTCTGTCCAAAACTTAGCTTTTCATTCTCATGTACTTGGTTTCTCCATAAGTTTGAGTCCGAGGACTATGCAATACCTTGGTTCTGTCCAAAACTTAGATTTTCATTCTGATGTACTTGGTTTCCCCATAGGTTTGAGTCCGAGGACTATACAATACCTTGGTTCTGTCCAAAACTTAGATTTTCATTCTCATGTACTTGGTTTCCCCATAGGTTTGAGTCCGAGGATTATGCAATACCTTGGTTCTGTCCAAAACTTCTCCTTTTTAAGTAGTTGGTGGCTAGCCCCTTGACAAGGGTACGGGATGTTGACTTGATGCTGGAAGCCCCTAGAACTACTCGTGCCACTGGAAACGATGGAGAGACTTTTGCCTAGCTAGCCCCTTCACCACAACTACAGTTTTTGTCTTTCGAGGGATCCTAGGGTCCATCGTGACTAACTACTGCCTGTGCCAACGCACAAGTCTTCCCACAGACGGCGCCAATTGTAAGGACTCAAATTGTGACGATCCCAAATGATATGGGTTTCGCACGTTAAAGGCCCTTGCAATAAAATTTATAGAGCGTGGGCTGAAAGGCTAGGCCTTGGTCACTGGACGGTGGTTAGTCATGGTGTTCGTGGTAGCAGCGTGTTTAATAAGACCTTTCCTCCAGCACGGCCGGCTCGGCTCCGGTCCTTTGGCCGTGTCCGAGGGGATTGGTCTTCTTATAACTCTCCCTTGTTTAGGGCTCAAGGGGGTGGGAGACGGTTTGTCCCCCCCTCACTATAGTTGCTTCTCTTTCCTTTTTATACTAGCCTTTTTTCTTCCTTCCTACGTCCACGTGTAGGTTTAACCTTTTAGAGCTGATACTTGTCCCATCAGCCCATACCCAAAGTGGTTGGGGGTGGTTGGAAAAACTGAAAAACATTACTCTGTCAGGTGCAGAGTACTTCATTGCAGTAATGGTTGCTTTTCCTTTGTCCTTTGTCACTATCCTATTTAAGGGTCTTTTCCACGTTAATGTGGAGGAGTTTAGCATTTCCATGAACTGTTCTTATACTGTATTTGCCCTTTCCCTCAGGGGCGTTTTGGGATGCCGAGGACAAAATAGTCTTTGGCTATGTCCCTAGGCCGTTTTGGCTCTCATTATATGTCCTCGGCGATATCCTTCCTCGGCTCGGGCCTTGGGCCCCAAAATGAAGTGGGCCGGGATCACAAATTCTTTGGCCCCCACATCATGATTTACTTATTTATGATAATAGGAATGTATTAATATATTCTAACAATTTACATGCACTCAAACAGCTTAAAATCTTCACATAATTAAGAAATAAAAATAATTTTGAACTTCAATTGAATGAAAAGTCGGATAAATTACCAATTTTTTTATAAATAATTTTTTTGGTCATTAGATTTTCGTAAAATTTTTAAATATAAGTAAATAATTCCGATATATACGTGTATGAATGCGTGGATTCACCTCTATGTTAATTAATTTTGAAAATGACATCCCCAAATTGTGCTTAAAAAGAACTTTGGTATATATAATTGGTTTTTTTTTTTTTTTTTGGCCCACCTCTATGTTAATTAAAGTTGATAATGACATTCCCTAATTGTGCTTAACAAGAACTTTGGTACATATAATTGGCTTTTTTGGCCCCAAATGCCTCGGTCTCACTTTTTGAAAAGAAAAATAATAGCAATAAATATATTTGTACATGCTACATATGTGATAAATGATGACAAAGCTTTTACGTGAAGAAAGCCCAATAAACAAGGACGTTATATTTTTCCGAACTGCAAGAGCCCACAATCAAATCAAATCAATGGAGGCATATCCCTATTGAAGAAATCAGCCTAGTGTTTGATCAAATCCCTAGCTTTCTCACACTTCAAATCATACAAATGAAACCCATGATCCTCCCCTTATGTTTCTTCAATCTCCACCATACTCATCCATCCACTCTTACTCAATGCCTCATAAAAATGGCACCATCTATCCTGTTGGATCGGGCACACAAATGGCCATGACCAATCCACTAAGGCATTCCTGCTTGGATCTTGGGCCTCCAACCTAATATAGTATGAATCCTGTACCAAAGAAACCCCAAAAAGGCCCATCTTAAGCCCAAAGTGGGCTTGGGCCTCTCCATCCTTCATAGCCAGATAATAAGCAATAGCACTAAAACTTTCTCCAGCCAAGAACACTCTCTCAAAATCCACATGCTCATAATTCAACCATACCTCAGGCCTATTATAGTTACAATGGCACTCAACCCATCGTAGAATAGCCCAAGAATCCTTGTATGTAGCTGGAATTGGGTTTTCAAGGGCTTTCCTATAATTCTCTGAGATTGAAACAGCGTTAGCTTTGGATACAAGATTAAAAACGTTTGGATTGGTGAGTGCTACCAATCCAAACCAAAAGCTTCCTCTACTTGGAAGTGGACAAGTAGAGGAAGCTTTTGGTTTGGATTGGTGAGTTTTGTAGGGACGTAAAGGTGAGTGGAAATAAAGAAGATGGATTTGGATAGGATTGTAATGTCCTGCTTGCTTTTACTTTTCCAAGATTAAAAAGATTCAAACCGTCAATATCTTGCTCGCCTTTACCTTCCAACTTTCATTTATGATTTAATCTTTTCCATTACATTTTTCTCAATCCATTGAGGTGTGAAATTGTTGATATGGACAATAAAAGGACGTCTTTTTTACTTATATTAAGTTTGCACCAAAATTTATACCTAATTTCACAACTTGTCAATGTGTCAATCACTACAAATACCTTCTTAAAAGAAAGAAAATATTAAGTACACTTAAGTATGTTAAGATGTTTTAAAAATTTGTTATTTTGACACATTAAAAAATTACTTTATATATTTTAACACATTACCTTATAATATACCTCACAACATATTTTTTATTTTAAAATTATAACATATTAAAATTATCTAAAACAAACCGCTCATTTATATTAAAACTTAAAAGAATAATGTTAAGGTTACAACTTTTTATTGTCATAATAAGCGGTAAAGTTAGAGACCCACGTAAATTCAGCACTTGTACTCCCATAATTCCGACTTGTCACTTGAGCAAACGTTGACAAAAATTGTGATGTAACATTTTTATATTAAAAAAATTATAAAAACAAATATTTTTTTTTTTTTTGAGAAATATAAAAACAAATATGTTAAGCGCATGGGACTGACGAAGAGTGAGGCATAGGACATGGGATGTGACGTGGGAAAGAGAGAAGTGAATAAAAAATAACCATATATGTTTAGCCAATTCACCCGCTTTCTCTCCTGAATTTTTTTTACTTTTTTAATTTTTTAATTTTTTTTAATATATTTTATTTAATGGTTAAAATTAAAAGGTATTTTTTCATCTTTCAATCTCAGCCATTGATTATAATTGCATCAAGTATAATTGTAAAATTTATTTGACATTACAACAAATACCAAATTTATTTGACATTTGACACTTTTCATAAAAGTGATTTTTTGAATACTATAGTAATTTGCCAAATTTATTGATATTTGACACATCTTATGAAAGTAATTTATTTTGTTTGGTGTGTTAAATATTAAAAATTAGTATTTAACATTCCTTATGCTAGTACTCTTATGAATTTGCATCTGTCTTTTTTTGATAAACGAATTTGCATCTGTCTTTAGACTTAAGTGAGAAGGCGATTTATATCCAAATTTCCCATCTTAGAGAGAAATGGATAATGTCAATTAATTACATGATTATGTCAGTAATCAGCCACATGAAAATTAATTACATCTTAAAGTAAATTGTAAAAATATAGTCTATATTACAAGACTGCCTTCGTCATTGATGAAGACAAGAGGATTGAAAATTTGAAGCAAATTATAATTATTTATTGCATGACAATAACTGAAGGACACAATTTGCGATACAACATTAAATGGTGTAGTGAATCATATATAGATGAAAGTTGGAAACTTTGACAAGCTAATAAGAATTGAAAGCAAACTCTAGAAAGTCAGCTTTCTCACTATTTTTCAATTCCAAACTTTGAAATTTAATACCCCATCACACATTGACACAAGAGATCAGAGACTAGTATCACTGGTTGATGAAGGAAGCCAGGCGTTTAATCAAGATCTTCGCTTTTTGACAATTGGGATCAAAGATATGAAACACATGATCTTCCCCTTCAGTCTCGAAGATCTCAGCCGTACCTTTCCACTCACTATTCACCAATTTTTCATAATAAAGCTTACCTCTATCCCTCAATATATCTTTCTCAGCAATAAGAACAAGTATTTTATGGCAGGCCAAGTTAGCAAAACTTGGTGCACCATCCACAAATGGGTTGATAAGTAAATCATCACAACCTTTATCAGATGGACACACATAGTTCCACCACTTGTCCACCATTGCTTTTCTTACTGGATCTGTGACCTCTAACCCAATTGGCTTTTCACTCCAGAAATAAGGATTAATTGAACCAATCCCTTTGAACTTGATGAGATTTAAGTCCGAGTTGGACTCAGCCCTCAAGGCCATGTGGTGTGCAATATTAGCACCGGCGCTATCTCCAACCAAGTAAACTCTCTCAAAGTCAGCTTTATCTTTGAGCCATGGCTCAAGGCCATCGTTTCCCACAGCTTGAGAATCCATCCACTTGAGCGCATCCCAGCAATCTTCATAGGCTGTTGGAAGTGGGAACTCTGGGGCTATCCTGTAGTTTACAGAGATAACAATGATGTTAGCTTCAGCAACTAGTGCGTTGAGGCTGTTGTGGTAGAAGGGATCAGAGGTTGATGATATGCAAAATGCTCCACCGTGAAAGTAAAGAACTATAGGAAGCTTTTGAGGGTCATTGATTTCTTTGTTGAGACAGTAAAGTCTGGCTGAGACACCGGTTTGTGGTATGATCACTATGTCTTTGGATACAACACCAGTTTGAGGATCGAACCCAGAAGGGGCAACTTGGGTTCCAGCAAGCCTTTCCAAGGTTCCATCTTTGTATACTCTAAGGTAAGGAGGTACCTCAAGAGATACATCTGCGTTACTTGGATTCATCTGTGTTTGTGTGTGTGCACTCGTGTGCTTTGAGAGAGAGATTTGGAGGGGTGAGGAGGAATCGGATGTGTTGGACTTGGATGTGTTCCTTTATAAAAGGAGGGAACTAGACTTTTCCAACTTCCAACAACATAAGATAAGGGGACAGCTTGGAATACAAATTTGTCACGACTTTTACTCGTTTCATCGGTCCCAATTTATCGCATATTTGTTTAACTCTTCTTAAAATAACTGAAGTTAGTTTCAAAAAAATAAAAAAACAAACAAACAAACAAACAAACAAAAATCTGTCCCATTTTTTGCATTTAATTTTATGTTCTTTCAATCACAACTTATTATGAATTCATTTGAATTTTCTATAAAATAACCAAAATTTAAAATAAAAAAATAATATTTCTAGAACCATACACTTTTACATGTTTTTTGCCACAACTATCTTACATAGTAAATTATGATTGATTGTCTTCTACTTTAACATATACTTATTATTTTTTCTTCACCACTTAAAGATTGTGATTCTAAAACTATGGAATATATATATATATATATATAGGCAAATTACGACTTATCCACATGTGGTTTAGCCGAAATTTAAGTTGCCTACCTGTGGTATTTGACACTTTACCTACCTCAAATTTGACCGAAATTTAAATTGCCTTTCAGTGATTTGAAATCTCATGATAAAAGTGTTTGCTAGATCCTTTTTTATTTTACTTGATCTTGTATTTTTATATTTTTTGTGTTTTTAGAGGAGAGAGACATAAAAGTAAAGCAAAATTATATATTTAATCATATTTTTAACAAAAGTATGTTATGGAACTCTAACTGAGCTAACTTCAGGTGAGTTAAGTGTCAAATTTTAAACCACAAGTAGGCAACTTAAATTTCGAATAAAACTTAGGTACACTACTTAGGTCAAGACTTAGGTACGCTACTTAGGTGTTGTTTCTTATGTTCCCCTCTTAAGATTTTGCCTTGTGGATTTTTTTATTATGGGATGGAAGTGTATTTTTCAGTTAAATAGTCACATGATTAAGTTTTAAGAAGAGAATTTAAAGAACAACATCTAAAGTATTGTACTTAAGTTTCGTGTGTGTGTGTATATATATATACACTAGTGTGGGTTTCTTATAAATATTTAAAAGAAAAAAAAAAGTACAAACGGAAGAATGGGAAAAAAAAAAAAAAAAAAAAAACGCTGTAGCAACTGTTCAAAACTTGGGGGAAAAAAATGGCTCACTACACCAAAAAGGGCACTGTAGAGGCATTGCCTCTTTTTATATAGTTAGTAAAAAAAAGAGCACACGATAACTAAAAAAAAAAAAAGTACTGTAGTATTTACATATTCACCTAACAAGTGTCACAATATTTTTACAAAACATTTATTTTCAGTTGTGGTTGGTCACAATTTTATATTTTATTATTTTATTTTGACTTATAAGAATTTGACACCTCAATAATTATGAAAATATTATGAAATTTGTTCTGTCAATATAACAATATATATAAAAGGAAAAAAAGTACAAACGGAAGACTAAAAAAAGCTGTAATTACGATACTGTAGCTACCGTTCAAAATTAAAAAAAAAAAAAAAAAAAAAAAGAAAAAAAAAAAGAAGAAAGACAAAGTAGCTCAATAAACCAAAATGACACCGTTGAGGTATGGCCTCTTTTTATATGGTTAATATATATATATATATATATGAAATGAATGGCATTTCAACATAAAAAGTAGAACATTAAAAATGGGGAAAAAATTATCTGTATTCCGACGACTTACACGAAAACGAAGCCTTTTTGTCAATGGAGGAGAGTCGAGACAGATATTGTTCTTTTATTACCGACAATTGATGATGTACCCAATTGTTTGTGTGGTGGAAAATGAAATGAGACTTTTCTGTATAATATTTATTTAGCGGGGATCATGGATACAACTAAAGAATCATCCTAGGTCTTACTTTTTTGTAGGACTCTTTACCTTTATTTTTCAGGCACTTAAGGTTAGGTGACAGGGAAATTCCGGAGATATAAATATAAGATTTGGACGCATCTTATTCTAGAATTGTAAATATTATATGTTAGTTATTTCCACAGACAAATATAATAAGATTGCACACATCTCATTCTAAAATTATGTGTGTGTGTGTTTTTTTTTTTTTTTTTTTTTTGTGTGTGTGTGTTTGTTGAGAATAGGCAACAGGGAAATTCCGGATATATAAATATAAGATTTGGACACAGGACACGTCTCATCCTAGAATTGTAAATATTATATGTTAATTATTTCCAGAGATATAAAGATAATAAGATTGCACACATGTCATTTTAAATTTTTTTTTTTTTTTTGAGAATCAATTGTAAATATTATAGGGTAGTTATTATGAGCACTTAGAAACGCATGCAACAAAAAAATCATACTATCCCATAAAAAAAAAATCATACTATACTAGTATTTTATATATATTCCTTGCAAAGCACTCAATAACAATCCAAGCAAAGCAAATTCAATTTATTAAAAAAATAAAATAAAATAAAAAAAGGCAAAACAAATTCAAGCACGAGCATGAGATGGGTTTCAGTTGAAGTTTCTAAAGGAGATGCCAATATGCCAAAACAAATCGGTTGCTTTGGCTTCTCAACTAGAAGTGGAAACCCCAACTTCCCCACAAAAACAACTATTAGAGTTTGTCCTTTTTTTTTTTAGGAATTTCATGCCAATTTATATTTTCCTGAGTTATTTTATTGATTTATGTTAAAGTGGAAAGAAGCAGATAGAATAATATAAATATAAATAAAAAAATTAACGTGATTCGATGTGATGATTACTTATATCAACAACGAAAAATAATTAACAGTTACATCTACTATTTAAAATTGTGTATTACAAATAACCCCAAATCACAATTTCTCATCATATTACAAAATAATAGTAGAACATGATTTTTCTACTTATTTATATATATATATAAATATATATATATATATATATATTAATAGGTAAAACTCAGAGAAAATTCAATCAGAATTTGAAATTAGAATCTAATTTTATGCCATGTGTCTAAATTTATGTGAAAATTACATCATAATTATCCACTTAAGTTTATGTCATGTGTTCACTTAAATTTTTTAACATTTGCGCCAAGTGAGTTAATAAGTGCAAAATACTGAGAATCTAATATTAATAAACTATAAAATAAAATAAAAATCACATATACTCAATAAAAATCACCACACAATAAAGATCACCACACGTTCTATCTTATTAAAAATTAGAAAAAAAAAATATCATAATTAGTATTAAATTTAGGTAAAAATTTTAATATGTGACTAATTACGTTTACTTTAAAAAAAATAATTTGACTAATTATTTATATTTTTATGATAAAAATTATGTTTAATTTTAAATGTATGTATACATATACATGTGTCACATGCTATTTTTTTTAATAATTTGAGTAATTATTTATATTTTTATAATAAAAATTTTATTTAATTTTAAAAGCATCCATGCGTTTGTATGGATTACATGTTAGTTTATGATAATATGAATGTAATAATATTTACATGCATCCAACGGCCCTAAAAGCTTCAAATAGTCACGAAATACAAATTGTGGGACCCAGTAAGTTGTGGTCCTGGCCCATTCATTCGTTGGGGCCTAAAGCCCGAGCCAAGGAGGGTTATAGCCCAGGCTCGGTAGTGTAGGTACGAAATAGCCTTAGGACACAGCCGAGGACGATTCAGTCCTCGGCATGTCCAAAGGTCTCACCAAAAGAAAAGGGTAAAAATGGTACAATAACAGCTGGAATAAAATCTAAAATATCTAAGTCAAAAGAAAAGGGTACGCTGGAAAGGGCAACAACCAGGGAAAGCTGCCCTTACTGCCATTCAATACTCTGCACCTGACAGAGCCATACTCCCCAGCTTTTACAACCACCTCCAACGACTTTGAGTATGGGTTGATGGGACAAATATCAGTCCTGAAAAGTCGACCCTACACGTGGACGAAGGATAAGGAACACAAGCTAGTATAAAAGGAGAAGTAAGCAATCCATAAGGGAGGCTGGGAAAAATGGCCAAAACCAGAGCCTCCCAGCCCACCTCTAGGAGAAAGACTCCCAGAGCGTGCACGATCTATTTATGTATGTACACGTTTTATTTATACATGAACACCCCGAAAAACCACCGTCTCGTGATCAAGGCCTAGCCTTTCAAACCCACGCTCTATAAATGATATTGTGAGGGCCTATTTACGTGCGAACCCAGTATCGTTCTTGGGTCGCGCCAAATCGTGTCCTTACAATTGGCGCCGTCTGTGGGAAGGGCTTGTGCGCTGGCTCAGGCGTTTGGTTGAAACAATCTTCTTGTTACTTCTAAACAGCCGTTTATATTGTATGGTGTTAGCGTAAAGTTCCACCAGGGGCTATGTTTCTTTAGCAGGGGCTGCGCTGGGTAGCATCAATAGCACGGACGGTTCTAGGGGCTTGGCCGAGGGACTAATTCCCCGTGAACCAAGGTCTCACGCCACAACCGAGAAGTTAATTCTACTACTTCTCTAAAAATTGGGTTTTGGACAGAACCAAGGTATTGCATGGTCCCCGGACTCAAACCTATGGGGAAACCAACTACTTCTCTAAAAATTGGGTTTTGGACAGAACCAAGGTATTGCATGGTCCTCGGACTCAAACCTATGGGGAAACCAACTACTTCTCAAAAATTGGGTTTTGGACAGAACCAAGGTATTGCATGGTCCTCGGACTCAAACCTATGGGGAAACCAACTACTTCTCAAAAATTGGGTTTTGGACAGAACCAAGGTATTGCACGATCCTCGGACTCAAACCTATGGGGAAACCAACTACTTCTCGAAAATTGGGTTTTGGACAGAACCAAGGTATTGCATGGTCCTCGGACTCAAACCTATGGGGAAACCAACTACTTCTCGAAAATTGGGTTTTGGACAGAACCAAGGTATTGCATGGTCCTCGGACTCAAACCTATGGGGAAACCGACTACTTCTCAAAAATTGGGTTTTGGACAGAACCAAGGTATTGCATGGTCCTCGGACTCAAACCTATAGGGAAACCTACTACTTCTCAAAAATTGGGTTTTTGACAGAACCAAGATATTGCACGGTCCTCGGACTCAAACCTATGGGGAAACCAACTACTTCTCGAAAATTGGGTTTTGGACAGAACCAAGGTATTGCATGGTCCTCGGACTCAAACCTATGGAGAAGTCAGCTACTTAAGAAGAATTCTAAGACGCTCAGTTCTCGGACCAAATACCGGAAAAGGTCAAGGCTATGAAAGTTACTAAGGAGATGGTGAAACGCCTTGTTACTCAGCAACCAACAGGGGTTGCACATTTTGGGTTATATATCCTCAGATAATTGCTTCCTACACGGCATCAAACATTCAGCCACCACCTCGTTCAAATTTGGGGGGGTATACAACCCGATTTCAGGTTAGTTTTATTGTGCACGATAGCTCCAACAAAGTTCATATTGGTATCTTTTATCTTGATAAGGCATTTTTGGCCCTAAGTATCGCTTTCTCAAGTCGGCATTATTGTGCCGAACAATTTCATTAAGTTCGTTATAAACGTCTTTTTCTCAGTAAAAATTTCTGCCCTAAATGCCGCTCATTGAAGTCGGCATTATTGTGCCAGATAGTTCCAATAAGCATAGAGCAAGATTTTTTTATTAACTGGGATTTCGGTCCCCAAGCATCGTTTATAGTATAAAAAAGATTTTATTTATAGGATAGTACGTCTATTCACAGCATAGCTATTTCAAAAGAAGAAACAGAATATACGAAATCAAGAAATAACGACCTTTATTAATGTAAAGAGGTGTTACAGCGTACAATAAAGGGCTTAAATAAAGCCTATATAGAAAAAGAGTTACAAAAAAAAAAAAAAAAAAAAAAAAACAAAAAAACAAACAAACAAACAAACAAACAGAAACCTTTTTAAGTTCTGAGCCGAAGTCTCTCCAAATCCTGCTCCGGTAGCACCCATATTGAGAGGAGGACCTTCTTTGATGGATAAGGAGAAGGAGGAGAAGAAGAGGAAGAAGTAAAAGCACCAGGATGGATCTGGTGATGAGAAAGAAGAAGAAGGGGAGGCAAAAGGAGGCACCAGGGAAGGAAAAAAGGAAGAAACAGGGATACTTTGTCCCTGCGTCAGCCCTGGTTCCTAACACGCTGGTGCCATGTTAGCTATGCTCATAAGAGAGCGGCTGGTACTGATAATGGGTAACCCCAGCTCAGCCGCACCAAGAGATTGACGTGACGAGCCCCTGCTTCGGATTTTGGCTGAAAGGAAGGTAAGAGGTATCTTGAGTCTCTGCCATCCCTGCCCTGACCGAGCCAGTTTAAGCTTCACAAAGGCGTGACATTTCTGAGAAAGGTATGGTCTCTTCATTCCCCCTCCTATCATGAGCGAATCCTAATTCAGAGTGCAAACGGGCGAATATGGGAAATTCTGAGGGAGGCTAAGAGTGTTTAGATTTAAAAACAAAAAATGTGTTGAAGGGTCTCTATGAGAGAAAGGTAACCTCCAGCGTTCATTCTTATATGAAGGACGAAACGGAGGGCCTTTAGTCTGCCCGAATCTCCAGGGAAAGCGGTAAATGAGAATATACCCATTCCACTTCCCCACACCATCGGTAACCGTCGAAATTAAATGGTCTCGTAAAGGGAAGTCATTAAAGACGCGTTTCGGGTAATCCAACGGCAGGAACACATTGTAAATTCATTCAAAGGACTGTTCCATAGCCTGGTATGTTTCCTGGGTAAATGAAGGGACGCCAACATTAATGACAGGCAGAGTTAAACGAGCCGTGATGAAGGCTTGGCATTTCCAAAACCCTCCTCTCCAACCAAAAGGTTGGACAGCAGGATTTTGAGGGGCTATTGTGGGGCCCAGTAAGTTGTGGTCCTGGCCCATTCATTCGTTGGGGCCCAAGGCCCGAGCCGAGGAGGGTTATAGCCCAAGCTCGGTAGTGTAGGTACGAAATAGCCTTGGGACACAGCCGAGGACGATTCAGTCCTCGGCATGTCCAAAGGTCTCACCAAAAGAAAAGGGTAAAAATGGTACAATAACAGCTGGAACAAAATCTAAAATATCTAAGTCAAAAGAAAAGGGTACGCTGGAAAGGGAAACGACCAGGGAAAACTGCCCTTACTGCCATTCAATACTCTGCACCTGACAGAGCCATACTCCCCAGCTTTTACAACCACCTCCAACGACTTTGAGTATGGGTTAATGAGACAAGTATCAGTCCTGAAAAGTCGACCCTACACGTGGACGAAGGATAAGGAACACAAGCTAGTATAAAAGGAGAAGTAAGCAATCCATAAGGGAGGCTGGGAAAAATGGCCAAAACCAGAGCCTCCCAGCCCACCTCTAGGAGAAAGACTCCCAGAGCGTGCACGATCTATTTATGTATGTACACGTTTTATTTATGCATGAACACCCCGGAAAACCACCGTCTCGTGATCAAGGCCTAGCCTTTCAAACCCACGCTCTATAAATGATATTGTAAGGGCCTATTTACGTGCGAACCCAGTATCGTTCTTGGGTCGCGCCAAATCGTGTCCTTACACAAATAATTTGAGCTCCAGTTGAATGAAGAGTTAGATGAATTAATAATTATTTTTGGTAATTACTCATTAGAAGTTAGTAAATTTTTTAAATATAAGTAAATAATTCCAATGTATATATGATTGCTTGTATTCTCACACACACATATATAGGACCCAAATACTTGGTCTCACTTTTTGAAAAGAAAAACAATATTATTATTTGTACATACCACACATGTGACAAGTGATGACAAAGCTTTACGTGAAGAAAGCCTAACAGAGACAAACCAAAAACAACAAATCTTAAAGCTTAAAAAATTGAATAAAAGAAGCACAAAGGATACTATATTTTCTGATTTTCCTCAACTGCAAGAGCCCACAATCAAATCAAATCAGTGGAGGCATGTCCCTATTGAAAAAATCAGCCAAGTGTTTGATCAAATCCCTAGCTTTCTCACATTTCAAATCATTCAAATGAAACCCATGATCCTCCCCTTCTGTTTCTTCAATTTCCACCACACCCATCCATCCACTCCTACTCAATGCCTCATAAAAAAGCCACCCTCTATCCCTGAATATATCCTTCTCAGCCACACACACCAAAACCCTCCTGCACCCCAATTGGGCCAAGCTAGGTGCACCCTCTGCCACCGGGTTAGCCCATGGGTTATCATTATCTGGTTGGGCTGGGCACACAAATGGCCACAACCGATCCACCACGGCCTTCCTACTTGGGTTTTGGGCCTCTGACCCAGTAGGGTTTGAACCCCAAAAAAATGGGTGGACTAAAGCAACCCCAAGAAGGCCCATCTTAAGCCCAAATTGAGCCTGGGCCTGGGTCTCTCCAACCCTCATAGCCAAATTATAAGCAACATTAGCACCACTACTTTCTCCAGCTAAGAACACTCTCTCAAAATCCACATGCTCATTCAACCAAGCCTCAGGCCCACCATTGTTACAATGGGACTCAACCCATTGTAAAGCAGCCCAAGAATCCTCGTATGCAGCTGGAATTGGGTGTTCAGGGGCTTTCCTATAATTCACTGAGATTGCAACAACGTTAGCTTCAGACACAAGAGTGTTAACATAGTTGTAGTACTTGGAAGTGAATGGGGAAGAGAGACAAAAAGCACCACCATGGAAGTAAACAAGTAGAGGAAGCTTTTGGTTTGGATTGGCAAGTTTTGTAGGGAGGTAAAGGCGAGCGGAGATAGAGATATTGGATTTGGATAGGATTGTTATGTCTTTGGATGTGACACCAGTTATGGTATCATTTGATGCTGGAACAAAATCAGTTTCTACTAACCTTTCTACATGACCATCTCTGTAGACTCGTATCATTCCGGGAAACTCTTGAGCTATTTCTGCTTTGCCCGAGTCCATGGATGATGGGTGAGAGAGAGAGAGAGAGGAGGAAGTGTGTTGTGAGTTTTGAGTTGTTTCTCCTCCCCTCGTTTGTGCCTATAAATATATACGTCTTTCACTTGGTCATTGGTCTTTGTATGCTAGCTACTAGCTAGTTAGTTAGTTGATTTTTGGACCTTGCTGATGGCATGTTGACTTTTGCTTTTTATCTTGGAATAGTCAAAGATGGCTTTCTTCTCAAGGTCATTTCAGTCTTCATAAAGTTTTTATCTTTCTTTTTTTTTTTTTTTCCCCCAAAGTGAAAAAAGATATTAATATTTCTACAAAACGTGCATCGAAAATGTAGTCATGTTTTGCGTGGCAACTACGTTGAAGTGAGATGAGATTGTGTTGGTACTAGATGTTCTAAATTCTAACGTAGAATCAGAATTTTCAACTGTCAGTTGCATAGGAGAAGCGCATATTTGAAGCAGAAAATTGTCCTAGTATCATCATCATGTCACACATTTCACAAATTGGAAGCAAAATGTTTTTGAGGTTCGAAATTCAAAATAAATGAAGAGGTCTTCTGTAAAAAGCGTTGTGTCCATGTACTTACTGTTTTTCTAGAGATTGGTTACTGTTGTGAAAGATGCATCAAGACAAAAGAATACAAGTATTATACAATATGATCTTAATTGCCAAGCTGTTTCAGTACAAGGACCAAGTATATATGTGGGAATTCGTTAACAAACAATATATAAGTATATAACAATCACCACCGGGCCTTGTGCCTAAGTGGTACCCGGGCCTTGTAGTCTTGTTAAGCTCGGGGGTTCGATCCCCCTTAAGAACAAATTACCCAGCAAAAAAAAAATATATATATATATATATAAGTATATAACAATCAAATTTTACACACCTTACAGATAATACAAGCAATCAGATCCTGCAGCATTGTGTTAAGGGCCCTCCCTCATCTTTCTTCCATTAGTGACCCAACAAGTGGTCTCCAATCAATTGCCCAGGTTCTCAATAAAAAGATCCGCAACCAATATATATGATTTATCAAGTTCATTAAAATAAAATAAAAAGTTACTCCAGGCAGACACCAATTGAAAAAGAGCCAAGGTTGACAAACACATACAAATGCAGAGTGTGTTAGTAAAATGTTGACGGTCAGTTTAGAGAAACATCTCATATAACATGAACCAGTCTTCCCATCAAACTAACATTTTTTTTAATTAAAAAAAAAAAAAAAAAACTCACGCCAAAATTTGAAGTATAAATTTAACATTTAATCAGTAGGAATATTTCTTGAGTTCCTAAAATGATAGAGACAATGACTTTAGCTTAATAACAGCCGAAGTCCAGGTTAATTATTTATTTGGGAGATTAAAGTTTCTCTTAAAGTTCTCTCCATTTTAATTTCATCCACATTGATTCACTGAGTTGTTAATGTTCAAATTGTTTAAAAAAAAGTACCTCACTGGTCACTATTTTAGAATTATGGAAGCATATAAAAAACCTAGATTTGCGAGATTATAAAATAATTTATAAGATCAATGGATACAAAACCTATATTTCTAAGCATTGCTGTCCTGGTTTTAAACTCAAGACAGGAAGGTTATGGAGGTAGTGGGAAGTATAAAAACGTTTGGACCTGATTAGCTCTTGGAAAGGGTAAAGGAAAAGGAAAATGTTGAATTGCTTAAGAAATCAGATTCCTTGCTTAAGCTTTTTCTTTACTTTTTTTTTTCCACTCCCTTCACCCTTCCTAATGTCCAAATAGAGTGTAAACAGCACCATGAGGCACAAAGAGAAAATCAAAACCATCATGCAAAAAATAAATTAAAGTTCTTTTACTCATTACCGGTTCAAAGAGACATGTTATATGACATCATTAAATTAACAAAAAAAGTATAAAAATCACAAAAATTTAAAACTGTAAAAAAGTACCTGGTAGTTCAAATGGGAGACTTGTGGAGTTGCTGAGACGTAGGAGCAACGAGAGACTGAAGCTTAGCAACAGCATTAGTCTTATCAGGTGGGCATTTCGAGAGAGAAATGGTCAAAGAGTAAAGAGCCTCATCAAGCTTGCCTGCAGCCAAGGCTGCACATCCTGCTCTGTAAGCTTCACCCGCCAGTTGGGCATCATATTGAGGCCTTGGACTGGAATCTGAGCTCTTATTCTTTAATACAGAAGAAGAAGGGGACTCAAGCCTAGCAGTAGTAGGAGCATACTCAAGCTTAGAAATAGCTGTATCAATCTCTGCCATGAGAGCTTCAGCCATTGCTAGAATAACCTTAACCCCAAAAAAAAACACTCCACCTGGGGTTTTGTTATCCAGAACCCGTCTCAATGTTTTCTCCTTTATCCATATGACTCAAACAACACCTATACCCCCCCCCCCCCCCCCCCACAAAAAAAAAAAAAAAAACCCTCTAGGAATAAGATGACCTAGGTGCATTGTTCCACAAACTGTCACTTTGAATCACAGGTCCCTTGTTGTTTGGTGCAATGAATACCCCATAACCCAGTCCCAAGTTCATTTCACACTCATTCACACATCATGCAATAAATTTCACTAGAAAAATATAATGTTGTAATGTTTACACCAGGAAAATATAATGTTGCAATGATTACAGACACATATAAAGTCTAGAGCCAGCAAGCAGCAAACTAATAAGCACCATGTTTGACAGGTGCGACATCACATTGGATTTTTCATAGATAAATCATGCTTCAAAAAGAAACATTTGACCAAAATTGTATACAGTGTTTGGGTTAGAGGCACTCAAACCAAGTAAATTCAGAAAGGGATTACAATAAAATCATATCAGAAACTTCCAATGAAACAAAATAGCATTTTAGCAGCTAACCACTTGCTTCTTTCTTTTACAGTCAATCCATTAACTTGACAGTTTATACCATACATTCAACAATCTAACCATTAGTTAACGCTCTATATTAATAATATTTAAAGAAAGAAAAGAGAAAGATAGAAGTTATTATATAGTGTTCCATTAGTAATTAGTTAACGCTCTTATTCTTAAACCAACTAAAAGTCTACACGCGTACTAGTGCTAGTGGGTTCAACTTGGAAATCTTTTTTTCAATTTATATTTACAATGTTGACTATTGAGTTTGATCTAAAAGCATATTTTTTTATTCCTTCTTCTTCTGCATCAAATACTGAATCCACAGAGACATTAAATCATATGAGACAATAGAAAATGGAAGAAGTGGAAGAGATAGAGATCATAATAGTTGGCACAGGCATATGTGGACTTGCTACTTCTCTTGCTCTTCATAGATACTTAATATTCACTATTCACTACTTGACTTCCAAACATTTTTGTCTTGACACAAACAATTGTAGGACCTAGGAAAGTACTCATCACAAAACCATAAAACAAACATCACCAGCTTATAAAGAAGTCTTGATGGCATCTGCTCACTCATTTTCTATGACTTGGCAATCTAGTACAAAAAAGCCTGAATCACAACTCCCCACTTGCAGACATATTAAGATTAAAATTATCAGACATTTTCCTTTCGAGCGTACAAAGAATCATGGGAATTGGGAAAGTACTCGTCACAAAACTAACATCACCAACTTATGAAAAAGTCTTGCTTGGAAATGGGTGGCATCTGCTCAATCACTTTCTATGACCAAAAAAATCAATCAATAACATTTTAATGTTATGACTTATGATGTAAATCCAAAGACACAAGTTAAAAACATTTAATTCCCAGAAAGATGAACTCATGCCAATCACAGGACAAAGCAAAACCTGTATTATTATCTCCACAACCATATTTAGGTACGATCACCACCAATCTACCTGTCCCATTCAAATAAGAGGCATTACCATTCTAAAGAGCTATGATAAGGGAAAGTTTGATGGCGGAAGTAAAGGCAAGCAACAATATTGGATTGTGCTCTTTTAGAAGAAAATCAAATTGATCTAGAAAAGCCAACTTCACTACAACAAATGCACCCTTAAAAGAGTGTCCACTCTCAAGGAGCAAAATCTATAAAACAAATTGAACAAAAAATAGTATAATATAACGTTTGAGGGAATAGGACAATAAGCTACTTACAAGAAAAATGCAAAGAAACATGTGTTACTGGTTTACATCGCCAGCCAGCTTATAAAGAAGCATGTGCTGCTCAGTGCCCAACTAATACAACACCAGAATAACAAAAGCTTGAGGATAACAACTTGGTCAGTGACTGGTCTACACAGTGCATTCCATGATGAGGAAATCAATCAGCAACAGTCTAAGATAACAAAACCAGTCAGCTAACGATATGGGAAAAGAAAGTTTAATTTAGTTAAAACCACACAAATAACGCATGAAATACACACAATGCTAGCACCAATTTTCATTTACAAAGTAAATTTTTAACTTTTAAAACTATAATTACCAGACAGCCGACAAGGGAAATGAATGCTTACATATTTATCCTCCTATGTAAGAGAACCGAACTTGACCTATATGCCAAATTTACTGCAAAAAATGCCTTGAAAAGTAGCCAAGCACCAAAATTAATAAAAACAAAAGGAACAACCAGGAACATTAAACACATTTGAGGGAAATAGTATATCAAAAGATATATAAGAGAAATGTAAAATCAAGAGAACAAAAGGAGAGTTTTTCAATTGTCGCAGTCAATTAAACAGCCCATGCATGATAAAGATGACAAGACTTTTACACAAACTCTTCTTCGTTTTTTTTTTTTTTTTTTTGAAGTAAAACTTTTACAAAAACTCTGTTTTTCAAGAACAAGAAAGTCCAAATCACAGTTTTGATGGGAATATCCATGAAATTACCAGATCTGTGAGATGCAAAAAATAGGGAAAAAACATACGCCAAAGAAAAATAATCACACACAAGACAGTATTTATGTGGTTCGGCAATTTATCTACGTCCACGGAGTTACAAGGATTTCACCATTCTTAGGGAAAAAATATAGAGTACAGCAATATAATTCTCTCTCAAAACAACATGAAAACCCTAATCTCCAAAACAACAAAAAATCTCCCATTAAAAACCGTAACAATATTATTTTGGGTCAGGTCATAATCCGGATTAAACACAACTAGGCTCCACAAAGACCAACAAGTTTTCCCTCCAGCATGCAAATCAAGTTTAAATAATCAAACATTTTTGTTTCCACATACAAACATTGTTTCCACATACAAACAATGCAATAACCAATTCTTATTTACAAAATGAATTTAAATTCTTGAACACATAATAACCTGCTAGACAACTAGGCAAAGTAAAGTTTACATATTTGTACTCCTAAAAAAGGAACCAAATCGATCTATTGCTGCAACATACAGGCCTTCAAAAACTGCCAAGCAACAAAATCCATTAAATAAATTGAAAAAGGACATGATCATGCTAAAAGGAGCATTACATTAAAATACTCATAATCAAAACATGAAATCAAGAGAAAACTGTATAACGTTGAGACCCTACCAACTCAATATAGAGCGGACATAAGGAAGCACAGCCCCACACTTCTCAGGCATTTAAAGAATAGCAAGTCTTTAAAGCATGCAGATCTTATATTTTATATGGCTGCCAAGAAAAATAAATCACCATACTGACTAATGCTCCAAAAATCATAAAGAGGTAGAGAAAATGACCAAATTCACGATTGAAATCTCAAGTTCAAAAAAGTTGTGATAAGTCCAGGTAGATGGTAGTAGAAAAAGGAACCAGTGCTAATGTTATGAACTATGATGCGAATACAAAGACTCAAGTTAAAACCATTTAATTCTCCTGGACCAAAGTGCAGACTATTGCCAATCACACGACAAAGCAGAAACCTGTATGATTCTACCTCCACAACCAAATTTGGGTCACTATCACCGTCCATCTACCTGTCCCATACAAGTAAGAGATGAGTTCCCACATTTGAATAAGAGATGAGTTGTCCCACGTAGAATCATCAAAACTAAACAAGACAAGTGTACAAAGGGAAAAGAATTACACTGGAAGTTTCACACTGTCACAGGCTGACACTAACAGGAGGAAACGAGATATTATTGCAGAATCAAACTTCCGCCACAAGTCCAAAAAAAAAAAATCTGCTTCCTGTAGACATGTAAGGAATAAGGATTGAGATTTAACACACTCCCAAAATTGCAGAAGTTGACAAAAAATTTAAATAAAAAAAAAGGAAGAACTCATTTCTAGAAGATAAATACAATAATGTTGAAATCAGTTTTGCCTCTTGTAAACAATCAAAATTAAATCATCAACATTGTGTTTATAAAACCACAAAGAGAACATCACCAGCTTATAAAGTCACAAGTGTTACTCAGTGCACAAATAACAGAGAGTCCAGAATAAAAAAGACTGAAGACTAACAACTTGGTTCAATATTTACAGGATCAGCCCACTCACTTTCTATGATGAATAAATTGACAATACCTAAGATTACAAATTATGATGCAAGTTCTCCATGTAATTCCCAGAAAACCCAACTCATAAGGAAGCATCAACCTATACTTTATAGGCATTTAGATAGCAGACATGTTTAAAGCAAGCTACTGTTATCTTACATGACTACAAAAAGACAATAAATCACCATATCGACCAAAGCTCCAAAAAACATAAGAGGTTTTAATGAATAATGAATTAATCAATTATCTTAAATTCTAAAAAGTTGTAATTAGTTCAAGTAGATGGCAGTAACAAACATGCTGAGCAGTGCTAGAATCAGTTAAAACTGCAGAAATGCAGCCTAAAATACAAACAATACAAGTATCAGCCACCAAACAATAAGGAAAAGGAAAATTTACTTATCTTTGCAGCAATAAACGCCTTAAAAACTGCCAAGTACCAAAATCACAAAAATAAATTAAAATGGAACAGGATCATGTTCAAGGGAAAAACTTCAAATACTAAACAAAAGGTGAAAAGGTACGAGAAAGACATAAGATGTTACACAGAATCTGTTGCTCCAGTATATAGTTTTGAAATCTTCAGACTAACAACAAACTTGGTTCAACATGGGATGCATCTGGCTACTCCGATTCAGTAACAAGAATATCAATTAGATATGGGGCAAGTATCACTAAAAGCAGAGAATAACAGAAACAATACACTAAGACAATAAGAAGCACGATCAAAATCCCAGGTCACCCAGTGAATAGGAATTCAAAAATACCATAATCTAATACTTAAACCTCCTCCACTCAAATGAAGAAGAAAATTTAAATCTATCTACTCCTTCCAGAAAACAATGCCAAGGAATGGCTGACAAACTAAAAAATATATATACAAGCAGAAACAATATACTTCAATTTTAAGTATTAGAAAAATTAATCAAAAGAGAATAGAGGTTGCAATCCAGAATGCCCAGATTGATGATTTCAAGTCCTAACAAGTTGCGATGACTGCAAGCAAAAAGCAGAAGAAAAGGGGAACAGGATGAACATGCCAAGTAGTTCTGTAATTAGTTTAAACCATGCAAAAGCAGAATCAAATACCCACAATCCAAGCACCCTGTTTCTTTCACAAAGTGACTTCAAGTTTTTAGTATCATAAATACCAAGCCAACCAACAGTAAGGGAAAGAAAATTTTGCATATTTGGGCTCAAGAGAACAAAATTGAACTAGAAAGACCTACTTTGCACCAACACACGTCTGAAAAAAGATCCCAAGGACCAAAACCTAAAACATAAGTCAAACAAGTAATAGGATCAAGTTCAAGGAAACGGCATATTAAAAGACTCATAAGCAAAATATGAGATCAAGAAAAAATTTAAAATTTCCTCTTCAGTAGACATATCAAGATAAAAATTGTCTTTGTCCTCACCCGCATACAAAGAATTGCAGGAAATATGGAAGTATTCATCACAAAAGAAAAAAATAAACATCATCCACACATAAAGAACTTTACATACTTATGCAACTCTAGTAGAAAACCAAAATTGATCTATACAGAAGTTTGCTGCAACAGAACCTTAATAAAAATAAAAAAACTGCAACAAAATCAATATAACAAATGGAAAAAGGAACTAGTATTACTTTCGAGGGAACAATAAATTGGAAGACATGTGCAAAAAGTGCAATCAAGAGAACAAGAGAAGACTTTTAATTTTAGACCCGTAATTACCAGCCAGACAACAACAAGGGAAAGGAAACTTTACAGATTTATGCTCCCATAGAAGAAACAAACTAATCTACAGAAGCTTGCAACAACAAATACCTTTACAAAGTCATTCCTTGACTCTTGTTAATCTACCTGTCCCTCGACAAATAGCTTAAAAAGACCCCATGCACCGAGTCATTACTAGAAAGCCTAACTCGTGCCAATAACAATAGGATGAAGCAAAAAACTGTATTATTTTCCCTCAGCAACCATATTAAGGTCACAATCTTTGTTAATCTACCTGTCCCTCAACATCTGGAGGCATTACCACAATCAAACTGAATAACCAAATTGTAAGCAAGAGAAGACAAAGAAACAAGAAGAAATGCAAGGTAAATTTCAAGCCCTCACTAGGTGCAACGTGAATTTATGGCTGTCTGTTCAGGAAACCAAACCCTAAGAGAAGAAGTTACAGGCCCAAGCATTAGAAAGACTCAAAACAAGCCAAAAAAAATTACAAGTCTTATGATTACAAAAGAGAATAATGAAAGGGGGAGGAAAAGAGGGCTTATCACCAGATGAAATTCAGTTTCATAAGCTGCTAAATGCAAAAAAGACCCAGTTCCTGTAAACAAACGAAGAATAGATTTTTAACATGTGAATTTCATATGTTGCGAAACTTCAAATGAAAGAACTATATATTTCAAAAGAAATTAAAACAAGACAAAAGTATTTAAGTTCACATGATTGCAAAAGAGAATAATGAAAGCAGGTACTTATAAAAAAAAAAGAATAATGAAAGCAGGAGGAAAAAAGAGATTATCACCTAATCAAGTTTGGCTGCTTAAGCTGCCAAGCACAAAAAAAAATACCAGTTCCAGTAGAGACATATAAGGAATATATTTTTAACATGCACAAAGAATCACAAGAGTTGCAAAACAACAAATGAAAGAACCACTACATTTCAAAGAATGCAACAAATTTAGAGATAAATCCTTCTAACTCAAAAAGCCTAGCTCTGCTCAATTGCCAAGATATTGGGGGACAAGGAAATAAATTAGCAACAATCCAAGTAAACAAATTACGATGCATACCAATGAACTCCTAGAAAGCCCAATTAATGCCAAGAGAAGAGAAAGCAAAGCTTTCCAACATCAACCATACTCAGGTTGCATTATGATTATAATTCTGGCCAACGCCACTAAGAGGCATTGACTAAGTAAACTCTGAATTCATTATTGAGGTTGCTAACAGATAATGACCAAAAATAAAATAAGACAGCAAGACAAAGGGAGAAGAACTGCAATAGAAATTTCAAACCCACACTTCGCAAGACTTGGAATTATCATCCTTCTCGAAAATGAAACCTAGGAAATTCAGTCACAAACCCAGGTATTAGAAAACAACAAAAATGTATCCTTAAAATTCTTATGCTTGAAGGAGAGAAAAACAAAAGGGAAGAAAAAGAGAGTTTATCTCAAAATCAGACTCAGCTGCTTAAGCTGTGAAGCACCAGAAAAAATATATCATTTCCTGCATACACAATGTGACAATCCAAACTAGAAATAGAGCTGCTAACACAATATAACTAGGTTCCACTATAAGCAAGAAAACATCAACAGAATCAAGACAAGAAGAAAGATGTGCAAGTACTATATGAAAGCTCAAACCCTTTGTGTTCCTGGCATTGACCTCCTACATGAGCAAACTGAAAAACACAGAAATCCAGCTAAATAGTTTAGAACAAATTTAAATTATAAGATTTTTTTTCATTTTAAGGAAAAAATAATAAATAATAAAGAGCAAGACTACTCAGAAGCTGGTTTCATCAAGAAGGCAACAAAACACAATCAACCCTAGCTAAAGTACCACAAGTGCATTACCACTTAAATTAAACAAAACCTGACAACGCTGACTCAGAAGACATTCAATCTCCAGTAATAAAATGTAGATTAAAATAATAAGCGTCATTATTGTTAATACTATTATTTAAAAAAAAAAAAAAAAAAAAAGATTACAAAGAAAGAAAAGAAAATACATAACAGAAAACCAAAAACCACTGAAGGGTCAAGCAAGCAGTTAAGGGAGTATTAGGATCAAAAGCAAAAACTAAAACACAGCGGCAATAGAAGCCTGTTCTCAACACAAAGTCAGTCCAAGAAATTGTTTTTCTAACTCATACATATCTTACTCCAATACTTAAAACTGCAAATTATAAGAAAAGAATAATCAAGACATAAAGAAAGCTTATTGCCTGAGGTCCCCCATCAAATTTTGTCACTCAAGTTGATATACAGTATGCAAGTTTTTAAACACAAGACTTGGGGTAGCGGAGACATAAGCCCCAAAATATCCCCCCACACAGTCCAACTATACAAACCACATCCACAGAAGTAATAACTTTGAAAGCTATACAGAACATACAAGGAAGCAAAAACCTGTCCTGTTCTGGAATTTAAACAGCAGCCATGTTTAAAGAATGCAAATGTTTACCCTATACAATTGCCCAATAATGAATCACAATTTATTATTTATTTTTATACATGCAAATAACAATGAATCACAAAATATAGACCAAAGCTCCAAAAGACACAATAATAAGTGCAACAAACTGACGATCTTAAGTTCTAAAAAGTTTTCATGAGTGCAAGTTGATGGCAATAGAAAAAGGAACTAGGACAATCATGCTGAGCAATGCTGGAGTCTATTAAAGCTGGACAAAAGCAGCCTAAAATACACACAATGCAAGCACCAATTTTGCATTTACAAAGTGAATTTTAAATTCTTGGAACATATAATAACCTGCCAGACAACAATGAGGGAAGAGACGGTTTACATATTTACACTCCGAATAAAAGAGGACCAAATTGATCTAGAAAAGCAGACATTGATCCAACATACTTGCCTTAAAAAAACTGCCAAGAAACAAAATCCATAAAATAAATTGAACAAGGGACAAGATAATGTTCAAGGGTAAAAAACGTGAAATCAAAAAAGAATGATAAGGGCTTTCTTACTGCCTAAGAACAAGAAAAGCTATAAAAGTATATCACAATGTTTCCTCCTATAGCCACATCATGATTAAGTCTTCGAACTAACAACATATAGCCAGACATAATGAAACTCCAGTGTTTAGCAGAAAAAAAGTTGCAAGTAAATAAACTAAAGAAACACTCAAGCAGAAACATTATTCTTCACATACTGGGGAGAGAATAATGAGATCAATTGATAAAAAGAGATTATTGCCTTAGGTCCTCTTAGAAAGATTCAAGACTTCTACGCACTGTTGCGCAAGTAAATCACCATTTGGTCCATTTCCAGTCCCGTAGACACATCAAGATGGTAAGTCACAATTTCCCTTTCTGTAGACACATCGAGATTCAAGACTTCTGACTAACAACAAATAGCAAGACATAATAAAACTCTAGTTGCAGGCTGCCAAAAAATGACATCAATGATGAAATAGACAACAAATAGCAAGACATAATGAAATCAATTGATAAAGAGAGATTATTGCCTTAGGTGCTCATCAAACTCCATCCCAAGTAGACATACCATACCTACACATATTAAACTGATTGATTTAGGGGTAATAAAATCATAAAAACCCTCGTATCCTAGAGCATGATCCAACAATACAAGAGAAAACTACATAACTTTGAAACCCTACCAACTCACCTGTAGAGTGCACATAAGGACACACAGGCCTAAACTTCCCTGGTATTTAGAGAATAACCATGTTTATAGCATGCAGATCTTATCTTATATGGCTGCTGATGACAATAAATCACCATTGACTAAAGCAAAAAATATCATGAGGTTGTAGAGAAAATGAGAAATCCAAAATTGCAAATCTTAAGAAGTTCTAAAATGTCATGATGGCAGTGCAAATGGATGTCAATACAAAAAGGAACCAGAGAAAACATGTCGAGAATGCTGGAATTAGTTAGAACCACACAAATGCAGCCTCAAATACCCACAATAGAAGCACCAATTGTCATTTACAACAAGAATTTCAATTTCTAAATCCACAGTAACCAGCCAGCTCACAATAAAAGGGAAAAAAAAAGTTTGAAATGGGCATAAACCTATACTTTTAAGCCATTTAAAGAGCAGACATGTTTAAAGCACAGCTACTGTTATCTTCCATGACTGCCCAAAGACAATAAATCAACATGCTGAGCAGTAACAATTTAATCAATTATCTTAAATTCTAAAAAGTTGTAAGAAGTTCAAGTAGATGGCAGTAACAAACATGCTGAGCAGCGCTGGAATCAGTTCAGACTGCAGAAATGCAGCCTGAAATACACACAATATAAGAATCAGCCACCCAACAATAAGGGAAAGGAAAATTTACTTATTTGTGCCACTAAAGAAGACAAGATCAATCTCTAAAACCAACTTTGCAGCATCAAATGCCTTAAAAACTGATAAGTACCAAAATCACTAAAATAAATTAAAATGCAATACGATCATGCTAAAGTAAAAAAAAATTCATATACTCATAAACAAAAGGTGAAAAGGTACGAGAAAACCTAAGATTCTGTCAAAAATGACAATAAATCACCATTGACTAAAGCAAAAAATATCATGAGGTTGTAGAGAAAATGAGAAATCCAAAATTGCAAATCTTAAGAAGTTCTAAAATGTCATGATGAGTGCAAATGGATGTCAATACAAAAATGAACCAGAGAAAACATGTCGAGAGTGCTGGAATTAGTTAGAACCACACAAATGCAGCCTCAAATACCTACAATAGAAGCACCAATTGTCATTTACAACAAGAATTTCAATTTCTAAATCCACAGTAACCAGCCAGCTCACAATAAAAGGGAAAAAAAAGTTTGAAAGGGGCATAAACCTATACTTTAAAGCCATTTAAAGAGCAGGCATGTTTAAAGCACAGCTACTTTTATCTTCCATGACTGCCCAAAGACAATACATCACCATATCGACCAAAGCTCCAAAAACTATAAGAGGTTTTAATGTATAACGAATTAATCAATTATCTTAAATTCTAAAAAGTTGTAAGAAGTTCAAGTAGATGGCAGTAACAAACATGCTGAGAAGTGCTGGAATCAGTTCAGACTGCAGAAATGCAGCCTGAAATACACACAATACAAGAATCAGCCACCCAACAATAAGGAAAGGAAAGTTTACTTATTTGTGCCACTAAAGAAGACAAGATCAATCTATAAAACCAACTTTGCAGCATCAAATGCCTTAAAAATTGATAAGTACCAAAATCACTAAAATAAATTAAAATGCAATAGGATCATGCTAAAGTAAATAATTCAAATACTTATAAACAAAAGGTGAAAAGGTATGAGAAAAACCTAAGATTCTGTCAAAAATGACAATAAATCACCATTGACTAAAGCAAAAAATATCATGAGGTAGTAGTGAAAATGAGAAATCCAAAATTGCAAATCTTAAGAAGTTCTAAAATGTCGTGATGAGTGCAAATGGATGTCAATACAAAAAGGAACCAGAGAAAACATGTCGAGAGTGCTGGAATTAGTTAGAACCACACAAATGCAGCCTCAAATACCTACAATAGAAGCACCAATTGTCATTTACAACAAGAATTTCAATTTCTAAATCCACAGTAACCAGCCAGCTCACAATAAAAGGGAAAAAAAATTTTGAAAGGGGCATAAACCTATACTTTTAAGCCATTTAAAGAGCAGACATGTTTAAAGCACAGCTACTGTTATCTTCCATGACTGCCCAAAGACAATAAATCACCATATCTACCAAAGCTCCAAAAACCATAAGAGGTTTTAATGTATAACGAACTAATCAATTATCTTAAATTCTAAAAAGTAGTAAGAAGTTCAAGTAGATGGCAGTAACAAACATGCTGAGCAGTGCTGGAATCAGTTCAGACTGCAGAAATGCAGCCTGAAATACACAAAATACAAGAATCAGCCACCCAACAATAAGGGAAAGGAAAATTTACTTATTTGTGCCACTAAAGAAGACAAGATCAATCTATAAAACCAACTTTGCAGCATCAAATGCCTTAAAATTTGATAAGTACCAAAATCACAAAAATACATTAAAATGCAATAGGATCATGCTAAAGTAAAAAAATTCAAATACTTATAAACAAAAGGTGAAAAGGTATGAGAAAAACCTAAGATTCTGTCGCTCAAATAGATAGTTGTGAAATCTTCAAACTAATAACAAACTTGGTTCAACACGGGATGCATCTGGCTAACTCACATTCAGTAACAGGGATATCAATCAAAAAAATCTAGGATATCCAGAGACAAAAGTTAAATCCATGTAATTCCAAGAAAAGCTTTATAATCCACTCAGAAAGCCTAGAAAAGGAATTACAGGCCCAAATATTAGAAAGAATTAAATCAAGAATCCCTATAATCATTATAGGAGAGAACAACAAAAACAGGAGGAAAAGAGAGCTTATTGCCAAATCAACTCCACTTACTTAAGCTGCCCAAAGGGGAAAAAATATCAAACTTCCTCTAACCAATAAGTAGGCAATGCCAGATTAAAGTCCAAATTAGATATGGGGAAAGTATCAATAAAAGCAGAGAATAACAACTGAACAAGTCACTAAGACAGCTGCACAAGCACTGAATGAAAGTACAATCACTCAGTGGTGCAGGCATTAATTTCCCACAAGAGCAAACTGAAAATACATGCATTCCAAAGCTACAATTCAGGACAACTCAAGTTAAAAAAAAAAAAAAAATTTAAAGATGAAAGAAAAACAAGAGCAACACTACTCAAAACACTAAATTGTGTATGATTGAAAAGAGACAATCAAATTAGCCTTAATTAAAACACTCACATTACATCAGACCCATACAAATAGATAAATCCAGATAATGCAAACTGACAATACATACAATCCAGTCTCAAATTAAAAGAATACAAATTGAAATATGTCCAAAAAAAAAAAGAGCAAAAGATAACAGAAATAAAGAGTCAAGCAGGTATTTAAAGAGAAAAGGCACCAACAATTTCTAAATGAAAATAAATCACAAGCACCAAAAGAACCAAACCGACCTAGATGCCAAATTTACTGGAAAAAAATGCCTTTAAAATTAGCCAAGCACCAAAATCTATAAAACAAATTGAACAACCAAGAATAGTAAAACACATTCAAGGAATAGTATATATATATATATATAAGAGAAGAGTGAAGTCAAGAGAATAAAAGGGGTTTCTCCATTGTCAAATTCAATTATACAGCCCAAGCACAATCTCTGAAGTAAGACATTTACAAAAACTCCATTGCTCAAGTACTGCATTTAAAAAATAAAATATGAGATCAAGAGAAAATTTTTTAATTACTTTGTTTGAGGAAATGGTATATTAAAAGACTCATAAGCAAAATATGAGAACAAGAGAAAATTTTAAAATTTCCTCTTCAATAGACATATCAAGATTAAAATTGTCTTTGTCCTCACCAGCATACAAAGAATTGCAGGAACTATGAAATTATTCATCACAAAAGAAAAAAATAAACATCATCCGCAAAGAAATTAACATACTTATGCACCTCTAGTAGAGAACCAAATCGATCTATAAAGAAGTTTTCTGCAAAAAAACCTTAATAAAAATAAAAAACCACACCAAAATCTATATAACAAATGGAACAAGGAACTAGTATTACTTTCAAAGGAACAATATATTAGAAAAAATATGCGCAAAAAGTGAAATCAAGAGAACAAGAGAAGAGTTTCAAATTTCGGACCCATAATTACCAGCCAGCCAACAACAAGGGAAAGGAAACTTTACATATTTATGCTCACATAGAAGAAACAAATTGATCTACAGAAGCTTGCTACAACAAATACCTTTGGGAAAGAAAAAAAAAAACATGCACCAAAATCTATTAAATAAATGGAACGAAGTCATTCCTTGACTCTTGTTAATCTACCTGTCCCTCGACAAATGCCTTAAAAAGAAACCATGCACCAAGTCATTCCTAGAAAGCCTAACTCAAACCAATAACGATAGGATGAAACAAAAAACTGTATTATTTTCCCTCGGCAACCATATTAAGGTCACGATCTTTGTTTGTTAATCTACCTGTCCCTCAACATCAGGAGGCATTACCACAATCAAACTGAATAACCGAATTTCAAACAAGAGAAGACAAAGAAACAAGAAGAATTGCAAGGGAAATTTCAAGCCCTCACTAGGTGAGACATGAATTTATGGCTGTCTGTTCAGGAAAACAAACTCTAAGAGAAGAAGTTACAGGCCCAAGTATTAGAATGAATCAAAACAAGCCAAAAAAAAAAACTTATAATTCTTATGTTGCAAAAGAGAATAGTGAAAGCGGGAGGAGAAGAGGGCTCATCACCCAGTTCCTGTAAACAAACGATGAACAGATTTTTAACATGCAAAATGCATAAGTTGCAAAACAACAAATGAAAGAACTATACACTTCAAAAGAAATAAAAACAAGGAAAAAGTATTTAAAGTTCTCATAATTGCAAAAGAGAATAATTAAAGCGGGAGGAAAAAATAGATTATCACCAAATCAAGCTTGGCTGCTTAAGCTGCCAAACACAGAAAAAACAAACACCAGTTCCAGTAGACATATAAGGAACATATTTTTAACATGCACAAAGAATCACAGGAGTTGCGAAATAACAAATGAGAGAACAACTATATTTCAAACATTGCAACAAATTTAAAGATAAATCAATTAATCAATTATCTTAAATTCTAAAAAGTTGTAATAAGTTCAAGTAGATGGGAGTAAAAACATGCTAAGCGGTGCTGGAATCTGTTAAGACTGCAGAAATGCAGACTGAAATACACACAATACTAGAACCAGCCACCCAACAATAAGGGAAAGGAAAATTTATCCATTTGTGCCACTAAAGAAGACAAACCCAGATAACCAAATTTGCAGAAACAAACGCCTTAAAAACTGCCAAGTACCAAAATCACTAAAATAAATTAAAATGGAATAGGATCATGTTCAAGGGGAAAAAATTTCAAATTCTGTTGCTCAAGTAAAATAAATCAACATGGGATGCATCTGGCTCGGAAACTGAAGCCTAGAAAATCAATCACGGGCCCAAATATTAGAAAGCTTTAAATCAAGAAGAAGCTCTTCCCTATAATTCTAATGAAAACAGTAGGAAAAGAGAGCTTATTGCCAAATCAACTACACTACTTAAGCTTCCTAAAGGGGAAAAAAAGACCCAACTTCCATTAAAATCCAAATTAGATATGGGGCGAGTATGGCTAAAAGCAGAGAATTAACAACAGAATGAAAATGCAATTCCTTAGTGGTTGGTGCAGGCATTAATTTCCCACAAGAGCAAACTGAAAATACGTGCATTACAAAGCTACAATTCAGGACAAGCAACACTACTCAAAAAACACAAAATCATATGTATGATTGAAAAGAGAAAAAAATATTTTAAAATTAAAACACCACAAGTGAACCCCATTACATCAGTATCAGACCCAAACAAAAGATACATTGAACAAAAGAAAGATCAGATATTGAAAGAAATACTAATTTACAACAACAAAATTCTTCATTACAGTGCAAGAAGAAAACAAGCGTAAGATTGAGAATATGGGGAACAACGCCAGTCGCAGCACCAAAACCTAATCGGAAAACCAAAAACAAAGAAATTTGAGAGCAGAGACCAAGAAAACCTAACACAAAAAATATACAAGTTAATGAACGTTGGGGAGATGTTATATTTATACCCAATCCTTTCCGACTCTAACTCGGTAAAATGAATTGGCTTAAAATTAACGCTTTTAAAAAATAATAAATAAATTTTAAATTAAAGCAGTCCGCCGCCTTCTTTGGCACGTGTCTTGCACGTGCAAGTGGATTTTTTTAATTAATTAATTACGATTTTTTTTTTTTTTTTTTTTAAGAAAGTACTTTTAAACGTAAAATAGGTACATAAAAATATTTATTTACTATAACAATTTCTTATAACCTTTGCTAAAGGGAACATTTTACTCACTATAAAGTTCTACAAAGAATGATAACGAATTATAAACGAGGAAATTATTTAACTTTAAATTTGGGGTTGTGAAACTCCTCGAATATAAAGGGGAAAAGTTTGCAAAAAGAAAAAATGGTGTAAAATTATGTGTTTTTTTACTTAATTGGTGTTCTGAAAAAAAAAAAAAAAAAAAACCCAAGAAAATTGTGTAAAACTGTAAATTTTGGCTCAACAAATTAACTAAACCAAAAAAGAAGTCTAGGAACCCAACAAAATGTTACAATATTTTCACAATACCTTTTATTTTTATTTACGGTGGGTCTTGGTCTGATATTTAATTATTTTATTCTATAATAATGCTATGTCCATAGCATTTTTACAATATCCTAAGTGGCAAATTGTTACTGGTTTTAAATTAAAACAACCACTTAAAACTATGCATTTAAAAGAAAATTTAAAAAAAAAAAAAAAAAAAACTGCAAATAAAGAAAATTGTGCCTCAAACAGTGAATTTTGGCTCACCAAATTTGACTAAACAAAAAAAAAGTCTATAAACACAACAAAATGTTACAGCATTTTTCACAAAGACATTTTATTTTCAGTTGTGGTAGGTCTCAATCTTATATTTTATTATATTATTTTTTACGTTCACAATATTTTGACAACAAATTGTTACTGATTTCAAACTGGGACCACCACATTAAATTGTGCGTTTAAAAAAAAAAAAAAAGTCAACCCAATAAAACTGTTAGAAGAAAATAGTGCTTAAGACATCAATGAGTGAATTTTTGAAATAATGTTTAGAAAAATAGGCTGTGTGAGCTAGAGCAAAGCCCCTACTTTTAAGCCCAACATTAGTTGAAATCCCGTGCGTTGCACGGTTTTGGTCATAAACTTATAACATGTATAATTTCCTTGAAAAACAGTAATTAATGATTAAAGAGAAATGCAGTACATGGTCTGACTAACCCATGTCTTTTACTTATTTAAATAACAATTAAGGTGAAGTAGGGTCAGGAAAAACGAATAATAATTATAACATACTGACATAATAGCATTTTTATTTGTCAACTTAATATCAACACTTACCATGCTAGGATGTTCTCTTTCTCTTTTTCTCATAAAAAAAGATAAGATGATTGTGTTAATTAATATATACAAGCATAAAACTAACACCCTACTCTTGCATGAATTACGATTAAAATTGCAATAATATTTTTACTTTAACCCCAAGAAACCATCCTGAATTTACAAATTAAGAACTATCCACATTTATAAACATTAAAAAAAAAAAAATGAAAGCAAACTTCACTACAACACACACAAAAGAAACTCTGAATTAATTGATTAAAAACAATATAAATTTCTAAACACTAAAAAATAATTGGAATTAGAGGTAAAGTAGAACACTCACATGAAAATTAAACCGACTTTGACAGCAAGTTGCTATTACAAAATTCTTAGCCATAAAAAAAGCACATGGTTTTTAATACAAACTTGTGTATTCCCATTGTGGGAGGTTGAGGTAAGAATAATTGACACAAGAACATAAAATTGGAGGGCTAAAATCTTATCTAGAGCTGATGGAGAAGTGTTTGCTAAGTCAAGTCTGATATTTTTATGAACCGTTTTCTTTAGCTTTACAAGTCCATAAAAAATAAAAATAAAAAATAAAAGAAAGAGAGAGAAGCTCTGAAGAACTTGCGTAATTCTCCAACTGCCGGGCCTTCAGCCTAGTCCAGCTTAAGCCCATTCTCTTCTTTTTAACCTCACCCGAAAAAGAAAATCAAGCCCAATAACATTTAAAATTAAATAGGCTTTATTGTAAATTATAGCTAAAGTTTGGGTGATTTAGATTTTACACCCTAAAATTTTAAAATTTTAAATTTACTTTTTAAAATTTGGGAGTAATTGGATTTTATACCTCGATATTTCATAATTTGAATTTTACCCTCTAAAATTTGAGGGTATTTGGACTTTACAAGCTAAAGTTCGAAAGTGTTTAGATTTTACATCCTAAAGTTTTAGAATTTAAAGATGTAAAATCTAAACACTCTCAAATTTTTAAAGATAAAATCTAAATTCTAAAATTTTAAGATGTAAAATACTAAAATCTGAACACCCCAAATTTTAGAGGCATAGCTTGCAATTGAGCTAAATAAATAATAATAATAAAACCAAATTTTGTCAACAAATACCACGTTCACCTTAAACAAAACCAAAAAAAGAAAAAAAGAAAGAGTAATGTTGAGACCATCGAATTGGACACAATTTTATGTGTTTGCACCTGCTCTACTTATACACCTTTGTCAATCATAACTCGTCATGTGATGAGTTGTGACACAAAATTGTGCACGATGAGGTGGCATTACTAAAAAAAAAAAAAAAAAAACAACAACCAACCTCAGTGCGGGGGAATTTGCAGAGTAACGGTGTGAGGGGGTTGTATGTAGTAAGTTAAGCAACATTTGAAAGATTTAAGAAAACTAGCATCTCGAGTTTTAGAAACTCGAGATCCAATTAAAAAACGAGTTTTAGAAACTCGCTTTGCAGTCGCTGTGAATTGCTGACTGGGCTTGAAGTGCCACATAGATCTCGAGTCTATAAGACTCGAGTTCTTAAAAACAAAAACCGAGTCTTACAAACTCGATTTTTGTCGGACTTGATGAAACACAAAACCTGAAGAACGCAGCAAGAACAGAGACAAAGAGACTTGAAGAACGCAGCGATCTGATGACGAAGAACAGGAACCCATGGAAGAATAGGATGAAGAAGAACACAACGGAGTTTCGCCGCCGCTACCTCCGTCGCTCCTGGGACGGAAGAACACGATGAAGAAGAACACAACAGAGCTTCGCCGCCACTACCTCCATCGTTTCTGATTTGGGATTTCTGATTTGTTGTTCAGATTTGTTGTCCCTTCGTGTTTCTTTTGATTTGTTGGTTATTCCTTTGTGTTCCAGAGTGTTCCTCGTGTTTCTGTGTGTTTCTATTCCGGTGTTTTTCTGTTCTGGTGTTCTTCATGCTTCTGTTTTGGGGTGTGAAATCTCTTTATGGAACTCGTGTCTTTAAAACTCGAGTTCCACATAGGAAATTGAGTTTTAAAAACTCGAGTTCTACGTGAACTTTTCCTCCACCTCAGTTACCACCACATGTAAATCGAGACTTAAAAACTCGAGTTTTATATTGAAATTATACTCGAGTTTTAGACACTCGAGATGCTAGTTTTCCGCATTCTTTTACAACATGACAACTAACTAAATTTTTTAATATTTATTGTTATTTAGAAAAAAAATTCCCTCTGTGCTCGTCACTCACTCACACTTTTCTTCTTCTTTACAAAGATACGCAGACAGAGAGAGATAGAGAAAGAGAGAGAGAGCTGAAAATGGATAAAAATTTGATTGCTCGATCACTGTATCGCTCACTTTGCTCCAGATCTTATCATGTAGCCGCCGTCAGCCACACCCTGCTCCGCCACCACCACCAACACCACTTGGCTTCTCCTTCTCGAAGCCTCTTCAATCTCTCATCCCCATCTCCCAATCGCCTCCTCTCTGGTACTACTCTTCTCTTTCCTATTCCCAATCTACTTCCGATCAATCCCAAAACCCATTTCTCACTTTTCATCAATTTTTATATTTTTTTCGATGAAATCGCAAACTCTAAGAATTAGTCAAAACTTGGGTCTTTTTTTTTTAGGTGGAATCTTTTTATCTCGTCTTTGGGGTCTTAGGATTTGGTAAACAAATGTGTTGTACCTGGTATTATGTAATACATGATCCGTTATATGCAGGGGCGGAGCCAGGAATTTTCGTTTGGGGGGGCCAAGTTACAACACTAATATATTTATCAAGACAACCCCATACATACACATAAATACACATGTTTTTTTTATTATATACACACACTTTTTTATTTGATAAGTTATATATATACACACACCCAACAAAAAAAGAGCTTAATATTTTCAATCAAAATTATGTTTGATGGCTATCTTTCATCAAATTAATAAAATACATTTTCATAATTTTCATAGTGAAATTCTTAAAAAGTTTCATTTTCTATAAAAATTATCAAATTTTATACTAATGTAAGTAAAATTATTCAATTGAACTAATGTAATTTTCAAAAACAAGAATGATCCAAAACTTGGAGGAACAAATTAGGCTCCAAACATATTTGAAACTATTTTGCTTTGACCCATTATGTTGCAACTAAAGAGACATTTCATATGTAGTTTTAGTGACAATAATTTTTTAATGAGTCAATGACTTGTTAATCGCCACATAACAGGTTGAAAAAGATAAATTCAAATATGTTTGGTGTCAAACTTTTTCAAATATTTAACAGATATAAAAGCACATTTTACAATAAAAAATAGAATTGTGAAAAATAAGTTGTCTCTATAACTATTGGACCAATTTTTTTTTTTTTAAAGCATCATTGGACTAATTCAAATACTTAGGGGGGGCCAACTCTTATTTTTGTAGACTAAATTTTGAAAACATTAAAATAATTATATATATATTTAAAAAATTTTCAAAATTTTGGGGGGGCCATGGCCCCCCCACCCTTCAACATGGCTCCGCCCATGGTTATATGTCTTAGAATCTTGTCCTCAGTACATGGTGTTATGCAAGCACTTGAGCTTAGTGAAAAGCATGTCTGTGTAATTTGAAATGCTTAATGTTGATATGTTGTGTTTCGAAACCTGATCATGAGGTCATGGTGGTTCCTTCCTTTGCATTTATGATTTCAGTAAATGCTAGGGACACAACTTTTTTCATAAACTTGTTGAGGTTGTAAGTTGTGATCATTGTGATGTTATTCTTGCTCAATATGGACTTTAGCAGCTTATCTAATTCGCAAACATGAATGTATAGTGGCAAAACAATTACTGATTATAGGGTATGAAATCTATTTAAAGAGAGTAAGATAATCTAATTGTAAAGCTTCTCTTTTATTTATGGTTAAAATCCATTGCCTTAAGAAAAGAAGAGAGACAGAGAGAGTAGCTTTGAACTTTTAAGGCATCTTAACTATTCTAGAGCCTTTACGCCATGACCAGGATTTAGATGGAGATTTAGGTAGGGAGGAAGTAACACAGGCTATGTAATGGGTGTCTATCTTCAAGTGGTGGATCAGTTATATATCTTAGAATTTTGTCCTCAGTACTTGCACCTGAGCTTAGTGCAGAGCATTGTTATGTAATTTAACATGTCTAATGTTGTGGTTGGATTCCTTACCATGATTTCATTGTGGTCCATTTGCATCTATAATATCAGTAGTGCCAGAGGGACAACACTTTTCACAACTTGTTGAAGTGATAAGTTGTGATCAACACCATTGGCTCCTGTCAGAACATGATATTTCAGTAATTTGTGAAAATAGTTTTCACTAGAGTTATTTCAATAAGAGTTTGACATATTAGGGTAGATAGTTTGTAATCAGCCTTATGCTGTTTTGGTTATGAATTTTTTTGTGTTTGTGACTGTGTTTGTGCATGTACACTTGAACCTGTCAACAATAACATATTTTTAGACAGTAAAAACAATACGTATTTATGAGAGTGTGCCATAAAAATGGCCCCCAAGGCATGAGAAAATGTATGAACTTCATGAGCTAGGGCTGAGATGTGCCCTGTGAAAGTTCTATGATTGGAGCTTGGCCAAAACATGATAGTACTTTATTAAACTTCACAATAAATGGTTATAGATTGTATTATATGTGCCAGACTCGAACAATATTTTATAATGTGTAAGTAATATTGTCTTGATCGTGCTTGTGCTTCCTACTCAGCATGTGGACAGTTGAGCAGCAGTGTTTCCACACAGTTAGCTTAGTGGGTTAGCTTTTAGTTGGGCTTAGTGGGTTTGATATATGATTGTTATTGGATGGCTCTTATGTACTGAACTTCTCGTGGTGCAACTCCACAGATTGCATGTCTCCTTTTTCAGTGGGTATTGGAAGCAAGAGACTGTATAGTGAAGATGTAACTCACATGCCCACCATAAAAGACCCTGAGCTTCATAATGTTTTCAAGGATTTCTTGGCTGGAAATTGGGATCATCTTCCCGACGCTCTCATCCATGATGCAAAGGCAGCATTGTCTAAAAGCACTGATGACACAACTGGCAAAGAGATTGTGGCCAATGTTTTCCGTGCCGCTGAAGCAGTTGAGGAATTTTCTGGTATTCTTGTAAGTTTGAAGATGGAAATTGATGACAGTGTTGGGATAAGTGGGGAGGTAATGTAGTCTGTATGTTAAATTGAGGACTTTTTATCCTTCTGTCTCTCCAGTTCCTGTAGTTTGATGATCTGAGATTTTCTGTAGAATGTAAAGCCCATGTCAGATGAGCTTAAGAATGCCCTTCAGGCAGCTTTCAATCGCTACACTGCTTATTTGGATGCATTTGGGCCTGATGAGACCTATTTGCGGAAGAAAGTAGAGACAGAATTGGGAACAAAGATGATACACTTAAAGATGAGATGCAGTGGCCTGGATTCCGAGTGGGGAAAGGTAATCAAAATTTTTACAAATACCTTTGAGAGTTTGCTAAACTATTTTAGTTAGGCAATGCTTAGAGTAGATACTACTGACTTACATACTTCATGGAACTCATTTATTGTTGGGTGTGCCATAAAACACTTTATTGCAACACTGCCTATGTGAAGTAACATATACTATTTAATTTTGGTTCTTTGTAGTCTTGTAACATAAATAAAATTTTCTCCTAACTATTTGGGCTGACCTAGGAGGAGTATTGATGGCCAAGGATTGACCTGTCTGAAGAATAATTATTAATTTAACCGATAAACACCCCCTTTCCTCTCTCTTTTCAAAGAAGAAAGTGCATATAAATGATTCATCAGCCATGAGATTTCTAGCTTTTCTACTTTTGCATTTGCGGGATGTGGCATTGGCATATATCAGTCAAGCTCCATAACAAATATTTAGCTCATATACATAACATGTCAAAACTCTAGTGTGGCTCTTGTCCTATAAATGAGTTACTAATGCAATTTGGCTCTTTGATTGCAGGTTACGGTTCTTGGAACTTCAGGACTCTCTGGATCATACGTTGAACAAAGAGCTTAGACCCTTAGTTTCTGAGAGGTTTAATGTAATTGTGAGCATTATGTTTGGAATCATTTTTTTTTTTTAAGATTTGGAGACAGGCTATATTCTCTTCTTGAAAACCTTCATGGTTAGGGTTTAATGGCAGTTAAATAAGAGTGCTATTTGTCAACTACAAGGAAAGGAACATTGTGGCACCAAGTTTGTAATGTTTATGCTTTTGAGTTGACCCCGTGATGCTGTCAGTTCTATTTATTTTGACTGAAATGAGTTTGATCTATTTCATTTTGCTTCTGCTGACAACACTGATTAAATTAGGGACTCACTCCACATTTTTCCCGTGACTTAAATAGGAAAATTGTTCAGAAAAATAAGCTCTATGATTTTTTGAAATGTTCAAACTATCATTCCATCCTTAATATATACATGGCCATCTGTAATATTCTATGATCCTATGTTAATCTGTCACAAAGGTTCTTCGTGCTCTGATTGTCTGGTGCGACAAAATGAATAGCATGATACCATCCACAGCAATAAATCTTTTGTCATAACATGGTTTGATCTTATAGTCTTTTAGCTTTAAAAGGTAGTGCTGCAGAATTAGAAGCTACCTAATTCTTAAAGAAAATTTCTACATGTTTTCTACCTTACATAAAAGGACAAGCCAAAGCTGAAAAGTTGATAGATTTTGATTGATACATTTTATCTTGAATGCAGAAATTATGATGTTATTTTGGCTCATTTATGGACTTGAGCGGCTTATCTAATTTCCAAATACGAATGTATGGTGGAAAAAACTGAAAAATGGCATGCTCACTTCTAAAGTTAGGAAAGCAATGAGTATCAAGGTTGAAAACAAAATTTATTCTTCTGAAATTGTTGTCTTCCATAACTACTGGCCAGTGCTTGGTCGGCCTATTGATCTCTCACATTATTATACATAAATAGCCACCTCCTGCCCCCCGGGCTGGGGCGGCGGAAAACTCTTGAAGTAATGACTATCAAATGCTTCCCTCTGGGTTGAAGCACTGATGATACAGTATGAAATCTATTTAAAGAGAGTAATTACATCTAGAGTGTAAATCTTCCCTTTTATTTGATCACTTTTTTAAATCCGTGGACTGAAGAAAAAGAAGAGAGACATATAGATTAACTTAGAACTTTTTAAGGCATCTGAACTTTTCTGGAGCCTTTACGCCATTTCCAGGATTCAGATGGAGATTTAGGCAGGGGAGGAAGTAACACAGCCTTACGGCACAGACCAAATGGCCACCCCTCACAGTGGCACAACTCTCTGATTATTGATCGCCTCCAAAATTCTTGAAAATCAAGGCCATTCAAGCTGGAACTGCGGGAAAAGTTGGACTTGATGGAATAATATGCTTCCCTACTCAAAGCACTTGAGCAGCAAGAGAGACAACTTCCAACAGTCACAAATTCTTCCATGTCATCATCTTCATCATCAAAACCCTCCTTTCTTTGTCCTCCGTTTGGAGTCATGTACAATTCTCCAGTCATAGGAGAGTAAACCCAGGAAAAGCTATCTGTCAAGGTGCTATGCCTGCGCTTCAACTTTTCCATGGCTTTACTTCTAATAGCCGAAACAACAACCTGAGGAAAGATCAAACACAATAACAATAACCCAAGAACATGTTAGTTTGGTAGGAAAAGAAATTACCAATAGTTGATACAAAATATACATATGCATATATGTTAATAGTATTTTACTTCATGTTCTTCATTAAAATCACTTGTTGTATACTCCTCGTCCAAGCTTGAAGTCGAAAGCCGTCTACCAAAAATATGGCAGTTGGAAAATTTGTCCTTCAAAGTTGCGGTGAGGAATTTGCATCTCTTGGAAGAGTTTGGTGGTGACTCTTCATGATAAAAGACACTCATGGTGGAGGACTAGTTGGGTAGAATTTTTGTGGACATGAAAATATATACACAACTAAAAGCTTTATTTAATCCACAACTGCATTGAGTTTCAAGTTGACAATGCTTTTCTGATAGTGGCCTTGCAGCTTATTGAAAATACTGCTTTGCATCCTTTGGGGTAAAGACAAAGTCACAAAGGGTAAACAAGCATAGGACATTCTAACAAAACACACTATAGAGTCCCCATTTGAGATTCTAGCATGCTGCTTTGACCATGACTATTATCTCAAAAATTAAGGACCCTAGAATTCTTTAAAAATATATATATATATACAATCATAGTTTTTGATGTTTCAATTTAACCTTAATAGCTAGTGAACTAGGACATGATACCTAAACACAAAAGCTGTTGAACAAATTTGCTAAGAATTACACTCCTATGTAACTTGCTTTAGGGGGAAAAAGTGACTAATAACAAAGAAACAAATTATTGGGCATTAGGGGCCCCCATCTCAGTATCACATTCCAACCAAAAATTATTACCTGACTTAAGAAGAAATCCAATTATACATAATGAGAAAAAGAAAATACTTTAGAAGAAACTTTCAATCCAATCCTCAAGAATTGGATATAAAAGTGACGTTTTTTATTGAGATTTTTCGTGGATCAAGACCAAGATCTGGTCACGTCGAAACTATTTGGCAACTAATCCGATTTGATAGCATTATTTATTGCTCCATTTATAACGTTCAGACTTTCAAAATCATGTCATTAATGCCACACAACATAATAAATCAGGGTAGGTTCGATAAACGAAATGAACAGAATTTATTTCAACAACATTGTAACAGAAAATTTATTTCTAACGGCCATTTTGTGTGACTTTTTCTTTTTTTGTTTTCCCATTTCAAACCTTTTATTATGGAAGAAGCCTAGTGGGATGGGAAAACACGCACCACCCACCAAGATGTCGATGGAAAGGTATTAATAAGTGGCCATATCCTACGGTAGGGCTTTTTCTGGGGAGATCAAAATGCTAATATACTATACAGAGTAATTAAGGTCCTTTGATACAACTTATTGGCGGAAAATTATTGTGTACTTCCGGAGTATCATAAATATGTACTTCCTCCTCTTACATGAATGGTGGGTCTCACTAATTAAATTCATGGTGGGACCCACCATTCATGTGAGATGAGAGAGTACATATTTATGGTACTCCAAGAGTACCTAATAATTTTCCCTGATTGACATTGTAAGGACACGATTTGGAGCGACCCAAGAACGATACTGGGTTCGCACGTAAATAGACCCTCACAATATCATTTATAGAGCGTGGGTTTGAAAGGGTAGGCCTTGATCACGAGACGGCGGTTTTCCGGGGCGTTCATGCATAAATAAAACGTGTACATACATAGATAGGTCGTGCACGCTCTGGGAGTCTTCCTCCTAAAGGTGGGCTGGGAGGCTCTAGTTTTGGCCATTTTTTCCAGCCTCTTCTAAGGGTTGCTTACTTCTCCTTTTATTCTGGCCCGTGTTCCTTATCCTTCGTCCACGTGTAGGGTCGGCTTTTCAGGACTGATACTTGTCCCATCAGCCCATACTCAAAGTCGTTGGAGGTAGTTGTAAAAGCTGGGGAGTATGGCTCTGTCAGGTGCACAGTATTGAATGGCAGTAAGGGCAGCTTTCCCTGGTTGTTGCACTTTCCAACGTACCCTTTCTTATTGACTTAGATATTTTAGATTTTGTTCCAGCTGTTATTGTACCGTTTTTACCCTTTTCTTTTGGTAAGACTTTGGACATGCCGAGGACTGAATCGTCCTCAGCTGTGTCCCAAGGCCATTTCACACCTACACTACCGAGCCTGGGCTATAATCTTCCTCAACTCGGACCTTGGGCCCCGACGAATGGATGAGCCAGGACCACAGCTTACTGGGCCCCACAGACATATTTTGATATTTTCAATGCAGACATTTAGCATATGTTTAGTAATTATTTTTTCTCATTATTTTCTGTTTTCAAAAATAATTTTCTATTTTTGAAACTAAAAAACTTGTTTGGCAACTTAAAATGGACAGAAAACAAAAACAGTTCTCAAAACTCAATTTATGAAGAAAACAAAAAACATGCAAAATGTTGTTTTCAGTATCTAGTTTTCAAAAGTCAAAGAAAACACGCATTTGATTTAATGAATCTGTCTCATTTAATGAGTTAGCATTAGAATTCAAATCCTAATAACAACAGTTTTTTTTTTTCTTCAAAAAACTATATTTTTTTTTTTTAATTTAAACTAACCAAACATGTTTTTGATTTCAAAAATACAAGAAATTTGTTTTTTCTTTATATTCCTAAAAACAAGTTTTTAAAAATAGAAAATAAAAAGTTGTTATCAAACATAACATTAATGTTCAAATCTCTTCTTTCTCAGCTATTCGATGTATCCAAAAAAATAAATTGAGATAGAATAATTTGTTAAACTTGATCTTTAAGTAGGTTATTAGCGAAAAGCTAAAATAGAAAATTGATATAAGCTTTAGGAAGGTCGTTTAGTAGTTATATTATAATGGAAGAGACACATTGATATGCTTTAGTAGTCATAATACAAATATCAATTTAAAGCATAATTCTTGTATGCGCGGCACATAAGATACCATGAAATGATGTCAAAAATACTTTCTTTGGCAAAAAAAGTGAGGGTGCATTTTAAAAAGCACATTTAGAACTTTCACCTAAAACAGTGGTCTAGTAAACCACCAATTTGACGATGGAAAGGTATTAATAAGTGGCCATATCTTATGATAGGGCTTTATTTGGGAGACCAACTTTCACCTAAAACATCTTATCAAAAAAAACTTTCACCTAAAACAGTGGTCTAGTAAACCACCAATTTGACGATGGAAAGGTATTAATAAGTGGCCATATCTTATGGTAGGGCTTTATTTGGGAGACTAAAATGCTAATCTACTATTTACAGTATTTAAGGCAAAATAGATAAGACACTTTAGCTCAACTAGTTGGTATGTTTTAGTATTTCAATAAAGACATTCAATGTTCAAATTTCCTCACTTTCAACTGTCGATGTATACCAAAAAAATTGAGGCAGAATAATTTGTTAAATCTGTATATTAACCCACACACAATAATGTAATTTTGGATTTTTTTAAAAAAAAATGATATAGGTTTTAAGTAAGTTAATAGTGAAAAGTTGAAAATGTGAGAGATCATAATGGAAGAGACACATTGATATCCTTTTGATAGTTTAAGGATGTAAATTGTAATTTCCAAAGTACAAATATCAATTTAGAAATGATGTCAAAAATACTTTCTTTGGCAAAAAAGTGAGGGAGGGTGCATTTTCAAAAGCACATTTAGAACTTCCCACTAAAATAAAATAAAATAATAATATAAAAAAAAGCAGTGGTCGAGATCTAGTAAACCGCCAATTAAATAGAGGCATCGTTCTATTGTCATTAGACCCAAATTTTCTAGTAACTGAAACAATCATCCTCGACAAAATCTTACTGAATTCTTTAATTTCTTATCTTTTAACCTACACAGAACCGATTTCCAGGTTTTTGGGAATAGTGAAAATTGAGAGAGCCAGTGACCCAGTAGGACTAGCAAATCAAACTCATATACATGGATCAATTGAGGTCATCTCTTTCATTTTCAACTTTCAGGCCTCTAAAGATAGCCTGAACTTCCTCAAAGCAGTATAATATTCACTTTTTCCAGGATATTATTCAGCTCTACCAAACAATTAAAATGATTGAACTGCTTGCATTGAAACAAAGTGTGAGGCATGAAATTAAGCCTACCATCGATTATATCTACTATGCACCTTAAACAGCTTGACTGCATGAGCAATTTTAGGAACACGATTTTTTATTTTTTTAGGTATGACTGAAATAACATCATTTTCATATGGATGTAACATTGACATCACTTTTATTATGCACAAATCACAACAAACCACGTCAACATTTATGAAAAAACGTTGTGTCCCTGTTCTTATTGTTTTTCTGGAGATTGGGTACTGTTGTGAAAGATGTATCAAAAGTTCAAAACAAAAGAATGCAAGAAACCGTACAATACAATCTGAGTTGCCTTAAGTTACCTATCAAAAAAATAAAACAAAAATCTGAGTTGCCAAATTGTTTCAGTACAACGACCAAGTATATATGTGGGAATTCGTACACAATCAACATAACATACAAATTTTTTACACACCTAACCGACAATACATGGCCACATAAAGAAAAGTTTGTCAAGCTGACATGCTGTCTGATTCTGATGTCCACCAAAGCAGCAAAACCTGCCTTCCCAGTGCCCACTAGCAACTTAAACGCAAGTGAACAAACCATATCCACAAGCAATTAGATCCTGCAGCATTGTGTTAAGGGCATATCTACTAGCAATTAGATCCTGCAGCATTTTGTTATGAGCACTCCCTCATGTTTCTTCCATTATTGAACCAGCAAGTGGTCTCCAATCAATTGCACAGGTTTTTAATAAAAAGATCTGCAGCCAACATCTGTAATTTATCAAGTTCATAAAAACAAAAACAAAAACAAAAACAAAAACGGTCACTCCAGGCAGAGACAAATTGAAAAGGGCAAAGGCTGACTAACACACAAATTCAAGAAACAAGGAAATGAGAAACAAATAAAATGCTGAAGCTTTAATATATGTTCATAGTTAGATTAGAGAAACATCTCATATAATATCAAGCAGTCTTCCGATCAAAGTAACATTGAAAAATAAAAACCTTATACCAGGATTTTGTAGTATAAAGTTTAACATATAATCCGGTTGGAATATTTCTTGAGTTCCTAAAATGATAGAGACAATGACTTTAGCTTAATAATAACTGAAGTCCAGGTTAATTATTAATATTGGGAGATCAAAAGTGCCTCTTAAAGTTCTCTCCATTTTAATTTCAAGCACATTGATTCACTGAATTACTAATGTTCAAATTGTTTAATAGAATATACCTCACTATTTTAGAATTATGGAAGCATATTAAAGACCTCAATTTGCAAGATTATACAATAATACATAAGATTAATGGATACAAACCTTTATTTCTATGCATTGCTTTCCTTGTTTTTAACATAATACAGGAAGGTTATAGAGGCAGTGGGAAGTATAAAACGTTTGGACCTGATTAGCTCTTGGAAAGGGTAGAGTAAAAGAAAAGGAAATTGTTGAATTGCTTAAGAAAATAGATTCCTTGCTTAAGCTTTTCTTTACTTTTTCTTTCCACTTCCTTCACCTTTCCTAATATCCAAATAGAGTGTAAACATCACCGTGGGGCATGAAGAGAAAATCAGAACAATCAAGCAAAAAAATAAACTTTTAGTTCTTGTACTCATTACCAGTTCAAAGAGATATGTTATACAACATCATTAAATTAACAAAAAAATGTATAAAAATCACAAATTTAAAAGTATAAAAAAAAGTACCTAGCAGTTCAAATGGGAGACTTGTAGAGTTGCTGAGATGTAAGAGCAATGAGAGACTGAAGCTTAGCAACGGCATTAGTCTTATCAGGTGGGCATTTAGAGAGAGAAATGTTCAAAGAGTAAAGAGCCTCATCAAGCTTGCCAGCAGCCAAGGCTGCACATCCTGCTCTGTAAGCTTCATCCGCCAGTCGGGCATCATACAGAGGCCTTGGACTTGAATCCAAGCTCGTATTATTTAATAAAGAAGAAGAAGAAGAAGAAGAAGAAGAAGAAGATGATGATGAAGAAAAAGATGAAGATGGGGACTCAAGCCTAGCAGTAGCACGAGCATACTCAAGCTTAGAAATGGCTATATCAATCTCTGCCATGAGAGCCTCAGGTGCTGCTGGAATAACCTTAACCCCATCAAAAACACTCCACCTGTGGTTTTGTTCTCCAGAACCCATCTCAATTTTTTTTCTTGACTATGATTGCCAATACTACAACAACAACAACAACCAATCCTAAGTCCCTAAGTCCCAAAATTTAGGGGTTGGCTATAAATCCTCAAAAGACTAGTTAGAGTCGACCACATGTATTCAAAAAATGGATTACAATACTCCCAACATATTAGCACAAAATAATTTGACTATCCATCTTGGTAAATTTTGCATGTGAATAGACAAAATTTGAGCTTAAACAAACTAGACCCAGAACTTGTTCCCAATGAATACCCAGATGTATGTGACACAAACCCAAATCAAACCTAAAGATAATCGCCAATATCAGCCCTGAAAGCTTCAATTTTGAACAGAGAATCACACTCTATTAATTAAAAAACTACAGATTTTCATGGGCTTTGAGTTGAGAAGGAACAAAATGTATGAAGAAAACGAAAGATTGGAAATGGTCCCAATTTATTTGTTACCCAGAAAAGATAACTCTCTCTCGGTCTCTGATCCAACCTTGGCATTCAATTCCCAATTAGAAAAATATAGAATGAACTCTAATTTTGTGTTTCTTCGAAATAGATGAATAAGAAAAATTGTTACCTCGGGAGTCAACAGCAAGCAAGCGTCCAAGGTTTCATGAATACATACAGAAGTATATGCAAATATCCTGGCTCTGTGCCTTGTCGATCGCTTAAATTGAATATCATTGAAAGATAGGATAAGTTCATAAGGACTTATTAGTCCATTCTTCAACATACTACTATTAAGATCTCTATCTCTATCCAGACTCCTATGATCTCTTATCAGTAAAAAAAGAAAAAAAAAAGAGAGAAAGTCTGATAGACAATTCTACTTGGATTTTGGAGTATTGGACAGAAAAATAAGATTTTTTTTTTTTTTTTGAGTCAAGAAGTTTTAGGCTTAAAGCATTCTGGGAGCATCCCCGTGGAGCCATAAATTTAGCATTTTGGCATGGGGGTGTCCAACAAAAACCATGACCCAACCCACTCGCCCAATCCGTTCAATCGGGCCCAAGAACCGGCCGACCTGACACTGGTGATAGTCGGCGGTGGGTCTCCACCTCCAGAACCCGAAAACAACGGGTCGGTTAGCAGGTTTTCTCTCCAAAACCCGAAGAAACCCGACCGAACCGAGATATGAAGCATTTCCCGGCAAAGTTTTTTAGATCCAGCGAGATCTCAGCCATTTCCGATGAGATCTCAGCTAGATCCATAGAATCTCCATCGGATTTGGCGAGATCTCACTGAATCTGATGAGATTTTGCCAAATCCGGCGAAAATATCATCGAGATTTCGCCGTTAACTCGTTGAATTTCGGCCGATTTTCAGATCTCCAACTCCGACCGAATTGACTGCTATCCGTTGAAGGTCGGATCCGCCCAATCCGATCAACCACTTCAGTCGACAGCGGGTTGAAATTCTGACCATCTGATCTGGTCGGGTCGGTTCCGAGTTGGGCATAAACTCGACCCAGACCAACTCGTGGATAATCTTAATTTGGCACCACAAAAGGTACTTTATCTATTTTATCACCTTACTTTACAAAATACCCAACATCAGTTGTTTTATTTTAACTTTCAACATAATAAAATAACATAATAAAATAATATATCTACTACAATAAACAACAACCACCACCATCAACAAAATAAAATAATATAACTTTTAATAATTTTTTTTTACCTTTTTTTTTTAGAATACTAAATATTTTTAACACACAGACACGGGGAGAGGGGAGAAAGTCTTAAAGAAACTTATAGTGGTGTATATCCAAAATGGCCTAACTCTTGAATATACAGCACATGCTTTAAACCTCTTTAACTCACACTCATTTTCCAATATGTGATTAACTCACTATTTTTTCTTTTGAGAATACTAAATATTTTTAACACACACACAGAGATTTTTTTTACCTTCTTAGTTACACTGCACAACCATCTTTGGCTATGCACTATTAGCTCAAAAGCCAAATTTTTTGGCTTTCCCTCCACCATTACAACATACTTTTTAGTATTGATGGTGCTAAATAGCAATATGGTTTTTTAGCACCACCAATTCTAATGCTCCATAATATAAGTGGGTGAGGCTTGTTTAGTGAGCCCAGTCTACCAAGTCAGTCCAGATAAAATGCCACCATAATTAGTTTTGTTTTCGGGCCAGATTAACGAGCACCCTTAGTTCATTTGTTAATGGATTATTTTAAAGAAGTTTTAATACCGCTTTCATGAAAGGGCAAAACTTAGGTACAATACCTTAACTACAGTTCCTTAAGTTCCCCTCTTAAAAATATAAAAAGCTTGTATGTGCAAGTTAGATTTGAGCTTATATGGGAGATAAAATAAGTTATCTAACAATACATCTGCATGAAAAAGCTTATGAGTGATAAAGGTACAAGCTTTGACATCACAAAAATTAAAGAAAAAGAAAGTGATTGCAAGAATGTAAAATGTCAAATAAGAAATGGATGAAAAACCATGGTTTGAACATTTTTTGCTCTGTTCAGCTTGGTATTATGTGGAAAGAAAAGGTAACTCTTGTACAATAAGGGTGTTCTTCCTTAAAAGAGAGACCTTGTTTTCTGTCTTCCTATCTTTTCAACTTTCTACCCTTTTCTCAAAAGATCTACTTGGGTTCTTACTCTAAAAGTTCAGCTGCATGTTCCTCTTATAATCTGAGGAATATGGCTAAGTACAAAGATAGGTGTCAAATCATCATTTTCTTGTTTTTGGACCTTTTCACAGCTAGGGTACTATTTGGTGACTAGAGGAGAGAGAATGCGCCAACATGGCATTGTGGCATGTGGGTAGGTGACTCTGCCACTGCCTAGGAAACAACTCTTGGACAATGAGAGGAACATTAGGAGTACTGTAAGTAATACACGTGTGTCTGAAGTGGTCCAACATGCATTCAGCCAATAAGGGGTGTTCTCATAGCTGCTGACCTTAGAAAGTCACTATCTCCCTTTTTGTGAGTGCTTAAGTACCATGTCAAGTGCTTATCTTACTTCCTTCCCAAGACAATCATGCATTTGGCACAGGCTGAGGATAGAACTTTGTAGCCAACGTTTCCTCTTCCTTTACTCACAGCCACTTCACGTGTAGGGTCCAAATTCAACCACATAGACATTCCCCCATGTCTTGGTTGGTGGAATGTACAAAGCTGTAAATAAGTTAATTTTTTTCCCCTAAAATGTTTCTAAAAATAATTTTTAAACTAATGTCTTTAGAACATCCATTAACTTCTCCCTTTGTTTTATGAGTGTCCCGTTTTCATCCCCTTTTTATAATAGAAAAAAATTATAAGAAAAATCAAGATTATATCGGGAAAAAAATTTGATCATCCTTAATAATGTAGTGAAAGAGCTTTCTCAAAAGAAAAAATGTGATAGAGAAACGATCTTTTTGGGAAAGGTAATAAAATATGTATAGAGGGGTAGGGCAAGCAAAATCAGTTCCCGCAAAAAATAGCCACACTAGGGGATCAACAATACTGTTCCGGTCAGGGTGGGATAGTGCCACGCACATTTGAGACTATGGGTTTCTCTAGTTTCTATGGTAAATAACTAGTTAGCCAATTAGTCTAACTGAGCTGCAAAAAACGTATACTTCTAAGGCTGCATTTTTTGGCCTTGTAGATTAACCAAAAAGTAACAGCATCACCAAATAATAGTTCAGTGGGGGAAAAAATGTCCACAAGCAGATCTTACAGGTATACGCACATGTATAATTGATGGTATACATTATGTGCATAAGAAAATACCAATAACATACTCTCTTTTTATTTTAATAATTAGATAATTGGGGGAGGGGGGATTCGAACTCTTGATGTCACTGTTGGATATGCCATTAGGCGCCAACCAGTTAAATTACAAGGCCCCTGACCAATAACATACTCTATTATGTCAACAAGACAACAACCATGTCCAGAAAATAATGTCAAGATTCTGGAAATTTTTCATTGTCTTCTTAATAGCATATAGTGGCAATTTTAGTGTATCTTACCCAACTGCTCCAACTGATTGCCTAGAAGACATTGAAGGAAATTATGACATGGAAATCAAGCACTACGCAATCAAACAAGTGCCAATGACAACAACAATCATAGATGATCATCAATTGAAAGAATAATATCTGAATTGATCAATACACGAACTTTCAAAGAACAAGACCCACAAGGAAGAACCACTGATGCGGGTGAAGCATCCAGCGTCTGTAATAAAATCTTATTCCCATCTCTCAACAATGAATATCCCATTTTACCCAATTCCAGGGAATCAACAAAGAAGTAATCACCACATCGACATTGGTAAAAGAGCTCCATTGCTTCACCAGTATCTTCAACCGTCATATCCTCCAAGCTGATATCATCTGCAACTACAGTATCCTGTCTTGAAGCTTGCAATTCACTATCATAAATAGCTCGTGAATTCGAATTGCTGAGGATTTCCCAAGCTCTCTGTACCTTCAAAAATCTTTCCCTTAACTCATGGTCAGGGCTGGTTGTCTCAGATTTCTTCTGTAATTTATCAGGATGGTAATTTAGGATGGCAGATCGGTAGCTTGTGCGAATTTCATCATAGCTTGCATCCTCCTTCACAGATAGAACATCGTAGTGAGTTTCCAGAATGGAGTTCTCACCAAGAAGCATGGTTGGAACTTGCTTGCTATCAGATATCTTACACTGCAACTGCAATGAAAAGATTTTATTAAATTATATTTACTTGTGATATAAGAAGCATAGCAATAGCAAATAGTTTCTAGATCGAGCACTAATAAGAACAGCTGAATTTAGAAATTTATGCACCACTCAGTGGCCAAAATAAATTCCATATAAGCTTGGGAAATGGGAATCTTCTGAAATTCAGGGAGTCTTGCCTTAGCAAGGTTTTCAATTATTTCCCCAACCACTTCAGTTTAATGAGAGGCTTCAGCTATCAACCATAGTATCTTTCTATATGAGAGTACCACAAAGTCCAACTTATTGACCATAAAGCATGGTAAATATGTACAACCAAGACTGAAAGCCATAAGCCTAACATAACATTGGGCGAAATATTCTGGTTGACACAGTTAAGAAAGATGTTACTACCCAACTGCAGGCATAATGATTAAAATTTTTATCGATAATTACACACACACCCAGTGGATCTTGAACCCACACTCACCTACACCTTGTTCTTACAAAGAGAGGAGATGCCATTTTAAGCTACGCTTCATTACTATTACAGCACATATGATGATTATTTATAAGGCTTTTCTATCATTTTTGTGCAATTCATCCTCCTCCGTTGTTAAATACTCTCAAGTCTCATCGCTGAAGCAGCCACTTGCGTGCAAAGTGGTCCTAGATAAAGGCTTCAACTGATCCTTATACAAGTAACTTAATTAAGCTAGTTATATAGATGCAAACAAGGGTCTTTTAACACAATGATCCACGCAGCTTAAATTAGCAAAGATCATAAATGTTGCAATCCACAACCTGTCTCAATATCTAATAGTAATACAATAGATACCCAAACTTATGCAAAGGGCAACATCGAAAACACACCAATTACACGAGTAAAACTTAGATACAGTTCTTTCGATACCGTTATACATTAAGTTCCCCAATTAAATTCAACCATGTGATAGTATTGAGTATTGACCAATAAACAACCTTGTTGAATTTGATTGTCTTTGGAAAAGACACCATTTTTTTTTTTTTTTTGTATTTCAACCGGAGAACCTAAGGTACAACACCGCATCCAAGCAACTGTATCAAAGCTTTTGCCTATTACACAATGTCATTGAAAGGCGGCAACATAGTTTCTTTCTAGTCCTAAAAACGCATTTTTCCCCTTTCACTCTATCTATTTTACTCAACATCTGCTACCTTCAATCAATGATTTCCACATAACAAAAACATTCCGAGACTCAAGCTTTCTACCAGTGCATATTTTAGATTCTCATATAGATCCTAGCACAAGTAGCATCCTAAAAAATCAATAGCAGACTAGGCCTACAAGGTACAAACTATATATATAACCGGGTTGCACAACCAGAGGAAACAAGTGTAATACCTGAGATGGGAGGAGGAAGGAACGGCGAGGCTGTGCGAGCGGCGTGAGGCAGGAGGCCACCGTCTCCAGCGGAGGAAGGCGGCAAGGGTTAGGGTCCGTTCAATCGCTCTCTCTCTCTCTCTCTCTCTCTGGCACTTGTCCTCTAATTAGGGATTTGATCCACCGTTATTCTATTTTTTGTCTTCAATTTCTCAATTTCCCTCTTTGTGCTTCTGTATGGATTGGATTTCCTGCTTGCTTGCTTGCTTGCGAACCTAACCTGATATTGTAAAAAAACTGTAACTTTTTTTTTATTTTTTTTTAATTAAAGAATACTAAGTATTTATAACATACACGGAGAAGGGGAGAAAGGTTTTAAACGCCTTTAACTCACACTTAGGAGTGTTCACCAAACCGCAAAAATCACACCAAAACCGTCCTTAAAATGGCATAACCCCACCACACCGCATGGTGCAGTGCGGTTTGCAGTTTTATAATAAGAAAACCGTGCAAACCGCACCGCACCTCACCCTCTCTATATATTAACATATTTATTTATTTTTAATATTATATATATTATTAATAGTTTAATAACCCTAGTTTTCAAAAAAAAAAAGTTTAATAACCCTAGGAAGTGTTGACTAGAAAAGCCAACCCAAAATAAAGAGAAATTAGTTCAATAATTAAAAACTTGGCCCAAAAAAAAGGAAAAATTAGTTTTGGGCTGAGTAGGAAAAACCCAAAATTTGAAAAATATACCGACTTCAAACCACATCTTGTACATAGTATCACACATGTGACCGTAAAAATGAGGTGCGGTGCGGTTATGGTTTTGGCTAAACTCTAAACCGCACCACACCGCACATGTGACCGCAAAAATAAGGTGCAGTGCAGTTATGGTTTTAGCTAAACCGCACCGCAAAGTGCGGTGCTAAAAATGGCCTAAAACCGCATGGCACCGCACTGCGAACACCCTTACTCACACTTATTTTTCAATGTGGGATTAACCCACTGTTTTTTATTTTGAGAATACTAAGTATTTATAACACACACGGGGAGAGGGGAGAAGGTCTTAAAGAAACTTAAAGTGGTGTATATCCAAAATGGCCTAACTCTTGGATATACAACACAGACTTTAAACCGCCTTAATGAAAAAACACATTTGAAACTTGAAATTTGAGGGACTAAAAATAAAAAGAGCTAGGAAAAGAGTTTGATAAAATATTTAAATGTGGGTATACTTGGGTGTGTATGGATTGGTTTAGGTTATGTTAAAGGTGTTTTTTTAATCCAATCCAACAAGTGGATTGATTGAGAATTCTCTAACCCAACACAATTTATGATAACTTTAAAAATAATCCAATATTTAGGGCCCATTTAGTACGTGTGTTTAAATAATAATTTTCAATTTTTTTGAAAATATGTGTGGGTAAAAAAGTGTGTGAAAATACATATAATATTGTTTAAAAATTGAAAACAAGTGTTTAAATACATGTACCAAACAGGCTCTTATTTATTTATTTTTAAACTAATAAACCCGAGCCGTATGTTCGAGTTGGGTTGGTTCCAAAATAAAAAAAAGTTCAGGTTCAGTCTTGTGGTCCAATTGAGGCTATTTTATCATGTCTAATAAAATATTGGATTTTTATATTGAAGTTGATTGTTTAACAAATTATTATAATTACACAATTGATAATAATATTTCAATTTTATCAAACTAAGTATCAAACTTAGTAACTTTGTAAACAAGAATTCTAATTTACACCTAGTCTCCTAGAGGATCATTATGGTTTTTTTTTTTTTTTTTCTAGTTGATGAACAACACTTTATATTCACAATTAATTTTTTTCTTAATAACACAAAATTTTAATTACTTTTTTCTTTTCTCTTAAAAAGTTTCTAAAAATATTTTCTAAACCAATGCCCTAAGGTCATCTATTAACTTTTTCTTTATTTAAAATAGACATTGTTTTAGCTTTATTATTTACGAAGGCATTGTTGTGATTCCAAAATAGGTATATGAAAGCCTCGCTTTTTTTCTTCTTCTTTTTTCCTTTTTTTTTTTTTTTTTCTGAGAAACATATGAAAGCCTAGGTGATTCCAAAAGGTCAAAAACATTATGTTCCCACCATTTCACCCAACCTTTTTAGGTTGGTCCTATTTATGGACTTTAGCATTTTAATTCTCCTTTTTTTTCCATGTAACATTTACAAGGCAATAACCTGAAAAACTTGCTTTCTTTGTAAACAACAGTTTTAGACCATCCTAAATGTTTTTTTTTTTTTTTTTTTTTTTAAATATTAAATATCGTAAATGATTATTATCATATTGCTATGTATATGCACCTAATTAAATTGTGCTAAATACTTAAATAAATTATTTTCCTTTTTGGTCTAAAGACTTTCATCTATATAATTTAGGTAAGTTCATGTAGTTCTTATCATAACAATCTCATATTTAAGCAAATCAACTCCCAGAAGAAAAGCCAACCAAACACACTTAAATTGCAGCCCACAGACCTCATCTGATATTTGTATACTACAGTGGCTTACCTATGTAGCAAGTGGTTACTCTTGTCAGTCACACAGAGAGAAACAGCATTAAACAGTGACAAGGTATTCACATGCCCATGATGGTAAATTATTTCCATAGATTACTTCACATTCCAACTACAATGAATCATTTTGCAGATCAATGGAATCCACAAAGAAAGCGTTTTTCACCGTCTAACTGATGTCACCTTGCCTTTAGCACCAGAAGACGAACGCACTCGAGTGTTACAAGAATTGACTGATGAAACAAAAATGAGACTGTACCATCCCCACTCACACTGCCCTCATCTCTTCTCCCTATTTCCTCTTTTGTTCCGCAAATACAACATATAAGGAGCGGATAGCTTCTTGTGTGCATGTTATAGTAACACAACAAAGTTAAGCTGCAGCTCGCATTTCATACCATGTCAGCCAAATAATGTTGGTCAATCCGATCAGGCAGTGATGACACCAGAAACCCATGGTACAACAAAGGGTGCAGTTGGGTGTGAATTTCTATATGAGTCAGGATACTTGTCCTTAAAATTCAGTCTGGGCTTTTCCGCCTGTGTTTTGAGAAAGTAAAAACAAGAATATTAGACTAGACTGAATCAGGAAGAAACTCAATATCACTGAGCAAATAAGTGCCAAGATAACAAAGAAATAGCCCGATACTCACAGATTTGAGCCAGCACTCTTGATGTTTGTGTTGATAGATATCTGGAGAATGACAACCATCCTCAGTCGGGCAATAAACCCAAATGTTACATTTCTTTTCACCTGGCTTGGCATGTTTAGCATGATCCAAGCAAGCTTGACAGCAGTCAGCTGCACTTTCTTTATGGTGGGTAAGGCCCCATCTAACGGCTGCACCATCGTAATCCGTATGAAGTTGAGCATGGCATTCCGTTGGTATTGGCCTGCCAGGTAAAATTTGATCCTCTGGAGAAGAAAGTATACCTTTGTCAATGATATTATAGATCTCCACCCGACCAAAAATGTGTACATTACACTTCTTAAATCTAGCATACAACGAAAACTGGGTTTTTTTGGTGTGAGAGAGAGGGAATGGGGGGATTGAGAGGGACAGAGAATAAATTACCTAAATCTTCTACACCCTCAGGTTTATCATCATGCTCCTTGTTAATAACTTCACCAGGTATCCAAAGGCCAATTCCTTCAGATAGCACTGCCCAATCAGACTCCAAGGCTCTTACTATCATCCCTATGAAAAAGCAGTTCAGACTATTAGCCGTCGGTCAAACAACGATTTACCAGTGTTTAAAGGCTCAAGCATGGGGGATCTTTTTATGTTTTTTCCATACAAATAGAATCAAATACCAAAGAATACAGCCTTTGAAAGCAAAGACAATACCCGCTTCCTCATATTGGATAGTTGGATTCAAAGTCCCTTTGTTAAGGGTTAACTGCTTAGCTTCTTCTAGTTTTTCCCTCCGCCAACTTTCAACTGCTTCTGTTTATTTAAAAAAACAATATCGACAAGATAAATAGCAAGAATGAGCCAATAATAGACAGACTCAAATAATTAATCATCACAGAACTCTGAGGAATTTAAAAAAATTATTATTTAGCTTATTACATAATGAATTTTGGTTATCTACATTACCAGCAGCTAAAAAGTTCTTCCAAGAGAAAGTAGGACCACCCTTTGGTAAATGTAAAAATCTGTATGTTCCTTAGGTTATAGTTTTAGAAGGGATCAAAACTGTGCACTCTTGGGGGAAAAAGTTATTGAGATAGAGGAGGAAGCAATATAGTTATAATTTGGTAAAAGTAGGGTTCCCTATGCAGGTCTGAACTTCATTGTTTAACTGCAAATGCTGTGATATAAAGGTAACATACAGGTGATTTTCACACTTACTCATAAGAAACAATAGCTTCTGACGCTTTTAATGACTACATTTAGCATTCTTTTGAATTTTCACGCCCAGGGTTTCCTTTCAATCATTAAAAAATCACGCGATTGCCTCATTATGATGAAAAATATAATCTGGATATAAATTATACACTTTAAATTAAATAATACAATATAAATTATTATCATATTATCATGAAGTTATTACATACTACTGGCTTTTTCAATCCAGTGCCATTGCTGGACGAAACAGAGGAGGAAAAAAAAGTTCCAGTGGCATTAGCAATATACTTTTCTTTTTTTCTTTTTCAGCTTTTTCTGGCAACATAGTGCACCATTAATGGACATTAAAAAATTAAGTCCTGAAAGGCTCCCTGGTCTCCATGAGTTGGTGAAATCTATCAACAGACAACAGCAGCGGTGACTGGAAAGGGAGCACCAGCCACTGGAGCAACTCTTATATTGGGCCAATTTAAAAAAGACGGCACTTAACACTATACCACTAAATATACAATTAAACAATCTCACACTTACATAGAAACATATAAGCTTTTGAACGTGGATTTTCCATGACATGGTGACATCCACCAACAGCAGTTGTGAGTCACCAGCACTTGTGACTGGAAAGGTAGGACCAGCCACCAGAACAAATTTCATATTGGACCAATTTAAAAAAGAGAGCACTAGACATTGCACCACAAATTATCTCATTAAAAAATCCCACTTTTACATACAAATTTTGAACATTGATTCTCCTTTATCCATATGACTCACACAACACCTATACAAAGAAAAATCATTAGGAATAAGATGACCCAGGTGCATTGTTCCACAAATTTTTGCTCTGAATCACAAGTCCCTTGTTGTTTGGTGCAATTAAACACCAGAACCCAGTCCCAAGGTCATTTCACTCTCGCATTTGCATATCATGCACTAAATTTCACTAGGAAAATATAATGTTTACACTAGGAAAATCTAATGTTGTGATGTTTACACTCGCACATAAAGTTTAGAGCCAGCAAGCAGAAAACTAATAAACACCATGTTTGACAGGTGCAAAATCACATTGGATTTTTCATAGATCAATCATGCTTCAAAAAGAAACATTTGACCATAATTTTATACGGTGTTTGGGTTAGAGGTACTCAAGCAAAGTAAATTCAGAAAGGGATCAAAATAAAATCACATCAGAAACTTTCATTGAAACAAAATGAAACCAAATTGCATTTCAGCAGCTAATCTCACTTGCTTCTTTCTTTTGCAGTCAATCCATTAACATGACAGTTTATACCATTCATTCAACAATCTAACCAATCAATGATGTTCCATTCCATTCCTAAAGGGCAGTGATTTCCCAATAAAATTCATAATTGTCAACGGAAATTGCTTTTATCAATAACAGAGAAGAAAGCAATTCTGAGGCTGGCTTATTAAAGCCACTTGTCAAAAGATAAACTTACTATCGGATTCCATGGAACCGCCACTGCAGGTCATGAAGTGGCAGCAACATAAATGGCTCCTAAGGAAATGGCAATGGTGTGACAGTAGTGGCAGTAACAATATGACACTAGAATTTGGTGATAGTGCAGTTGCTGGTGGTAATAGCATTGGAAATATAAATACTGGAGTGAGTGCAATGGTAGTCTCAAGGATGTGGTAACAGTGTCGTCCATATTAGCAGCAATGTCTTGATGGATTTATGATGAATTGGTGATAATTACAACTGGCATTATGGCGTTAATCTACAAGGCCAAAAAATGCAGCCTTAGAAGTATACGTTTTTTGCAGCTCAGATAGACTAATTGGCTAACTAGTTATTTACCATAGAAACTAGAGAAACCCATTTAGTCTCAAATGTGTGTGGCACTATCCCACCCTGATCGGAACAGTATTGTTGATCCCCTAGTGTGGCTATTTTTTGCGGGAACTGATTTTGCTTGCCCTACCCCTTTATACATATTTTATTACCTTTCCCAAAGAGACTTGTTTCTCTATAACATTTTTTCTTTTGAGAAAGCTCTTTCACTACATTAAGGATGATCGAATATTTTTTTCCGATATAATCTTGATTTTTCTTATAATTTTTTTCTATTATAAAAAGGGGATGAAAACGGGACACTCATAAAACAAAGGAAAAAGTTAATGGATGTTCGAAAGACATTAGTTTAAAAATTATTTTTAGAAACATTTTAGGGGAAAAAAAGTAACTAACTTTTTAAACAGCTTTGTACATTCCGATTTCACCAACCAAGACATGGGGGAATGTCTATGTGGTTGAATCTGGACCCTACACGTGAAGTGGCTGTGAGCAAAGGAAGAGGAAACGTTGGCTACAAAGTTCTATCCTCAGCCCGTGCCAAAGGCATGACTGCCTTGGGAAGGAAGTAAGATATGCACTTGACATGGTACTTAAACACTCACAAAAAGGGAGATAGTGACTTTCTAAGGCTTATTAAAGCCACTTGTCAAAAGATAAACTTACTATCAGACTCCATGGAACCGCCACTGCAGGTCATGAAGTGGCAGCAACATAAATAGCTCCTAAGGAAATGGCAATGGTGTGACAGTAGTGGCAGTAACAATATGACACTAGAATTTGGTGATAGTGCAGTTGCTGGTGGTAATAGCATTGGAAATATAAATACTGGAGTGAGTGCAATGGTAGTCTCAAGGATGTGGTAACAGTGTCGTCCATATTAGCAGCAATGTCTTGATGGATTTATGGTGATAATTACAACTGGCATTATGGCGTTAAGATTGATGGTACCAACAACAATGGCATCACAAGTTGCAGACTTGGCTGTAGCTGTGGAGGTACAGATAAAGATAGTAGCAATAGCAAGGCCACGATAGATGAGACAGCAGTAAAGGCAGAAAGCTGGTGCCCAAGGGGATTGCAAGAATTAGTGGAGGTGGAGATAGGTAAAACTTGAACCCGAATGTGAAGCCTCCATTACCAAAATGAGAGCAAATTTTGCTGTATTGAATGATAATTAAGTTGCACGTATGCTTACATTTAAGAATAAAAGTGAATTTTACCACACCTGGCTTAGCTGATCTCAGACAAAATACAAGTAGAATACAATCTTCAACCCGTAGTGCAATTACTTACAAATTGGTATCTAGCATATCATCCTTAGAATTATACCATGTAACTGTACTAGATGGTAAAACATGTGGGTCAGTATTAGGGTAAAGCCCCTGACGACATTGAAGAAAATAATTTATTTATCTATGAATGAGCTCATTGGGCCATAGAAAACAAGACAACTTAAATAGTATGAGTAATATACTAATTCCTAATGGAACCGACAAAGCATTTTCACAGACTTTCCTCCCCCCCTTTTTCTCCGACTTCCCAAGTGGCATCAACACAACCTTAAACCCTTACAATTTATGCTTGAATCCCAGAACACAATACTGAATTGTTTCAGAAAAGAGAAAGAGAAATTATAAACCAACAGCAATTCCTTTCACACCTAAATCCCTCCCTTATGTACCCCCATAAAAAATCCCATCCTTAATTAATCTGGGTTGTTATGAAATCTGGAGAGACAAAGTACAAGTTACTGCAAGAAGAGAAAGGAGGAGAAGAATTAAAGAATGTAAGTAATGCACACCATCCATCACATCCCAACTCATCTGATTAATTACAAAATTACAAATTTTAAACATGACACCATCAACTACTAAGTAAAGTGATCATATTAAACCCAGAAAAGAAAGAATAATCTGATTTTGTCAACAGCCTATGAATAAGCACGAGTTTGAACACATAGCTCGCAGGACTTCAGCAAATCAGGAGCTACTTATTATCCTAGATGATTAATGACGACAATGTTCAGCAACAAGACCCTAAATGCCCTCAATCTACGAGGGTAAGAATTTGGATTGTGTAATTATTATTTAATTACCATTTATTTCTAATTTCAGGTGCCCCTACAAATGACAACAGAAATTTATACAGTCAAAAAGGTTTTTTAGAGATACAATCAATGTGTCATTTCTCATGATTCTGTAACTCCACAGAGTATGATAAGCACAGAACAGGAAGAGAGAGAATTTCAATGTGAGTACATTATCATTCAAAATCCTCATAGCTGTATAACCGACTACAACCTTTTGGTTCTTAAACAAAATATTATTCAAAAGCCACCCTCCTCAAACCCTCAAAAAAATAAAAAATATATATTATTCTGTTCTTATATTTTGGAACAAGTTTTATGATTCACCTTAAGAAACCACTGGGAAGAGATGTGGACCGGTACCAAAGCATGATCATATATGCCAACACAACATAATATCTCAGGAAAAACCAAACAATAAAAGCCCACAAGGAAATGAGTTTAGGATTTAATTTGAATACTAAAGCATTGGACAACCGCATTACTCACACATCAAGATATAACTGCATCACTCACACCTCAAGATATTTATTGCTTCAAAAAAGCACATATAACCATAATTTATAACATCACCAATAAAATGCTTCAGCAATGTAAATGAATCCTTTATGACTAACAACCAAAATTTCAGTGAAATTAAGGTGCACCCACCTTGCTGTTGAGTAATGTTGGCACTCCCATTCAAGCTTTTCAACCTCACCAAAATCTCATCTGTGATCTTCTGCTTCAAAGGACCTGACAATTGAACCACTTCTTCTCCTCCAGAAATCTCCTCCTTAATTACCTTCACCTTTTGGCCCCATAAAAATTTAAGTTTCAACTTTCAAAGCAAAAACACTAAGGAAGCAATAGCTCAAAATACACTAATACTCAAATAGTTACATCTATGTGAAAAAATGGATCTTACCAATTTAACAAGCTCTAAGGGTTCGGATGCTCTCCGAATCCGAATCGATTCCTCCATTTTCCTCATCTGGTCCGGGGTATATTTAACTACTGAAAATTTTTATTAAAAAAAAAATTATCATTTTATTAAACCAGCATTGAACATAAAGGAAAACTGCAACTGGACTTCTCTCACAAAACTCCCAAACTCAATTTGAATTGGAACTGAAATTTTGAACAATGAAAAGAATCATAACTTTCATTGAACATAAATGAAAATTGGAACTGGATTTCTCACAAAATCTACCAAGCGTATTCTAAAAATTGATCTTTTTATCAAACCAGCATTGAACATAAACGAAAATCGGAACTGGGTTTCTCACAAAATCCCCCTAACTATCAAGTGGGATTCCCAAAATTTGATCTTTTTCTTAAACCAGCATTGAAAATAAAGAAAATTGGAACTGGGTTTCTCACAAAATCCCCAAACTCTATTGGAACTGAAATTTCTAACCCAAAAAAAGAATGATCCTTGAATTACCAGCATTGAACAAAAACAAAATTTGAAACTGGGATTCTCAACGAATCCCCAAAACACTCAAGTGGGTATTCCAAAATCCATAGAAACAAGCTCAAAAGGTGGAATTGGATGGAAGACAAAAAAAAAAAAGAGACTTACTGTTTCTAGAGACGTTACCGGAGTAGATGTACAGAGAAGAATATAGAGAACGAAGAACATAGAGTGCGATTACAATGTTAATAGAGCAAACAACCCAAGTGGTTTTCTTGTACGAACACCCCCTCCTTAATCTTCCTTCCGCCATGTCCCTCTCTCTCTCCTTTCTTCTTTTACTCTCATCCCCCCATCTCTCTCTCTCTCTCTCTAGAAATTTGCACACAGATAGTCTCAGATTCTTTTCCCTTTGCACGCAGATAGACTCAGATTCTTTTCCCTCTTTTATCAACTACTAGATCAGTTTTCAGATTAGATCGCAGGAATTAGAATTTAGAAGTTGCTTTTTTTGACAACCCACGCGTTTTGCTTGTGCTCTAAAAAAGTGTCTTTTTTTGGTCCCTTGTTGTTTTTCCTATTGTGCTTTTCTTTTTTTCCTTAAAAAACAAAATATTGTGTTCTTAAACTTAAACCACAATCTAAGTGCATGCACTATCTTTTGTTAACTTCTGCTAATACCACTGATGATCACAAATAATACCTGTGATTCCCGTGATTGTTGGTGGTGGCGGTGGTTGTGCTAAAAAAGTAAACTTGAGTTTTTGGGCTTTTTTTTATTTTTATTTTTTTTTACTTTGCTTGTTTTGCTTATCAAGATCAAACGTGTGTCATTCTCAAAAAAAGATCAAACGTGTGTAATTGATATTCGTTTTTATTGCTTGTTGTTTAATCGATTGTGTTATTGTAGTAAGTATCAATGTACCATCACGAGGTAAAAGGCTGTCATTTGGTTGTTAAAAGGGGTCATGATTTTAGTCGAATGATTACTTATCCCCCCCTTATTGGATCTATAAATATCTTGCAATTAATGCCGCTGTTGCAATCTTGTTGTGCACATTAATGGAGATATTATTGGTATGATGAGAATTTTCCTCCACTTAAATATAGAGTCCGGTTAACAAGTGATTTGAGTCGTTAATTAAGGTTACATTTTTTTTTTATTGTGATCGATTAATTTTTTATACTGCAATGGGGCATATTAAGTTCTTCCTCGAGGAATGTACAAATGCACCCATTAACAAATGGGTTAAATAAATAATGAATTTATTTATGGGTTATATTAATGAGGGTCTAGCCCTAGGAGGGGTGGCCCAGTTGGGAGAGATCCCGCATGCAAGCAGAAGGTCCTTTGTTCGAGTCGTGGCGGGTACAGTGTGGGAGGAGGGTTCCTAGCTTGCATTGCGCCTCTCTTGCTGGCTCTCTTGGAGTACTAGGGTGAGGTCTGTGGTGCTCCGGTCACAGTAGCTATGGCTCAATCCAACATTCCCTAGCGAGAGGTGCCTCTATTAGGTCACGCCCTGGGGGGTTAGTCACATATGGTCGCCCCCGCCCCCCCTTACTTGTTCATAAAAAAAAAAAAAAAAAATATATATATATATATATATATATTAATGAGGGTCTAAAGACATTGGTTAAAATTAATTTTATAACTGAGATTGATCAGCTTTTTTGAGAAATCACACGTGAGTTTATTAAAAGCCAAAAAAGTATATGTGTTTACTTGTTTTTGTTGCTTTCCAATACAATGAAGCCTATTAAATTATTTCTTAACGAAGAATGCATGAATATAAGTCATGTAACCATTAACAAAAGCTATTATTAATTATGAGTTGTTGAAGTTGTGTCAATTAGGGTGTACAACTTTCTCAACAAAAAAAAAAATAGAGTGTACAATGTTTAGTACAAATGTACAATCTCTTTTGAGAGAGGTTTTTAGGCCACATCAACGTGGATCAACTTCGTTAAAAGTTGAATCGTTGTTGCATTGCATGGATCAAAATTCATACGACATCATTGATTGTTTTTGTAAGCGAGACAAATACACGTTAACAACACAAAGCCTAAAAATCAAAACCCATTAAAAAAATTTAGCTATTTTGTCGACCAGATCCTAAGCATGAAGTGGTGAAGTAGGTGAGAGAGGTCCTCAATTGATTGGTCCGCATGGAGGGTTGGACTATGTTGAGAGGTCCTCAATCTAGGGCATGCGAACCTCATCGATGAAGTCGTTGCATGTATGAGGGTGAGAGTCGAAGAGAGAGAGAGATCAAATACTAATGAAAATTAATTTGACATTAAGGCGGAAGGAGAGGCTTTTGTTTAATCCTTACATAAAACACAAAATAGTGTCAGTTTATGAAGGATGTTGCCCCTAATAAACAATGTGGTACAAATATTTGTCAAAATTCTAAGACCAAAATTGACTGTTTCACCTATTAACACTAATATTTATTAAAAAGCATTGATCTGCAAATCGTGAATCATCGGAAGGAGTAGCATGAGGCCAATTTGGCTCGACGTTGGGCAGTTCTAGTTGGGTCTGTTCAATCTTATTTCACTGGGTTACAAAACTCCAACCAAAATTATATATATTATTTGTACATATCCCACCATAATGAAAATACTAATTATATTTATTTATTTAAAGTAATGTGATTAAGGTGAAAGTTAATATGCATGTTTAGAAGTACAACTTTACTATTGGGCAAGTGTCAAAATATTAAATACTTAATAATCAATTAATTGAATGATATCGCGATCAATCGGCTTCCCTATAATGCAAGCGTCATTTTGAAGTTGAACATGAAAGAATGGCATCCAAACTTTTATCCTATCTAATCACCTGAAAAGTGATAACCAACAATAAATTCACAATTCTTGGTGAAACATAACATCTTCTCTTTCCACCTTGTCTAACAATTGGTTTGAACTTTTTCAAATGGATTTTCTGAGATTAATTTTTATCTCCTTTTTTTAGAGTTAGGGTTAATGCAATAATAAGAAACATATTTTATATTGAACAAATGGATATGTGAGAATCTAGTTCTCAGATATAAAAAGCAAAGGTTGCATTTGGATACTTGAATTTAGATTTTTATAAATCAATTTTAAATCTATTAATTTATTTTTATTATATTTGTTTGATGAGTTTGAAACAAAGGGGGATTTGAAATCATAAATTTTTAAAATATTGAAATATTTTAAGATTCTATGGGATTAAATGTTATTTTAAATCCAATAATTTCAAGTTTTAAGACCCTTTGTGAATTTGACCAAATTTAGGGGTATCATAGTTTGACACGATCTGTGTACACGACACGGTGTTTTACGGGTTACAATTAGTCCTTAGCGGGTTCAAAGTCCAAATTCAAATCCTTGACTTTTTTAAATTATTCAAACAATATATTTGGATTTTAATCACTTAAATCCAAATCCACATGCCCAAATATTATTATCCAAGCGCATCATTGACTTTGAAAAAAAATATAAATCAAGTAAGCCAACAAATTGATAATATGTTATTCTTTTTTCCCTGAAAAATTAAAAAACAAACGCATTGCATGATTGTGATTTGCATAATTATGATGCACAAGAGAATTGTATAGATGAGAAATCGTCGGTGAAATTGTGGTAATCTATATCTATATTACTATATAAGGGGCTTTCAAGCCATTTAAGCCGTTAACTCTAGATATTGGATATCCCAAAATATCCATTCTCAGCTCACTTATAGGCTTTTAATTAAGGGGAGTAAATCCATAAAATAAAAGCTCACAATTTAAAACCTCACACTAAACCCACGTTCTCAGCAGTTTATGATTTCTTTATCTCTCATCCTTTTTTTTTTTTTTTTGATAGTCAAATTTAACGAAGTTTCATTAATTGGGGCAAAAGCCCATTGACGATACATCCATACAAACTTGGTTCTCAATTATGGGTGGAGTGTCCTCCACCCAAATAATACAATCTGAAACAGATTTAGCATGCCTGGCCAGCTGATGAGTTGCCTCATTACTACACCTACTTACATACAAAGTTTTCCATCATTTGAAAGCACACGCAAAGAACCTTCCACAACTTTTTGGATAGAGCTCAGGGGTAGTAAATGCAGACATAACAGTCAATGCATCCCCATCCACAATAACTTTCCCAAGGCCCAGGTCCCTTGCCGACGTGATTCCTTCCTCCGCAGCCTTTGCTTCCACTTCCATCGCCCCCAACGGGAGGGGTAGTTTCTTGCTCATAGCCCCCATAACTTGACCCCTTTCATTTCTGATGATCACTCCTATACCACAACAGCTGATATTCGTGAAGGCAGCCCCATCCACGTTGATTTTGTACCAATTCGCATTTGGGGGGCGCCATTGAGGTCTAGTTTGGCACGGCTGTTTTGGAGGCTTTGGATTGCTCATTGTACTCTGTCTGAACTCTTCCATGAATCTGCCAACTTCCCTTATTATGCACCTCATTGGTCTGCACTTCCCTTCATACTTAAGAGCATTTCTATTTTTCCACAATCCCCAAGCTGTTGTTGCAAACAGCTCCCAATCAAAGTTAGCTGGCTGGTCCATGAATTTCCATACTAGATCAATGAATTCTCCCTGAGGTGGCAATCTACTTGGTAGTTTAAAGCCCGATTCCCTCCATGTCTTTGATGCAATTCTGCATTCCCATAAAAATATGGCCTATCGTCTCCCTTTCTCCACACAAGGCACAACCATCTGAGGCAACAATTCTTTTTTGTTTCAAGCTATAGTTGGTAGGGAGAATATTTTTGCACGCCCTCCACATGAAGTGCTTGATTTTGCTTGGGCAATCCAAATTCCAAATTAGCTTCCATAGCTTCCTCATTTTTGTTCTATTCGAGCCTTCACTCTCATCCCCACATTTTTTGGACTCTTTTAGGATTTTGAGGGCTACCCCGTAAGCACTCTTTATTGAGAAAACACCATTTTCTGTCCAAGCCCATGATTGAGTGTCCTTTGTCATACCTAGACTAATTGGAATTCCCAATATCGTTTCCGTCTCGTGGTAAAGGAATGTATTCCTTACCTTTTCAATGTTCCAGCTCCCCCCCTCTAAATCCATCAATTGTTCCACATATTCCAGCTCTGTATCTTCGGGTTTTGGGCTCACTACCTTAAAGGATTCAGGTGTTGGCAGCCACCTATCCTTCCATACATTCACCTTTTTTCCATTGCCAATATTCCACTTAAGGCCTTTCTCAATTATGCTTCGAGCTGCAACTATGCTTCTCCATACGTAGGAAGGGTTCCTCCCCAATTGTGCTTCCATAAAAGAGACCCTTGCAAAATATTTTGCCTTAAACACTCTATGTAGCAGCAAATTTGGCTTTCTAAGGATCCTCTGTCCCTGTTTTGCCAACAAAGCCAAGTTAAAAGCCCTAAGATTTTTAAATTCCATCCCGCTCTCGGATTTTCTGGTGCAAAGTTTTTCCCATGACACCCAAGCCACCTTCCTCTCGTTTTCTTTTTGCCCCTACCAGAAATTTCTAACTAGAGAGTTCAAGTCATTGCAAAGTGATTTAGGAAGTAGGAAGCAACTCATTGTGTAAGTGGGGGTTACTTGGGCAACCACTTTAATAAGGATTTCTCTCCCAGCGTTGGATAGGAGCTTTCCTTTCCAACCAGCAATCTTTCTTCCCACTTGGTCTTTGATCCTAATAAACGCTTTTTTTCCTACCTCTACCAACCAAAGGGGGCAACCCAAGGTATTTCTCATGTTGTTGTATGATCTGTGCTCCAAATAGGTCCTTCACCTCTTCTTGTGTCTCCCTCGAAGTGTTTTTGCTGAAGAAAAGAGAGGTTTTCTCTTTATTTAGCTTCTAACCCAATGCAGCCTCATAATCCTTTAGAACTCCCATAACTCGATTGCCTTCCTCCATGGTAGCTTTGCAAAAAATTATGCAATCATCTGCAAATAGGAGGTACGATATGTATGGTGCTCCCCTACACACTGAGATCCTTTTAATTCTCCCCGCATAAGCCTCCCTCCGAAGCATAGCTGACAAGCCTTCCATGCACAACAGAAAGAGATACGACAATAAAGGGTCGCCTTGCCATAGACCTCTAGTTGGGATGATTCGACCCTTTGGCTCTCCATTAATGAGAATGGAAAAGTATACCGTTTTAACACACATCATAGTGAGGGAGATCCACCTCTCATGAAAGCGCAACTTCCTCATAATCTCTTCTAAGTATGCCCACTCAACTCTATCATACGCCTTGCACATATCGAGCTTTACTGCCATCAAACCTTCCTTTCCATCTCTTTTTTGGTTAATGCGGTGCATAGTCTCGAAGGCGATGAACACATTGTCCGTTATCTGCCTCCCTGGCATAAATGCACTCTGCTCCTCACTGATCACTTCAGGCAGAATTTTCTTTAATCTGTTGGCAAGCACCTTAAAGATAACCTTATATATAACGTTACATAAACTTATGGGTCTAAATTTAGAAATTTTTTTAGGGCATTTAACCTTTGGAATTAGGCATATGTAAGTATCATTTACACCCAATGGCATCCTACCCGAATTTAATGTATTCAGAACACAATTGATTACACTAGACCCCACAATATCCCAATATTTTTGGTAAAAGATCGGGGACATACCGTCGGGTCCAGGTGCTTTTGTAGGGTGCATATGTTTGAGCGCAGTCTAGACTTCATCTTCCTTGAATGCTTCTAAAAGCTTGTTATTCATCTCAGTTGAGATTCTTGGACTGGCCCCTTCAAGTCTAAACTCTTGGGCACTTGCTTGTTCGGTGCTGAAGATCTCTGAAAAATAATCTAGTATCATGTGCTCAATCGCCCCCTGATCTTTGTGCCAACTACCATCCGAACCCCTTAGTCCTTCAATTCTGTTCTTTCTTCGCCTCTGTGTAGCTGTGGCATGGAAAAACTTGGTATTTTTACCTCCACTCTTCAGCCAAAGTGCTCTAGACCTTTGATTCCACATTACCTCCTCTCTAATCAAGCATTCGTCTATTTCCTTTCTCAGCGCCTATATTTCTTCTGCCGTTTCATGGAGTAGATTCATTGATTCTAGCTGTTTTAGTCGTTCTTGCTTTTGTTTCAGAGTTTTGTTGACATTACTGAAAACCTCTCGGTTCCATCTTTGTAAATGGATTTGACAACTCTTAATTTTTTCCTGTATTTGGAATTCATGACTCTCCCTCAACGGATCCCATGCTCTCTCTATAACTTCTTTACATCTTTCGTTGCAGGTCCACATTTCCTCGAAATAAAACCTTCTCTTTGTATCTCTCATCCATTTTGAAATTTAAATAAACGCACTATTTTCCTCCTCATCTCTTATAATTTTTTAAAGGCAAAAATGCAAAACTGACCCTCTAACTTTCACCGTTTTTCATTTCAGTTCTCTAACTTTCAGTTTTGTCAATTCAGTCCTCTAACTTTCAATTTTTGTCAATACAGGGCTCCGTTACAACTCAGTTAGTGGCTGTCGTTAGAACTCCTGAAACGACGCCGTTTTGCATAGTTTTTTTTTAAAAATTCGGAATTAAAAGAAAATATGAAAAATATGAAAAAAAAAAAAAAATTAAGGGGGAACAATGTCATTCCCCTTCCCCTGGAACAAAAATGGCATCGAACAATCGATGACATCGTCGCCGTGTAAACCTCTATGGCTCATCTTCATGACAATCCCGAAGGGCTTGAACGGTAATTTGGCCACAACCTTGCCTTCAAACAAGGAGTTGAGGAGCCCAAAAACGATGAAGAGAACAAGCGCGACCACCGCACCTGAACTTGATGAGAGAAAGGTCGCGGCAGGATTCCTTGAGGCTTGTCTCGACGCAATCGATCTTCTTGGTCTTGGATTTCTTGTTGCTGATTTGACTTTTGCGACGGAGGACGAGGACGAGGAATTTGGGGTTTCGGTTTTCATGGTCTCGAGTTTTTTGGCGGCTTTGTCGATTGAAGAGCAGAGGGATTTGTAGGAGTTGATGCGGTAGATGAGGAGCCAGGAGATGTTTCTTTGTTTTGTTTTGTTTTGATTCAAGGGAACGACGTTCCCCTTAATGTTTTTTGTTTTTTTTTTTTGTTTTTTTCTCCAGATTTTTCTTATTTTCTTTTAATTTTGAATTTATTAAAAAAAAAAATGCAAAACGGCGTTGTTTCAAGAGTTCTAACGGCAGCCACTAACTGAGTTGTAACGGAACCCTGTATTGACAAAAATTGAAAGTTAGAGGACTGAATTGACAAAACTAAAAGTTAAAGGACTGAAATGAAAAACAGTGAAAGTTAGAGGGTCAGTTTTGCATTTTTACCTTTTTTTAATTTGAACAAACACACTCTATTTTTTTTTTCCTGCATAGAAGAAACAATTGTTTCTTCTATGTTTTCTTTTATTCTGAACAGACAAAATTCTAAGCATTCAGTATAATCAAACTCACCACAAATTTCCAGTACATGAAAAGAGATGAATGAATAGAAAATTATGATACTAAATAAAATAAAAAAAGTTGAATTTATTATTTTGTATAGTTCATTAGTTTGTCATATACCGTGAGTGTGTTTGATAAATATGCTTTGGGCATTGACCAAAAGACTTGCATTATGAAAAATGATGTGAAAAGTGTTGTTTCATTAATGTTTCTTAAAAAACAATACTTGTATATTTTTATAATTAAAAGATAGATGGGTGATAATAGGTGAAGAAGTGTTTGTTTGTCAACCATTTTTTATTTAAAAAATATGTGTTAAATTTTTAACATCTTACACTTATTATGTTTTTATTTTAAAATGGCTTTTAAATATCTGAAGGTTAGAATTATTATTAATTTTATATTCGATAGCTAGGGTGGAAGGATTTGAATTTGTGACTGATGTCAATTAAGTTACAAGACCCTTAGCCAAATGTTTAGATTTATATGAATAAAAAATTGATATATATATTTTTAATTTATTAAAAAATGCCTCTAAGAACTTATGTAATAAATAGATTATTTTCATATTAATTTTGAGAAGGAAAATATAATTTTACTATATAGTCATGGGTGAATGTGATTTAAATTTGAAAAATAAAAATAGATTTAATGAGAATCCTCAAACGGCAAACCCTGCGGTCGTATTGAGTGTAATTGCCGTACAACTTACAAGTTAAAATGAGAAAGAGCCCAATGGACCTTATTCAACCCGGCCCGTAGTTCAACTTCTCGACCCGAATGTGAGGGAAAAAAACGCGGGAAAATTCGCTTCTAGGGCACAAACAAAAAGAGCCAAAATCTTCACTTCACTCATTACGACTTCACCGCCATTTATAGCATTTCAATCAGCTTGAGAAATCGTTAACAATGGAGACCAACAATGACATTGAAGATATGGAGGAAGAGGAGGAATTCGGATTCTCGAGAAACTATTTTCTCGCGAAAGAATTGGGAAGCTCGGGAAAGAAATCCGCTCGCAAGCTCTCTGAAATTAACCTCGTTGACGAGCAGGTACTCGCTCTTAAAATCTAGGGCTCTTAATCTTCACAAAAAGATCAAAAAAATTTCAATTTTTAGTTTATTTTTGTGAAATTTATGTTTAGGAACTGAGGGCAGCAGCGTCTAATATTGAACCAAAGCACGAGATAGAGGTCGTGGCTTTGATGAACAGCTACAAGAGTTTGTACTCGAAATGGGTTTTCGAGCTAAGGTGTGTGCTCTGCTTTATTTAATCAAGAAATGGAGGAGTTGTTCTTTATATATATATATATATATATATATATATATATATATGATGGAATAGAGGTATGTTTGTTTAGTTGTGGTGTTTGAAATAGTTTGGTGTGTTGTGTTTTGTTGAGATTGATATTGAGCTGAAATCACTTCAATTGTGACAAATTTAGGGTAAGCATTGTTACAATTGTATGCGTACCTAGATTGTTTCATTCATATGGATACCTAGATTTGGTATTGGGATGGTATTTATTTTTGTTAATCTGTGATGGTTGTGTAATTTTGTGGTTTTTAGTTTGCATAGCGTGAACTGTGTAAATGATCGATACCGATGTTAGGGAGCCAATTGTGCACATTTAGTTAATTGATATTAGAGGGGCTTGTATGGTGTTTATGGTGATGGAACGGAGATGGTGTGAAAGAATTTGGAGAAATAATTACATAGGATGAACACCGTAGGCTGGAAGAGGCGTACTGGTCAGCACAATTGAGTAAATCAAAATAGAATCAATAGATAAGATAAAGGATGAAAATAACCAGCATAGAAGAAAATTTATGCTGAAAAATGATTATAATTATCCTGGCATGGCATGATGTCAGATGGTGATGTCTTGCTGCTGAAAAAAGAATAGTAGCAGCAGCCAGAGTAATGGAACAATAATAGACTGAAAAAAATTTGATGGGCTTGGCACAAGGTGGTGCAGGAGCAAGTGTTATTTTAATCTCTCCTATTGGTCTAGTTTCTCACCATTTATATCAGCCTTTTTTCCCCCCCGCATGAACAACGGAACTGACCATGAAGCCTTGCTTATTGGATTAGAACTAGCTGTGGAAAAAAGCTAATTTCTCAGGAATTTTAGACCAAGCTTCTGATTAACTTTGATTTTGGCAAGCTTTTAGTGCCAACTCTTCGATAAATTTCTTCCTAGAAGTATCCCCCACTACTAAAAAAGATGTTCACTTAAAATATCCCATATGCGTTGGCAGGAGCAAGGGAAGGAGTCATATTTATCTTGACAGTAGCAAGAGTAACAATAATGTTTATAATGCTACAGCAGGGGTATCAAAGAAGCAACCTTAACTTGAGAATCAAGAAGATTCATGTATTTGTAGATTTGCAACCTAGGGAATAATCTTGGTCCAACCCAAAACGAAATCTACTTTAAGAAGAAAATTGAGGGGTTTCATCTTTGAATAGTTACTCAGGAAAGCAAGATGGTACAGGAGGGAAACCTGTTAACTAAGATTTCATAGTCACCTTACCCTAGTAAACCCGGCACCTATGAGAATTGAGGATAACAGGGGCATTGTCCTCACTTTCAGGAGAAATGCATGATTTTATAGCTCATTTGCTGTCCTTCTCTTGCTTGGCGTTGGATATTTACTGTTTGGTAGGACCGGACAACTGCTGATATATGAAAATACTCTTTCTTAAAATAATGTTGTGAAGTATATATCTATTTATATCTTTAACTATCAGATAGGGTATTACTTAAATGTGAAACTTGCAGAACTCTTAGGTTGTGATATTGATCTTATGGGGAACAAAATCAATGCCCCAGGCTAGGACTCACTTATATAGCAAACAAGATGACTTGGAATGGGAATTCTACTTCAAATGGGTTTCCAAAGCCCAACCAAGGCGGCGGGTGTCCAGCTCTCAGGGCGAGGGGTGAGAATCAATCTGAATTCTAGCATTGGATGGGCTACAAATAGGCTGAGGTGTAAGCCTTTTATTGGAGCTTAGCCCTGATTGACCAGCTCAACATGGGAAGATGAGAAATCTTGTTCAATTAGAAATGGTATTAAAAAATGGAACACCAAAAGAGTTGACCACTGAGATGTATGAGGTAGGAAACTCTCAAGTACAGTTCTAAGAGAAGGAATTTACCTGCCTATTCTGAGCAAAACTACAGAGGGAAACTTTTAACTCATTAACCAAATATCATCTGGAAGGGTAAAGAAGGTAAAGTGTTTTCCCGAAAAACCATGGAAGCTACTGGGAAACAGAAACCCTTGAACTAAGTTGACAGTGGTACCAAAGTAGTGGACTATCTTTGGAAAGAATAGCATACCAGTAGAGAAGCTTCTGCCAAGCATTTATGGTTATATGTGAGGATAAGCATCCTTACTGCTCCTTTATGTGGTACAGGGACTTTTCCAAAGGTTCTTTGGCACGAGGGTTAGTTTCAATTTGAGACATTGCTTCTTTATTTTTATGTTATTTTACGTTGCCCTTAAAGATAGGTACTCTATTGATAATTCTACGTGATACTTCATCTATACTTAGCAAATGCAACTTAAGGTTGTACCTAGCGCACAAGACTCCCACTTTTGCAAGGTCTGGGAGAGGTTATGGTAGACAGCTTTACCCCTAATTTATTGCAAAGGCTGATTCCCGGACTCAAACCCACAACCTTTTGCTTGTGCTTTTGGTGGAAGGCACTTGCCATCACAAACCCAACTTTATACTTTTTAAAATTTTGCACCTAGTGGAGACTTAGTTCATGCATAACTGCACATTGCTTAGATGACTTTGAGGAATTGATTAACAAGTTAACCATGTATTATTGTTGGTGTACTTGTTTTTTTTATTTTTTTGTTTTTTTTTTATTGTCATGCTTGGAAAGTTATGTAACTAATATTGTATGTTATTGGAAATCTCTTCATGTGTTTTATCTGTTCTTTTCAATTTAGCAGATGTGGTTTTGGCCTTCTTATGTATGGATTTGGGTCTAAGAAAGCTTTGATTGAAGATTTTGCTTCAACGGCGTTGACTGACTATTCTGTAGTTGTAATCAATGGCTATCTTCAAGCAATTAATATTAAACAGGTATCATTTGCGCAAACACAATTTGAAGGTGATAAGTGCTTACTTCACTGCTTGCTATTTATATTGATGTATCTATTTTTAGACATAAACCAATGAGCTATAACTCAATCGGTATTTCTTCCTCCCATTATTATGGATGGAGGGTGAGGTCGTGGGTTCATGACCCACTGAGTGCATGTATAACTTACCAATCAAAAAATCTATTAGCCCTTCACCAAAAAAAAAAAAAAAAAATCTATTAGCAGACATAGATTTAACAAAAAATTGTTTCCACTACGGAATTGCAAATGGAACACAATATACACTATAAAAAAATAAGGAGGCTATGTACTGTTTATTGACCTTTTGTTCTCCTCATGCTCCATTACTGATCTCTGCTGTTTAAAATGTAGGTTGTGATAGCCTTAGCTGAAGTTCTATGGGATCAATTGAAAAGCAAACGAGCAACTTCTTCAGGGAACCTGCCTAAAGCTCAACAGCCATTTAATTCTCGGTCCATGGATGATCTTCTTGCATTTTTGAATGGATCAGAAGCAGAGGATAAAGAGTGTTTCATATGTGTTGTTATTCACAACATTGATGGACCTGCATTAAGAGACTCTGAAACTCAACAGTGTCTTGCGCAAATAGCTGCTTGTTCTTGTATCCGTATTGTTGCTTCAATTGACCATGTGAATGCACCTCTTTGTAAGTATTTTTGTTATTATAATAATTATTTCATAGAGACTAAGTTAGCACTTAGCAGCGTGCATGTTAATTTCTTGTCTAATTACTAGCAATATTATTATGATTTCATACCACAGGACATTTTATTCTTCATTGTGCTTTTGCATTGTTCAACTATCTCAATCAAATTTTTGCTGTTAATTCTACTAGCGTGGTTGAAGTTAAATTGTTCAATTATTTTAGGTAAATATGTCTTTTGCAAGTGAGACTTTTGATGTTGGGTGTGAAGGATTTGATATGCATTCGATTCTCTTATTCTTCGAAGTTTTGAATTTCTTCATTGAAAGAGGAAAGGTCTAAATGAAGGGATTGGTCATTCATTTAGGCTAGTTTGGGATCTGACTTTTCTCCTGGTAAGCCACAAAAAGGTATTGGCCAATTTGTCATCCTTCCCTGCAACTGCAAGTGGAGAACAAAATATTTCCATGTTGACTCTTTGGTAGTGTATATTTGTGTGTTTGTATCTTCATTGTAACAAACTGTCTGCATGAAAAGAATATGCCAATTTGAAGCATTTCAGAGATAGAATATTCTGAATATTACTGTTTTTTTTTTTGGTCTTTGAGCCTAATTACCATATCCTAATTTGGTTGACAGTGTGGGACAAGAAGATGGTTCACACACAGTTCAACTGGTGTTGGTATCATGTTCCGACCTTTGCTCCATACAAGGTTGAAGGAATGTTCTTTCCTTTGATTCTTGCACATGGCAATACCGCTCAAAGTGCCAAAACTGCTGCAATAGTTTTGCAGAGTTTGACACCCAATGCCCAAAGCGTTTTCAGAGTTCTTGCAGAATATCAGCTGTCTCATCCTGATGAAGAAGGCAAGAAGCTCTCTGTACTTTTAAGGAATTTTGTTGTGAATTTTAGTTTTTATATATTTAGCCTCTTTTTTTTTTCTTTCTTTTTCAGGGATGCCAATTAACAATTTGTACACAGTCTGTAGAGAGCGTTTCCTGGTCAGCAGCCAGCTTACATTGAATTCCCATTTGACAGAATTTAAAGATCATGAATTGGTCAAGACCAGAAGGCATTCGGACGGCCAGGATTGCTTGTACATCCCTCTCACGACTGAGGCACTTGAAAAACTATTAATGGAGATTAATCAATAACTTTTTCATGTCCTATTTGTGTTTATATAATCCTCTTGGAAAAAAAAAATTAAAGATTGAATTGCCTTCTCTCAGACCAAAAGAAAATTTCCTCTTGGATAGTGTTTTTCCAAACGCATTTTAACGCAGAAATCAATAGATTTTTGTTCTTATGCTCAAAAAACAGTTCCTTGTTTTTTTAAAACAAAATTTTAAAAAATAACCAATTTGTTGGTTTTTATTTGTTTATTAATTGTTGGCCATTTAACTGAACCTTAAAAATAAAATAAAAAATCCACTATAACATAGCATTTAAGAATCTAATATGTTCTTAGAAATGTGTTACCTGAGAATTTGGACAATTAGGATGTAAGTATGTCATTTTGATTTGATTAGGAATATGATTAAATTATTGAGAGTGTGGGATTCTTATGTTTGGTTTAATCCTAAAAATCCTATATAAATTACTCATTTTTCTCCAAACATCTTTAGTTTTATAAATACTTTGTCAAGTGTTTATCCATCACTTATTTAATAAAAATAACATGAGCTGTGAATTAAGTCAAAGATCCTAAAATAATAGAGTAACATTAACACATACAATACAAAAATAATTATTTTAATTATTTTATGGTTTATCAAGGCATCGTACCTTTTTCAATTTATGTTATTATTTTATTAAAATACTAAAACAATTCCAAATGGAGATAAAAATCAAAGTAAAAAACTAATTGTTAATATTTTTTTATGAGAAGAAACTAATTATTAATATGATTGAGCATATCTAATCAATTAAGAATCTATAGTCGAGTTTAAAAATGGGACCAAAACTTGGTTATATGAAAAGATAATCATATAAAGGTGAATAGAACCATTATATATATATATATAAAAAAAAGGGGACAAAGACTTGGTTATATGAAATGATAATCATTAAAGGTGAATAGAACCATAGTATATAAGTTGAATATATATTATATAGCACACACTTTATTAAAATATTTATAATACTTTTATTATTATTATTATTGATACAATAAAATTTTAATTTATAATGTTTACTTCATAATAAGTACTTTTTATTATTAGGTTAAAGTACTAATCGGTTTATAGTGTAGACGGAGTTCGAATTACAAATTTTTTATTTGACATTAAAAGACTAATATATTAGTTAAGTTGACTAAAATCCACGTACCAATAAAATGATATCTAATGACATACATATACTCAAATAACATTCGTATACCTGTAATGTTTACATTGGACATTGTACTTGTATTACAACATCTCTATGATTAGTCACTACAATCGGTTTATAATGTAGGCGGATTTTGAATTACAAATTTCTTATTTGACAATAAAAAATTGATATATTAGTTAAGTTGATTGAAACCCACGTACCAATAAAATGATATCGAATGACATACATATACTCAAATAACATTCATATACGTGTAATGTTTACATTGGACGTTGTACTTGTATCACAACATCTCTATGACTAGTCACTACATTTGTTTGTTTACACGTTCCCTCATCTTTCTTACAGTAGTATGAAAATCTCGTAACCGTGTGACACATCTTCTTCTAGTTTTGGTTTTTGAAAGATATATCTTCGGCTTTAATAATGCAAATTAAGTAAAGTCTAATATTTCTGGTTAGAAGTCTTAAGAAGATTGCAAAGACCCATTCTCATCTTATCTTGAAAGTCTCGACAAATTCAGTTTTGTTGCGTTACGTCAATTATTGGAACTGACTTGCCACGCTGTGTCACCATTGGATGAACCTCAAATAGATATAAACGACAACGATATAGACCCTCAATTTGTAATTTGCATACAAATCTAGTATTTCATTTATCTTCACTAATTCTATTAACGCGAAAAAGTTACCATTTTTATCGGAACTATCTTACGTGATAAGATGTGATTAGTTGACTATTACTTTTATATGAATCCATTATTATTTATTAATTTTAGTACTATATAAAAAGTTACAATTTTTTCTATAATTATTCTACTTGGTAGGGTATGACCGGCTACATGTTACTTTTGTATGGACTCATCATTTTTTTTCTGCTACTCATAGTTTATCGTGTGACAAGTTGTGAGCGGTGAAGTTATGAACTCACCATTTAACCTCTACTATTTGAGTTGCAACAAAAGTTATGATTTTTTTAATGTATTATTAAAATTTGTTATAAAATTTTAAAATCACATAAAATGACACAATTTTCTACACGGAAGATATCTGCGGCAAAAATTACGAAATTTTAGTTGTTAATCCATTTTTTATTTATTTATCCTTTTATTCCTTTTAATTTTCACACACAACGGTAATTTTAACAGCGTTTGACTTTCTATCCATGCCGTCCAAACGAATCGATTCGCCGCATTGGATACGATTTAACGGCCAATGATATGTTGCCACCACATAATCCAGGGGTACTTTTGTAATGTGGGCACAAACAGTAAGTGCTCATAAACTACGTGGCAAATTATTATTTGTTTAACACAGAAATCATAGGATTAATGACTGCAGAGAATCAAAATCCTTGGACTTTCTCTCTCTTATCCTCCTCACCTTGTATTTTTGTTTCTTTGATATAAACAGCTCCAAAATTTTTAAAGACAAATAGAAAAAACAAAAAGACAGAAGCTCATATATGATATCATCTCTCTCTCTAAGTTCAACCACCACCCGTGTTTCTCTCGATTTGCTACGATGATTTAAAGTTTAAGGATTTCCAAGTATTGGTGGAAAATATATACATTTATATTTTTTTTTTTCCGGGAATTTGAATTCTTGGGAAAAGGAAAAATGTGGGGATTCGGGGGTAAATATTATTGGGGAAGAAGGGAAAGGGGTGGGAAAATAGAAGGGATAGTGGTGGTGTTTGCTTGGTTGTCTAGCCAGGAAAGGCACTTGAAGAACTACGTGCAGCTCTACTCGTGTTTGGGTTGGAATTCACTCATCTGTCACCCTGAGTTTCTCAATTCGTGAGTTCCAATTTTGTTCTTAATTTTTCTGAATTGGGTTTATTTATTTTCTTAAAGTTGTTGTCTTTCATGTGTGTTTAACTTTTCTTGATTCTATTGGGTTTTTTTTTTTTTTTTACACTGAGTTTGCGAGGTTGAGATATATGAAATCATAGCTAAACAAAATTGGACATCTGGGTTTGGTTTAGATTTGCGAATTGTGTGCGCCAATAAAGTGAAATTTGGCATCTTTAGTTTTTTTTGTTGTTCCTAATATTGGCATCTTTAGTTTTATGGTAGTTTATGTGCTACTACTTTATTGGCTCCAAATTCGTTCTATCGAATGTATGTGTGTTTTTGTATTTTTAGGATAATTTTGTTGCTATTTTGGTCTATGATTTTGTTAATGGTAGTTTATTAATTTTCCTTTGAACAATCAATCTTCAGCTGTTTCAAAATCACTGTATTTTTTGGCAGATAACACAATTCACAAATTAATGGGCTGTTTTGCAATTTACATTTGCAGGCTTGTAATAAGATTGGTATTTTTAGAATGACTACTGGGTCTTATTCAATTACTGCTATCAGAATAAAAGTTGCACTATATAATTCCTCTTTTTTGTGCACATATGTTGATTTGGACTTTATCTTTAATCCGCCCAGGTTTTTCCCTGAGAAAGCCGCAACTCTGGCAGCTGACATTGTCAATGAACTTGTTCAGGTCAGTGCTAATAATAGTTGCAACTACCATAGGTGAAAAGCTTTTATTCAGTTACTCCTTTAACCTATTCCTTTTGAAATGTTTATGGAATTTTGATGCTTTGGAAATCCTGCTTGAGTTGTATTGCCATTGATTTGGGTGGGGCATTTGTAATTAAAAATAGAAAGAAAAGAGTTGCAGTCTCTGTTTACCTTTTGCATCCATATGTCTTCTTCCCGTTTCAAATGATTTACTTAAAGGGTAAAATTTAGGTATAGTTCCTTTGGTGCTGTACCTGAGGTTCCTCAATTAAATTAAAAAATGTGGTTGCATTGATCAATAAGTCACATGATTAAATTTAATTGTACTTGGGAACGATAACATTGTTTACACTACATTTGTCAAAGCAACCATGTGGTTAAATTTAATTGGGGAACCTAAGGAACTATACCTAAGTTTTTCCCTTCCTTAAAAGTACTATAGCACTTTACATATTCCTCTTCTACAAGTAAAACTATAATACTCATGCTCAAGTTTTTGAAAGGGTTAGCTAATAATTGCCTTGTTTTATATTTTGATATGTAGGAGCTAAAAATTAGGCCATGCCCTGTAGTCCTTGCTTCTTTTTCGGGTGGTCCTAAAGCTTGCATGTACAAGGTCCTTCAGGTAATTTCTTCTAAAGTTTCAAGTGACCTGAGTATGTGATTTTTTAAGGGTTTCCCTTTACACGGTACCGTTGCAGCTATCAGAAAGCTTTTTCTTTCGGTGATAGATATGTAAATAGATTTTCCTTCTTTAGCAGATAATTGACGGAAAGTGTGAAGGACTGGAATATCTGGTATGCTCTTCTTTTTTTCTCCCTCCTCCCACCTCCCACTTCCCTTTTGCAATTAAGCTGATAGTGTTATATATTAATCCAATTTTATTGCATAAAAGCAATAAAATACATTCCAAGGTGAAACTCATTATGTTTAATTTCCAGCAGTCTCTATATGGTGGGGGCAAAAGAAGTTTTGTCTCATATTTGCAAAGCTCATATAGTTTAAGAACTTCGGCATCCAAATTTAACTATTGTTACTATTATTTTTTTCTCATGAAGGATGACTTCCAACTGGTTAGAGATAGTATATCTGGCCATATCTATGATTCCAGTCCAGCAGACTTTACCAGCGATGTGGGTACAAGATTTCTTCTTCACCCAACTATTCTCAAAATGTCCCATCCACCAAGAATAGCATCATGGATAGTCCACAGCCTTGCTTCTAGTCTTGATGCCCTCTTCCTCAGCCGACTTGAATCACAGCGCGCCGAGTATTGGCAGACTCTGTACTCCTCTGTTGTAAGTATATATGAGGACTTTTAGTACCTTTCAAAGTATTCACTTCCTTTTCTTCTGCATTTATACAACTTTGTTTTCTGCAGAACATGCGGGCCCCATATCTCATTTTATGCTCTGAAAATGATGATCTTGCTAACTATGAAACTATCTGCAATTTTGCTCAACGACTACAAGATCTTGGGGGTGACATTAAGCTAGTGAAATGGAATGACTCTCCTCACGTAGGTCTGCTTCTAAACTTACCGACTCTATGTTAATATCAACCATGGAAAATGTTAAAACTACTACCAATTAAACTATAAAAGTTTTACAAACTAACGTGACATGAATGCGATTAGTGCTACATCAACAACATAATAAATAAAACTTTGAATTACTTTTTTGTTTTATGTTTGAAAGTTAACATATCAGTTTGTTGTATTTGTGTAGTAAAATTCATAGCAGCTATAGCATCACTCTATTAACCTTATTAAGTGTATTAATTAACACTACAGAAACTATCCTAGTTGCATACTGACTGCGCTCAGATACACAACCAAAATTACTACAATTGTTTTCAATTGTGGTAAAGAAATGCTAAATACACAGATTACCACCCCTTAAGGCATACCTCTGCTCTGATCAATAGCCCACTACATTAGTTAATGTTTGACAAAAAAAGAAAAAAAAGAAAGAAAAAAAGACTATCATAAGTCAATATTGTACATTCAAAATGACATTGTTTGATCGATCTTAATTTTGTTTCCATTTACTCCTCTAGACCATGCTATGATATTTTCAAAAGATTATTGTGTGACTCTATCTTTTCACAGGTCATTATCGGCATTATCCGATTGACTATAAGGCTGCTGTGACTGAGCTCCTTTGTAAAGCAGCTAAAGTTTATTCTCAAAGAATTCGTCGACTTGAAGGGGAAAGGATGGGCATAGAGGGAACACGTGACGAGATCCTTGAGCCAATCAATGACTTGAGGAAAGCAACAACAAACTCAAGTAGTTTTCAGGGGCTTGCTTTAGGACCAAGTGACCATTACTTGCCCAGTTCGATGGAGTACTATGATGGGAGAGATGTTGGGTCGGTGCAAGATGATCGTAAGGAAGGTTTGATCCACCTTCAAAGTCTACCAAGCATTAATGCTCATGGTGTTCTTGGTCAAATCCTTTTTGATGTGTGTGTACCCAAGAATGTGGAAGATTGGGATATCAAATCAAGTTCTTCAAATGGACGCCTGTTTACTTCCACAAGGAGGCATACTCCATTTAATCCCATCAAATGCATACGCCGCTCTAGACTATAATCTCTCATGCACTAGTTCTTGCCTTCTCGGTGCATGTCTATGAAAAATTTGTTGGATTAATATTTGGTCCAAAGCAGTCTGTCCATGACATGTGAAGTGTACGATGTGCTGTTTTTGTAGGCAATAAGAATTTTGCATAATTTTGAGCTGATGGCCTCTTTTTAACAACAACGTAGATAATTTACTGGAGAAAGCTTTACAAAATACTAGGCGTTTGATGTATCATTGTAATTGTAATTCAACTCAACTGCAAGTTAGATTTCACATACAAAAATATTTCTACCGAAGAAGTTTCGATGTATATCAACCCAGTTAGGATTAATGTATATGAAATGTGTATTTGATTATTATTATTTTTTTCTTTCATATAAGACAATTTATTTGTTTTACACTTTTAGTCTCACTCTTAAACAAATAAGTTATTGACAGCTCGACAGTGGTTTTCCAAAAAACTATTATTTTTTTTTTATTATTATTTTTTTCTTTCATATAAGACAATTTATTTTAGGGTCTGTTTGGATAGAATATATTTTGCTGAAACTGAAAACTGAAAATACTGTAGCAAAATAATTTTTAAATGTGTGAATAGTACCGTGAGACCCATTTTTAATGAAAAAGTTGCTGAAAAGTGAAGTTTGTGGGTCCGTGAACAGTGCACGAATACACTGTTCTTGTCAAAAGTTGCGGCTACTGTTCATAACAGTGATGAACAATAGCATTTTACTCCTGAAACGCGTGCCCACCAAAAAAAAAAAAGCTGAAACGTAAACGTGAAACGCAGCTTCAGTGGATCCAAACAGACACTTAAACAAATAAGTTATTGAAAGCTCAACAATGATTTTTCAAAAAATTAGGGCTTGTTTGGTAATGTTATTCTAGTAACGTTGTTTAAATGTTGTGAAAATACGTATTGTATTGTTTAAACAACAAAAACGAAAACTGTTGTTTAAAAATTAATATCAAACACCCCCTAGTTGTTAGAAGTAGAACTAGCCAGAACTGATCGGCACATGCAATTTTGATCGGTTCTGTCAACATCAATTGACATGTAAATAGTCCTAACTTTTGCCAAACAAACATTCAATGGTCGATGTGCCAAGTCATTTGTTTAAGTAAGCACTAATAAGAAGCCAGGGAACCAGCAATACACAAGTACGCAAAATTGTCCTCTCTAATTTTATATCAGTATCATCATATAATATTGTACTCCTAAAAAAAATTGTATCTTGAACTTGATGGGTCATTATTTTATAATTGGCATGCTAGTTGTGATACAAAAGAAAATCATTTTTAAATGCTGTTGGTGGTAGTTGGCATTGTGGTTAAATTATCAATTATTTTATTACTTTTATATTAACTATATAAAAAGCGGTTATGCCGCTATAGTATTTACGTACTGTTCATACCACTTTTTCACTGTTTATCTATGGTGGAAATTTGATTAGGCACTCTGTCTCTTTTTTTAGTTTCGAACAGTAGCTACAGTATCATGCGGCACTATAGCTACAGTAGTTGCGTTTTTTTTTCTTCTGTTTGTATTTTTTTTTTTTTTTATATATATTGTTATACTGACACAATAAATTTCATAATATTTTTACAATTATTGAGGTGTCAGTTTCTTATAAGTCAAAATAAAATAATGAAATATAAAACTGTGACCAATCACAACTGAAAATAAATGCTTTTTGAGAATGTTTTGACACTTGTTAGGTAAATGTGTAAAAACTACAGTATGTTTGGTTTGTTCAATATGTATTTTTTTTTTCAATCATCAATTTGTGCTCTTTTTTCTTATATATCTATTAACCATATAAAAAGCGGCTACGCTGCTACAGTGTTTTGTCATTGTTCATACAACTTTTTCACTGTTTATCTATGGTGGAAATTTGGTAAGGCACTTTGTCTCTTTTATTAGTTTTGAACAGTAACTACAGTACCATGCGGCATTGTAGCTACAGTACCATGCGGTTTTTTTTGTCTTTCGTTTCGTTTGTACTTTTTTTCTTTTATATATATTGTTATATTGACACAATAAATTTCACAATATTTTTACAATTATTGAGGTGTCAATTTTTTATAAGTCAAAATAAAATAATAAAATATGAAACTGTGACCAGCCACAACTAAAAATAAATGTTTTTTGAAAATGTTGTGACACTTGTTAGGTGAATGTGTAAAAACTACAGTTTGTTTGGTTTGTTCAATATGTACTTTTTTTTTTCAATCATCGATTTGTGCTCTTTTTTCTTATATATCTATTAACTATATAAAAAGCGGCTATGCCGCTACAATGTTTTGCCACTGTTCATACAACGTTTTTCATTGTTCATCTACGGTGCAATTTTGGTGAGCCACTTTGTCTTTTTTTAGTTTTGAACAGTAGCTACAGTACTAGCGGCACTGTAGCTCAGTAGTCGGGTCTTCCATTTGTACTTTTTTTCTTTTATATATATATTGTTAGAGCATCTCCATCCGGTTTTGTCATCCCATCTTATTTTACCATTTCAAAAAGCTACTTTATCAATTATACCATACCATTTTACAATACTCCCAACATCCCATATTTTATTTTTTCATTCTACATATTAAAATAATATAAATTACGCAATAAAATAATATAAAAAATCTCTCTCTCTTCTCTCTCATCTCTGTTCTCCGTCTCTCTGTTTTTCCCTCTCTCATCCACCCACCACCAACCTAAACCCAAAACAACCACCCACCAATACACGCCTGCAACTTGAAAAAAGTCTTGATTTTTTTTTTTCTCTTCACTACCAATTCAGCCATACTCACAAAGAAAGAAAGAGCAGAGATAAAATTTAGCCACCATCCATATCAAACCCATACCCACCTCTTCCTTTAGCCATCAGTCACAAAAAAAAAAAAAAAAAAAAAAAAAAAAAAAAACAGAAGCCAGATCACAACCTAGAAGAACCGGATCGCAACCCACTTTGGTGGCGCTTTTTGACACCAGACTCTCCACTTCAGCACCGACAGACTCATGTTCATTGCTTTCCTCCTATTCACCACATTGTTCATTGTCACGCTATCCAATGGCATCATCACGGAGAGATCGGCTTGTGTTGCTTCGAGCATCGGCGATCTACACGGACTCAATGGTGGCGACGGACCGAAATCCACGACGTCTGGTTTTTGGACCTTGCATCGGAGACGGACCAAAAGTGTGATAGAGAAGAGGAAGAAAGAGAGGAAAGTGTGAGAGACAGAGAAAGACAGAGAGAGATGAGAGAGAAAAATTTACGGGAATAAAATATTAATATTATTTTTGGCATAGTGCTACAGTGCAATCTTACATGTAAGATTGCACTGTAACACTATGCCAAAAAAATTTACACTTTCTCACTTTTAGCCTTCCAATTTGGGCCTAAATGCCAAATGTACCTTACTTTTGGCATTTGGCCCTTTAGCTACGGGATGCTCTTATACTGACAGAACAAATTTCACAGTTATTGAGGTGTCAATTTCTTATAAGTCAAAATAAAATAATAAAATATGAAACTGTGACTAACTACAACTAAAAATAAATGTTTTGTGAAAATGTTGTGACACTTGTTAGATGAATGTGTAAAAGCTACAGTACTTTTGGTTTGTTCAATATGTACTTTTTTTTTTTTCAATCATAGATTTGTGCTCTTTTTTCTTATATATAAAACCGCGAATGTGTGTACAGTGTTTTTGCGCTGTACATCTATAGTGCCATTTTGTTGAGCCACTTTGTCTTTTTTTTTTTTTTTTTAATATATATATATATATATATTTTTTTTTTTTAAAGTTTTGAACAGTAGCTACAGTACCAAATTGGTTTAATCAATTTTGTTGAGCCAAAATTCACTATTCCACATACAATTTTTTTGGGTTAACTTTTTGTATATTTTTTTCCTTTACACACTATTTTAAGTAAAAACACATAGTTTTGCACACAAAAACAAAAACAAAAACTTAGGAAAAAAACATTTTTCATCCTTTATGTTTGGGGTAGTTTACAATTCTTCCCTAAACTTTAAAATCATGCAATTTTTCCCTTAATATTTTGGAAAAGAGCAAATATATCATATTTTTATTCTCTCAGTTAAACCCTAATGAAAGCTTATGATTCTTAAAATATTTTATTGTGTAATGTCTAAATTGCTCATGCTAAATTTTAACATCCTAAAAATTTTCTTTACGTATTTTGAGTTTTAAATGATAAAAATTCTTAAAAAGTTAAAATGATGATATTAATGACAAAAGCCTTTTCTTATCTTTTTTTATTTTTTATTTTTTTTATTTTAAATTTCTTGGCAAAACTCAGTTGTTTATTGTTGAAAGATGATGATATTCGTTATCATTCTTAGAAGTTTTTAGAGAATAGATATATTGTCTTTAGCAGGTAGGTACTAAAAAACTATTATAGTTAAATAAATATTTATATGTTAAATAGCTACCCTAACTTTGTGGTTGATATAAATTCTTAAACGAATGAGATTAACTTTTTATGACATAATTATCAAAATTCTTAAAATTAATGTCTCTTTTGATTAATGTAAATCTCTATATATTTTAAAAATCAAATGATTCATATCTTTGTTTTGTAATACAAATAAAATCTAGAATTGACCTTAATTACTACAGTACTTTTTTTCCACGGCAAGCACGTGCCTTGCATGTGCTGCCCTAACTAGTATTTTTACAAGTGGGAATCCTAGAGTATAGATCTACTTTACTTTTTTTTTTAAAATGATATTCATATTAGTGTACTTTAAGTTTCTTAAATTCATGACTTGGCTATTTACGTATAGTTTTCTAGACATCGCTCTCAAATTCTCACTTAAATTAAATGATGTGATTAAATTATACCATTTTTTGTAAGAATAATTAAATCCATCCTATAATTATGTTGGTCAATATAACCATATAATTAAATTTAATAGGAAATTTGAGGTAAATTACCTAAAGAATTGTATCTAAGTTGTATCATAAAATTTGAACCAATAGGGTTTGCTCTATTATAATTGCTCTTTACCATCATATCGAGGCACTAATTAATTTTTGATAGAGTTGGAATTCAAACCTAACTATCTTATTCGGGAACAAAAAAAAACTTTTCCAATTGAATCAAATGAGATCCACAAGTTACAACATATTACCAGGAGTTTGTTGGGGGAATAAAGGGTAAGTGATGAAAGAAACAATGAAAAGTATAATGAATAAACAAAGAGATCTTTAATGGCTTCATGAATTGATGGTTTAGGCTTTAAAGGCATGAATGAATGTTGTATTTAAAAAATTATCTTATGAGACGGTCTTATTAGACATTTTTCTCACACCATGCATGAATCTTACACGTAGGTCCCACATGCTGTGAGTGAGGTCACATGAGATACCTCTTTTTCTTTCTTTTTTTCCTTAGGTAATAGTTGGTCCTGCACAAATATCTCTAATAAGTTATTGTAAATTTATCCTTAGAATACAATGAATCTTTTTGGGTTATATAAAGAGAAATTTTGAATATAAACATATCTTATGAATGTATCACTGCATGAGACACTTCTCTGAAGGGCAAATATTGAGTCTAGTGCTTTGTCCACTAGATTTGCTAAGATGTGGATAAGTGACAATTATTTGACAACATGTCTGCTTCTATGTAGTGTGAGAGAGATGCTATGTATAGCTAATACATAAGATACTACCTTAAAAAAGAGTTAAAAATAATTTCTTGATGTTTACAAATGTTTTAAATATCAAGTGAACCAACTCATTACAATAAATTATGCAAAAAATAATTGACACCTTTTAAGTTTTAATATTTCTAGTAGAGATATCCATAATTCTAATTCATTTTCTCCCATTATTACTATCAAATTATATAAAATAAAAAATAAAATAAAACAAAACAATTTAGGAAGAATGTGTAAAATTCTACTTAATTTCACCCTTGATAGGAAAGATACTTTCCACTTACTTTTTCAATAATACTTTTTCTCCGGTGTAATTCAGGAGTATGATACTCCATCTTCTCACATTCATGATGAATCATGTTCCACTAATTAAATTCATTACGGAATTTACCATATAGGTGAGAAAAGGGAGTACAATAATACACATTTATTTAAAACAGCAATAAGAGCATCCACATTGGTAAAGCTAAAATTTTTAGGATTTAACATCTCAAAAGACTATTTTATTTATTTTAAGAGCATTCTCATAGAGGGTTTTAAAAATTTTAGCATTTAGCACATAAAAAAACCAATTTTATAACATTTAACACATCACTTTACAATACACCTAACATCAAAACTTCTATTTTTTTTAGCACTTCATTAAAATATTATTTATTGATCATTTTTTATTCTTTTTGAGAGAGAGAGAGAGAGAGCAGGAAGTGAGATCTGAGGGGAGAGAGAAGGGGAATAAAAAATAATAAAAAATGAGTAGCAACTTGCTACAGTGGGGTGTTAATGTAACGAGATGCTACAAAATTTAAAATTTAGCACCATTGATGTAGGGGCTTTTTTAGTGATTTTGTTGCTAAAAATAGCTTTGATGAGAATGCTCTAATACACAATTTCACAACACTAACTTGCATCAATTCTCTTATTAATTTTTTCTGTCAGTAAAATACTATTCATTTTTTCATTAATTTCTTTCTCACTTTGCCACAAAACTCAACTAAGTGATAAAATAATGTTTTTTTAGGCCTTTTTGCAACAATAAACCGCTAGTCTTAGCGGTTTACTGTAGCAAAAAGGAAAAAAAATCTGCCTTTGGCGTCATTGATACTGGACACTATTTGGTGCGGTTTGGATACAAGTCCACGTCCACGTTTTGGCACTGTAGCGCGTTTTCAGTTTTTTTTTTTTTTTTTTCCTGGACGTGTCTGGCACTGTTTATTGTTCATGAACAGTGATTTTAGGGCCAAAATGGCCAAATACCACCAATTTCTGAAATTTTTTGTAAAAAAACACTATTTCGAAACTATATAGGGAAATACCATTTTTTATAGTACTCGAGTTTCTTAAAAATAAGTAGCTTTTTTACGTTTTTATTTATTTAAATAGAAGCATTGTAAAATATAGAGATTTTAATTTCAAAATATGAATTTAATTTCTACATAAAGTAAAACTGTTCACTGTTTTCTCACAAAAATTGTTCACTGTTTTCTGCATAAACTATTTCTAGCATTTTGCATAAAATTATTTTCTGTTCAATATTATTTAAAAAATTGTTCACTCTCTTTTCTGCGTAAATTATTTTCTGTTCACTATTTAAACAATCGTTCACTGTTTTCTCATAAAACACCTAGTGAAATCGTTTTTTCTAAATCTAAACACCAAATCTGAATGCTTTTTCATGTTTGAATTTCACAATAATCGAATCTATTTTTCTGCATTGATAAAATATGTTTCTACATTAATAAAATTTGCACTTTGCCCATCATGTTTACTGTATATTCGAATCTGCTTACTGCATTCATAAAATCTTTTTTTTGCATTAAGTAAATCTGTTCACTGTTTTCTCATAAAAATTGTTCACTGTTTTCTGCATAAACTATTTCTAGCATTTTGCATAAAATTATTTTCTGTTCAACATTATTTAAAAAATTGTTCACTCTCTTTTCTGCGTAAATTATTTTCTGTTCACTATTTAAACAATCGTTCATTGTTTTGAGAAATCGTTTTTTCTAAATCTAAACACCAAATTTGAATGCTTTTACATGTTTGAATTTCACAATAATCGAATCTATTTTTCTGCATTGATAAAATATGTTTCTACATTAATAAAATTTGCACTTTGCCCATCATGTTTACTGTATATTCGAATCTGCTTACTGCATTCATAAAATCTTTTTTTTGCATTAAGTAAATCTGCTCATTGTTTTCTCATAAAAATTGTTCGCTGTTTTCTGCATAAACTATTTCTAGCATTCTGCATAAAATTATTCTCTGTTCAGCATTATTTAAAAAATTGTTCACTCTCTTTTCTGCGTAAATTATTTTCTGTTCACTATTTAAAAAAATTGTTCCCTGTTTTCTCGTAAAACACCTAGTGAAATCTTGTTTTCTAATTTTAAAAGCCAAATCTGAATGCTTTTTCATGTTTAAATTTCAAAATGAACGAATTTGTTTTTCTGCATTGATAAAATCTATTTCTACATTAATAAAATTTGCTCTCTGTACATCATGTTCACTGTATATTCGAATTTGCTTACTGCATTCATAAAATTTGTTTTTTGCGTTAAGTAAAACTGTTCATTGTTTTCTCATAAAAAATGTTCACTGTTTTCTGCATAAACTATTTCTAGCATTCGGCATAAAATTATTTTCTGTTCAGCATTATTTTAAAAATTGTTCACTCTCTTTTCTGCATAAATTATTTTCTGTTAACTATTTAAAAAATTATTCCCTGTTTTCTCAAAAAACACCTAGTGAAATCTTGTTTTCTAATTTTAAAAGCCAAATCTGAATGCTTTTTCATGTTTAAATTTCAAAATGAACGAATTTTTTTTTTTGCATTGATAAAATATATTTCTACATTAATAAAATTTGCTCTCTGTATATCATGTTCATTGTATATTCGAATCTGCTTACTGCATTCATAAAATCTGTTTTTTGCATTAAGTAAAACTGTTCACTGTTTTCTCATATGTTAGGACATATGTGTTTCACATGTTAAGAACATATGTCAATATTATATGTAATTGGTTAATCCTTTGACAAAACGCACTTTACTTATAATTGGGTAGATCTAGGATGTTTTTAATACTTCAAAAAACAAGGTTTCAAGATCAAGTGTTGAAGTCATCAAGTCTGTCCAAGAAACAAGCTGAGAAGTGCAAATTCATTAAAGCTCGACAGCTGGCTCGACAGCTGCATCTATTGAGCTTAAGAAAGCTGTTTCAGCCCGTGTGCTTGACACCTGCTCGACACCTCCTATCTGTCGAGGTTTAAGAATTTAAGAATTCTGATTTGATTTTCTTAGAATCCGTGAATGTGTATTTGGGCCTTCTTTTCTCCTAACCCTAGACATATAAAATGATTGTTTTAAGGGCCGTCAAACAGTTCACAAGTTGCACAAGCATTGAGCAAACTCTGTTCAAGCAAATTGTGATCGGAGACGAAGTTCTTGCCCTAGTTCATCTCTTTCTCTTGAAGAAGTTGCTGTGTATGTGCACCGTAGGGTTTTGTGACTAAGCATCTTCTTAATCTTCATCATGTGGATGAACTAAAGAACTTTGCAGCCAACAACCTTCTTAGTTGGTGATTGAAGTCGTGTATTGGGATCCGCGCAATTGGTTAGTCATGTACTTGGGAGCCGTGCATCGAAAGGGGAATTATCACTACAGAACTAGTCCAATTGGGTATTGGGGTAAGGGTTCAACTGTAGGTTGGTAAGGTACTTGGGATTCCTTTACTTGTAACCGCTTGTTGTGATAATAGTGGAGTTTTGGGAGTGGTGACCTGAAAATCACCCGGTGGGGTTTTTGCCGTTAGGTTTTCCCCATTCGTAAACAAATCACCGTATTATTTATTTTCCGCTGCATAATTAGTTTATTGGTGATTTGTTTATGCTACCACGCATATGCATGTAATTGAATCTAATTAATTTAACTTGGCTAAATTAATTGATTAATTCATCACAATGGGTCAATTCATTTTTTGGCCAATCATCATAAAAATTGTTCACTGTTTTTTGCATAAACTATTTCTAGCATTCTGCATAAAATTATTTTATGTTCAACATTATTTAAAAAATTGTTCACTCTCTTTTCTGCTTAAATTATTTTCTGTTCACTATTTAAAAATTTATTCCTTGTTTTCTCATAAAACACCTAGTGAAATCTTGTTTTCTAATTTTAAAAGCCAAATCTGAATGCTTTTTCATGTTTAAATTTCAAAATGAACGAATTTGTTTTTCTGCATTGATAAAATATGTTTCTACATTAATAAAATTTGCACTCTGCACATTATGTTTACTGTATATTCGAATCTGTTTACTGCATTCATAAAATCTGTTTTTTGCATTAAGTAAAACTGTTCACTGTTTTCTCATAAAAATTGTTCACTGTTTTCTGCATAAACTATTTCTAGCATTCTGCATAAAATTATTTTCTGTTCAGCATTATTTAAAAAATTGTTCACTCTCTTTTCTGCATAAATTATTTTCTGTTCACAATTTAAAAAATTGTTCACTGTTTTCTCATAAAAAACCTAGTGTAATCGTTTTTTCTAAATCTAAACCCCAAATCTGAATGCTTTTTCATGCTTGATTTTCACAATAATCGAATCTATTTTTCTGCATTGATAAAATCTGTTTTTACATTAATAAAATTTGCACACTGCCCATCATGTTTACTGTATATTCGAATCTGCTTACTGCATTCATAAAATTTGATTTTTGCATTAAGTAAAATTGTTCACTGTATTCTCATAAAAATTGTTCACTGTTTTCTGCATAAACTATTTCTAGCATTCTGCATAAAATTATTTTCTGTTCAGCATTATTTAAAAAATTGTTCACTCTCTTTTCTGTGTAAATTATTTTCTGTTCACTATTTAAAAAATCGTTCACTGTTTTCTCATAAAACACCTAGTGAAATCGTTTTTTTCTAAATCTAAACGCCAAATCTGAATGCTTTTTCATGTTTGAATTTCATAATAATCGAATCTATTTTTCTGCATTGATAAAATATGTTTCTACATTAATAAAATTTGCACTCTGCACATTATGTTTACTGTATATTCGAATCTGCTTACTGCATTCATAAAATCTGTTTTTTGCATTAAGTAAAACTGTTCACTGTTTTCTCATAAAAATTGTTCACTGTTTTCTGCATAAACTATTTCTAGCATTCTGCATAAAATTATTTTCTATTCAGCATTATTTAAAAAATTGTTCACTCTCTTTTCTGTGTAAATTATTTTTTGTTCATTATTTAAAAAATTGTTCCCTGTTTTCTCATAAAACACCAAGTGAAATCGTGTTTTCAAAATTTGAACGCCAAATCTGAATGCTTTTTCATGTTTAAATTTCACAATGAACGAATTTTTTTTTTTTTTTTTGCATTGATAAAATCTAATTTTAGCCATACAGTCTACCTTTCTAGAGCATCAAGTAGCTGAATGATTGTGTCTGTCTATTTTCCTACCTTCAAGCTTTGCAAGGAACAAATCTACTTTTATAGGGATGCATACACCTCCTATTGTAGTCTTTTAAAGCTGGCCAACTTGCAGATTGTGCAGCCACTTCTTTCATACTCATGGCCTGGGTACCTAATCTTTAGTATTGCACAACTGCATTGTACAAACACTAGGAATTGCACATTTTTAATTTCATTATTATGCCATTCTCATAATTACACAAACAGGATAGCCGTATATGGTCCAATACCTTCAGCAAGGAGGCTATTTGGGAAAAGAAAGATTGTTAAGGATCCTAGAATGATATAGATTGAAAGACAGACAGATAGATCACTATTCACTGGCGATAGATAACTATTCACTAGCAACAAATCACTATTCACTGGCGACAAATCACTATTTCACTGGCGATAGATCACTATTCACCAGCACGCGTGAATAGCTTCCAGACAAATCAAGACAGTCCAGACAGATACAGACAGATGTTCAAAAGTTACTACTGTTTACTAGCATGCGTAAAAAGAGATGTGATCGATTCCCGAGATCTGAAAGATTCTCAGACAGACGCAGACAGACTATTACTCATCAGTACTAATTTCCATACCACCGACAGATTAACTTGAGTCAAATTTACCTACTCAAGTTACTTTACCATGGTTCATTTCACTTATAAAAGAGATGGACTACGAAGACAGAAGACAAGTTTCTAAGTTTCTAAGTTTCTAAGTTTCTAAGATTCTAAGCTTTTAAGTTCCAAGTTTTAGAAAGCCTTTTGTAATAGCCTTCCCTCTCCCTCAGAAAGACTTTTGTACTCTCTCCCTATCTTGTAATCTTGTAACCTTTCTCTTCAGACAGTTTTATTTTCAAGCCTGTATCAAAGACAGCAGTTTGTTTTCAAGTTTATCAAAGACTGAAGTTTTTATTCAAGTAAGATTTTACTAGTTTCTGTTTTCATATTCCATACTTCATTTTAACCTTATTTTGAATATATCTATTTTGTCATTTTACTTCTTTATTATCTATTTTATCATTGTTTATGCTTCCATATTACTGTTGTACTCTCTCCTGGGTAGTCATTGGTATTAGAGCATCCTGATCATAAAACACCTAATGAACAGTGAATAATTTATGCAAAATAAATAGTGAACAATTTTTCAAGTAATGCTGAACAGAAACTAATTTTATGCAGAATGCTAAAAATAGTTTATGCAGAAAACAGTGAACAATTTTTATGAGAAAACAGTGAACAGTTTTAATTAATGCAGAAAACAAATTTTATGAATGCAGTAAGCAGATTTGAATATACAGTAAACATGATGTAGCACCAACTGTGGCATGAGTAGTTTTTTGAAGACACGTCACCAACCCGCTGCTGTAGCACCAACTGTAGTCATACGAACCACATGCGCCAATAGATGCCATTGTTTCACACATGCTGCTTAACAGCTCTGCACGATTTCACACACTGTCCAGTCATATCATCCACATTCATGAGAATATTTAAATATATAAATAATCATACCCTGGTGCCAGGGACATAGCACTGTGTCAATTAAATATGATGCTCTGTTCAAGAACACTGCAACTACCGCCTACATCTTCAAATCTCACTGTGACATTGGGAACATTTAAAATCCTGTTCATGTAGTGTTTTTCCAGCTTGTATTGACATGACAAGCCGTAATAACTGAAATTATAATGCTTGGAATATGAAATGAGGTTATAAATGCACCACAATAATGATCTTATTTCTACCCCACTAACTTTGTAGATTGACTAAGCTATGAGTCGCAACACCTCAACATCAAATCGTACAATGCGAAATAAGTTTGGATCTACTTTAACAAATGGATTATCACAAGTTCCAGCAGATCAACAACTACAGACATACACAGACCACTATGGAGGGAAATGGGTTGGAAAGAAGAGAGATTTCTTTAATATGCCAATATACACGTACGAGAGTCTTAGAAGCGTCGGGCACATCATGGTCGGCAAACCTACAAAACTAAGTACAGATACCACCGCAATAGAGTTCACCGTAGTAGAACCACCATGGTCAACCCTATACGAGAAGAGGTGTGAGTTGGAGGTGTATTGTCGATGGCATGGGTTACGAGTTCCTAAGGTGCGCTCAGCCGAGTTACCTAGAGATGAACCTACCAACATACTTGCTCGTCTTGAACAAGAGAACAATCAAATGCAAAGGCGATTAGACCTTTTTCATGCAATCCAAAAAGCTAGGAAGCATCTAAAGGGGAAGGCGCAAAAGCGAGCCATCAAGTCTATTAATGAAGTTACTGCGTTAGATGATGAAAGAGATATTTCAGACTTCTCAGATTCAAGTAATAATGATTTCTAAAAATTTCTACCTACGAACATTAGACGCTGTTGTTAATGTCTACACGTTCTGTGCAATACAAAATGTTGTTGTTAATGTCTGACAACTAATGATCATGTACATTCAACTTTTGCAAATCTAAAGATTAACTGTTCACATTAGTTTTGGCTAAGTTTATATGAAATCACTTGCTCATTTTTTCCCTGTTGTTCTTTGTTGCTACATATGATTCTTGTGCTTCAGTTGGACAATATCCTCTGCTTTGTAATGTAAGAAACACCTTAGGAAGTGAAATGCCTTCAGTTAGATATGTTGATGTTTCCAATATTCTGTTTGTGTAATTTGAAATTTTACACACATAACACTTATCACCCAAATTAGATTTATTGTACATTGCTTGTTGAGCCCTGACCAGAAGTACCCATGTGCTATTACTTCTAACCAGTAGTCACAGATTATGGGAAGAGTGTTTCGACTAGCATCCTTGAAAATAACCAAAGATAGTAAACAGTTCTACATGTGCTGCTCAACAGCTCGGCACTGTTGAGCCCTAACCAGAAGTACCCATCTACACTCACGTGAATACATAGATATGCAACCCTTTGTAATGCACCATTTTCAAGGATGCAGAGCATCCCTGGAAAGTTTATTCATCAATTTTGGGGGTGAGCTATTCACCATTGCTACACTGATGTTCACAGTGCTGCATGTGCTACTCAACGATTTGGTACGTTCTTTGATTTTCCATTGAGTTTACACGATTTTGTTCATTCAACAATTTTGAAATTTTCATCAAATCAGAATGATTAGTACATTAGTACACAGTTTTAAATTGAATTTTCACAATTTTGTACATTTGACGACTTCAATTTGGAAACAAATTTGGACGATCTGTACATCTAATGTAATTAATTTTCCATTGAGTTTACTCAATTTGGTATGTTCTTCAATTTTCATTTGAATTTTCACGATTTTACACACTCAACGAATTCGAATTTTTCAACAAATTCGTACTATCTATATATCTAATGTACACTATTTTTCCTTGAGTTTTCACGGTTTTGTACATTCAATGAATTCAAATTTTTAAACAAATTCATACAATCTGTACATCTAACGTACATACTTTTCGATTGATTTTTCATTATTTTGTACTTTCAACGAAGTCAAATTTCTCAACAAGTCTAGACTATCTGTACATCTTATGTACACCTTCACGATTTGGTACATTCATTGATTTTCCATCGATTTTTCCTGAATTTCTACATTCAACTAATTCGAACTTTTTTACAAATTTGAATTATTCGAGGCATTTACCATTAGGTGATTTATACGAATCATTCATTTTTCTTTCATGGAGTTTGTCCATTATTCATATGGTTACATATTTAAAAAAACACAAAAACCATTTAAGTGCAATAAACGCGCCAATGCTAAAAGCAGTTTATGCAGAAAACAATGAACAATTTTTATGAGAAAACAGTGAACAGTTTTAATTAATGCAAAAAACAGATTTTATGAATGCAGTAAGCAGATTCGAATATACAGTAAACATGATGTGCAGAGAGCAAATTTTATTAATGTAGAAACAGATTTTATCAATGCAGAAAAATAGATTTGATTATTGTGAAATTCAAACATGAAAAAGCATTCAGATTTGGCGTTTAGATTTAGAAAAAACGATTTCACTAGGTGTTTTATGAGAAAACAGTGAACAATTTTTTAAATAGTAAACAGAAAATAATTTATGCAAAAAAGAGAGTGAACAATTTTGTAAATAATGCTGAACAGAAAATAATTTTATGCAAAATGCTGGAAATAGTTTATGCAGAAAACAGTGAACAATTTTTATGAGAAAACAGTGAACAGTTTTACTTAATGCAAAAAACAGATTTTATGAATGCAATAAGTAGATTAGAATATACAGTAAACATGATGTGCAGAGTGCAAAATTTATTAATGTAGAAACATATTTTATCAATGCAGAAAATCAAATTCGTTCATTTTGAAATTTAAACATGAAAAAGCATTCAGATTTGGCTTTTAAAATTAGAAAACAAGATTTCACTAGGTGTTTTATGAGAAAACAGGGAATAATTTTTTAAATAGTGAACGGAAAATAATTTATGCAGAAAAGAGAGTGAAATATTTTTTAAATAATGCTAAACAGAAAATAATTTTATGCAGAAAACAGTGAACAATTTTTATGAGAAAACAGTGAACAGTTTTACTTAATGCAAAAAACAGATTTTATGAATGCAGTAAGCATATTCGAATATACAGTAAACATGATGTACAAAGAGCAAATTTTATTAATGTAGAAATAGATTTTATCAATGTAGAAAAAACAAATTCGTTCATTTTGAAATTTAAACATGAAAATGCATTCAGATTTGGCTTTTAAAATTAGAAAACAATATTTCACTAGGTGTTTTATGAGAAAATAGGGAATAATTTTTTAAATAGTGAACAAAAAATAATTTACGCAGAAAAGAGAGTGAACAATTTTTTAAATAATGTTGAACAGAAAATAATTTTATGCAGAATGCTAGAAATAGTTTATGCAAAAAACAATGAACAATTTTTATGAGAAAATAATGAACAATTTTACTTAATGAAAAAAACAGATTTTATGAATGCAGTAAGCAGATTTTATGAATGCAGTAAACAGATTCGAATATACAGTAAACATGATGTGCAGAGTGCAAATTTTATTAATGTAGAAACAGATTTTATCGAAGCAGAAAAATAGATTCGATTATTGTGAAATTCAAACATGAAAAAGCATTCAGATTTGGCGTTTAGATTTAGAAAAAACGATTTCACTAGATGTTTTATGAGAAAACAGTAAACGATTTTTTAAATAGTGAATAGAAAATAATTTACGCAGAAAAGAGAGTTAACAATTTTTTAAATAATGTTGAATAGAAAATAATTTTATGCAAAATGCTAGAAATAGTAATGCAGAAAACAGTGAACAATTTTTGTGAGAAAACAATGAGCAGTTTTACTTAATGTAGAAATTAAATTCATATTTTGAAATTAAAATCTCTATATTTTACAATGCTTCTATTTAAATAAATAAAAACGTAAAAAAGCTACTTATTTTTATGTGTATGTTTATTTGTCGATAATCCCAAAAAAAAAAAAAAAAATTTACTAGGTACTCGAGCTTGGTGAGCTCGAGTACTCTATAAATAAAATAAACACCATTTTATGTTTATGTTTATTTGTCGATAATCCCAAAAAAAAAAAAAAATTTACAAGGTACTCGAGTTTGGTGAGCTCGAGTACCTTAGAAATAAATAAAAAAACAGCATTTTATTATAAAATGGTACTCGAGCCTGGTATACTCGAGTATTGTGTTGCATGGTACTTGAGTTTACCATGCTTGAGTACCACATAATTTTTTTTAATTGTCCAATTTCCACCTCAGCAGTGCCACAGTGGCAAAACTTCTAGTAACTCGAGTTTAAAAAACTTGAGTACCATAAAAAGTGGTATTTCCCTATATAGTTTCGAAGCAGTGTTTTTTTTAAAAAAATTTCAGAAATTGGTGGTATTTGGCCATTTTGGCCGTGATTTTAGTCTTGTGAACAGTAAAAAACATAGTGAACAGTAATTTTTTACACATTAAAAAATTATTTTGTTACAATGTTTTCAGTTTTCAGCTCTAGTAAAAATAAGTTGTATCCAAACAAAAAGCTGGAGTTTGAGGCGATGAAATAGCTAACCAACGGTGATGCTCTAATATTGTTATTTAAAGCAGTAGCACTATCCATGAAGGAACAGAAGAACTATTGTTTTTTTCCATTGAAATGTTCTCACCTCCCGTTGACTGGAAACATTGCGAAGTGATTACAATGAAGAAGATATTGGTGACCGGAGCAACCGGTTACTTAGGTGGAAGGCTATGCCACGCTCTGCTCCAACAAGGCCACCCTGTCCGAGTGTTGGTTCGACGCACCAGCGACCTCTCCTCCCTCCCTCCGCCCAGTGACGCCGCCGCCGCCGCCATCGAAATCGTCTACGGTGATGTCACCGACTACCGGTCTCTCCTCTCTGCCTGCTCCGACTGCCACGTCATCTTCCACGTGGCTGCCGTCGTCGAGCCCTGGCTTCCCGATCCTTCTAAGTTCTTCTCCGTAAGCTCATTTTCAATTTCTCCAAGATTCTTCTTTTTTACATCTAAACATTCAACTGTACTTGTACTAGGTTGTTGTCGCTTTGAGTACTATGAACGTGTCACTTTTACACAAAAATTAAGAAAATTAAATTAGACCCATGAATTGGATTCTATAATATATATACGATTATGAATAGCTAAAGAGTTATTTTTATTTTTTTAATTAAGAAAATTAAATTAGACCCATAATTGGATTCTATAATATATATGATTATGAATAGTTAAAGAGTGTTTTTTTTTTTTTTTTTGGGTTTTTGCTAATAGGTGAATGTTGGAGGATTGGAGAATGTGTTACAAGCAGTGAGAGAGACAGAGACAATTGAAAAGCTTATATACACTTCTTCGTTTTTCGCTCTTGGACCAACTGATGATGGATGTGTTGCTGATGAGAATCAAGTAGGGAGATATATTGCCTTTTGGTTTTGTTCTTTTACTTGTATTTTCTTCTTAGAATAACAAAAATTGTGATGTGATGTGGTAGGTTCATCATGAGAAGTATTTTTGTACAGAGTATGAGAAATCGAAGGCGTATGCCGATAAGATTGCCATACAAGCTGCATCAGAGGGGGTTCCAATAGTGGCGGTTTACCCCGGAGTTATTTATGGGCCTGGCAAGGTCACTGCTGGAAATGTTGTTGCTAGAATGGTATTAATACTATCTCCTTTTCTTCTGTCTAGTTTCTTTTGTTGATGTTGAAACTTGAAATTAGTAGCACTTTATATCTAAGCCATTCAGTGGAAGTTAGTTGTGGGACTCTGTTGTTGTCATCCAATAACTCATGAGAGGAAGTAGATTTTTGTGGCCATGATTGTGGTTTCCATAAAGAGATATTATTACAAATTCTTCCCTTGACCTATAATTGCAGTTGTGACTTTCTGAGTTATATATTTTGGAAAATGCGAAAGGTACTACCAGTTTGACTACAAAATGCTTACAAACCAACATATTTCATTGCTTCAAATGCCATGGCATGGTACAAATTTTGAAAGGTATTGGATTATCAAGGGCTCTGGTGGAAGTGCGTGAGATTAAGTCTAGGTGCTAACACTTCATTCTTAAAATGCTAGGCCTAGAGGTTAGGTCTCTATCCAAGCCCTAGTCCCACCTCCCCCTTTTGGTTGGAACTACACTTTGAGCCTTTTCTATCCTCATAAATAAAATCTGTTGAATTTACTATAAAACCTACCCTGGAAGTGACAGGTTAATTGGTTGAGTCATGAGAGTACTCCGATTGGGGTGGGCTTGGGGTTACACTTATAAGGTCTTCATCTACTCCTCTCATTCTCCTTAACTACTTGGGAAAAAAAATGGTTGAGGCATGCTTTTTACTTGTTTCCAGTCTTTGGTGTAAGTTGGGAAGAATTTTACTTACAGATTTATGGGAATTATCTTTTAATATGGGTTTTTGTCAAGTGAGTACTGTTGGATGTTCACCTACAAGATGCACATTTCTTATTTATAGCTCATTTGATGATTTTATGTTTCTCCTTTCAGATTATTGAACGCTTTAATTGGCGGTTACCTGGCTATATAGGGTCTGGAAACGACAAATTTTCTTTTAGCCATGTTGATGACGTAGTAGAGGGGCATATTGCAGCAATGAACAAAGGACAACCTGGTGAAAGATATCTACTCACAGGAGAAAATGCATCATTTAGGCATGTTTTTGATATAGCTGCTATCATCACCGAGACAAAAAAGCCTATGTTTAATATCCCGTTTTGGGCGATTGATGCATATGGCTGGGCCTCAGTTATGTTCTCACGAATTACGGGAAAGCTTCCTCTGATCAGCCCCCCGGTATGCTTCATGGTTTTTGAAGTTGCCTTTTAGTCTTATATAGTGTATCAATCATTAGTAGACCATTAATTAAAAGAATTCTTCTTGATATTTAAATCCACCAAATTTCAAAGTATAAGTTCTCAGTTTATAATAAACCTTTTGAAAAAAAAAAAAGATTGGTATTTAAGCCTTTTGAAAATTATTATCAATATGTTATATAATGGAAAATAGAAAGAAAATGCCAAATGTTTTGAACTAAACATAAATGTTTTTAACATCTTAAATCCCAAAATCAAATGATTTTTAGGAATTGCTCAAATTGAACAATTATGACATTTACTAAAACCAGGATGTATGTCTTCTCTGGTAACAACTATATGTCTGCACTACATCAATACCTCACACCACTTGAAGTAGGTACTGCAAATGGAATTTTTTACCTTAGGCACATCTGTCTCTCTATTTTTTTCTTTTTGATAACATCTCTCTCTATTGATTGGTAAGCAAATCACACATCTCATTAGACTTCAACCTATCAGCTCATCCATAACCTTGTTCTTATTTGAGTGAATGTGTCATTTGGCGTAAATGGCCTCCTTCCTGTTATTCTCTTTACTTTTTTTTAGTTCATCTCATAGTCTACAACACAGTCTTACTACTCTTCATTCAATTTTGGAGCAGACAGTGAATGTTCTAAAACATCAGTGGGCATATTCCTGTGAGAAGGCTAAAGTAGAGTTGGATTATAACCCTAGAAGCTTGAAAGAAGGACTAGCAGAGATGCTGCACTGGCTAAAGAACCTGGGCTTGATAAAATTCTAATGAGAATAGGTTCACCTTCTTTTCTCTTTTTTTTTTTTTTTTTTTTGGAATTGATGTTGTGCATTATTGCTACTGCTCTATTTATAGATCTCCAAAAGCTAATATAATTTGGTTGGGATACAAGCTAATTTCTGTATGATTTTCTAATGCAATTCACGGTAGCCATTATGACCAAGTAGTGGCTTTTCTAGAAAAGATGTACCCGGCAAATTTAGACTCACTTTGTGGACTCAATTAATTCTCTTATAAGATTTCATTCATGTCAATTTAAATCAATACACATTAGTCTTGGTTGACTCTAAAACTTGATTGCTTTTTTCTTTGGGCTAATTAAGGAGAGATGGAGTTTATATTAAAACTTGTTAGTTGTTCAAGAATTGGTCAAGCCTGAGAGAATGTAATGAACAATTTGCAGACATGGAGTCTTAGAGAAATTAGTGGTAACATGACTGATTTGAGATAGTTACTCTCCAAGAAAAGAGAGTGAGAGAAAGGAAATGGAGGGAAAGGTAAGAGAAAAAGTCTCAGACGTATTAAGCTTCTTAACCTTGGGTTGTGTTTCAATTAGGAATTTTAGAATTTCGAAGTGTTGGTTAATTTGTTGTGCTAAAAGGCCTCTTGTTGATAATCTTGTTTTTGTTTGATGCAAATCATGGATTCAGTTAATTGAAAGAATCAAGTTCTTGTAGTCATTTTGAGTTGATGCTTTAATACTAAACTAGTCACAAACTCACGGGATGTGTGAGAAAATATAATTTAATTATTTTATAAGAATGTAATGTAAAAAATTTGTAGGTTAAATAATGCGTATATTATTTAAAAATATTTTCTATTTTTATAAATTAATGTAATGGAATATATTATGTATTTTTGCATTCAATTACAATATATATATATATGAAAATGTAATTTAATAAAAATATTTAAATTACATAATTATAATATTGTTTCATATAAATCAAGAAGATTTTATTAAAATGACTTATTTATTTGTTTAAATATACCATAATTGGTTGACTAATGTGAACATATCCAGAAATATTATAATAAAGAATGTACACCCTCATTCTGTAAAACACGTCTAACATGTTATATTTATTAAGTTTAAATTATTATATAAAGTTTAGAATGGTACCTTTTCCTCCTTTCCAAATATAAGTATAATCCTTATATTATTGAAACTTGAATTTTAAGGTAATTTTTTGAATATTTTGAAATATTTTTTTGTTGCTTTTTTAGGGTATGTATCTCTAATTTCTAATGCCATTTAAAAAAAAAAAATTTAACCCAAAACTAAAGAGTTTGACCCAAATAGAATAAAATTCTATACTTTTCAACCCAAAAATTAAGAAAAAAAAAAAGAGAGGAATTTTTGAGCCCAAAACTAGGAAAAAAAAAAAAAAAAAAAAACCTTGCAAAAAAATCAATTTAATGCCCAATTAGTCCAAAATGGACCAATTGGACTGAATGAATTGAAAGGGACTAAAGTGGATCGAAATAAACCAAGTGAACCAATTGGACCAAAGTGGATCAAAACAAGCCAAATTAGACCGAATAGGAATAACATGGTCTGAAATGCTACTAACTACATCGTCACTAAAAAAATTGCACTAACTACAATATCACTAAAAAAATAATTAGAAATTTGTTTATTATGTTGTTAATGTGAAACTAACTACTCATGTCATTTTGTAAATTTTTTAGTTAGCAATGATATTATTTAAATGTTCTTTTTACTTGTAAAATTTAAATGAAAATATTCATAAGATGCATTATTTAAAATATCTTATTGTTTGATTAATTTTTTTTTAAAAAAAATAGAAAGCTTAAATGACTTAATATACTATTAGATTTGGAAAAAATAATTAAATTAACTCATTTAATTATTTACTAATAGATTTTACAATTGAAATGGAGCGAAGTGGCCCTAAGTAAACCGAATTACTACATTGATATGACTTAATAGGAGCATAGTAACAATAAATGCTACACTTCAATTTTTAGATATTATATAGACCTAATGAATAATTTGCAGTCTTGGGTTTCTAGGGTGGTAAGTAATTGACTGATTCGAGATAGTCATTCCTCCAAGAAAAGAGAATGAAGAAATAAGAGGACGAGGGAAAAAGATATGAAGAAATGAAAAAGGAAATGTCTGTGACTTATTTCTTATTGATGTTCATCACTTATGCATAGAGTAATTGGCATCTTCCAATATTTCGAATAAAAACATCAATGTTCAATTCACATTTTCCCATTATTATTACTATTGAATTATCAAAAAAAACAATTTATGCGAAATGTGTGAAATTCTAACCTGCCTATAAGACACTTTCCACTTGCTTTATCAAAAATCTGTGTCAAACACACTAACATTTTGAGATTTGGGATATCGTGTTCAAAATTTTTCAAAATTGACTAGGCATTAGACAAAAAAAGATCAAATTAGTTTATTTAGAAAAGCCTTAAACTTAGCTCATATTAGTCCAAATCACGGGGGATGTTTACTATATTTTACCCTACCAAGTTATTTAAATGTAGTAAATGTTTGAGGAAGAAAGTTGTTGACTAGAAAGATAGAAAAAGAGAGTGCATGAAGAAGATACTGGTGACCGGAGCAACTGGTTCCTTAGGTGGAAAGCTATGCCACGCCCTTTTCCAACAAGGCCACCCTGTCCGAGTGTTGGTTCGACGCAGCAGCGACCTCTCCTCCCTCCCTCCGCCCACTGACGCCGCCGCCGCCATCGAAATCGTCTACGGTGATGTCACCGACTACCAGTCCCTCCTCGCTGCCTGCTCCGGCTGCCACGTCATCTTCCACGTGGCTGCCGTCGTCGAGCCCTGGCTTCCTGATCCTTCTAAATTCTTCTCCGTAAGCTCATTTTCAATTTCTTCAAGATTCTTTTTATTTTTTTATTTTTATTTTTTATTTTTTATCTAAACAAACATTCAACAGTACTAGGTGGTTGTCGTGTTGAGTACCATGAATGTGTCACCTTTGCACCAAAATTAAGAAAATTACATTAGACCCATGATTGGATTCTATAAGAACTTAGTCACCCTCCAATCCAACATGCCACGTTATCATATCACGTATTAAATCTTACTCAATAAATTCTAACACCCATCTAAGAATCCAACCCAACTTATAGTTTATTGAGATGTTATTAGGTGCATAGAATGTATTGAGTTTTAAGTAAAAGGTTGGCGTAACAATAGTTTATTGGATGACATCTTACCAAATTCGGACTCTTCTATAATATAAGTATATATGATTATGAAAGTTAAAGAGGCTATTTTTTTTTTAAGTTGAAATAATTTGGTTTTGGCTAATAGGTGAATGTTGGAGGATTGAGGAATGTGTTACAAGCAGTGAGAGAGACAGAGACTATTGAAAAGCTTATATACACGTCTTCGTTTTTCGCGCTTGGACCAACTGATGGTGGAAATGTTGCCGATGAGAATCAAGTAGGGAGATATATTGCCCTTTTGATTTTGTTATTTTGTTTGCATTTTCTTCTTAGAATAACAAAAATTGTGATGTGATGTGGTAGGTTCATCATGAGAAGTATTTCTGTACGGAGTATGAGAAATCGAAGGCAATTGCTGATAAGATTGCCATACAAGCTGCATCGGAGGGGGTTCCGATAGTGCCGGTTTACCCAGGAGTTATTTATGGGACTGGCAAGGTCACTTCTGGAAATATTGTTGCTAAAATGGTATTAATACTATTGCCTTTTCTTCTGTCAAGTTTCTTTTGTTGTAGCAATAGTATGATAGATGTTGTTGAAACTTGAAATTAGTAGCACTTTATGTGTAAATCATTAAGTTAGAGATATGCAATGCAATTCAGTGGAAGTTAGTTTTGGGCCTTTTTTGTTGTCATCCAATAACTCATGAGAGGAGGTTGATGTTTGCTGGCATGATTTTGGTTTCCAAGTAGAGATATTATTACAAATTCTTCACTTGACCTATAACTGCATTTGTGACTTTCTGAATTATATGATCTGGAAAATGTGAAAGGTACTACCTGTTTTACTACAAAATGCTTACAAACGGACATAGCAATGATTATGTTGGTGTTATATCAACAACATAATTTATAATTTTGAATTACATTTTTGGTCTTGCGTTTAAAAGTTGACATATCAGTTTGTAAGGTTAATGCAGTATAATTTGTAGTATCCTTTGCGTCACTTTTTTTTATTATGTTTGTTACGAAAGTAGTAGTTAGACCTCGAGACATATAATGAGGCCAATGAAGTTGGTTAGGATGGTTTTTATTATCCTTGGGAGATTTCTAATCGTGGGGGTGTTTTTTTGTGGTGACTGAAGAAAGTTGGTTGAACATGTTAACAAGGTGATTTGCTCTTGACATGTTTTTAATATTATTCTCATTTTCATCTTTCCCAACCATTGCTTTCTTTGGATGACTGAAGAGATTTGCATGTGGAGAGGCTTTGAATGACTGTTGAATTTGAAAATTGTGCGCCTTAATGAAGCCTTTCAAGTCATCACTCTGTGGAACTTACAATAAAATGCAATTAACATTTAATTGCATCAAATGCCATGGCCTGGTACAATTATAAAAGGTATTGGATTATCAAGGGCTCTAGTGGAAGTGCGTGAGATTAAGTCTAGGTGCTAACACTTCATTCTTAAAATGCTATGGCTTAGAGGTTAGGTCTCTATCCAAGCCCTAGTCTCAGATCCCCCTCTTGGTGGAATCCACATTTTAAGCCTTTTCTATCCTCATAAATAAAATCTGTTGAATTTACTATAAAACATCCCCTGGAAGTGACATGTTAATTGCTTGAGTCATGAGAGTACTCCTATTGGGGTGGGCTTGGGGTTACACCTATAAGGTCTTTATCTACTCCTCTCATTCTCCTTAATTACTTGGAAAAAAATGGCTTGAGTCATTATTCTTATTTGTTTCCAGTCTTTGGTGTAAGTTGGGAAGAGTATTTCTTACAGATTTATGGGAATTATCTTTTAATATGGGATTTTGTCAGGTGAGTACTATTGGATGTTCACCTACAAGATGCACATTTCTTATTTATAGCTCCATTTGATGATGTTATATTTCTCCTTTCAGATTGTTGAACGCTTTAATTGGCGATTACCTGGCTATATAGGGTCTGGAAACGACAAATTTTCTTTTAGCCATGTTGATGATGTAGTAGAGGGGCATATTGCAGCAATGAACAAAGGAAGACCTGGTGAAAGATATCTACTGACAGGAGAAAATGCATCATTTAGGCATGTTTTTGATTTAGCTGCTATCATCACTGAGACAAAAAAACCTATGTTTAATATCCCTTTTTGGGCAATTGATGCATATGGATGGGCCTCAGTTTTGATCTCACGAATTACAGGAAAGATTCCTCTGATCAGTCCCCCGGTATGCACCATGGTTTTTGAAGTTGCCTTATAGTCTTATATAGTGTATCAATCATTAGTAGACCATTAATTTAAAGAATTCTTCTTGATATTCAAATCTACTGCCTAATATCAAAGTATAAGTTCTCAGTAATAATTAAGCCTTTTGAAGAAAAAAAATGATTGGTAATTAAGCCTTTTGAAAATTATTATCAATATGTAATATAATGGACAATAGAAAGAAAATACCTAATGTTTTGAACTATACATAAGCTTTTAACATCTTAAATCCCAAAATCAAGTGATTTTTAGGAATTGCTCAAATTCATCAATTATGACATTTACTTGAACAAGGATATATTTCTTCTCTGGTAACAACTGTTTGTCTGCACTACATCAATTTCTCACACCACTTGAAGTAGGTACTGCAAATGGAATTATTTACCTTAGGCACATCTCTCTTTCTTTATTGATTGGTAAGCTACTCACACATCTCATTGGACTTCAACCTATCAGCTTATCCATCATCTTGTTCTTAGTTGAGTGAATGTGTCATTTGGCCCAAATGGCCTCCTTTTTTCCTCTTTACTCTACTTTCTTTCATTTATATCATAGTCTGCAACACAGTCTTACTACTCTTTGTTCAATTTTGGAGCAGGCAGTGAAAGTTCTAAAACATCAGTGGGCATATTCCTGTGAGAAGGCTAAAGTAGAGTTGGATTATAACCCTAGAAGCTTGAAAGATGGCCTAGCAGAGATGCTACCCTGGCTGAAGAATTTGGGCTTGATAAAATTCTAATGAGAATAAGTTCACCCTTTTTTTTTTCTTTTTCTGTTTGGTATTGATGTTGTTTATTATTGCCACTGCTATATTTATAGATCTCCTGGTGTTAATATAATTTGGTTAGGATACAAGCTAATTTCTGTATGGTTTTCTAATGCAATTCACGGTAGCCATTATGACCAAGTAGTGGCTTGCCTAGACAAGATGTACCCAGCAAATTTAGACTCAATTGTGGGCTCTATTGATTCTTTGATAAGATTTCATTCATGTCAATTTAAATCAATACATATTAGTATTGTTTTACTCTAAAACTTGATTGCTATTTTCTTTTGGGCAATTAAGGAGAGATTGAGTTTATATTAAAACTTGTTAGTTGTTCAAGAATTGGTCAAGTCTGAGAGAATTTAATGAACAATTTGCGCAAATGGGTTCTTAGGGAAAATTAGTGGTAACTTGACACTGAATCGAGATAAGTCACTCTCCAAGAAAAGAGAATTAGAGAAAGGAAAGAGAAAAAGTCTGAGGCTTAATTCTTTTTGAAGTTCATCACTTGTGACGTATTAAGCTTCTTGACCTTGAGTTGTGTTTCAATTAGGAATTTAAGAATTTTGAAAAGTTGGTTAATTTGTTGTGCTAAAAGGCCTTTTGTTGATAATCTTGTTTTTGTTTGATGCAAGTCATGGATTCAGTTAATCGAGAGAATCAAGTTCTTGTAGTCATTTTGAATCAATGCTTTAATACTAAACTAGTCACAAACTCATGTAATGTAATGTAACTATTTTATAAAAATATAATGTAAAATTTGTAGGTTAAGTTGTGTATTTGTTATTTAACAATATTTTCTATTTTTATTAGTTTTATGTAATGAAATATATATATGTGGGGACACAGACCCAAATATATATTGGGTCATGGGCCTTGTCCGAGGAGGCACAGTGGTCCGAGAATAGATCAACAGTAAGGAAGGAGTAAGACTTTGAACTTCACGAGCAAGCCATGATTGTAAAGGTTGGGAGAGGTAGGTCGAGGAGGAGTATCTCCTCAGCTAAACGAATAAGAGGTCAGAAGGTGAGTTCTATTATCCAAAGTGACATTCTAGGAAGTTTGTTGATAGGATATGCATTGTGAATGTACAGGACAAAATGGGAGCTGAGAAATATTTAAGAAAAAAAACTGCTACCACCGCATTGAATGCTCTGCAATTAACTCTCTGGCTTCATTTATGTGGACAAGACCCCTGAACAGTGTTGCCTTAGTCGCCCCAACTCACAAAGGGCTTGTGAGGGTGTCCAATGGGACAAACACTCAAGTAGTGGCTTGGACGAACAACAAGTGGAGGGCCAAGATCATTCAAAGAGAGATATATAATGTAAGAGACCCTTGATGAAAGAGGGATCGAGAAATAGAAAGAGAAACACTGTAGCAATTAAGAACTGAACTTGTAATCCAATTTGAGAATTAATATATAAGAACTAATCTTCTTGGACTGTGCCGAGAACAGTTTTCTATAGATTGGACTAGTCAATCTTTATTTTCTTGTCATCTGAATCCACTTTACTTGTTGTCCGATTCATTAAAACTCAGTTTTCCAACCCACTCTATACAAATTCATCGTATTGGACTTTTTGGGCCTAAGTTCATTTATTCTTTAAGTTAGGGACTCAAATTTGATCCTTACAATATATATATATATATGAAAAACGTAATTTTGTAAAAATATTTAAATTATATAATTATAATGTTTTTTATATAAATAGAAAAGATTTTATTAAAATGAATTTTTTAAATATACTATAATGAATAATCAACTAACTAATTTAAACATATTCAAGAATATTAAAGAAAAAAATGCACACTCGTATTCCATGGAACATATGTAACATGTCACATTAAGTTTAAATTATTATATAAGTTTAGAATTGTAGCATTCTTTTTTTTTTTTCTTTCCAAATATAAGTATAATGCCTATATTATTGAATCTTGAATTTTAAGGTAATATTTTGAATTTTATTTTATCATTTTTACTTTTTTAGGGTTTATATCTCTAATTTCTAATGTCTTTTTTTTTTTGTATTTTTTAGCCTAAAATTAAAGAGTTTGGCTTAAATAAAATAAAATATCATACTTTTCAAACTAAAAATTAAGAAAAAAAAAGTGATAAAAAATTATTTTGAGCCCGAAATTGATAAGCCAGCTTACAAAAAGAATCAAATTAAAACCCAATTAGGAAATTAGTCCAAAAAGACCAAAATGGACTGAAAATGGACCAAGGGACCAAATGCATTGAATTGGACCATAGTGGACCGAATAGATGGAAGTTGACCGAATTAGAGTGAATTGGACTGAATTAGCCGAATTGGTTTGAAATGCTACTAACTACAGTATGTTAGTATCACTAAAACAAATAATTAAAAATTCATTTATTATGTTGTGGATGTGAAACTAACCAATCATGACATTTTGTAAATTTTATAGTTAGTAAATGTTATCGTTTAAATACTCTTTTTATTATTAAAACTTTAAATGAAAACATTCATAACATGCATCAATTAAAAAATATTATTGTTTGATTAATATTAATTTTAAAAAAAAAACTTATATGACTTCAAGTACTAAGGTGCGGTTTGGATTTGGAAGTTGTGTTTCACGTTTGCGTTTCTTCTTCTTCTTCTTTTTTTTTTTTTTTTTCTCTGCTGCGCACATGTTTAGGGGGGACAATGGCTACTGTTCATGAACAGTAGCCGTAGTTTGTTGACTTTTCAGCCCCTTTATTAGTCATGTGGGTCTCGTGAATAGTACACGGGACCCACAAATTTCACTTTTCAGCAACTTTTTTATTAAAAATGGGTTTCACGGCACTATTCACACATTTAAAAATTATTTTGCTACAGTGTTTTCAGTTTTCAGTTTTTAGTTTCAGCAAAATAAGTTCTATCCAAACGGACCCTAATAGATTTGAACAAAATAATTAAATTAATTCATTTAATTATTTACTAATAGATTTTACAATTGAAATGGACCGAAGTAAACCGAAATGGACCAAAATCCTATTCTAATATGGCTCAACAGGACCTTAAAAAAAAAAAAAAAAGACTCAACGGGAGTGTAGTAAACTAGCAACAATAAATGTTACACTTCATTTTATAAATATTATATAGATGTAAAGAATAATCTTGGGTTCTTAGGGTAGTAACTTGACTGATTCGAGGTAATCACACTCCAATAAAAGAGAACGAGGGAAAGAAATATGGGGAAAGGAAATAAAAGAGAACGAGGGAAAGAAATATGGGGAAAGGAAAGAGGAAAATTGTGTGGCTTATTTCTTGTTGATGTTCATCACTTATGAGTTGTGACAATAATTAAGTGTAACTGATTTGAATGAAACAGCCAACTTAGTAACTCATTAACAACTTCAAACTGTACTAACTCCCAACCATCTCATTTAACAATATCTTGTCAAGCTAACTCACTCTTAATTGCATGTACAACAATTAGAAGTACAATTGAGAATACACTCGGGGGCATGCTTCTCAAGAGATCCTTCATAGAGCTCAACTAACCACGTAGGAGAGCATGTTTGGTTTAACCCATCACTCTAACTCAGTTTTCATTTATCAATTTTTATAACTTAAATGTTGAAACTCGTATCTCATATCTCTTTAAAGTATTACTAATGTTGTTTTAGTACAAAATAACTCCATGTATTTACATATTAAGATGGTCATAATTTTAATTTACCCAATTTTTAAATACTCAATTTTGTGTTTAATTATTGAAAAAAAAATATGGGATTAAAAAAAATTATTGGAAAAAGTTGGAAGAACACTATGAATATGATTTTTTGGTTGGTAGGCCATAATTTAAAATCTTGTCAAGAAGAGATAAAAGACTAATTGGATACATATCTCTAATTTAGTGGCACAAATTGCTCTATTATTAAGGAAATTAGGATTCAAATTTTCCTCCCATGTAATTATTGAGTATTGATAAAAATATGGAGTAGTACAGTATATATCAATATGGTAAGACCTTGAATCAAGAGCTTTGGAAAGGTTGGACAAAAAAAAAAAAATTCAAAATATTTATCAACATAACAAATAACATTCTCCATCACGCGTCTATTTATTTATTTATTTCACCAAGTAATTTCTCATCGTGTTTGTTTGGAATCTGCTTATTTTGTTGAAATTGAATTTTTTTTACTGAAAGTACTATAGATAAATGTAAGAATTAGCTAAAATAGTAAGACTTATGTATAGTACCAAAAAGTGCAATGGAACTCATAAATAGTAACAAAAATAAGTTGAATAGTAAAATAAGTTGGCAAAAAATAAACTATTCAAACGCAATTATAGTTTTTATTAAAAAAAAGAAAAAGAAAAAGAAAAAGAAAAATGTAAGTTTTACCTAAGAATTTAAACTTGTACAGTCAGATTCTAGCTCTTTCTCAAAAAAAAAAAAAAAAAAAGGATCCTAGTTGTGAATATCGATGATGACGCATTCATCATTCAAAATTTGAAGTGGGATTCGTGGGAACCCAACGTCTATGGTTCTTCAATTTAACCATTTAACCCCAAACCCATCTCTCCCTCACACACTCACGCACACACAGAAAAGCACAAAAAGAGAGAGAAAGAAACAAAAATGTTGGTGGCGAAGCAATCATACGAGGAAAGCCGTGGCAACAGAGTGGAAGTGAATAAGAAGAGACTGGAAGCCCTCAATCTCCCTCTGCTTTCTCAAGCTCTCAAATCTTCCTCTTCTCCCAAACCCTCTTCTGTATCTCTCTCTCTCTCTCTCACTCTGTTTTATTTATTTATTTATTTATTTTTATTTTTAAACTAAAATCTGTCATTTTTATGTGTTTCTATTCCATACTCATTTACTCTTTTTGATGCCCACATTCACATAGACGAAGCAGGCCAAAACCCGTGTGGTGCAGAAGCAGTTGGTCGTGGTCAGGAGGTCCACTCACTTTGCCAACAAGCGGGTGAATCAATCGTTTTGTTCATTTCCTCAAATACTAGTACCTAATGAACCATTTTAGTCCTTAAAGTTTAAAGTGATCAATTTTAGTCCCTATTATAAAAAAAAAGTGATCTCTTTTGGTCCTAACTAAAATTTTTTAAGTTCTAAAGATCAATCACTTTTAGTGTTTTTTTAGACTAAAAGCTGTCACTTTAAACTTCAGGGACTAAAACCGCTCATGTTCTAAAGTCTAGGACCAGCGATATAATTTGGCCTTTCATATATATTAAGATTTTATGTTACAACATCATGCTATTGCTGTTGCTGACAGGTTGCTGTGGGCCACGTGGCAATACCCAGAAGGTATATTTGATTCAAATGTTAACTGTTAGCAAATAGAATGATCTATTTCATATAATATTTTAGATGTATGGTTTTAATTTTTTTGTGGGGGTGTGTGTAGGATTTTTGGTAGGCAAAGGGAGTTGTCCAACCGGGTATATGCCTCGCCTGAAGCCCGAGCAGAAGCTCAAGAGAAAGCGGAAAAATTAGAAATGGGTCTAGAACCTGTTTATCCAACATTTACAAAGTCAATGCTGCGACCTCATGTCACTGGTGGATTCTGGCTGGTAAGAGAATTGGTTTTTCTGCTTAACTTATTTAACAACTTCTCAAAGTACATTAGTGTGTTATCTAACTAAGATGTTTGAATGTTAAAATAGTGTATAAAACACCAACTTTTAGGCCCCCAAATTACAAATTACCAATTCAAGCTTATTATTAAACAATGTATGTGCGGAATATGAAAATAAGCTAAAACAGAATTGATAAAACAATCTAAACCGAAAATAATCACAACCACAGCAGTAATTAAATGGCAAAGATTAAAGGAAGAGAGATGCAAACATAAAGACAACACAACGATGTGTTATCAAAGAGGAAATCGAAGTCCTCTTCGTAAAATCTCTCCGCCACCTTCTAAGCGGTCAATAATCCACTAGAGAATAGGGTTGAGATATATGAATAGTAGAAGACCCTCCAAGCCTAATCTACCCAGTGCATCTAAGCCCTCCAAGCTTCTTGCTTCAACAGGGTTATGCCGAACCTTGTCTTCTCTAGTTTACCGGTTCCCACAATAGCCCATTGCATCAACCAAAATGAATTGGTCCCTTCTGAATTGCTTCCCAAGCACCAAAATACTTTTTCACAGATATGGGTATAGTAAGATAAGGATTTGGCTAAATGTACCTCTCAAGGATGTATCAATGGAGAGGGTGAGAGTAGAAGAATTTGGAGAATCAAAGGATGAAAATTGTGAATGAGTTAATCTTGTTTTTTCTTTAGGGTTTCTCTCTCAAAATTCTCTCTAGAAGCTCTCTACAATACGTGGGTACAAGGGTATTTATACTGGTGTGTGTTTGGAATGCGAAAGGTCAGGTTTGTAACAAACAGAGCAGTTTGGTGACTCAGGCTCGCGATTGGAATGAGTCACGAGTTTGAGTCGCGAGCTAACTGTCTGGATAGACTGGAAGTTTTGTCCTGTAGTGCTCCAGTTGGCGTGACTCTTCAGCTCCCCTGCATGCTTCACACGTGTGCCTCTTTTGGCAACTCGCTAGTCGTGAGCCAATCGTGAGATTCAGTCGCGAAGCCCTGCTTGAGTGCACACTCTTGAGCTTTTCTTCACACTCTCTCACACACTACCTTTACATGATTCCCACCTAAATACAGGGTTTCTAAATGCTGAATTACAAGCAAATTGACACGGAATAAAGCCAACGAAATAGTTGATTAAATTCAACCTTACAATGTTGGAACTCAGGCTTTTCTTTTTCTCTGACATGTATTGATGAGTTTATTAGTATACAAATAACATTAATAGAAGTAGTAAAAAATAACATGTCAATTAAAGAGGTAACAACGGGTATGAGATAAAATAGAATGGTGGAAAAGAAAATAATGTGGCCAACCATGATTATTATGTTGAGGATTTATAGTTCCCCAAAATTTTGGAACTAAAGGCTTGGTTTTTGTTGTGTTTTAATTTACAGTGGCTTAGAAAGGATGAAGTTATATCATTTAGCCTGTAAGTATAATCACATACCTGATCCATGAATAACTTAAAAACTGATTGCATTTGCTTTTCCAAAGCAAAATATAATTGTATAACTAGTTCTGCCGGAATAGAAATCCACTAAATGGGGACTAGAGGGTGAAAGCTGACATGGGGTTGCATTATAGCGGAATAATGTGGCAGATTACTCTCACTTGGTTTGGGGGCACCTGCATGTTTCAGTAATGAAGATGGACTAGTCACTATCTGTTCTGAGAACGTTGAAGACTTGAAACATATATATTTAAAATGATAAATATGTCATCCTTATACCTATAATGGATTGAAGCTGATTTACCTTTGGAGTAATTTGGAGTAACAGTCATAATGATTCTGGTTAAATTTGATAACAGGGTCTTCCAATCCAATTCTGCTTTCAGAACCTTCCAAAGCGTAATGCTGTTATGACTTTGATAGATGAGGATGGTGATGAGTATCCAACAATATACTTGGTTCATAAAATAGGACTGACTGGTGGATGGAAAGGGTTCACTGTTGCTCATCATTTGGTAGTTGGGGATGCAGTAGTATTTCAATTAATCCGGCCAACAACATTTAAGGTGATTGATCATTTATCAATGGAATTTAACTAAGCACCTTGTTCTTCTTGTTTTTCCTCTCAATCATCAACTTGTTTTGTTGTTGTTGTTGTTGTGAAGTTTCATGTTTGAATTAGGCTGTGCTAACATTTGTTTATTGTCTTCCAAATACTCTTGATGGGCATGTGGCATGCGTTTGCGATCATAGATTGTTATTATATATAATACTATCACTTTCCTTTCAGCTACTATGCAAACTAATGTGAATCTGTAACCTATGCAAGTTATCCCTTGTCAATAACTTGTAGAGCTTTTCCTTTTTGCTACTCCCTGTCACTGAGGGAAATTTTTACATTTTATGGCTTCTTGTGTGTATATGTACTAAATGTACTTCTATTTTCTTTTTAGGTATACATCATCAGGGTGAAAGGTTCTGAAGAGGGTAATTAGCTTTAAGTCTTACTTGCTTGGATGATGGAGCCAATTGAATCAATACAGGTAACTGTTTTTGAAATGATAGCTCTAGCTCTGAGTTTTAGTATAATCCATAAATATATTAGAATTTTGTATACTTGCAATGAAATAATGACGACATCTATTTTGGATGTTGGCTAAATTGCAATTGCACAATGTTAGACCTAATGGTTCGGAGTTCAGACCTTGTGTCCAACGGGACCAAGAAAGGTCTATTCGTTGTTTTTTATGATGCTGTAAATCACTGGATTTTAGTTGTCTTTGTACTTATTCATGAACCAGACATTTGATTCCTTCCGAACTAACCAATTGCCATTTCCACCGGCATTTGTGTTTGGCAGCTATAACCTGTTTTTTAACCGTTGAACCACAGGACTTATCTTGACTCTCTTCGTATCGGATCAAAAGGAGGGAGTGTGAGTTTGGATAGCACTGAATGTGCGTTTCAGTGCGTTTGGTGTTTTTTTTGGGGTCCCACGGCACCGTTCATGGGACCACCAAACTCAGCAAAATGCGCATACTCATGCATTTTTGAGTCCCACAGCACTATTCACACCTTTAAAGAATTATTTTGTACAGTGTTTTTAGCAATAAATTTTCAATTTTCAGCAAATAAGCGGTATCTAAATAAACATGGAGTAACCTAAATTTTTTTACATAAAAGTTTATATGAAAGGCACTTTCCTTATCCTTATAGTTCTTTGATATTCCTTTTTGTTACTCATGGAAACATCTATTAAAACCTATACAAAAGTTTACAGGCATTGTATGTACGAATAGGGCAATTATAATTATTTTGCTACAGTTTTTTCAGTAATAAGTTTTCAATTTTCAGCAAATAAACGGTATCCAAACAGACATGGAGTAACCTAAATTTTTTTACATAAAAGTTTATATGAAAGGCACTTTCCTTGTCCTTATAGTTCTCTGATATTCCTTTTTGTTACTCATGGAAACATCTATTAAAACCTATACAGAAGTTTACAGGCACTGTATGTACGAATAGGGCAATTATAAGGCCATCATGTAACTTCATATGACATGAAATGTGGTTACTGATAAATGACACATTTTTGCTTGCATATGCATGCAATAGCAGTGTTCCCACACAAGGGCATGGGCATGATCCCACGCAGTATGCCATATCCACTTGTGTTTAATTTTTTTTAAGGAGACTATTCAAACTCTGTTCGCTCAACTGATATATATATATATATATATATATATATATATATCAATATGCAACCTTCCCCCACCAACTCTATTAAACTTTTTGATTGCAATTCATGTTAGTACTACTCTCTCCACAAGTGATATAAATATATATGTCTAGTCTAAAGAGGAATTAAAATTAAAAGGCCTATTTTCTTGGAGAAATGCTTTGTTCACAAAATTTTTATAACAAATCCTGGGTGACAAGTTGTTATTTGTTATTATAGGTGGGCAAAAAGTAATTTAAGTTGTGGATTCAAATTAGAATCAATAACAACTTACCACTTATGATTTATTGTGAAAATATTGTAGATCAATCACTTCTTATTTTCTTGTGTGCCTCTAAAATGTGGTAGATAAGTATGACATTATTCCTAATTTTTAGTATCGTTTTGAGATTATACACTTGAACCTTCCACTTGAATTTATTTATTCTGTTCAATTGAAATATTTCAAACTCTTGTTGTTGGTTGCAGGTGAAAGGGCCTTGACAAGTTCTGTTTTCCATTTTGTCATGAGTTTTTTGTGGACCTCCATACTCATGTTGTCTATAGAAACACTACATGTAACTTGCTACACTAAAGCTGTTTAGTTTTAGCTCTAATCATGGTAGTTTTTCTAATGTTTATTCTCCTGTTAATATGGATTTGTAGGAGACAATGAGCTATATAATTGTCAATTGATGAACTAGTCTTTTGTTTTATTCCTCATTCTTTAACTTTGTTTTAAAATTTCATTCTCTGCAGTAGAGACAGCTAATTGCATGCTGTTTGGAATGTCTGGTGGGAATAAATATGAATGCAAAATGCTAAACACCTATTGATACAACATCAGTTACACCATTTCACACTATAGGCCAATCATAACATGTCAATTTAGCAATTATGAAATTTATATCAAGTCGCAGAAATTTGCAATAATCCAAAAATATATCACTAAAAATAAAATAAATCAGGCTTAATCCCTAATTGAAATCTTAATCACTAAAAAAATAATTGAAAATTTGTTTATCATGTTGCGGATGTGAAACTAACCAATCATTGCACTTTGTAAATTTTATAGTTAGTAAAAAATATTGTTTAAATGCCCTTTTTATTATTAAAAATTTAAATGAAAACATTCATAACATGCATTATTTAAAAAATCTTATTGTTTGATTAATATTTATTTTAAGAAATAGCTTAAATAAAATAATTTAATTAATTAATTTAGTTATTTGTTAATAGATTTTACAATTGAAATGGACGAAAGTCCTATTCTAATGTGGCATAGCAAACTAGCAACAATAAAATTTACGCTTTAGTTTTTTTTTTTTTTTTGAGACACGCTTTAGTTTTTAAATATTATATAAATGTAATGAATAATTTGCAGTAGGGTGGTAACTTGACTGATTTGAGATAGTAGAGAATGAGGGAATGAAATTTGAGGAAAGGAAAGAGGAAAATTGTGTGGCTTATTTATTGTTGATGTTCATCAATTATGAGTTGTGACAAGTAACTGATTTGAATGAAACAACTAACTCAGTAACTCACTAACAACTTCGAATGGTACTAACTCCCAATCATCTCATTTAACAATCTCTTGTATCGTCAACCTCAGTCACTCTTAAATGCATGTACAACAATTATAAGTACAATAGACAATACATTCAGGGGCATGCTTTTCAAGAGACCTTTCATGGAGATCAATTAACCATAAAGGTAGGGTGTGCATGGGTCGGGTTGAGGAGATTTTTTGACCTAACTCACCATGGTGGGTTAAAAAAAGTCCAACCCAACCCATCATAGGGGTTCAACCCAACCCACATGGATTGGGTTGAACCCATGGGTTGGACACTTTTTTTTTTATTACTATTATAATTAAATTGAGCCGAAAAAAAATATCCCACTTGCTATCTGAGTTGATAAAAAAAAAAAAAAATGAAGTGGTATCCCAACTTAGTTATAAACCCAACTTAGTTATAAACAAATAAGATAGGAGTGGGAGAGCGGAGTGGGAGGCAGTAGAGAGAGAAATAAGATTGTTAGGGTTTGTGAGGTAATTGAGTTTTATATAGAAAGAGTCGAACATGTAGAAAAAAATTAAATAAAAAATTATTAATTACATAATATATTTTTAAATGTATATTAAATATATATAATTTAAATTTTAAATATATAGATGTTTTGAATTGGGTTAAGGGGTTTGTGTGTTGGCTGCACACCCCTACACAATATTAGTACAAAATAACTTCATGTATTTACATATTAAGATGGTCATAATTTTAATTACCCAATTTTTAAATACTCAATTTTGTGTTTAATTATTAAAAAAAATTATTGGAAAAGTTGGAAAAAAACCATAAATATGATTTTTTTTGGTTTGTAGGCCATAATTTAAAATCTTGTCAAGAAGAGATGATGAAATCGGGATTCAAATTTCCCTCGTATGTAGTTATTGAGTATTGATAAAAATATAGTACTATATATCAATATGGTAAGACCTTGAATCAAGAGCTTTGGAAAGGTAGGGAAAAAAATCTAAAATAGTTATCAACATAACAAATAAAATTCTCCATCATGCCTATTTTTTTCTCCAAGTAATTCCTCATAGTTTTTATATTTCATTTTTTTATTTAAAAAAAGAAAAATGTAAGTTTCACCTTAAGAATTTAAACTTGTACAGTCAGATTCTAGTCTAGCTGTGATGTGAATGTGAGGTAGCCTAGCTTCCGTATCGATGGTGACGCGTTCTTCATCATTCAAAATTTGAAGTGGGAACCCAACGGTCCTTAAGGCTAGGGTTCTTCAATTTAACTATTTAACCCAAAACCCATCTCTCTCTCTCTCTCTCTCTCTCCCTCTCTAACACACACACACACACAGAGAAAAGCACAAAAAGAGAGAGAAAGAAAACGAAAATGGTGGCGGCGAAGCAATCATACGAGGATAGCCGTCGCAAGAGAGTGGAAGAGAATAAGAAGAGAATGGAAGCTCTCAATCTCCCTCTGCTTTCTCAAGCTCTTAAAACTTCTCCCAAACCCTCTCCTGTATCTCTCTCTCTCTCTCTCTCTCTCTCTCTTTTTCCCACTAAAATCTGTCATTTTTATTTTTTTCTATTCCGTACTCATTTACTCTCTTTGATGCCCACATTCACATAGACGAAGCAGGCCAAACCCCGTGTGGTGCAGAAGCAATTGGTCGTGGTTAGGAGGTCCACTCGCTTTGCCAACAAGCCTGCACCTATTTACAAAGAAGTGAGTCTGTGAATCGTTTTGTTCATTTCCTCAAACACTAGTCCCTAATGAACAATTTTAGTCCTTAAAGTGATCGCTTTAAACTTCAGGGAGTAAAACCGCTCATGTTCTAAAGTTTAGGACCAACCATATATTTTGGCCTTTCATTTATGTCAAGATTTTATGTTACAACATTATGTTATTATTGCTGACAGGTTGCTGTGGACCGCGTGGCAATACCCAGAAGGTATTTTTGATTCAAAGGTTAATGTGTTAGCAAATAGAATGATCTATTTCATATAATTTTTTTACGGGGGATGTGTAGGATTTTAGGTAGGCAAAGGAATTTGTCGAACCTGGTACTTGCCTCGCCTGAAGCCATAGCAGAAGCTGATGAGAAAGCGGAAAAATTAGTATCGGGTCTACCACCTGGTTATCCAATATTGACAAAGTCAATGCAGCCATCCCATGTCGCTGGAGGATTTTGGCTGGTAAGAGAATTGATTTTTCTGCTTAACTTATTTAACAACTTCTCAAAGTACATTAGTGTGTTATCTAAGTAAGATGTTGGAACTCAGGCTTTTCTTTTTCTCTGATATGTATTGATGGGGGTTACTAGTATATAAATAACATTAGTAGAAGTAGTAAAAATAACATGTCTTACGTGTATGACTTCGGATAAAATAGAGTGGTGGAAAAGAATATATGTGGCTACCATGATTATTCTGTTGAGGATTATAGTTCCCCAAAATTTTGGAACTAAAGGCTTGGTTGTTGTTCTGTATTAATTTACAGTGGCTTAGAAAGCACTAAGTTATGTGATTTAGCCTGTAAGTAAAATCACATACCAAAGCAAAATTTGATTGTATAAATAGTTCTGCCAGAGTAGAAATCCACTAAATAGGGACTAGAGAGTGAAAGTTGACATATGGTTGCTTTAGATTTGAAAAATGTGGCAGATTACCCTCACTTGGATTGGGGCCACCTGCATGTTTCAGCAATGAAGATGGACTAGTTACCATCTGTTCTGAGAACGTAGAAGACTTGGAACTATATATATAATGATAAATATGTCATCCTTGATCCATACTATACCTGTAATTTGGAGTAACAGTCATAATGATTCTGGTAAAATTTGATAACAGGGTCTTCCAGTCGATTTCTGCAAGCTGAACCTTCCAAGTCGTGATGATGTTATGACTTTGATAGATGAGGATGGTGATGAGTATCCAACAATATATCTAGCCCGTAAAAGAGGACTGAGTGGTGGATGGAAAGGGTTTGCTGTTGCTCATCATTTGGTACATGGGGATGCAGTAGTATTTCAATTAATTGGGCGAACAAAATTTAAGGTGATTGATAAATTATCAAAGGCACTTAACTATAAGCACCTTGTTCTTCTTGTTATTCCTCTCAATCATCAAATTATTGTTGTTGTGAAGTTTTCGTGTTTGAATTAGGCTATGATAACATTTTTTTATGGTCTTCCAAATTCTCTTGATGGGCATGTTGCATGCGCATATATATGTGCATGCTATCGTAGATCCTTATGTATAATACTATCACTTTCCTTTTTCTTTTATACAAACTAATGTGTATCTGTAACCTATGTAAGTTATCCCTTTTCAATAAACTCGTAGGGCTTTTCCTTTCTGCTACTCCCTGTCATTGAGGGGAATTTTTACATTTTATGTCTATACTAAATGTACTTATATTTTCTTTCTAGGTGTACATCATCAGGGTGAATGGTTCTGAGGAGGGAAATAATGGAGCCAATTGAATTAATACAGGTAACCTTTTTTGAAATGATAGCTCTAGATATTAGATTATACTCATTGTTGGTCCCCTGAGTTTTAGTATAATCCATAAATATGTTAGAATTTTGTATACATCTGCTTTCTCATCATTAGCTATAATACTTGCAATGAAATCATGACAACATCTATTTTGGATGTTGGCTAAATTGTAATTGCACAATGTTAGACCTTATGGCTTGGAGTTCATACCTTGTGTCCAATGGGACCAAGAAAGGTCTATTCATTTTTTATTTTTTTTTATGATGCTGTAAATCAATGGATTTTAGTTGTCTTTGTACTTATTCATGAACCAGACATGTGATTACTTCCAAACCAATTGCCATTTCCACTGGCATTTGAGTTCGGCAGCTTTAACCTGTTTTTTAACCATTAAACTAAATATCTTGATCAAAGGGAGGGAGTAGCCTAAATTTTTTTACATAAAAGTTTATATGAAAGGCGCTTTCCTGAATCCTTATTCTGATATTGCTTTTTGTTACTTATGCAAAAGGTTTGGTTTTCTTTTGTCTTGTCTTAAGTGAATGGAGGAAAAAGATCGTTATAGGCACTGTATGTATGGATTGGGAATTATAAAGCCATCGTGTAACTTCATATGACATGATCTCATATGATTGCAACATCAGATGTAGAAATGTGGTTGCTGATGTATGACACATCTATTTGCATATGCATGCAATAGCAGTGTTCCCACACAAGGGCATGGGCAGTATGCCATATCCACTTGTGTTCAGTGTTCTTTAAAGAGACTATTCAAATTTTGTTGGCTCGACTGACATATATATCAATATGCAACCTTTTCCCACCAATTGTGTTAAACTTTTTGATTGCAATTCATGTTAATACTTGCTCCACAAGTGATATAAATATATGTCTAGTCTAAAGAGGAAATAAAATTAAAAGGCCTATTTTCTTGTGTGCCTCTAAAATGTGGTAGATAAGTATGACATTATTCCTAATTTTTTAGTATCATTTTGAGCTTATACCCTGGAGCCTTCCACTCGTATTAATTTATTCTGTTCAATTGAAATATTTATCAAACTTCTGTTGGTTGCAGGTAAAAGGGTCTTGGCATGTTCTGTTTTCCATTTTGTCATGAGTTTTTTGTGGACCTCCATGCTCATGTTGTCTATAGAAACACTAGATGTAACTTGCTCCACTAAAGCTGTTTAGTTTTAGCTCTAATCAAGGTAGTTTTTCTAATGTTTATTCTCCTGTTAAAATGGGTTTGTAGGAGACAATGAGCTATCTAATGATCAATTGATGATCTAGTGTTTTGTTCTATCCTCTCATTCTTTAACTTTGTTTTAAAATTTCATTCTCTGTAGTGGAGACAGCTAATTGCATGCTGTTTGGAATGTCTGGTGGGAATAAAATATGAAAGCAAAATGCTAAACACCTATTGGTACAATATTAGTTACACCATTTCACACGATACACCAATCCATGTCAATTTAGCAGTTGTGAAATTTATATCATGTTGCAGAAACTTGCAATAATCCAAAAATATCTCGCTCGCTATTGAAATCTTGACCCAGTTGCTCCAACGTGATTAGACCTTATTGCATGGTGCAACACCTAAGAAACCTAAACATGCGTCCGGGGAAAATACAAATCATAAATGAGTTGACGAATCATGGCACTTTGTAAATTTTTAGTTAGTAAATGATGTCGTTTAAATTATTTTTTATTATTAAAATTTTTTAAATGATTCATAACATTCATTATTTAAAAAATCTTATTGTTTGATTAATATTAATTTTTAAAAAAGCTTAAATGACTTGATGCACTAATAGATTTGAACAAAATAATTAAATTAATTCATTTAATTATTTACTAATAGATTTTACAATTGAAATGGACCGAAGTAAATTGAAATGAACCAAAATCCTATTCTAATGTGACTTAATAAGGGCGTAGCAAACTAGCAATAATAAAAATTTCGTTTTAGTTTTTAAATATTACATAGATGTAATGACTAATTTGCATTCTTGGGTTTTAGTTTTTAAATATTATATAGATGTAATGAATAATTTGCATTCTTGAGTTCTTAGGGTGGTAACTTGACTGATTCGAGGTAGTAGAGAATGAGGGAAAGAAGTATGAGGAAAGGAAAGAGGAAAATTATGTGGCTTATTGATGTTCATGACTTATGAGTTGTGACAAGTTTTAAGTGTAATTGATTTGAATTAAACTGGGTGATTTTTAGAGTTGGATCCCCCCAAAAGCGTAATTGATTTGAATGAAACATGGTGATTTTCAGAGATGGATCTACCCAAAAACCTCTCCAATTGGAAGCCATGACGAAGGGTATGTTTGGTAGACTGTAATAGGCACCGTAATGTAATAGTTATTCTTTTAGTGTAGCAATTCAATAGTTTGGTTATGTTTTTATTATCGCGTTTAGCTATATATAGTCATTTCTTATAAATAACTATTCTTTAAAATGAGAAATAACTATTTATCTCTAAAATAGATGTAATACCTATTTCTTAGTAGGTGTATTAATTTTTAAAATTAATATATTTTCAAATAAACAAACTTTCCATATGCACATAACAATTTTGAAAATTAAAAATCATAAAAAATAACTACTCTCTCTTTCAAATGTGCTTTCATTCCATTGTTTTCAGGGTTCTATTATTATGTTGTTACCAAACAAATGAATAGTAATAAACATTACATTACAGCGTCTTGCATTTCTTGTAATACATATTCCTATTCCTATGTAATTACTGTTGCAGTCTACCAAACGTGCCCTAAAACTTCTGAGTTTGCTTTCCTTGTTCTTAATGAAAAAAATGAGACGCAATCCGATCACCATCCAAGTCAGATGGAGTCCCCCCTTGACAATTGGTTTGAATTGAATTCGAACGGGTCTTCTTTAGGAAACTTGGGTCGCACTAGTGGGGGGGGGGGGGGGATCATTAGAAATTCCAATGGGAATTATGTTTGTGGATATGCTAGACATGTTGGATTCACGATCAGCGTAGCGGCATAATTGTGGGCGTTGAGGGATGGAATCAATATGTGCATTAATATGAATCTAGCTGCTGTGGAGATAGAGATAGATGCAAAACTTGTGGTTGAACTTTTGAAGAAGGACGCTGGAAGCCTCAATGGGAATGAAGTAATAGTAGCAGACTGTAAAGAATTTCTAAAAAAAAATTATAAGAGTTAGAATCCAATACTATTTAAGGAAGCGAATAAGTGTGTTGATGCACTTGCTAGGAGAGGTGCCCTCCTACCCCAAGATTTTGTTGTTTTTCCTTCTCCCCCCACCCCCCGCCCCCCCAAACAACAGAGGTCTCTCTTTTGCTTAGTCTAGACGCTGTTGGGACCACATATGAGCGTGTTTGTTCTAATGTTTTTGTTTATTAGTTAATGAACTTCTCCTATTTACCAAAAAGAAAAAAAAAAAAATTTTGATTCAAAGGAAACAACCAACTCAATAACTCACCAACAACTTTGAACAATACTAACTTCCAACCATCTCATTTAACAATCTCTTGTCAAGCTAACTCACTCTTAATTGCATGAAAAACAATTAGAAGTACAATTGACAATAAACTTAGGGGACATCCTTCTCAAGAGATCCTTCATAGAGCTTAGCTAACCACATAGGAGATAAAGAATTACAAAATAAAACACAAAATAACTCCATGTACTTACATATTAAGATGGTCATAATTTTAAGGGTAACTTCCATATAACTACCATGAGGTTTGGTTTAATGCCAAATACATCTAATACAATTAAAAAGCAACCATTTTGGTCCTTAAACATAAACTCCACATAAAACAAATTCTGCATAGCTTTTTTTTTTTCATTTTCAAGACTACATGTTTAGAAAGGTACCCCACACTCATTTGTTCTTGCCAGCCCAAAATCATCACATTTTAGTCAAACTCTCCAACAGGTTTACATCGTTTTTTGCTCTTCCCAAGAGTAAAAAGAGCTCTTAATATAAACCAAAAGGAAGTAACCCAAGTCATGGTTGGTAAGTGATGAGTTACCCATGCCACCTTAGAAAGTTGGGGTATTTTCAGTGATAAGTGATGAGTTATTGAGTGATAAGTTATGATATTTGAGTGATGAGTGATGATGTCGCGGAAGCCTAGAGAAAGCACACACGATGCTCTCTTGATAGAACAGAAACTAAACTGTTAGTTCCTGGTAGTAAACCTCGAATCCACGAGGGTTTCTCTGAATCCACAAGGAGAAATAAACTGGAATCCACCAGAAGAAAATTTGACAAAACGTTTGTGTTTATTGATAATAGTCTGATTTGCCTCTGACGGCTACAAAACATATAAATACTAAGGAAAAACGTCTAAAAACCCTAATTCGCACTAATTACGCGATTAGGTGACAAAATACCGAATTTTACCAAAAATGGCAAAATTGAGTTAAATGCAGAATTATAAACTACTGACCTTAAGGGTCGTCCCAAAACAAACGGGACCTTATTCTGACTTTTAAACTAAAAATTATTAAGGAAAAACAAATATTACTATAAATAGCAAAAGCACTGTTATCGGGGCCTTAAAGAAGGAATTCGCCTAAATTTTGGCGACGTTCATGGCATTCATGAATCTGGATCAGAATGCTGTTTCCCTTCAACCTGCCAAATTTCATGCAATTCCGACACTGTTACCCCGATGGCCCCCTACTGGCACCCCCCTTTGATCTTGCGTTGTGACTTCCTACACCCCTGCTGCTCTAGGAAAGCATGTGCTATCTGTTCTACATCAGTCCCCCCCACTTGAAAAGAACTCGACCCCGAGTTCCCACTATCTGGTTCATCAGGAGGATGATAATCATACAAGTCAGCAACATTGAAGGTAGAAGAAATGCTCATGTCTGAAGGAAGAGCAACCACATAAGCATTGTTGTTGATCTTTTTAGTAATCTGAAATGGCCCATACTTCTTGTCCTTCAATTTGTTGTAGGTACCAACAGGAAATCTCTCCTTTCTAAGATAGACTAGCACTAAATCCCCAACATTGAAGATCTTCTCACGCCTCTTCTTATCAGCAGCTTCCTTGTACTTGGCATTTGTAGCTTCAAGTTTCTGCCTCACCTCCTCTTGCATGGTCTGAATACGATCAGCCATATTCTCTGCTGCTTGACTCACTCTTGGAAGCTCAGGCAAAGGTACCAAGTCCAAAGCGTGTTTTAGGGGCACGCAGTAGACAATGGCAAATGGAGACTTACCAGTGCTTCTATTGACTGAGCTATTGTACGCAAACTCTGCTTGGGACAATGCAAGATCCTACTGCTTGGGCTTCTCGCCTGAGATACACCGAATCAGATTCCCCAAAGTGCGATTAACCACTTCTGTCTGGCCATCAGTCTGAGGATGACTAGTGTTGCTGTAATTCAAGGAAGTGTCAAAACGCTTCCACAAAGTCCGCCAGAAGTGACTAATGAACTTGGTATCCCGATTAGAGGTGATGGACTTTGGCACTCCATGCAAATGCACAACTTCCTTAAAGAACAGATTGGCCACTCGAGTAGCATCTGAAGTCTTCTTGCATGCTATGAAATGGGACATCTTCGAGTACTTGTCAACCACAACAAAAACAAAATCCATACCTCGTTGGGTTCGAGGAAGACCCAGTATAAAGTCCATAGATAGATCCTCCCATGGTGCTTGTGGAACTGGTAAAGGCATGTATAAACCAGTATTCTGAGATTGACCCTTAGCAGTTTGGCAAATTGGACACTTCCTCACATGATTGCCAACATCCTTCTTGAGTTGTGGCCAATAATACCTCTCTTCCACCAGTGCTATAGTCTTATCTCTGCCCATATGTCCACCCAAACCTCCACCATGCAGCTCCCTAATAATCTGCTCCCTCAATGAACTTTTAGGGATGCATAATTGGTTACCCCGAAAGAGGAAACCATCCTGGATGTACATACTATTAACAGCAGTATGAGTTTGTTGACACTTACCCCAAATATCACCAAAATCCTCATCATTCTCGTACAGCTCCTTGAGGCAATCAAACCCCACAACTTCAGTACGTAGGGTGGTCAACAAAGATGCTCGCCTACTGAGTGCGTCAGCCACTTTATTAGTGACACCAGACTTATGCTTCAATGTGAAATGGAAGCGCTGTATGTAAGCTACCCACCGAGCATGCATCCTGTTAATACTAACTTGACTATTGATGTGCTTCAATGCCTGATGATCCGTATATAATACAAATTCCCTCTGAATCAGGTAGTGCTCCCAATGCTTAAGAGTCCGTACTACAGCAAAGAACTCCAGCTCATAGGCCGACCATTTACTTTGAGCTTCACAGACTTTCTCACTGAAGAATGCTACTGGTCTGTTGTCTTGTGAAAGAACAGCACCTATCCCGACCACAGATGCATCACACTCCACCTGAAACACCTTATCGAAGTTGGGCAATGCCAAAACCGGGGCTGTGCTCAACTTTTCCTTGATCAAGGCAAAGCTTTGTTCTGCCTCCTTTCCCCATAAGAACTTCCCCTTCTTCAGACACTCAGTGATAGGGGCTACTATGCTACTAAAATCTCGAATAAACCTTCGATAGAAGGTTGCTAGCCCATGGAAGCTTCGCATATCACTCACTGTCTTTGGGGTTGGCCATTCTCTGACTGCACGAACCTTGTCCTCATCAACATGAATCCCATCCGCACTGACCACATACCCTAAGAACAGCAACTTATCAGTCAAGAAGCTGCACTTCTTCAAGTTGATATACAACTCATTGGCCTGCAATACCGTTAATACTTCGCGCACATGATTATAGTGGGCTGCTTCTGTCTTACTGTAAATCAAGATATCGTTAAAATAAACTACCACAAACTTTCCAATGAATGGTTTCAATACCTGATTCATAAGTCTCATGAAAGTGCTGGGAGCATTGGACAATCCAAAAGGCATTACCATCCACTCATACAACTCCTCCTTTGTCTTAAAAGCTGTCTTCCACTCATCTCCAGGTCGGATCCGAATCTGGTGATACCCACTCTTGAGATCCATCTTGGTGTAACACTTGGACCCACTCAGCATATCAAACATGTCATCTAGTCGAGGAATAGGAAATCGATACCTAACTGTGATCTTGTTGATGGCTCGACTATCCACACACATACGCCAGCTCCCATCCTTCTTTGGTGTTAACAATGCTGGTACTGCACATGGACTCATACTCTCCCTGATCTGCCCCTTGCTCAGAAGCTCATCCACCTGCCCTTGTAGAATCTGACCCTCTTGAGGATTCATCCTGTAATGTGGCAGATTTGGTAGACTAGCTCCAAGAGCTAAATCGATGCAATGCTGGATGTCACGCATTGGTGGTAAACCTGCAGGCAGCTCTTCTGAGAAAAGCACTTCAAACTCCTTGATTAATGGTTGGATTGCCTCAGGTATTTCAGCAACCTTCTTTGGCTCGCCATCCGTCACCACTATAGCATATACCTGTTTCAACTCCTTACACTCCCTATCAAACTCATCTTCATTGTTCACTATGAGGAGTGCTGGCTTCCCCTCCACTTTAGAAGCTTTGGGTATATTGCCTTCCTTAATAGGACCAAGGACAATTTTTCTGCCATTCTTAAAAAACACATACACATTATCCTTACACCTATAAGTAGCATCTACATCATACTGCCAAGGTCTACCCAGTATTAAATGACATGCATCCATTTCAACAACATCACAAACTACTTCATTTACATAACATTTACCCATAGAAAAAGTAACACGACATTGTTGAGTAACAAGAGTTTCCGTACCTTTCTTGATCCAACCTATCTTGTATGGAGATAGATGCTTTTCTGTTTTCAGTCCCAGCTTGGTAACCAAACTCTTTGACGCAATGTTCTCTACACTGCCACTGTCAATGATCAAATCACAAACCCTTTTACTGATGGTGCATCGTGCTCAGAAGATCTCATTCCGTTGATCACCGTATTCCACCCTTGGTGTGAGCAACAACCTTTGAATCACCAAAGACCGCCCTAATGGCACGCCTTCCTCGTCCTCTTGGACCTCATTGGGATCATAGGCATATGGATCAGCATCATTATACACCTCTTCACCTTCCTGTTCACCTTCTACCTCGCCCTCTTCTGCCACCACCAGATTCACTGCCGCTCGCTTAGGGCAAGTACTAGATCGATGTCTTGGTTCTCCGCACCTGTAACACTTATTCCCAGTTGGCTTAGCATAGGGGTTGGCATTCGCTATCGGTTGGGCTGCGGAACCTGCTACTGCCACTGTGGATTGGTTGACACCACTATTCTCCCTAACCATGGGTTGTGACCGTGGTGTAAACATGGGCTGTTTACCTTTGTTGGCAGTAGAACTAGAGGACTCCGAATTGCGGTTGGAAAACTTTGAACCTGCCCTGAGATGCTGATATTCTATTTTCTTGGATAGGGTTACAGCCTCATTCAAAGTATATAGGGTTTGTAGGGATACCTGATCTCGGATGGAAACTCGCAACCCGTGTACAAATCTGGATATCCGTTGATCTTCAGTTTCCTCCAAATCATTGTGATTCGCCAACCTGTCAAACTCCTCCATGTACTCATTAACTGTCCGAGTACCCTGCCTGCAATCCTGGTACTGTCTGAACAACTCCTGCTGGTAATCTGGTGGTAAGAACCGATCTGCCATTAATCTTTTCATTCTCCTCCATGATCATATTGGAAGCTTTCGTTCACGGGTACGGTTTAATTGAACACGATCCCACCAAGCAGAAGCTCCTCCCTTCAATTTGTAGGCCACTAAACACACCTGTTTGTCATCTGCTGTACCCATATAATCGAAAAACTTTTCCACCTCACTGACCCAATCTAGATACTCTTCAATGGAGACATTACCATTAAAGGATGGTAATTCCACTTTCATCCGATAGTCCCTCTGCTCCTGATAATCTCGGCCATTATCCCTCGCAGGACCACGATGATTTCCAAGGACTCTCTCTGCATACTCCTCGTCTTCACTGTCTTCTTCATGGTAGTCTTGCTGCCTGTTCCGGTTTGGACCACGATGGGGAGGGCCACGCGCTCGGTTATCACGTCGCTCTTCGTCATCACGATTAGGGTTTCGGTTAAGCAAGGTGGCAAGCGCTTCTTGAATCTGGTCCAGAGTCTGCTGGGTTGAATCATGAAATTATTGATTTTCATCACGAAAATCAAGGAACTCAGCCCTAGTGAGGACTGGGTTGTTGACGTCATCACCGCCGCCATTATTGTGGTGGTCACCGTCTCGCCGGTTAGCCATCAGACCAGGTTAAGTCAAGGCTCTGATACCAACTGATGTCGCGGAAGCCTAGAGAAAGTACACACGATGCTCTCTTGATGGAACAGAAACTAAACTGTTAGTTCCTGGTAGTAAACCTCGAATCCACGAGGGGTTTCTTTGAATCCACAAGGAGAAATAAACTGGAATCCACCAGAAGAAAATTTGACAAACGTTTGTGTTTATTGATAATAGTCTGATTTGCCTCTGACGGCTACAAAACATATAAATACTAAAGAAAAACGTCTAAAAACCCTAATTCGCACTAATTACGCGATTAGGTGACAAAATACCGAATTTTACCAAAAATGGCAAAATTGAGTTAAATGCAGAATCATAAACTACTGACCTTAAGTGTCGTCCCAAAACAAACGGGACCTTATTCTGACTTTTAAACTAAAAATTATTAAGGAAAAACAAATATTACTATAAATAGCAAAAACACTGTTATCGGGGCCTTAATGAAGGAATTCGCCTAAATTTTGGCGACGTTCATGGCATTCATGAATCTGGATCAGAATGCCGTTTCCCTTCAACCTGCCAAATTTCATGCAATTCCGACACTGTTACCCGGATGGCCCCCTGCTGGCACCTCCCTTTGATCTTGCGTTGTGACTTCCTACACCCCTGCTGCTTTAGGAAAGCATGTGCTATCTGTTCTACATCAAGTGATGAGTGATAATTTTTTTTTCATCCAAACAGCCCCTCAATGGCTCTGATCTTCAGTCTTCATGAGAGTTAGAATTTAGACTTTCGCTCAAAAAAAGATTTTAGATTGAGCAAAGAGAAAGAGGACTTCTATTCAAGTTTTAATCTGAAGAAAGGTACAAATTAGTTTTTGATATCAAAATATAGCTAAAATTCTAGTATTACTTGAAAAATAGCTAATTTAGTTTTTGTTTTGGTTTCTTTTGTAGGTTGCACTTTTAGCAATTTGGCTCTTTTGCTTGGTAATTTTGACTCTTTTGATATGTAATCTTAGATTTTTTTTTCTCAGAGTTATAGTTTTTGGTATGTAAAGAACTTGATCTTTATGAAAATTAAATGACAAACACTTAAAAGAAATTAGGATCAACTAAGAACTTGATTGAAGAATCCTCTCCTCACACAAAGTCCATGGCTACTCAATTGGACAACTTATAGATTACTGCTATCAAGGAAATACAATACACTTGTTCACAACAACCTCATCAAAGGAAAACATATCTCCTTAAATCTCTCGTATACATATGTAATACCATGAAATAGAAGTTTGCTTTAGATAGACCTTCGGAATCTTGTATATATCCAACTAATTCATCACACGTGATTTGCTAGACCATTTGCATTTCACTTGAGTTTGTTTGGAATAAAATTGCATTTATTTATTATCTACAAATGGGTCCCTTGCTGGACTAAAATGAACTACAACTAGAAAGCATTTGCATTTGCAAAAAGCATTTAGGCTGGCGGGAACAGATGAGTGTGGGGTATCCTTTTTGAACATGCAGTCTTGAAAATGAAAAAAAAAAGCCGTGCAAATTTTGTTTTAGGTGAAGTGAACAAATGGCTTGTAACACCGTTTGTGTTTAAAGACTAAAATGATTGCTTTTTAATTGTCTTGAATGTGTTTGGCATTAGCCCAAACCTTAGGGTAGTTGTCTAGAATTTACCCTAATTTTAATTTACCTAATTTTTAAATTCTTAGTTTTGTGTTGAATTATTTAAAAAGATATGGGATTAAAAAAAATTATTAGAAAAGTTGGAAACAAACCATAAATATGATTTTTTGATTGGTAGGACATAATTTAAAATCTTGTTAAGAAGAGATAAGAGTGGCACAAATTTAATACATATCTCTATTTTTATTTTTTTATTTTATACAAGATAGAATTTATACTCTAGTTTAATCTAAGTGTATATGTGTGTGAAGCTTTCTCCTGGAAACTTGAACTCTAGTCTTTATCCCCTACACCCCATGCATTTATAATTATGGAGTGACCACCACACCAAAGGGAAGCGGTGGTATACATATCTCTAATTTAGTGGCTCACAAATTGCTCGATTTTGTTAAGGGAATTAGGATTCAAATTTCCTTCCCATTTAATTATTGACTATTGATAAAAATATAGTACATATCAAATATGGTAAGACCTTCAATCAAGAGCTTCGGAAAGGTAGGAAAAAAAAAAAAAAATCCAAAATAGTTATTAACATAAGTTACATAACATAAAATTCTCCATCATGCGACTATTTATTTATTTCTTCAAGTAATTCCTTTTATTTTTTATATTTCACTTTTATAAAGAAAAATGTAAGTTTTACCTTATGAGTTTAAACTAGTACAGTCAGATTCTAGCTGTGAATGTGGATGTGAGGTAGCTTGCTTCCATATCGGTTACGCGTTCATCGTTCAAAATTTGAAGTGGGATTCGTGGGAACCAACCCAACGGTCCTTGAGGCTAGGGTTCTTCAATCTAACTATTTAACCACAATCCCGTCTCTCTTTCTCTCTCACACACAGAGAAAAGCACAAAAAGAGAGAGAAAGAAAAGGAAATGGTGGTGGCGAAGAGATCATACGAGGATAGCCGTCGCAAGAGAGTGGAAGAGAATAAGAAGAGAATGGAAGCTCTCAATCTCCCTCTGCTTTCTCAAGCTCTCAAAACTTCCTCTTCTCCCAAACCCTCTCCTGTATCTCTCTCTCTAATCTGTAAGTTTTACGTGTTTCTCTTCCATACTCATTTGGTCTTTTTGATGCCCACATTCACATAGACGAAGCAGGCCAAACCCCGTGTGGCACAGAAACAAGTGGTCGAGGTCAGGAGGTCCACTCGCTTTGTCAACAAGCCTGCACCTATTTACAAAGAAGTGAGTCAGTGAATCACTTTGTTCATTTCCTCAAACACTAGTCCCTAACGAACCAGTTTAGTCCTTAAAGTGATCGCTTTTAGTCTCAACTAAAATTTTTTAACAACTAAAAATCGATCACTTTTAGTTTTTTTTTTTTTGGTACTAAGAATGGTCACTTTAAACTTCAGACTAAAAACGCTCATATTCTAAAATTTTGGACCAATAATATATCAAGATTTTATGTTACAACATTATGTTATTGCTGATAGGTTGCTGTGGACCGCGTGGCAATACCCAGAAGGTATATTTGATTTAAATGTTAACGTGTTAGCAAAAATAGAATGATCTGTTTCACATAATAAGATGATTAGGTTTAATTTTTTGTGTGGGGGATGTGTAGGATTTTTGGTAGGAAAAGGAATTTGTCGAACCTGGTACTTGCCTCGTCTGAAGCCGTAGCAGAAGCTGAAGAGAAAGCGGGAAAATTAGTATGGGGTCTACCACCTGGTTGTCCAATATTTACAAAGTCAATGCAGCCATCTCACGTCGCTGGTGGATTTTGGCTGGTAAGAGAACTGGTTTTTCTACTTAACTTATTTAACAACTTCTCAAAGTACGTTGCTATGTTACCTAACTAAGACATTGGAACTCAGGCTTTTCTTTTTCTCTGATATGTATTGATTTGTTATTAGTATATAAATAACATTAGTAGAAGTAGTAAAAATAATAGGGTCATAATGATTTTATACAGTATATATAATGATAAATATGTCATCCTTGATCCATACTATACCTGTAATTTGGAGTAATATTCATAATGATTCTGGTAAAATTTGATAACAGGGTCTTCCTTCTAATTTCTCTGAGCGGAACCTTCCAAGTCATGATGCTGTTATGACTTTGATAGATGAGGATGGTGATGGGTATCCAACAAAATATCTAGCCAAAAAAAGTGGACTGAGTGGTGGATGGAAAGGGTTCGCCGTTGCTCATCATTTGGCATATGGGGATGCATTAGAATTTCAATTAATCGGGCGAACAACATTTAAGGTGATTGATCATTTATCAATGGCATTTAACTAAGCACCTTGTTCTTCTTGTTATTCCTCTCAATCATCAAATTATTTTGTTGTTGTTGTTGTGAAGTTTCATGTTTGAATTAGGCTGTGCTAACATTTGTTTATGGTCTTCCAAATTTTCTTGATGGGCATGGTGCATGTGCATATATATATATATGTGTGTGTGTGCGGGTATGCGCGCGTACTATCTTAGATTATTATGTATAATACTATCACTTTCCTTTTTCTTTTATACAAACTAATGTGTATCTGTAACCTATGTAAGTTATCCCTTGTCAATAAACTCGTAGGGCTTTTCCTTTCTGCTACTCCTTGTCATTGAGGAAAATTTTTACATTTTATGTCTTCTTATGTGTATACGTACCGAATGTACTATTTTCTTTTAGGTGTACATCATCAGGGTGAATGGTTCTGAAAAGGGTAATAAGCTTTGAGTCTTACTTTCTTGGATGATGGATCCAATTGAATTAGTACAGGTATGGGATTGTATCCATTGTTGGTCCTCTGAGTTTTAGTATTATCCATAAATATGTTAGAATTTTGTATACAGCTGCTTCCTCATCATTAGCTATACACTTGCAATGAAATATTAATGACGAAATCTATTTTGGATGTTGGCTAAATTGCAATTGCACAATGTTAAGACTTATTGGTTTGGAGTTTAGACCTGTGTCTAATGGGACCAAGAAAGGTCTATTTGTTGTTTTTGATGATGCTGTAAATCACTGGATTTTAGTTGTCTTTGTACGTATTCATGAACCAGACAATTGATTCCTTCGAAACTAACCAATTTCCATTTCCACTGGCATTTGTGTTTGGCAGCTATAACCTGTTTTTTAACCATTAAACCACAGGACTTATCTTGACTCTCTTAGTATCAGATCAAAAGGAGGGAGTAACCTAATTTTTTACTTAAAAGTTTATATGAAAGGCACTTTACTTATCCTTATTGTTCTCTGATATTCCTTTTTGTTACTTATGGAAACATATATTAAAACCTATACAGAGGTTTTGGTTTTCTTTTGTCATGTCTTAAGTGAAAGGAGGAAAAAGATTGTTATAGGCACTGTATGTAAGGTTAGGGAAATATAAAGCCATCATGTAGAAATGTGGTTGCTGATATATGACAGATATATATTTGCATATGCATGCAATAGCAGTGTTCCCACACAAGGGCATGGGCAGTATGCCATATCCACTTGTGTTCAATGTTCTTTAAGGAGACTATTCAAACTTTGTTGGCTCAACTGACATATATATCAATATGCAACCTTCCCCCACCAACTGCATTAAACTTTTTGATTGCAATTCATATTAGTACTCTCTCCACAAGTTACATAAATATATATCTGGTCTAAAGAGGAAATAAAATTAAAAGGACTATTTTCTTGTGTGGCTCTAAAATGTGGTAGATAAGTATGACATTATTCCTAATTTTTTAGTATCGTTTTGAGCTTATACGCTGGAACCTTCCGCTTGTATTTATTTATTCTGTTCAATTGAAATATATCAAACTTCTGTTGTTGGTTGCAGGTAAAAGGGTCTTGACATGTTCTGTTTTCCATTTTGACATGAGTTTTTGTGGACCTCCATACTCATGTTGTCTATAGAAACACTACATGTAACTTGGTCCACTAAAGCTGTTAGTTTTAGCTCTAATCAAGGTAGATTTATAATGTCTATTCTCCTGTTAATATGGATTTGTAGGATACAATGAGCTATCTAATGGTCAACTGATGAACTAGTCTTTTGTTTTATTCCTCATTCTTTTTAACTTTGTTTTAAAATTTCATTCTCTGTAGTGGAGACAGCTAATTGCATGCTGTTTGGAATGTCTGGTGGGAATAAATATGAAAGCAAAAAAATGCTAAACACCTATTGGTACAACATTAGCTACACCATTTCACACGATACACCTATCGCAATATGTCGATTTAGCAGTTGTGAAATTTATATCATGTTGTGGAAACTTCAATAATCCAAAAATATCTCACTCCCAATCCCAAAAATAAAATAAAATAAAAATCAGGCTAAACCTTAACCCCTTGTTGAAGCCTTGACCCAGTTGCCCAAACGCGGTTAGACCTTATTGCATGGTGCAAAACCTCATAACCATGTGCTTTCAGAAGTCAAGTCAGAAACCTAAACACAAGTCCAGGGCAGATACAAATCATAAATGAGTTGACGAGGTCTCTAGGCATTTTTTTTTTTTTTCCCTTGAATAGAAGTCACACACAAACACACAAAAAATTCAACCTTTTAGCAAATGGCTTAGCAATGCCAATGAAACAACAACAAGACTGTTCAATTGTGAGCTGTAATTGAGACTTTGATAGAGCAAATGGTAGACAACAAAACAGTGGGGGCAGCTGTTTGATGGGGCACAAATTGATAGCAACATTTCATTTTAAAAAGCTGGAAACAAAGCTCCGCAAGGCAAAAGATTGGAACATGCTTCTGACTTTATACCAATGACATTGCCTAGAAACTACTTTGTATTTACTACTATTATACCCCCAACATTTTATCCTGAAACCCTCTTTCTTATTCAGCTTTTGTGGGTCCTAATAATGTAAATGTGGTCTAGTTTCATTGGCTGAGCCATTGAGCTATAAAAGCTGATGATTCTTCAAAGTGATAAGCCCCAAATAATAATAAAAATTTCAACTTTCTTTCACGCGGTGTTTGTCCAATAACAAACATTTAATAGATTTTAAAGCCCAACGCGTTGCTTAAGCTTCGTGGCAACACGTCTCAGTCTTAAAAAAAAAAAAAAAAATATTAAGGAGTGTTTAAATACCACTTATTTTATTGAAATTGAAAAATTATTACTAAAAGTACCATAAATAAAGGTAAAAATTAATTGAAATAATACAATAAAAAAAGAAAAAGGTAAGAAAAATAAAAAAAGAGTGGAGAAAGAAAGTATTTTCTCAAGTGTGTTTGGATACGAAGAGGAAGAGAAAGGAAAGATGTGAAGTATTTTACATTTTTATCCTTTTAAGTTTTAAATTAATAAGGATATAAATGTTATTTCACAAAAATAGACAAAATCTTTTAAGGGTATAAGAGTAATTTTAAGAGAAAAAATAATTGATCCCACAAAAGTCTTTTCCATTTTATTATTCCTTCCTTTTGTTTTCCTTTTTAATCAAACAAAGGATAGTCATTCCTTTCTTTTCTTTTCATTCTTCTTCCATCGAACCAAACAAAGCCTTAATCTAATCTAATTTGACCCCCTTTTAAGTTTTAAGAGAAAGAACTTTTTCTTTTTTTGTTTACAGCACATTTGTTCCCTTATATGATGAACTCTTATAATTATTTAAGGCACAATTTTGGCGCAAGTGAGATTGTTAGAAATTTTGCTCACAGATAATTGGCGCCGGTAATTTCGGGACCCCCCAAGTGGAGGCCAAAGGGGTGGTTGAAAAGTGTGGAGAATTAGGGTGTCCACTGTCTAGTTAGTACTAGGCGCCAAAGTTCTACAGGCTCACAAAAACAACTACGTGACACTCACAATTGGCATTAAATACCGAATAGAAACAAGTATTTTAGCTGGTTATTATGATGATGAAATAAACACTAGAACACAAGCACCAATCAATCAAAGAAAAAAAAAAAACGAGGGTAAATTTCATTCACATCTTTTGAGGTTTGGACTAATTCCAACTAGGTACAAGACTTTTCAAACTAACCAATTTGGTTTCTAAAACTAATTTAGTTCCTAAAACTAATTGTTTGGGGATTAAGTTGGCTTTAGGAACTAAATTAACTAGTTTTGAAAAGTCTTAAACCTTATTGGTATTAGTTCAAACCTCAGGATATATTAATGGAATTTACCCAAAAAATAATAATAATAATAACTAGCTAAAATGTTTAAATTTCCTTTTTAATGTTTAGGGAAATTAATGCTTTAAGCCTTGTACTTTAGGGATAGTTTAAAATTAAATTTTGAAATTTCATTGGATTAAATCAAACCTGAACTTTAATTTTGTCATTTGAAATTCCTGATCAAGTGCCCAATTTAAACCTAAAATGTTTAGGGTATAAATTGGTATGATTTTAAAAGTTTATGGTTTGATTTGAGGATTCTGTTAATAGATGCCTTAGGTTATTTGTTAATAAATCATTTTAAGAAAGTTTTAATAGTGCTTTCGATATAAAAAGCAGTCAAAAAAGTCAACTACTTTTTTCATTTTCCTATAAAAAAATTTCTAAAAATATTTCCCAAACTAATAACTTTTCTTATGATTTAAAACCATTGATTTAATTTGTAACAAATTAACAATATTAAATTTTAGGTTTTTATTTTGAAAATATAAGATTGATTTGAAAACTCCCCTTAAATATAAAACTTAATTTACCATAATTTTATTGTGAATACAAACAACTCTATTATAGAGTTATCAAAAATCTTATCTTTTTTTTGAGAAGATCAAAAATCTTATCTATTTATTTTGAAGTATTACTTGGTTTCTTTTATAAGAGGAAACCAAGAATCTCAATCCCCTACTTTTCTAAAAATAATTAAAAAAAAAAATCTCAATCTCCCACTTGTTGTAATAATTATCAAATATTTTTTTTTATCTATTTAGAAATTTGTGGATTAAATTTTATCTATTTATTACCGTTTAAACAAACATTAATTATCACTTTTTAGCACTAAAATTCAATTTTATTTAAAATTGACTCAGTCAATTTGACCTTCCAGATTCCTTTATTGTTGTTTCCGCGTTTTTAGGTATAAAAAAAAAAAACCCGCGTAACTCATATTAACCGGCGCCAGCCCATACTAAAAAAATATAAAATATTATAGGGTCCTGGGTCCCACATTTGTTTACAATATTTATTGGTGGGCCCAGATCGCATCAGATAAGTCAATCCCAAATCAATCGGTTCAGAAAGCGCCGCAAGCCGATCTTGATGTCGTTGAGTCCCGCCAATACCCACCGTACACGTCGGCTCCAACCAAAAACGGCTCGCTCTCTGCCATGTCAGCACCAATTAAATTTAATTATAAAAAAAAAAAAAAAAACAAAGAAACAAAAACAGAGAGATGAAGAAAAAAACAGCTTAGTATTATTTCGTTTGAGGTTGTTTGGTTTCTGGTTTTCTCGTTTTGGAACTTTTTTTTTTTTTTTTTGGAAAGAAAGAATTATGGGATTTTGGGAACTCGACTTCGACGGGATCCACAATTCTCGATCATTACCACATTCCCATTTCTCAAACGCATCTCGTCTTCTTCGCCGCGCGTAGCCTCCAATCGCCTCTTCCATTTTCATTTCTCTTTCTCGTAATTCTCATTTTTCCTTAATCTTTGTTTTTTTTTTTTTTTTAAAAGATTTATTGTTTGTTTTCCACGTACATTTGCTGTGTTTTTTTCTGTAATTATTTTCTCGTTTTGGAAAAAAAGAAAAGAAAGAATTTTCTGATCACAAATATTGTTGTTGTAGAAGATCTTGATACAGCTATTAGAATCAACGATTTAGGGATCGGGGAAAAATGTTGAGATTTTGATTGGTTTTTTTTGTTTCAGAGGTGGTGGTGAAATTTATATAATTGTTTAAGAAAGGAAAAAATCAACGTTTTTGGTGTATTTGTGGGGGTGGTGGATTTTGAAGGAGAAGAACAATGGCAACAAGGAGTGAGCATCACACGGTGCCGCTTTCGGTTTTGTTGAGGCGTGAACTGGCGAATGAGAGGATTGAGTGTCCTGAACTTGTGCATGGTCAGGCTTCCCAGAGCAAGAAAGGGGAGGACTTTACATTAATAAAGACAGAACGACAAAGGGTGCTTGGAGATGGAGTGTCTACATACTCGGTTTTCGGGGTATGGTTTTTTTTTTTTTTTTTTGGGTTACTTTGTTTGATTCGTTCATTTATTAGATATCGGTGTTTGGATGGTTACATTGTGATGGATTGCATTTGCATCTAGTTTTGTTTTGATATGTTGATTGAGTTTTGCCTTAGTTATCTTTGTTATATGGTTTCAATCCTTACAATCCCATTTTCAAAAAGCTGAAAAATAAGTTGTACCGAACGGGTATGGTTGTGGTTGACTACGTTTGAGATGTGGTTATGTTGTGTAGAATGTCAAGGCTTGATCTTTTTAGCAATTTGAATGGATTTATGGTTGATACACTGGCAAGAGTAGTAACTAATTAAGACTTGTGAAAACAAAGTACTGGGGGGGTACTTGTGCGATGAGTTGAAAATGGTTGCTCAGCAACAGTGAAAACTATGTTTTTTCTGGAGTGTTTGAGTTTTATCCTGTTGTTTGTCTAGTTTTGGTGCATGTTTAGTCACTTAGTGGTGATATCCATTTTTTGCATGTCTATTTAGATCTGTTTGAATACAAGTTGATTACTGAGACGAATCAGATTATGTAAGTGTTCAACGATAGGGAATGCTTTGTGTGAAAGCTAAGGTGGGTCTTCTCGAGTAGGCTCTTAGCCGTACATGGATAATTTCCTGTACTTAGGATTTTTTTTTTTGGGCAAAAGATTGACTTGGTCTTCACAATGATAGGCATTTCAAGGATTCATTATTGGGTATTTCAAAGAAGTCGTCAGTTAGCTTTATATGATTTGTTCATGGTTCATCTGTATTTTGGTGATTCGTTGTCATCTGGCTTATTCTTGGATTATTTGTGTCTTTCACTACTAACACATTTATTTAAAAGTTTGAACACCCCTTACGAGAAAAAAAAACATTGAAAATTAGTTTATTTTTATTTTTATTTTTATTTTTTTATAGGAATATTGAAAATTAGTTAAGCAGGTGGCTGCATTCCATCTACATAATTGATAAAATCATATCTACTTATCAAAAAAAAAAAAAAATTGATAAAATCATATCCTTCATAGTTTCTATTTATCTTTGTAGCTTGCTCTTACTAAAACCTGTTTTGCAGCTATTTGATGGACACAATGGATCTGCTGCTGCTATATACTCTAAGGAGAATCTCCTCAGTAATGTGTTAAGTGCCATTCCTTCAGATCTTAACAGAGATGAATGGGTAGCAGCACTTCCAAGGGCTTTGGTTGCTGGATTCGTTAAAACAGATAAAGACTTTCAAGAGAAGGGTATGAGTTACATTCTATAAAATGCAAATTTTTTTGTTGTATGTGTGCATATCATGCACATTTTTATAAAGATATATTAAAAGGTTATGTGAGATCAACCTGGATATAATAAAGTTGGCTTCCATATTTTTAAGTCAACTTATATGCACTATAAACCAACACCTTTGTCATTCTTGGCACGTTCACAAATTCAAGTTTTGCCAGATACATTTTTTTGGATTTTTTTAAGTAGCATACAATTATGATGTACATCCTCCCATTAAAAGCTCTGGAATTCTGTGTTTATACTTGTGTGTTATTTACTGGCTTAGGTTTTGTTGGCTTTTAGCTTTTTCATATCATTCGTCTGAAAAATTGATGTATTTTGGTTTTTGGATTGCGATGCATTTTGGTTTTGTTTTGCCTTCTATTTCTCAGCATGTATGATATCAATAACAATGTTTTTAAAAAATAAATAAATAAAGAAAATTTTGTGTGTATGTGTTGGACATTTTTTTATGTAGTTCTAAGTCTCTTAGCTATAATATCTGTGTTTTGTTTATTTTGGACTAATATTTGCATCCATGATATTTATGTATTTCTTTTGTGCCTCAGCACAAACATCAGGAACAACTGTCACCTTTGTGATTATAGAAGGATGGGTTGTAACCGTTGCATCTGTTGGTGATTCCCGTTGCATTCTTGAACCTGCTGAGGGTGGTGTTTATTACTTGTCAGCAGATCACAGACTTGAATGCAATGAAGAGGAGTAAGTTACTAATATACCGTATTTGGTGACTCACTTAACAACCACCCCATTTAGGCCTAACTCTTCTGTGTCTTATTAGGAGGGACCGTATCACTGCAAGTGGAGGTGAGGTGGGTCGGCTTAATACTGGTGGTGGTGCAGAGGTATCTTCACTTTTTCATTAATTCTTTATGTAATTCAGTAGTAATATACTTGTATTTATATGAAGCTGGCTAAGTAATGCTACTGTGTTTTCATTGTCTTTGATTTCAATTCCAGACTTCAAAGTTTAAATATAAACCTAGTCAAGTTAAAGTCATTGGTGAAAACATGGGCAATAGAACCCAAAGGATCATATCATTTATGGTTTAAATTTATTTAAGTTGTAGGACCACGTGTGTAGATATTTAAGCAAATAAGATTGTAGAATCTTCGACTGGCTTCTGAATGGATGATGCTGTTTAGATGAAATCCATGATGTCAATCTGCCCATATATTATGATAGATTGATTATCTTCCTGTTAAATTCTTTAGAATCTATGAACATTCACATTTGAAGAATTCTATATATGATTTAACTTCATAGAATAAGGCTGGTTGTCTAACTAGTCTAATGCATTTTTTTGTAGATTGGTCCTTTGAGGTGTTGGCCTGGTGGTTTGTGTCTTTCACGATCAATTGGTGATATGGATGTCGGCGAGTTCATTGTTCCTGTTCCTTATGTAAAGCAAGTGAAGGTTTGTGTTCTTATCCTCTCTATCCCTCTCCCTCTTTTTTCTTTGTATGTATGTTTATGTTTTAATTTTGCTACAGTGTTCATCACAATTTTGCATTCCCATTTCCACTTCCGTTTATCAGTTACAATATGCTTACATCCATTGTATGTTTAACTAATATGTTTTCTCTTTACTTTTGGTAGCTTTCAATCATATTATTCAACTTCAAGGATAATGTTAATTATTATGTTATGTTATGAAGTAGCCTCTATTTAATAAAATTATTCTTTCTTATAGAAAAAAAAAATTATTATGTTATTTGAAAGTTTTATTGTGCATCACTTGTAACTCCAAGTATTGTGAAATTGATGCCTAAAAGAATTAGATAAAACATTCAAATGTAGTGGTTCTCCTCTTTTATTTTTATTTTGTTGCAACTTGTGAGCAACCTTTTTATGTGAACTCCTCCTTATTGCAACATACAGCTCCTGTTTATTTTATTTCATTTTTCATAAATGATATACAGCTCCAGAGTTTAATCGTTGGGACTTGGGACTATTTACCAAAAGGGGGGGGGGGTGTTTGGGCAGGACAAATGAGAGAGATGTAAAATAAAAGGCAAAAATGCAAAACTGACCCTCTAACTTTCACCTTTTTTCATTTCAGTCCTCTAATTTTCAGTTTTGTCAATTCAGTCCTTTAACTTTCAATTTTTGTCAATTCGGTACTCCGTTAAACTTCAGTTATTTGCTGTCGTTAGACCCACTGAAACGACGCTGTTTTGCATTTTTTTTTTAATTCGAAATTAAAAGAAAATAAGAAAAATCTTTCGGGTTTCCCTCACCGATTCTGAATCCTCTGATCCTCAAATCGTGTACCTGGAGCTAACCGCGGCTGAGATTCTAAGCGAAAGCAAGGAATTAATCGATCGCCTCTCAGGGAGCGAATCTTAATCGATCGCCTCTCTGCTTCTGCCACCGCCACTGCCACCGCCGAACCCCCCTTCCAATACCTTGTTGGTTGTTATCGTCGCGCTTACGATGAGTCCAAGAAGATTTCTTCCATGAAAGACCCCAATCTCAAGTCCCATTGGACTCTGTCATTAAGCAAGCCAAGAAATTGTGCCTCCTACTGTAGGATCCACTTGGGAAACCCTGAATTGTTTCCCAATAATGAGGTTAAATCCGGTACTTCCCCCTTGTTGCAGCTGGTTTTTTCTGAGGTTTCCAGCTCCGTCGACGGCTTTGGAGGTAGTAGCAGTGGGGGCACTCAATCCCCACCTGGCTTTTTGGATGAGTTCTTCAGGGATTCAGATTTCAATACATTGGGCCCCATTTGAAGGGCTTGTATGAAGATTTGAGAGGCACTGTGATTAAGGTTTCGGCCCTCGGAAACTTTCAAGTTTCGACAGCCTTTGAGGGCTTTGTTGTACTTGGTTAACTTTCTTGTTGGTGCCAGGTCCTTGGTGAATCATCTTTGGTGGATTCCCAAAGGCACTTATTTGAATGACCGGGTTATCGAGATGACCAGCATTCCCCAATGTTTTTTTTTTTTTTTTTTTTTTCAGATTTTTTTTTTCTTTTAATTCCTAATTAAAAAAAAATGCAAAACGGCGTCGTTTTAGTGGGTCTAACGGCAGCAGGTAACTGAAGTTTAACGGAATACCGAATTGACAAAAATTGAAAGTTAGAGGACTGAATTGACAAAACTAAAAGTTAGAGAACTGAAATGAAAAAATATGAAAGTTAAAGGGTCAGTTTTGCATTTTTGCCAAAATAAAATGAACTAGGTTTTGTTGGACTACTGGCTAAATAATGCACCTATACTTCTGTGGAGGTGCTTAGAGCAGAATGGTTGAGGTTTGATTTTGCTGACCACTAACATTTTTAATTGTTGGAGTTATTTGCTTTCCATTTACTAAGATTGATTCTTGTTCATTCCATAAACATGTGCAGTCTCATCTCCTACTGAGACTACTCGACCAATCTCATTGCTAATTCTACTTTCTAACAGGGTCGTTAGTTCTTCAGCTCAAGGAGAGAACTCCATGATTGATTCCCTTGCCTGCATGTGTTACATCAGTAACACTTTGAAATCACTTTTTCCCCCCAAAAAAAATCTAGTAATACTTTGAAATCTGGTTCACTCAGAAATTTACTTTTCCATATGCTTATAGAGAGGTTCATGACTAATTCATTGCCACAATTCATGTTGCTAATTTTGTTTTTCCTTTTGGTTGCAGATCAACTGGTACTTTACTTTTTGTAAGACTGCATTTGAATAGAGCTTTATAGAATGGGCTGAAGTTATTAGATTTATATTTTTGAGTGCCAATTAAATTTTCTCAGTTTGAGCAAACACAAAAATTCTGATGGAGAGAAAATCTCTTGTAGTTTGCCACAACAAGAGAAAGAATAGATAAAAGTTCGTACCTAGTGCACAAAGCTCCCACTTTTGCAGGGTCTAGTATAGGTCATAATAGTCAGCCTTACCCCCAATTGTTTTGGAGAGGATGATTCCCGTACTCAAATTTGCAACCTATTGCTTTTGTTGGAAGGCATTTGCCATCGCACCAAGACCTGACCTTACCACAATTCTGTACTACCCTAGTGAACTGGATTTAGTATTTTTTTTTTTTTTTTTTTTTTTTTGATAAGTAATGAAAAATTTTATTAATAAAGAAGCCAACCCGAGTACATTGGGGATGTACTGTGGGGGCAAAAATGAAGAACCAAAATTACAATGATCAAGTAAAACAGGAATGGAAAAACAAGTAAAATGTGATAGAGCCACACTCCAAACAAGGAGAGTATCGCAGAAGAAAGACTTAATCTCTAGCAAGGACCGTTCACATCCCTCAAAACATCTAGCATTCCTCTCACTCCAAATACACCACATCAAACAATGCGGCACGAGTCTCCAAAAACCTATATTGCGATGACGCCCAAACTTACCTTACCAAGACTTAAACAACTCAATTACCTTATGTGGCATAACCCAGTGAATTCCAAACAAACAAAACACCAAAAACCCAACTCAAATGCTACGGGGCAATGAAGAAGAAGATGATCCACCGACCCTCCACACCTCTTACACATATAACATCAATCAAGAAAAATAATACACCTTTTGCAAAGGTTATCTGTTGTAAGAATCTTACCTAAGGAAGTAGACCATGGGAAAAAGGCTACCCTTGGAGGAACCTTCGATTGCCACGCCATTCTCCAAGGAAAAGAAGTAACTGGATTTAGTATTACTCAATCCGAAACATCACACTTCTGAATTTCTGTTCCTGTACCATAATTTTTGCTATTTGGAAATTTTCTTCCCTACATTCCCTCATTTCTTCTTTTTGAAAGGCAATAGAATATTTAAAATCTTGTTTAAATAAGGAAATTTTAGGCTAGAATGAGAATATCAAAATCTTAAATTAAGATTACCATATAACATTCAAATTCCTAATGAAGGTCCATAGATAAACTGTATGTTATCTAAACCACATTTTACCATGTTTCAAGTTAAGTAGTGTATTATGTTACACATATTGCCTGGAAACTTAGGAAGAAACTGTTTCCCTGTGGTTTTTATTCCCAGGGGGGTTGTTATTGGCTGATGTTTAAGGCATATGTTTGGACCTTTGGATCCGTGGATTTCATTTTGATGTGTTTCATGGGTTTGTGTGTGCATGCTTCCTTCTTTGAAAGGATTCCTTTTGGTTGTTACAGTATGAACCCAGTTCTATTCTGTTAGAAAATTCTCAAGATGCTCATTTTGAACAAACCTTTTTTTATTTTTTTATTCTTAATATCTATAAATCATATTTCTACAGCTGTCTACAGCCGGTGGTAGGCTTATTATTTCAAGCGATGGTGTTTGGGATGCTTTATCTGCAGAAACAGCTCTTGATTGTTGTCGCGGGATGCCTGCTGATGCTGCAGCTGCACAAATTGTTAAAGTATGCTACAACTAAAATGGAACCCTTTTTTTCAAAGAATGAAGTTCAATTTTATTCCTTATTAATTACAATATCTACAGCCCTGACTCCAATGCGCTATTTAGATTCCATTCCTCCCAATCTATTATTGCTTTTCTTACTCTTATCTGTTCCATTTTCAGGAAGCATTACAAGCTAAAGGACTACGAGATGATACAACCTGCATTGTAATTGATATATTACCACCAGAGAAGCCAACTGCTCCTTTGCCACCTCCAAAGAAGCAAGGAATAGGCGTGTTTAAGTCCATGTTTCGTAGAAAGTCCTCAGAATCATCTTCTCAAGTTGATAAAGAATTCCTTGAGCCAGATATCGTGGAGGAAATGTATGAGGAAGGATCTGCTATGCTTTCTGAAAGGTTTGTGCTGTGAAAATTGTATTTTTTAATCTGAAAATTCTTTGATCTCTAAGTAAGGCGTGATGGGACTAATGCATTCTTTTCGTTTTGGCTTTTGTCTTACTGTATAATATGGTGGCATGGCTACCTATGTGTGAGCAATCAATGTAGCTTAATACCTTTTTGACATGGGAATTGTTTTTGTGGAATGCAGGTTAGATACGAAGTACCCACTTTGCAACATGTTTAAGTTGTTCATGTGTGCAGTCTGTCAAGTGGAGATGAAGCCTGGAGAGGGTATTTCAATACATTCTGGCTCATTAAACCCAGGAAAATTGCGTCCATGGGATGGCCCTTTCCTTTGCTCAAGTTGCCAAGAGAAGAAAGAAGCCATGGAAGGCAAAAGATTATCAGGTGTGGCATCTCTTACTCTGACTCTCTTCTCCCCTATGCATTGCATTAATATTCTATAGCAGTGAAGCGTCTTAATTTTATTCTTGTTCCCTTTTCTTTTTTCCAGATAGACACGGTAGTGGAAGTGACTAGCCGATGCTCCTCAACTATATTCATATTTTGAGAGCACTAACAATTGTTTCAAATTTGATCATAAATGGGAAGTTGGATCTTCCTACAAAATATTGTTTCCCTTCAATTTCTCATGGAGGGTGTCCAGCATTGGATCCAATTTGGCATTCACTTCAGGGTCTTTCGAATATCTTTTCTAATGTTTCGTTCCTTCAGGTCAGAAGATCACAGTTAGAGGTGCTTGCTTTTTTAAGACCTGTTTTCTGACTTCCACAGTTATATTACAACTGTGACTGTGCTTGTGCCTGCCTCCCTAAAAAGAGTTGTGGAAGGCTTTGATAAATTCACCAATGCATAATGACGCATTGGAGGTCATTCATTTCCTTCTGGATCCATTCCACAGTATACCGGTTCTGCCATTTCATAGAGCTGACATTCAATTAGAGCGGCCTTTGTTGTAATATTATCATATAGGGAGTTTGATGAGACCTCTTATAAATTCATTCCAAATTTGGAGAACTTGTTTGACCTGCTTGCTGATGAATATGGTCATGTAGCATAAAAGTATATCCTTCCTTTGACTAGTAGGAAGGTGAACGTGTGGAATAGAAAATTGCCATTGATTTTTTTTTTCTTGGAAGAGAAATGTCTTATATTTTGCTAAGCTGTGTCTCCTTTCTCAGTTTTTGATAAATCAATAGCTAACTTCACCCTGTTACAACAGATGCGTCCCTATTTTCTTTTTTGTTAATTACCTTTACTTGTTTCTTAGGTTTCTTGCCATGTCGAAATTCTTGGTGAGCTGCCTTCTGTAATTCTAATTTATATATGAAAATAACTATCGCAATCATTGGCCAGTTTTAATTGACACCAGTTTTAGGAACTCAAATCCAGTCCATTGATAATCTCTCTCTCTCTCTCTCTCTCTCTCTCTCTCTCTCTCTCATATGATATATTGTTTTTGGTGTATTACACCTTTTCACCATAAACTTTCAGATGTACAATGTTCTTCCAAACCATTAATTTGCTCGATTGACACACCAGTTTGAGAGGATCGTATCGATGTATCCTTTGCCATCTAAATTGGGTGTGAAATGAGATGAAAATGGATACACATGATCCACTCATGCCACCCACCAATCTCATGTTGCAATGAAAAATCACTAATACGTCTCATTTACCATCCAATTTAGACAAAAGAGGTATTGATACAATTCTCTTAAATTGGGGTGTTAATTGGACAACTTGATAGTTTGAGGGGCATTAAGAGTGAGGTGAAAGTTTAAGATGGAAAAGTATAATTTGCCTATAATTAAGTTGCTAGAGCACAGCTTTGGTTACCAGATTTTGGTGGGGAACAAACGTAGACATGCTCTGCTGTAGGTTTTGTTAGGAGTAAGTTCCGTGTAAACTTGCTAATTTGCTTGTTGGTACTTATCTATGGTGTTTTCAATTTTCATGCTTTGCTTGGTTTGTTGAGATACACGTATGGAGTAAATGTTTTCGGAGTGCCATAAATTCATATTTCCCTTTCTCCTATAATAGTGAGACTTATTAATTAAATTTATGGTAGGACCCATAATTTATGTGATAAGAGGAAGTATATATTTATGGTACTCCTAATATATTTAATAATTTTCTATATGAAAGAACGAAACTATCCAATTAGGAATTCACGTAATAAATCTACAAAATCTCTTTCCTCAGTACTCACATCAAAATCAAACATGAACTGTCATTGCAAGAATTAAAGGAAAAGATTTATTCTAGCCCTATGAGATGAAAGGAAGGGACTGAGTCACTGAACATATTTAATAGATATTAAAGGAAAGACAGAGACTGCTTTGTGGTTAGTGCTTCACTTTCTTCCGTATAAATTTGATTTAAAGTTGTTGAGTAAAAATTACACGAATTGGGAGCCAAGAATTATTTGTCTTTAGTCATGGTCAGTGACTTCTTCTTTGTTAAGCATATAATACAAAATAGTTTGTGTCATTGTTTATCACACATTTTGTGCAGTAATATAACAAATGTCATGTTAATGAGTGCCTTAAAGGTACTGGTTAAGAATTCATTTTAGAAAAATTTTAATATTACTTTTATGAGAAATGAAAAAAACAATCAAAATATTAATTATTTTTTTTTTCATAAAAATTTTTTTAATTAGATTCTTAACCAATGTCCTAAATATTCTCATTAACATTTCCCTAAAACAAAAACAGTGCTAGTTTGAAAATAATGGTTGCAGTGCTCTATTAATGACTACTTTTTTTTTGGTCCTTGGGGCCCCATTTCATGGTCTTGACCCCAGTGCACGCACGCACATTTAGAGTAAAAGTAAGGAAGTTTGCCTAATGTACCAACTTTGGTTCTTGGTTTTCGTTCCTATGACTGAGTCTGAGTACGTAAGTCACTGGAGTAAGTATAAGATATTGAGTGGCTAGTGGGAAAAGCAGCAAAGGGATATAGTTTTTCCACGCTAAGGTGTGAGAGATATCTATATGGGTTGGTTGAATGCGAAATGTTTGTTTTATACCATGTTTGTTATACCCTCTATGTCTCACTCTTTATCTTCACAGATTTAATAGAATATATGGATTTTGAGTGGTTTAGTGGTGAAGATGAGTCAGTCCACAAAAATAATGCATCCATGATTGTGATGTTGACCTTAACTATACGAACAAAATTCCTCTATACTGAAGGACCACCTTGTACACGTGTGTGTGGGTCTACCTTCCCCACCAAACTCTGAAACTTCTTTTCATGTCTATCACCTATGTCTGGCTATAGCACGTTCATAAACGTAGGGTCTAATATTGGAGGGTTTAAAACTTATCAGCCCAATATGCCAATACATAAAAATATGACCGTAACAATAATGAACTAGTAATACTAGAGAATAGAGAGTATATTTTACTACTCCTAAGTCCTAACATGATATGTTGTGATTTAGGGTTACAGAACTTTTATCATACACCAATCAAGTCATGACACGGCAGTTGTGAAAAAAATTGTAAAAACTATTGTGTTCTTGGACATATTGTCCTTCTTATACATTGATTGTTTGACTGGTGAAGTATATGAATCCCAATATTGGCTTGTATGTCACGTTTGAGGTCATTCAAGCTGCCTTTATGATCATAAATCAGTGTGGGGTCATCTTCTCCTCCGTCTAACAAATAATCATTTGCAATTATGTTGATGTTATGCTTATGCCACAAATTTTCTTATGGTGTGTTATGGACAGTGAATGAGATGTACAACAACATTTTGTTATGTTTATGTTTTCTTTAATGGATTTTGATGTTCAATGGAACATGTGATACTAGCAACCGAACTGATGTTGAGGTTGAGCTCAAAAATCAAATTCGGTTTGCCAATCTAACCCACTCAAGAAAAAGAAATGTCAGCATCCACCTTTTTAAAACCATAATTTTTCAACTTGGATTGAGAGAAATGACTCCTTTAGCATAGCCTTGGAATTTTATCTTTTCTTGAAAGTTGTTCAAATTTCAAACCCTCGACCTCAAGTGACATCACCTCTATGTTAAGATGTGCAACCTCCTTCACATTACTACTTTCTCCTACAAAAATTGTGGCACAAAGCGCAAAAACTTAGAACACTTTCCCCAATGTAGTTGCGTGCAAATAGAGAACATAATAACAGTCAAAAGAGCATACAAGCCCTTGGTTCAATTCAAAGATTCCTCTTGAAATGGGTGTGTGCAACTTTCTGTGTGTGTATGAATTATGAACAGGACATTCTCTAGGGACCCTTTTCACTGGCAAAACAACTCAAATACAAAGACGCATACCCAATATGAAGCCTTCCTTGCCTATCTCATCTACCTTTTTTGTGGCAAATTTGGAACTTTGTGATCTTATTTTCCAAATCAGGACCCCAACAGCTGTTAGACTGGACAAGGACATAGCAACTTTTAACTCGTACAAGCTAATTTTATCATCTCATTCCGTTGTGTCATGGCCACCACACCCTTTCACTACATGAACAATAATGCACTAATAATAAGTGAATGTATGTACCTATTGTGCACAAAAGACATTCTAAGCCTAACTGCAAGACATACCCTCTCTCTCTCTCTCTCTCTCTTTCTCTCTCTCTCTCCACTGCTTCCTGATCGCCTTATCCCTCCCTTGGTTTGGTAACATCCATTGAACCCAAAATTTAAAAGTAAGAGACTTTCAGACACTTGCAGATCTTAGGATTTGTCTTCATCATAATCTTTGAGTTATGGACAGCCATCATCACCAAAAGACCAGAGAGAAAGTAGCAAACAATCAGAAAGAAGATAGGAAGTCAAAACAAGAAGGAAAAGAAGGCCTAGCAGTAGCACCAAAGCCACCTTCAGCATCCTCCTCTCCATCTCATGAATTCAGCTTCACAATCTCTCTTCACTCTTCCTCAACAGCAACAATCCCTGGTAAAAGCAATGCACCACCTTCATTTGCAGTTGATTTAACTCCTGCAGATGACATTTTCTTCCATGGTCACTTGCTTCCCCTCCACCTCCTCTCTCACCTTCCTGTCTCTCCTCGCTCCTCTACCAACTCTTTGGACAGCTTCACCATCCCAATCACCGACTTATTAGATGAGCAGCAAACACCCAATACAGATAGCACCAACAGCAACTGCAGCACCGGCAATAACAAGAGCAACCACCTTCAAAGCAGCAATATTAGTGACACAAAGGCAAGAAACAAGTCCCAGTCTTTCTCATTATTTGGCTTTAAAAGATGGCGAAAAGAGTGTGAGAATAGAGAGAAGGAAGATGATAAGGAGAAGCACAAGAGGAGTAAGCTGAGGTTTGATGTGAGTCATGTACTAAAGAGGTATGTGAGACTGGTCAGGCCTCTATGGTTCTTCAGAAGGAGAGGAGAGAATATCCAATTACGCCGGCAACCTTATTCGTTTTCAGGTAATTTAACTATGAAAAGTAAGCAAGAGTTGAGAGGAAGAAGAGGAGAATTCTCAGCACCAGCCTCAATGAGGACATCTCCAACAAATAGTGGCCTTCTTCTAGCTTCTGCAACTCTTCCTTCTTCTACTAGTGACAGCACTATGGAAGAGTTGCAGGCTGCAATTCAAGCTGCAATTGCTCATTGCAAGAATTCAATTGCAAAAGAAGAGAAAATCACATGTTAAGACAATTAGACAGATGAAGTGAAATTTTTTCTTATAAGTTTTATTATTAATTTGCATATTTTTTTTGTATTCCGATCCTATGTAGAAAATGGTATATAATAGAAGTATATATGAGATTAGTTTGAAAATGATTAAACAGTTTAAAAGATTATCTAGGTGTTTTCTTTTCTCTGATGTTTGCAAGACAGTATTGGGTTTGAGGGTCATTTTAAATTATCTTAAATTATTTAAGGAATCAAATCCGTGTTCAAATGTTACACGGGTCTTGAAAATCTCCACAGAAATTAAACTATTCCATTGCTCCGTGTAGAATAAAAAATGAATTTGTTACTTATTAGTAAGGCATTCTTATGAAATCTTTATTAATTTCCTGCACAATTGGACACATAGGATCATGATTTTAAATAGTATGACCCAACCTCTTACTTATCTCGAAATTATAGTGATGTCTCAATTTTACAGAATCAATTCCAAGTGGGATATTAGCACAGGATACTACATAAATTTCATGGGACATCCAAGAATTCTTAAAGTTGTGAAATTTGTTATATATATGGGCCACAACAGCTTTTGCACTTTTCAGATTAAAGTTAACAGACGTACATAGGTACATACACACGTGCTTTAGGCTGTGGGCTTTTATTCAAATCATATCTAGCTTGTTAAGTCTAACCAACATCCATTCATCATTGATCAGGCCCAGGCTCTTTTCTAGCACAAACGCTTCTTTTAAAATATTCTTGAGAACTCCCCATGAGATCCTAGTTCCACAATCCTCTGCATTGTTTAAAAGGGAGTGAGCAGCTTCATCATATTTGCGCAATATGATATCATTTATCACTATCCAAATAAATCGTTAATCATATTTGTGCAATATCTCAATAGAACTAGTAAAGTTGCAATTAGAATTCTTTGTAATCTTTCATACAATTCAAATCAACCTAGTACATATCTAATATGAAACTTAACACACGTCCTCACAATACACATTTTTATAATCTAATCAATCCAAACCATCCTAGGTATCACATATGCCATTCTAAGTTCTAACTATTACAAAAAACTGTATTGTAATATATGCTTAATGAGTCAATATGCATAACGATGGATAGGTAAATTTATATAGAGAATTAATTGACCTCAAGTTCCTGACCCCACAAGAAAGGGGAAAAGAAAAGAGGGAACTGAAACCATTTCTAATCATTATACGCAGTGGTTGGGGCTTTGAAAAAAGATGGTATTTCACTATATTGGGATCAAGGACAGTGGGACTCATCTCATGAGTTGTTGGTTGCAGAATTCACAAAAAGTACCAAGTGCAACAATTATAGGTGATTACAAATAATGCAGAAACTACTTGACATATGAAAGACATAAAATTCATGTAGTGCTATGGTTGTGATTTTAATCATGATATTGATGATGGGTGAAATCGACGGAGTGCCTATTTGCTCTTTTGAGGTCCATCTTTATGATTATTATCAAAACCCCACCCACATGAAAGTGCTTTCTTTGATCTTTGAACCACCATTCTAAAGCGACAACAAGACAAAAAGTGCAATTAGCTAAAAAAAAAAAAAAAAAGAACGCAAAAAGTGCACAACATCAAACCATTCATCCTTGGTGAACTGAAGGCACATTGTGCAACAGTGCAAGTGCTTGTGCTTGTGCTGTGCATGCGTGGATGCACACTTGTATTGAACTTTATTGCACGAGCTCCAGATGCATTTTCTTTATCAGTAGCATTGGACTTAACAATTACAAGTTTCTTTTTCACAACCATCGAGGAAGCCTGATGGCTGTTGGGCTCAATGCCGAACCTTTTCTCATGATTAAAGCTTCGTGAAACGATATAAACAGTTCCATTTACTGTAAGAGCATTTTTACGGAGGATCCTAAAAAATTTGGCATTTACCTTTCCAAGAATCAATTTTATAACATATAACAAACCACTTTACAACTTCCCTTCTATCAAAACTTCTATTTTTTTAACACTTTATTTAAATATTCTTTCTTTATCATTTTTTATTCTTTTTTATTTTTCCTCTCTCTTTCTTTGAGTCTCTCTCCTCTGTCTCTCTCTTTCACAACCTAGCGCCACCGGCCACCATATCCACTCACCTATTTCACAACCACCACATCCACCCACCATTGCCGCAACCACAAACAACAGCAGAGAAAAAAAAAAAAAACCTCCACATCCAAAGCCACAAAATCACAACAAAGACCCAAAACAACCCCGATCAACCCACACCCATCTCTGAACCACCCCAATCAACCCACACCCAGCACCCAAAGCCACCCCGATCAACCCACGAACCCAGCCACCGAAATCAAGAACCCACCAAAATCAATCAAAACCCTGAAATTAAAACTCACCGATATCAAATCGCAAAACCCACTCACCGAATCACCGCAGAGACCCACCACGAACCACCGTAGAGATCCACGATCCACGAAAAACCACCGCAGCCCAACCACACCCAGCATCGCATCCCGGCCACACCCAAGACCCACGAACTCGAGATTCAGAGAGAAAGGGAAACAGAGAGGCGGAGAGAAAATGAAAGAAAGAGTAAGGAGGAGTGGACGGAGAGCACGAGATCGGCGGCGGCATGTGACGGAGAGCACGAGAGAGAGTGAAAAGGAAAGTGAAAAGGAAGAAAGAAAAAATAAAAAAAAATGGGAGCGCACGGAAGAGAGAGAGAGAGAAATTAATAAAAAATTGATAACATTGTGCTACGGTCTCAAAAAATGAGAGCGTCCTGTAGGAGTATTGTAAATTTTTTAGCATTTATAATATTTGATTGGGCAAATTTTTGGGTTATAAATGTAAAAAAAAGCATCTTTTAGGATTTGCAATCCATGATAAGAATGCTCTAACATAAATTATTATATTTTTATCTTATGACAAGTTAAAAATGGAAAAATTTCGGAACAATTACTTGTTGTACGTTATGTTTTCCAATCAATTCAACCATGTGACTGCACTTATTAATGCACCATGAGAGATATGTTATAATCCCCTAAAAACAAACAAGTTCAACCATGTGACTCATTAGCAAATACAGCCACATGGTGAAGTTACCTTCAACACCTTCCATGTAATTCCTAGTTCCTACATTTTGTCCGGTCAATAATAAGAAAGCTACCACAGTGAGCACATAGTAGAAGTTGCCTTCAACACCTTCCATGTACTTCTTAGGAGATTTTCTGTTACTGTCTTTTCCCCAAAACAAGTTCAAATGTTGTGTCACAGCAGGCTGAATCCAACGATTGGCATTTTTGAATCCATGGATGGACCAATGCTGGAAAAGTGATCAAAGAAGAAACTAGATTGCCAATGTGCGTATTGCATAAGGGCCCAGTGCACAGGGAACAATATGTCCCAGTTGGGCTTAGCCCCATGTTTGTCAATGACTGGGCCTTTCAAACGAAAGCTGGTAGATGACTTCAGGCCGGGATTAGTTGGCCCAAGCCAAGCAGCCCATTCACAAGTTTCTTCATGCTTCAAACGATGAAAGCATAATTAAAAAAATCTATTTTGAATTCACAACCTACATGGCAGGGAAAAAATATATAGATACAGAACATGAGAAGTGCTACGTCCACAACATTTATACAACATTTTCATAACAAATTACAAGTGGTTAGTTGTTATTGGTTCAAATTTAAATTTAGTACTGAGATTACTTTTTCAACCCAATAATAACAACCAGTAACAACTTGCCATTTAGAATTTGTTGTAAAAATGTTGTGGACATATCATTTCTCTACAGAACATAGAACATAGGTTTCCAACTAAATTCAAACACTTGGTTGTATTAAATAATAAGACACAAATAATGTTATTTTTCTAAGAACAATCAAATTCAAAACAACTAAGGGCCTGATTAGTAGGAGGATTTTTGTTTTTGTCTTCAAAACAGTATAAAATCAATTTTCAAAAAATTGAACTTGAAACTAGTTTTCAGATAATAAATTTTATATTTTACGAGTTTGGCTCCCACTTTCAAGAACAATTTTCAAAATACTAAAAACAAAAATAATTGTTTGGGAGACCATTTCTATTTTTGAGATTTTAAAAAAAATATTTACAAAAAGTAACGTGTAGAATCTGTAGATTACATTTTTTTTGTAGATAATGATAAGGGAATAGAGGTCATCATTTTTTTTTTTAATGATAAGTTTCAAATTTGAAGTGTGAGAATTTTTTTTTTGTGATAAAGATAAACTCCTAAATTTAAGAGATAAAAGAGTTTGGAAAAATATGTGGGGTCCACTGTTTTCAATTTATTTACAACTATGTCATTAAAAACATTTTTAGTATCCTGAAAAAACTCCTTAAGTTGTTTTCAAAATCTTTAAACTCCTTAGTGTTGTACGTTATGTTTTCCAATCTATTCAACCATGTGACTGCACTTATAAATGCACCATGAGAGATGTGTTATAATCCCCTAAAAACAAACAAGTTCAACCATGTGACTCATTAGCAAATACAGCCACATGGTGAAGTTACCTTCAACACCTTCCATGTAATTCCTAGTTCCTACATTTTGTCCAGTCAATAATAAGCAAGCTACCACAGTGAGCACATAGTAGAAGTTGCCTTCAAATCTGTTATTAGACTTTCTCTCTCCCCTGTAGGAGTCCATCTCTCCACCTCCGTGTGGTTTCTCTATCACCCCTGTGTGATCTCTCCCTTCCACTGTGTGGTTTTTTCTCCACCCCCGTGTGGCTTTACTCCACTTTCAATGAGTGGATTTCTTCTCCCCACTCTCACTGAGTCTCACTGTGGGTCTTTTCAACTAAATCTGATTTTCCCTAATCTTTCCCTAAAACTCAATAGACTTACCCAAATTATCATACCCATCCTCACGAGTTTACTCAAGGAGGCAATCAGCGTCGCTACTTTGTGAGTCTGGTTTTGTCTTCTCTGTACAGTGGGTCAGCTTGCCATTTGTGGGTCCTGGTGCAGGTATTGGCCAAACTCACAGCTGTGTGGATTGAAGTCCCATTTGATTCGCTCCGCCAGTAGCAAGTGCTTTTATTCTGGATGGTGGGTCTCGCTGCAATTACTCACAGACAAAGCCAAATCAATGCCAATCTTCGACAATGATTGCATCTTCGGTGAGGAATCTTCCATATGGTCATTTTTCTGATGTGTTAATTGTTGGTGTAAGCGACTAAATTTCTCGGTTCGAAATGAGTCAAACGAGTGAAATAGTTTCACAAATGCGAATTTGTATTGATGATTGTGTGGTACAATTCTCTGTGATTACAAAAGAGTTATCCTCTGATTCGATCTCCTTGAAAGATTTGTTGATTGGATCTGTAGTGATGTGATTTTGATTCGAACACCCAATATACTTCAATTTGGTTGAAGAATGGATCGAAGATCTTTGGAACAGAATTACAATGAATCTCTAGCTATGAGCTTGTTGGAAATCCTTTGTTCTTCACGTTCTTCGTGTTCTTCGTGTGTTTTTTGTGTTCTTTGTGTGTTCTTCCTTTTCGAAGGTTTGTGGTGGAAGTTCTTCGGTGCTTTAGAGGCTTGAATCCGTGGAGCTTCGCTGATTTGTGGTTGTTTGAGGTTTCTGGAGGCTTTTGAGCTTGATTCCAGTGAACTTTGAGATCTAGGCAGATAGTTTGGATGATTCTGCTTCGAATGGTCTTTGTATTTGAAGATTTGTGGTGGAAGTTCTTCGGGGCTTTGGAGGCTTGAATCCGAAGAGCTTCACTGATTTATGATTTGTTGATGTTTTCGGACCTTTGAGCTTGATTCCCGCAAACTTTAGGATCTAGGCAGATGGTTTGGATGATTCTGCTTCGAATGTTCTTCGATTTTGGGGTTGAAGTTCTTGAAGTTCCTGGAGGCTTCAGGGCTTGATTCCAGCAGAGCTTTTTCACTTCTGAATCCTGGTCTTCCTAAATGTCTCAGGAAGGCTTCTATTTATAGGAGTTCTGGGGTGGGTGAGCGACACGTGGCGGAGCTTGATTGGTGACACATGTCACAGCCTGATTGGTCCGCTTAAGTCATCGCTTACACGTGCGAGGTTGCTTGAGTCATCGCTTACACGTGCGAAGCTGCTTATGTCATCGCTTACACGTGCGCTGATGTGTGATTGGTTTTTGCATGACACTTGGCAAATTTCTATTGGCTTTTGAATAGTGATAGCAAAACCTAGCAACAATACATGGTGCTCTGTAATTCGCTGTATTTTGTGGACTTATAATGTGACGTGTCAGCTTGTGATAGGTCGGGAATTTTCCCTCTCTACAAATGCCCCCTCGAGACTCGTTCACGCACACAGTCTCGGAGTGTGGTGTGGGAATGAGTTTCGAAAAATAGATTTTTTTTGGTACTTGACTCTTTAAGTGAAGTAGTTGAAGGTGGTGGAACTTTCAAAAGGATGAGATAATTTCCGAAGAGTAGACCGACCCATATGAAAGGCTTTGATGAGACTAAAAAGGGGTCTGCAAGTATTTGAACGTACTTGCGTGATTGAGCCTTCTCAGCAGAGGTTAAGTTGAAGTAATTTCTGGAGAGTATTTTGGATCGTTGGCGGCGATCACAAGATGTTGAAGATGGGGAAGATGAGAGAATGGTGGCTGGGTACAGCATGCAGAGTCATGGGGCTAACCTCGTGTTTTTAAGAACTTCTGGTGAAGTTATCTCAGAAGAACATGCTTTGGATTACGGCGAGGACATGTGGGAGAGTGATTGAATGCGCATGTGTAATTGTTTCACTCAGGTTAAGTTGAGGTAATTTCAGAAGAGTATGGATTCTGGTGATGCTGGTGTTGGTGGTGAAGAAGACGGAGATGAAGCGAAGTGAATGGGTGAAACATACACCACCATGGCGCTGACCCCGTACATTGGGGACCTTCTGGTGTAGGTGTCTCTGGGAAGTACACCTTTGGATATGTGACTGACTGCATGCTGAATGAGATCCGACGGCAAGTTATTGAATGTGCCTGTGTAATGGGACCATGCCTACGGACGTTAAGTTGAAGTAATTTCAGAAGAGTACCTTCTGAAATTCTTCAAGCTGATTTTAAGTTGGAGTAATTCCAGAAAATGAGTTTTGAGGTACCAGCAACGATGACCTTTGGGTCCCATAGTAGTGGGGACATGGAATAAGGTTTTGATGGCCATTTACCGGCACCAAAGGCTGAATTCTGATGAGTTGGCGCCTTGGAGGTTGTTTTAAGTGTTGATGGAAAACAATTTGTAGGATACCCCAACACTTTTTTACCATCTTCACCTACTGCCACTTGTTGGAAAAGCACAGAAAAATGAAAGATGGAGCTAACTTGTGATTCTGGTCTGGAAACCAAACAAGTTGCTGTTTGTTCCGAACCTCTACCTTTGCTGTAAGACCAAACAACTTGAAAAGGACTATGGAGTTCCCAAAGCAGTTAGGAAGCTCCTTGAGCTAGGGTATGAGAGATTCAGTTGGCCTTAGATCTCCTGATTAGGTAGATCTGAGACTACAAGGAACAATGATACAGGCTATGTTATGAGAAATTTTATGGGCAAATGTAGTCGTTAAGTGGAGAAACAAAGTTTGTTTGGATCTCAAAACTACAATGATGTTGTAAAGAAGGTTTCGACCGAACCATGGGAGGGTTGATCTCGAACTGATTATGAAGCAATATCGGTTGCTAAGCGTTGAGAATGATGAGGTCATAGTGAGAAATGGTTTGTGAAAAGGAGGATTTGAAAATCTGAAAGAGGCAACTCTTCATTTCATGATTCAGTGTATTTTTTTTCTTTTTTCGGATGAGTTCTTGATGAATCCGGCCCTTCTATTTATAGTGGAGAGATGAAGAATGGTAGGTAGGTAGTTAAGAATGGTAGTTGAGAATTTTTGGTGAGAATGGTAGATAGGAACGGTAGGTGGAAATGGTAGGTGGGAACGGTAGGTGGGAATGGTAGGCACCGAATGAGAATGGTAGGTTGAATTAATGACCCAGTGTAACTTCAAGTTCTGACACACTTGTGAGAGTTCATTTGTACTTGGAGAGAGAAGTCTTGATGAAGTCTGGAGAATAACCCTGAGGAGATCCCAATTAAATGGATGAATCTCAAATTTTGATCTCAGGAGTTTAAGTTTTGGACATCGTTAATACTTCAAATATGTGGGTTTGATTGGTGATCACCAAATCCAAAACAAATAAGTGGATTTCAAAATCAGAATCTTTGAGAAAGTCCGAACAGGACAAGTTTTGCTCGAATGTCTTGATTATTGGTCGAAGTTCACTTTAAAGCCAACAGTTGTAGAATCACACCATTTGAGCAATTTTGGATCCTCAAATGAAGAAATAGACCCCAAATTTGGAATGTACACGAAAAATTGAGCAAGGCAAGTGTGGCTTGAAAATTTTGACTTTAGGTTGATTTCAACATGAAAGTCAACTGTCTTGGAATTTGAGCCATTTGTGCAATTTTTGAGTCTCAAATGATGAAACAGACTCCAAAATTGGAATGTATACGAAAAATTGAGCAAGATAGGTCCATCTTAAAAATTTTGACGTTTGGTCAACATTTGCACAAAAGTCAACTTTTTGGAAATTGGACGTTTGCACAATTTTCGAGCCTCGAATGAAGAAATGGGTCCCAAAATCGGAATGTACTCGAAAAATTGAGTAGGACAGGTCCGTTTTGAAATTTTTGACTTTTTGGTCTACATTTGCATAAAAAGTCAATTTTTTTTTTGGAAATTGGACGTTTGCATAATTTCTGAGTTTCGAATGAAGAAACGGGTCCCAAAATCGGAATGTACTCGAAAAATTAAGTGGGATAGGCCCGTTTTGAAATTTTTGACTTTTTGGTCAAGGTCAAAGGTCTGCTTGGTCAAAGCTTTTTTTTTTTTTTTTTTTTTCAGGCGGTTCGGACCGGGTCAGGATGCGGGTCGGTCCGGGTCAAACCGGGTCTTCTGGACAAACGGGTCAACAGGTTGGATGATGACGTCATCCATGACGTCATGGGTCTGAGGCGCGCGTGTCAGCGCGTTTAATGCATGGCTCATCTGTGTCGGCGCGTGTGAGCGCGTGAAATGACGCAGGCGATCACCGGACTTTCTGGTGGCGCGTGCCAGCGCGTGGCAGATCTTTTGGGCCTGAAATTTTCAGAATTTGTAGATCGGGGCCCGCTGGATCTAGTGGAAGTTTCTGTTTTTTGAAATGGTGGACCGATTTGCGCAGAAGTGGAGGAGGAAGCCGCGATCCTCTGAAGCTTTTGGCGGCGCGTGGCAGCGCGTGTTAGCTCCGGTGAGCTTGATTTTTCAAGGTTTTGTCAATTGAAGTCCGTTTAAGGTCCCTGTGGGGTCAGTTTTGTGAAATAAGGTCTGGATTTTCACAAATCTTAAAGGGAAGGCCGTGGGTGACAGTTTGTCTATGATGACTTTTCTGGTCCTTTTTTGTGGGCGGCTCTGACAGGGCAGGATCTGGGTTTGGACTTGTAGGTCATGAGGTGGGTGATGAGCCACAGTATGTTATATGTCATCTTGCATTTCAACATTCGGTGCAGCTTTCTTTGATTTCGAGTGCATTGGAGTTGCAAAGTCTGACTTTAAACATTTTGGTGGCAACTTTTTTTTTTTTTTTTTTTGTTTTTTATCTCAGAAATTTTCTATATAAAGCCACCCGGGTAAGCATTGAGTTGTACAAGCAGCATCTCTGGTGGGTAGCATAATACTCTAAATGTAGAGAAATTATGCAGAAAAATTATGCTTTTTTTTTTTTTTTTTTTTACTAACCCTTTTTTTTTTTTTTTTTTTTTTTAACAGGCTAGTGAAAAAATGGTGTCCTCTCTCTTTGTTGATTTTTTTTTTTTTTTTTTTGGTTAGACGTGCCATGAGATTTTCTTCTGACAAGCTCTTTGTTGTTGCTTGTTTTTATTATGCAGCACGCTTTCCTTGGCAATTAAGCTGTACCAACACTTGTCTTTTCAACACAGCCATCTCAATAATCTTTGCAAACCCACGTCAAGAGTCTTTGCCACAAAGCCGCATCAAGAGTTTTTTGCACCGAAGTTGTGCCAGCATTTGTCCTTGTACTGAAACCATGCCAACATTCATCTTTGCCGTGACGTAATATTTGCACCGAAGTCATGCCAACGTTCATCTTTGTCATGGAGCAACGTAAACACTTCATCTTTGCCATGAAGCACTATTTGCATTTCATTAGCACTAAAGCCGTGCCAACATTCATATTTGCCACGAAGCAATGTCAATACTTCATCTGTACTGAAGCCACCACGTTAACACTTCATTCGCCGAAGCCGTGAAGCCACGCCAACACTCTATTTTCGCCGAAGCTGTGCCAACTCTTGCATTTGCATTGAAGCATCACCATTACTTTGTTCACTGAAGCAAATTTGCACTTGTCTTTTTTAATGAAGCTTTTTCAACATGAAGCCACGTCAACACTTTACTTGCATTGAAGTCGTGCCAACTTTCATCTTTGCCATGAAGCTATGACAACAGTTCATTTGCACTGAAGCCGTGCCAACGTTTATCTTTGTCATGAAGCCACGTCAACACTCCATTTATACCGAGGCCATGCCAACATTGCATCTTTGCCATTGAAGCTATGTCAACACTTCATTCGCCGAAGTCGTGACAACATTCATGAAGCAATAAAGCAATTTTCAGAGACAACATTGCTCAGACATCAAGGGCGTATAGCATTGTAGCCAGACATCAAGATTTCAGAGATGCCAACAAGACTTTGAAAATGCAAGGACTTCTCATTAAGATTTCGGAGATGCCAACGAAACCTTGAAGTTTTAAGAAGAATGCCGCTAAGACTTTGACATTGCATGGACATGCCCCTTGGAGGAGAGATGATGCAACACCAACTTCAGATGTTGGAGGAAGGTGACATTGTCCAACTTTTGGAGACATGATATGAAGCTGCACCACTCAGAAGGGAGATGATGCCACACCGACTTTAGATATATAATCTACCATCATTCCGGAAGAAATTGACGTCCTCCAAATTTCAGAGACATGATGTGAAATAACACCACTCAGGAGGGAGATGATGTGGTTCTAATTTCAGAGTTATGAAGTGGCACAACCTAGAAAAGAGACGATGCAGCCTAGAGATGGAAAGTACAAGGAGATGCCCCCGGGTGATAAATGATGCAAAGTATACCTCAGAGATGTGGGAGGATGGCCACAGAAAATGAGCAATGCCATGAAGACTTCATTTCAGTCTTCATTTTCTACTGCGTCGATCTTTGATCATCCTATTGAGCAATGCCTTGCCAACCGGAGGGACCTTAAAAGCGCATTGATGACTGTTGGAAAACTCCTCAAGTTAGACTGGCCATCCTTCTTCTTTTCATGTGACTGAACTTAGTGACAAGTACTAAGCTGCCTACGTACCCCGGAGAGGGATCAAGTCATCACGTAGTTCAACAGATTTTTTTTTTTTTTTTTTTTTTGATAATTTCTTTTTCCTTGATGATTTTTTTTTTCTATTCGGATTTTTTTTTTTTTTTTGATGATTTTTTTTTCTTGAATTTTTTTTTTAATGCATGACTGAACTTAGCAAAAAGAAATACTAAGTTGCCTACGTACCCTTGAGAGGGATCAAGTCATCACGCTGTTCAAATGATTTTTTTTTTTTTGTTTAAGCAAGAAAAATGAGGGCTCACGTGTGTAATCCTCGCCCTACGCCCCACGGCATTTCATGGGTACCAATTGCGCATAGTGGGTATCACCACTAATCGAACCCGAGACCTTGGCCTCAAGGGTGACAAAGGCATCCAACCACTACGCCACACTCGCAAATGGTGACATAGAGTGGGATTCATTTTTCTTTATTTGTACGCTTCAAGGGTAATGGGAAGACATCATGTACTCTTGCAGCGCTACAGTGGGTAGTTTAAGCTCTTACCGAGGAGCAATCCTCGATGTTTAAGCATAGAAGTGTTTAAGGAACTTCCCATTGATGGGGTTGATCCTTGCATCATCATTGTTGATCAACTTGTGAGCTTGATTGTTGTTTGCCCCCTGCTTGAGAGATGGAAGTACATCACAAGCAACGGTCACATTGTTTGACCCGACAACTTCATCAAAGTCTAAATCAATCTTGTTTTCTTTGGCAAGCTTCATGATTTGTTCTTTGAAGACGAAGCATTTTTGGATTGGGTGGCCAATGATGCGATGATATTTGCAGTAGTTAGGGTCATCAACTTTCCCCATGTCTTCTGGCCACTTGCATTCTGGCAATTCAATCAGCTTCAATTGTAATAGTTGTTCTAAGATGTTTGGCACATCTTCATCGGGGAATGGATATACTTTTTGCTCACGTTCCTTAAAAGTCAGGCGACGCACTTCATTCTTTTGCCATCCTTCAAGTTGTTTTTCATTTGCCTTTGCTCCTCTTCTTGGAACCTTGACTTCGGCAGTGTTAACAACCATTGGGTCTTTGAGGCTGACTTTTGTATCATTCCTCTTTACTTCCCTTCTGCTTTCCTCAGGTATGGGAGGGTTTGTACTTCCGCGGCTAGCAATGCTTAATTCCATGTCATGCGCACGAGTTGCTAACTCTTCAAATGTTCGGGGTTTTATCCCTTGAAGGATGTAAAGAAGTCCCCAATGCATGCCTTGGATGCACATTTCTACAGCAGATATTTCAGAAAGTCTATCCTTGCAATCCAGACTCAAAGAACGCCACCGATTGATATAATCAACGACGGGTTCATCCTTCCACTGCTTAGTATTGGTAAGCTCCATCATGCCTACCGTGCGCCGTGTGCTATAGAATCGGTTGAGAAATTCTCTTTCTAGTTGTTCCCAATTGTCGATTAACTCAGGTTCTAAGTCTGTATACCAATCAAAGGCATTCCCCTTGAGCGAACGAACAAATTGCTTTACAAGAAGGCCTCCTTGAGTCCCTGCGTTCTCACAAGTTTCTATAAAGTGAGCAATGTGTTGCTTAGGGTTTCCTTTGCCATCAAATTGCAAGAACTTGGGGGGTTGATACCCATTTGGCATTCTCATATTGTCGATGTGCTTTGTGTAGGGTTTTGAATATGTGAGAGAACTTGTAGAAGAACCTCCATATTGTGCTCGGATGGTATTTGTTATCATGTCTTGTAATTGTTGGACTGACAACGAAGCAACCGAAGTAGATTGTTCTTGTTGGGGAGTGTCTTGATTTTCTTTCCCTTTGTCACCTTTTGTAGAAGTGAAGCCAAATGGGAACTTAGGATCATGGCTTGATTCGCCAAGATCTTGTATTTCAAGTTTATTTATTAGAGTTGAGATTTGGAGGTCCTTATCTTCAAGTGCTTTTGTGAGAAGGACGACCCTTTGTTCCATTTCAGCCATATTTTCTTCCATGGTAGAGGTGTTAGTCATCATGACTGACACAACTTCCCAAGATGATGGAGAAGGAAGTGAATTGAAGTGAGCACGTGAAATCTCATATTTTGGGTTCCCTTTGATGGGAGAGAGATCGTGCGACCAACTTCTTATGAAGGAAGAAGGGGATTTGCCCCCATACTTGAGGTGTTCCCAGGTGGAGATATCCTTGTTGATGACCTTGTTTCTTGTGAGAGGGTCTAAGGAGATGATTGTCTGGACCTTGGCTTCCTTGGTTGGTTGAAGTTGATTGTTTGTTTTGGGTTGGCTACAATTGATTGCACCAAAGTAGTTGTTGGTGGTAGTCGTACCAAGTTTAGTTGAAGTAGCTATTGTTAAAGCTTGAATGTTCTTGCTAGAGGCCATTGAAGTTGGTAGCAAGATGATGAAGATTTCTTTCTTTGAAGGAGAATGAGATGAGAGGCAGAGAAGTCCCACCGGGCGTGCCAGAATTTGTAAGCGACTAAATTTCTCGGTTCGAAATGAGTCAAACGAGTGAAATAGTTTCACAAATGCGAATTTGTATTGATGATTGTGTGGTACAATTCTCTGTGATTACAAAAGAGTTATCCTCTGATTCGATCTCCTTGAAAGATTTGTTGATTGGATCTGTAGTGATGTGATTTTGATTCGAACACCCAATATACTTCAATTTGGTTGAAGAATGGATCGAAGATCTTTGGAACAGAATTACAATGAATCTCTAGCTATGAGCTTGTTGGAAATCCTTTGTTCTTCACGTTCTTCGTGTTCTTCGTGTGTTTTTTGTGTTCTTTGTGTGTTCTTCCTTTTCGAAGGTTTGTGGTGGAAGTTCTTCGGTGCTTTAGAGGCTTGAATCCGTGGAGCTTCACTGATTTGTGGTTGTTTGAGGTTTCTGGAGGCTTTTGAGCTTGATTCCAGTGAACTTTGAGATCTAGGCAGATAGTTTGGATGATTCTGCTTCGAATGGTCTTTGTATTTGAAGATTTGTGGTGGAAGTTCTTCGGGGCTTTGGAGGCTTGAATCCGAAGAGCTTCACTGATTTATGATTTGTTGATGTTTTCGGACCTTTGAGCTTGATTCCCGCAAACTTTAGGATCTAGGCAGATGGTTTGGATGATTCTGCTTCGAATGTTCTTCGATTTTGGGGTTGAAGTTCTTGAAGTTCCTGGAGGCTTCAGGGCTTGATTCCAGCAGAGCTTTTTCACTTCTGAATCCTGGTCTTCCTAAATGTCTCAGGAAGGCTTCTATTTATAGGAGTTCTGGGGTGGGTGAGCGACACGTGGCGGAGCTTGATTGGTGACACATGTCACAGCCTGATTGGTCCGCTTAAGTCATCGCTTACACGTGCGAGGTTGCTTGAGTCATCGCTTACACGTGCGAAGCTGCTTATGTCATCGCTTACACGTGCGCTGATGTGTGATTGGTTTTTGCATGACACTTGGCAAATTTCTATTGGCTTTTGAATAGTGATAGCAAAACCTAGCAACAATACATGGTGCTCTGTAATTCGCTGTATTTTGTGGACTTATAATGTGACGTGTCAGCTTGTGATAGGTCGGGAATTTTCCCTCTCTACAGTTGGGTTTTTTTGAGGCTTGGTTTTAATTTTGCTTATGGGTTGGTGATGTTATTAGCTGGATGTTGGAGTCCTTAAATTTGTGGGTGGTTTTTATAATAATTTATGTTCTTGTATTGGGTATGAGAATTCTATCCTGGAACTGTCGGGGTGCTGGTAGAGCCCCAACAGTCAGAGCTCTCAAGGCGCTGGTTCATAAAGAAAGCCCAGATATTATCTTCATCTCAGAGTCAAAAGCAAAGTCTCCTAGGGTAGAAAAAATTAAAGAATGTTTGAAATTTAGAGGATGTTTCTGTGTAAATGCAGAAAATAAATCTGGTGGTTTGGCCTTATATTGGGTTAATGGAGTTAGTTTGGAAGTTATCTATGATAATAAAAATATCATTGCATGTCTATATATTATGATCCCTCTTCAGATGTCTGGCTTCTTCTTCTGGTTTACGGACCCCCTAAAGTTGCCCACAGAGAAGCTTTTTGGGAGTTAGTCACAAACTTGACAGAATCATTCTCAGGCCCGTGGATGCTGCTGGGCGATTGTAATAGTTATAGTTCAAGCTCAGATAAGTGTGGTGGGAGCAGCAGAGGGGATTCTTCATCCAAGCCTTTTCTTAATATCCTATCTAATGCAGCAGCTATTGAGCTTGGGTTCCATGGGCCCCAATATACATGGGTGGGTCGTAGAAGTGGTGGAGTTCATGTAAGAATCAAATTAGACCAGGGATGCTGCAACCAGGAGTGGCAGGAGATGTTTCCTAAAGCAGGAATAAAGCATTTGGTTGCCCCTACTTCAGACCACAAGCCAATACTTCTCGACACCCATTTTGAGAATAATATTATAAACAAGCCTTTCCGCTTTAAGGCGATGTGGGCTAGAGATCCTGAATGTGAGGAAGTTGTTGACCAAGCTTGGAGAAAAGAATTTACTGGATCATATGGATTCAATCTAATGAAAAAAAAATAACCCATTCAGGCTTCCTGCTGAGCAAGTGGAACAATTCTAGCTTTGGTCAAACCAAAACTAAAATCCTGGAGATAGAAAGGCGGATTGAAGTAATCCAGTCAAAACCTCCCAGTATTGAAGCTTTGAAGGAGGAAGCAAGCCTTATGATGGAATTAGAAGAGTGGCAAACCAGAGAAGAGATTAGATTGAAGCAAAAGTCTTGTGAATTATGGCTAAAAGAGGGGGACAGGAACTCTAAGTTTTTCCATGCCTCCACGCTGATCAGAAGAAGAAGAAATAATATCTCAAAGATTAAATTAGAGAATGGGGGAGAATTTATGGCAGGGAGAATATTGAAAAGTATTTTGGAGATCATTTCAATGAGCTTTTTAGCACTTCAAATCCTTCCTTCCCTACTGACTTGGAGAAGCTAATTAAACCATGTATTTCGGCAGCCGAAAATGCAATGCTGCTCAAAATCCCTTCGAAAGAAGAAATCCAAAGAACGATCTTTGAAATGAACCCTTTGAAAGCCCCTGGGCCAGATGGTATGCCAAGATTATTTTAAAAAAAAATTTGGCATATTGTAAGGAACTAGCTCATACTAACGGTTCAAAGCTTTTTTAGAGATGGTTGGCTGCTAAAAGAGATGAATGAGACCTTCATCACCCTAATCCCAAAGGTTCAAGGTGCTCATGACTTTGGGCATTTTAGACCTATTAGCTTATGCAACTTTTGTTACAAAGTTATTTCAAGAATACTAGTGGCAAGATTACGACCGCTGCTGGATAAGCTAATAGACCCTGCACAAACAGCCTTTGTCCCTAACAGAAATATAGTTAAGAATGTTCTGTTGGCCCAAGAAGTAGTGCACTCTTTCTCCACCACCAAGAAGAAAAAGGGGTTTGTGGGTTTGAAGTTAGACTTCCAAAAGGCTTATGATAGATTAGAATGGCCCTTCCTAATCCAGGTATTAAAAAATTTTGGTTTCCACCAGAATTTCATTCACCTCATATACCAATGTATCTCTACTGTGAGTTTCACTCTTTTGCTAAATGGGGGAAAGGGCCCTAGAATCATGCCTTCGAGAGGCCTAAGACAAGGGGATCCCCTATCCCCTTATCTTTTCATTATTGGGAGCGAAGTTCTTGCCAGAATGATTAATAGATGCTCAGCCCAAAGATTAATAAATGGCATTAAGATTGCCCTATCAATAACTGGAATCTCAAAACTCTTCTATGCAGATGATGTTTTATTGGTCTGCAAGGCAAAACATTCAGAGATTAATGAGATCATGAACATCCTGGGAAAATATTATGAATGGTCAGGCCAACAAATCAATTTTGAGAAATCAGGGGTCTTTGCTTCAAAAGGGGTTCATTCTCAATTCCTGAATCAGCTTAGGAATCAAAGAGGTTTAAAGAAGCTTTCCTAAGGTACTAAATATTTGGGTGTCCCTCTATTTCTCTCAAGCAGCAAGAAGAAGGACTTTGCTTATCTTAAAGAAACTTTGGAATCTAAGGTAAGCAGCTGGAAGAGCAAATCCTTGTCTTGGATGGGAAGAGCAACACTAGTGAAATCTATAGCCTTGGCTACTCCGCTATACACTATGTCTTGCTTTCTCATTCCAAAAAGTTTATGTGAGGATATGGACAGTATGCTAAAAAAATTCTGGTGGAGCCCATCAAAGAATTCAAACCGTTATTTCACTCCTCTTACTTGGGATAATTTTTGCCAACCTAAATATTTGGGTGGCCTTGGTTTTAGGCACTTCTCAGATATTAATATGGCCCTCCTCTCCAAAGTAGCTTGGTGGATTTTAAATCAGTCCAACAAACCATGTGTGCAAGCACTTATTGCCAAATACAAGGTGAGAAGAAATTGGCTTGATGCGGATCCATCCAAGAAGGCTTCTTGGACATAGAAAAGTGTGGAATCAGCTAGGCATATTCTTGTGGCTGGAGCTTGTAAGCAAGTCAACAATGGGGAAAGCATTCTCACGTGGGAAGATCCTTGGGTCCCTGACCTTCCTAACTATAAACTGGTACCTTTGTCTCCTGAAAAGCAATCTAGCTGCTTGGTGGTGTCTCAGATTCTATCACCAGATAAATCAAGATGGGATGAGTCGAAACTCTATGAATTATTCACTGAAGAATCAGCCAAGGCTATCAAGAAAATTCCAGTCAAAGTGAGTCAAAGGGAGGACAAATGGTTATGGTTAAAATCCCATAATGGCAAACTTTCAGTGAAGTCGGCATATAAGGAACTTTTGGATCATTCTGAGCCCAATGAGTCTGACCAAGTGAAGTCAAAAATTTGGAAATCAAAAATTCATGATAGACTTAAGATGGTTTTATGGAGAGTTGCCTCGGATATTCTTCCAACCAAGGAAAAATTGACAAGATTCTTTCCAGCCATGGATCCTAAATGTCCCCTATGTGATGCCTCACCTGAATCTTCCTTACATCTATTTGTTTACTGTTATGCTGCAAGATTTTTGTGGGCTGGTAATGAGTGGGGCTGCAGACCAGATGCAATGCGGTTTGATTGCCCAGGTCAATTTATAAACTTTCTTTTATCCCCCCAAGTCTCTTTCCATGGCTCTTCTAATAGGGAGGGTTTCCTTTTATTTGGGGCTTTGGTGTTGGAGCATTTGTGATTTGCTAGAAATCAAGCTATTCACAAAGGAATTAAATTCTCCCCAAATAAAGAACTCCAAGTAGTCTTAAAAAAATTCATTGAACACCGTGTTGTGCTCACTGATGTCCCCTTAGTGTTGCCTAGACCTTTTTATTCTTAGATCAGGCCTGAGCAAGGAGCTGTTAAAATAAATTGCAATGTGGCGGTGGGGTTAGATCATTCATTTATTGCCATTGTGGCGAAAGATTGGAGAGGGGATTTGATTTTTTCCATGTCCAAACGGGTGGAAACCAACCTCCCTAACCAAGCAGAAGCTGAAGCCATTAATTTGGCGACTTGTGTTGCTGTTAACCGTGGGTTGGAGTATGTAGTGGTTGAGAGCGATGCCAAAGCTTGTATTGATGCTCTCAAAGCCCCCTTTGATGAAGTGCCTTGGAGAATTTCATCCATTACAGCCGATACCCTTTTGTGGGCATTCCGTGGTCAGCAGTTTGTTTTTAGGTGGAGTCCAAAAGAATCAAACAAAGCAGCCCATGTTTTAGCTTCTTGGTGCCTTGGGAAAAATTTATCTGGATGTTTTGGTCAGGGTTATGCTCCCAGCCCTTTTATGGATGTAATTAATTTTGAACTCTTATTTGCTGTAGTTGCTGGTTAGCCTCTGTTCTTTTTGGTTTGTCAATAAAATTTTCTATTCATCAAAAAAAAGTAGAAGTTGCCTTCAACACCTTCCATGTACTTCTTAGGAGATTTTCTGTTACTATCTTTTCCCCAAAACAAGTTCAAATGTTGTGTCACAGTAGGCAGAATCCAACGGTTGGCATTTTTGAATCCATGGATGGACCAATGCTGGAAAAGTGATCAGAGAAGAAACTAGATTGCCAATGTGCGTATTGCATAAGAACAAGGCCATCTTTGGTTTAAATTGTGGAGTTTCAATTTATCTCCAATCACTGGTTATATAGTCCATGTTTGCAGAAAATATGTGATAATTACTTTAAGGAACCAAACAAAATTCCAATTTAGTTGGAGAAGTCATTTAAAAGTTCCTGCAGAGGAAGTTTGAACACTATTCTAAATGGTATGAACACTAATATATATATATACTAGACTCATAATACACGCTTTGCGCATGCAATAATGCTCTTTTTTTATTTTTTATTTTATTTTTGGTTTAGTGTAATAATGTTTAAAAGTGATATATAAATAACCGTGTGATTTTTTTTTAAGAAAGAGATAAGATAACGTAGAATAATGTTTAAAAATGAGATAGAGATAGTGTCCTTAGTTTTAGGTTGAATGGAAAAGATAAAGGAAAAAACCTAAAACTTAGGAACAGTAAATTACTTTTTTAACCAGTTTGTATTTTTTTAATTTATTATTTAACTACTCCCTCCGTCCCACTTTGTTTGTCCTGTTTGAAAAGTCAAACTTTTTAAGGGAATATCATTTATTGTCTTATCTATCTTTTAAAAATGTACAAGTTTCTAAAACTACCCTTAAATAAATTTATCAAAAAATTGAATTAGTAAATTAATATGGGTATAATAGGAACATTAGTAAATTAATGACTTTTATTTTTAGAAACAGGACAATATTTTGGGACATCTCAAAATGGAATACAGGACAAACAAAGTGGGATGGAGGGAGTAAAAGATAGGAGTATTTTAGAGAGTTTAAGAATTTGTGTGAGAGTATTTTAGTAAACAAAATGTTGAAACCCAAACAGAGAATTCTGTTATTAATACTATAGATAGATATATACACACAATTGTTAAGATGACATGCTTTGTGAATGGTTTTAATAAAATAGATGTTAGTGGTGAGGCCATGTGAATATAATATACTCCAATCACAACTTATTACCTTCACAGTTGTGAACAATTTTGTTTCTAGTATTACCTACTTAGCTTCCTACTACCATGACAGCAAGAAAATAGAAATTGATGACTGGGAAAAAATTTCTTAGCATATTGAATGTACAAAACGATGTTACTCAATCAAAATTGAAATTAAAGCTTTAATGATATATTCTAGCTTCTTCAAAATAAAGATTTACTCTAGCAAAATGAACAAGTTAAGAAATTGCTCTCGCATTTGAATGAAAGGGCCCAGTGCAGAGGGAACAATATGTCCCAGTTGGGCTTAGCCCCATGTTTGTCAATGACCAGGCCTTTCTAACAAAAGCTGGTAGATGACTTCAGGCCGGGATTAGTTGGCCCAAGCCAAACAGCCCATTCACAAGTTTCTTCATGCTTCAAACGATGAAAGCATAATTAAAAAATCTATTTTGAATTCACAACCTACATGGCAGGAAAAAAAAATATAGATACAGAACATAGAACATAGGCTTCCAACTGAATTCAAACACTTGGTTGTATTAAACAATAAGACACAAACAATGTTATTTTTCTAAGAACAATCAAATTCAAAACAACTAAGGGCATGATTAGTAGAAAGACTTTTGTTTTTGTTTTCAAAATAGTATAAAAACAATTTTCAAAAAATTGAACTTGAAACTAGTTTTCAAATAATAATTTTTATATTTTACATGTTTGGCTCCCATTTTTAAGAACAATTTTCAAAATACTAAAAACAAAAATAATTGTTTGGGAGACCATTTCTATTTTTGAGATTTAAAAAAAAAAATTATAAAAAGTAACGTATAGAATCTGTAGATTACCTTTTTTTTTTTTTTTTTGTAGATAATGATAAGGGAATAGAGCTCATCATTTTTTTTTTTAATGATAAGTTTCAAATTTGAAATGTGAGAATTCTTTTTGTGTTAAAGATAAACTCCTAAATTTAAGAGGGGTCTTGTTAACGGGTGCTGCATAGCACCCGTTAAGTCTGCATGATTTTACTAAACTAGCCTGGAAAATCAAGAAAAACAACAACACATTAATGATGCGTGTCAGGCGGCATAAAAAACAACAAATATTGCATGCTTTTACTTAAATACCCCTTCAACCATTTTTACCATCTCCCCCATCCTTTGGTTTCTTCATTCATCCTTATCTTTTGATTTTATTTTCCTCCTTTCCTACACAGCTGTGTCAGGCACAACATGAAGGTAAACGTCAACCATTTGTTATTTATTTATTAATTATTATTATTATGCTTTAGCCTCCAAAAAAATAACTTTTTAAAAAAGAAATAAGACTCCTAAATTCAAATATTCATGAGATGGAACATTTAAAGAAAAAATTTATCTAAAAAAAATAAGAATACATAGATAAAATTAGTGGTATAGTAAAAAAAAAAAATTAAATAAACTTATATATTTAATCTCTTATAAACATACATGGCTCTGGTTGGATTGGGTCGACTGGTTATACTTATATATGTTCAATCTCTTGCAAGCACTCTCTTTTCAATATATATTATTAAAATTCACATAATATGCCTAAATATATTCCAAATTTCTAGATTCATCAAAACCAATTCTCAAAAATAAATCAAACTTAAAATTAAAATAAGGATAACAAAATAAACTTAAAAATATGGTGGGTTGCTTTGAGTCAGATGAATTGAAAAATTACAAGACCCCAAATTTTAGGGGTGTATTTTACACTTTAGCCTTTCTCATATATAGTAAAACCATTGACTACCTATTTTTACCCCTTCACAAATCAATGAATTTCACTACGAATGGAATTATTAATTATAATAAACTATAAAACTTTTATCATGTTCACGAGCTTATTCACAGATATATTATCATGTTTGAGCTTAGCTCGTTTAATAGTCAAGCTCGTTTAATAGTCAAGCTTAAATTTGGCTTAATTTTGGTTTATTTGTTAAACAAATGAACATAAATAAGAGAAAATGCAACATTCTTTTTCCTAGTTACAATTTAAAGACAAAGTAAAAGAAATATATAGGAAGAATGTAATCTAAGTCTTAAGTTGTGTCAAGTTTGAATTGATAATTTTTTCAATTTGTCTGACTCAAAGCAACCCACCATATTTTTAAGTTTATTTTGTTACCCTTATTTTAATTTTAAGTTTGATTTATTTTTGAGAATTGGTTTTGATGAATCTAGAAATTTGGAATATATTTAGGCATATTATGTGAATTTTAATAATATATATTGAAAAGAGAGTGCTTGTAAGAGATTGAACATATATAAGTATAACTATTCGACCCAATCCAACCAGAGCCATGTATGTTTATAAGAGATTAAATATATAAGTTTATTTTGAATTTAATTTTTTTTACTATGCCACTAATTTTATCTATGTATTCTTATTTTTTTTAGATAAATTTTTTCTTTAAATGTTTCATCTCATGAATATTTGAATTTAGGAGTCTTATTTCTTTTTCAAAAAGTTATTTTTTTGGAGGCTAAAGCATAATAATAATAATAATAATAATAATAATAATAATAAATGGTTGACGTTTCCTTTATGTTGCGCCTAACACAACTATGTAGGAAAGGGGGAAAAAATCAAAAGATAAGGATGAATGAAGAAACCAAAGGATGGGGGAGATGGTAAAAATGGTTGAAAGGGTATTTAAGTAAAAGCATGCAATATTTGTTGTTTTTTATGCCGCCTGACACGCATCATTAATGTGTTGCTGTTTTTCTTGATTTCTCAAGCTAATTTAAAAGAATCATGCAGACTTAACGGGTGTTGTCCAACATTCGTTAACAAAAGCCATTTAGGAGATAAAAGAGTTTGGACAAATATGTGGAGTCCATTGTTTTCAATTTATTTACAACTATGTCATTAAAAACATTTTCAGTATCCTAAAATCACTCCTTAAGTCGTTTTCAAAATCTTGTTTTAAATTAGGAAAATAGGATACAGTTTTTTGAAAACTGTATTTAGAAAATATTAGCAAAACAATAAATTCAAGTGTGGAACCCACCATTTTATGGATTGTAAAATAAAAAACTATATTTGAATACCCTTACCAAACAGCCCCTAAGTATTTGAATTTAATTAGGGAATTTAAGAGCACGTTTGATAAGAGTATTTAAATATAGTTTTTTGTTTTGCAATCCATAAAATAGTGGGTCCCACACTTGAATTTATTGTTTGACTAATATTTTCTATACAATTTTAAAAAAACTATATCATATTTTTCTAGTTTAGAACAGGATTTTGAGAACGGTTAGGGGGTGTTTTCAAAATACAAAAAACGTTTTTAATGACATAGTTGTAAGTAAATTGAAAATAGTGGACCCACATATTTGTCCAAACTCTTTTATCTCTTAAATTAAGGAACTTATTTTTATTACAAAAAGAATTTCCACACTTCAAATTTGAAACATATCATTTAAAAAAATAAAAAAGTACATGATGAGCTCTATATCCTTATTATTATCCACAAAAAAAGTAATCTACAGATTTTACATGTTACTTTTTGTAATTTTTTTTTTAAAAAAAAAATCTCAAAAATAGAAATGGTCTCCCAAACAATTATTTTTTGTTTTTAGTATTTTGAAAATTGTTCTTAAAAGTGGGAGCTAAACACGTATAATATAGAAATTATTATCTGAAAATTAGTTTCAAGTTCAAATTATAGACGACTGAATTTCTCATTTTGAAATAAATCAAACAAGTAAAATAGTTTCACAAATGCGAATTTTTATTGATGATTGTGTGGTACAATTCTCTGAAATTACAAAAGAGTGATCCTCTGATTCGATCTCATTGCAAGACTTATTGATTGGATTTGTGGTAATGTGATTTTGACTTGAACACAAAATATCCTTCAATTTGGTTGAAGGATGGATCGAAGATTGTTGAAACGGAATTACAATGAATCTCTGGCTATGAGCTTGTTAGAAATCCTTTGCTCTTCACGTTCTTCGTGTTCTTCGTGTGTTCTTCGTCTTCAAAGGTTTGTGGTGGAAGTTCTTCAAGGCTTTAGAAGCTTGGATCCGTAGAGCTTCACTGATTTGTGATTTGTTGATGTTTTCGGACACTTTGAGCTTGATTCCTGCAAACTTTAGGATCTAGGCAGATAGTTTGGATGATTTTGCTTCGAATGTTCTTCGTATTTGAAGGTTTGTAATAGAAGTTCTTCGGGGCTTTGGAGGCTTGAATCTGTAGAGCTTCGCTGATTTGTGATTTGTTGAGGTTTCTGGAGGCTTTTAAGCTTGATTCCAATAAACTTTGAGATCTAGGCAGATAGTTTGGATGATTCTACTTCGAATGTTCTTCGATTTTGAGTTTGAAGTTCTTGAAGTTCTTGAAGGCTTTGAGGCTTGATTCCTGCAGAGTTTCTGTACTTCTGAGTGCTTCAGATGGCTTGGTGTGTGTTTAAATGCCTTAGGAAGGCTTCTATTTATAGGAGTTTAGAGGTGGGTGAGCGACACGTGGCGGAGTCTGATTGGTGACACATGTTACAGCCTGATTGGTCTGCCTATGTCATCGTTTACACTCGCTGGACTGCTTGTGTCATCGCTTACACGCGCTAGACTACTTGTGTCATCGCTTGCACGTGTTGATGTGTGATTGGTTTTTGCATGACACTTGACAAATTTCTGTTGGTTTCTGAGTAGTGACAGCAAAACCTAGCAGCAATACGTGGCGCTTTGTAATTGGCTGTAATTTGTGGACTTGGTAATATGACGTGTTAGCTTGTGATAGGTCGGGAATTTTCCCTCTCTACACAAATTTTTGAAAATTGTTTTTATTTATATTGTTTTGAAAATAAAAACAAAAATCCTCCTACCAATTAGGCCCAATGTACCACATGTGCAATATTATACCTAAGTTTTATCCCAATTTTAAATATACTAAATATACATATTATTGTTCTAGCTATATTGGCAATATGCTTTTGCAATTCACAGTTTAATGAAAAATTATACGTAAAGTAATGATATAATTGCAATGAAGTAATAAAATAGAGAGTAAAATAGAGGAATAGTTTTTTTTTCCTGATAAACCTAATTTTTATCAAAACTACAAAATTATAATTATAAGGACTCAATTTGTAACGACCGCAAACTAACACGGGATTCGCACGTTTAAAGGCCCAAACAATAACATTTGTAGAGCGTGAGCTTGAAAGGCTAGGTTTTGGTCACCGGACGATGGTTAGTCATGATACTCATGGTGGTCGCACGAGGGTGAACTTAGCGTACATAATAAGACCTTTCCCCCGGCACGGCCTGAGCTGCTCCGGTCCTTAGACCTCGTCCGAGGGGATTGGTATTCTTACCACTCTCCCTTGTTTAGGGTTCAAGGGACTGGGAGACGATTTGTCCCCCCCTTTCTGTAGTTGCCTCTCTTTCCTTTTTATACTAGCCTTTTTCCTTCCTTCCTACGTCCACGTGTAGGTTCAACTTTCTAGGGCTGATACTTGTCCTATCAGCCCATACCCAGAGTGGTTGGGGTGGTTTGTAAAAGCTTAAAAGCATTGCTCTGTCAGGCGCAAAGTACTTCATTGCAGTAATGGTTGCTTTTTCCTTGTCCTTTGTCGCCATCTTATTCAAGGGTCTTTTCCACATTAATGCGGAGGTGTTTAGCTTTTCCATGAACTGTTCTCATACCGTATTTGCCCTTTCCTCCAGGAGCATTTTAGGATGCTGAGGACAGAATCACCCTCGGATATATCCCTAGGCCGTTTGGACTTTCATTGTATGTCCTCGGAAATGTCCCTCCTCGGCTCGGGCCTTGGGCCCCAAAATGAAGTGGGCCGGGGTCACAAATTCTTTGGCCCCACAATAATAATTTCCTTTAATCATGTAAAATAAATAATAGTTTTTTAAAGTCCTCATAACTTATGGTAATCAAGTTTTTTTAACCACAGTAATATTTTAAATTTCTTAAAACTTTGATATTAAAGTTTAATTTTAAAATATCACTATTTGAAAAATATAATCATTAAAGAGGAAGAAGCTACTAAAGTACGTGATGCACGTAAAAATGTGGAAAGGACTTTGACACAAGATTGAACTCATGTGAGACATGTGGATGTTGTCTTTAGAGTAGAAAACGAAGTGTGCAATTATAAGGAAAGCACATAATCGGAACCAAGTTAGTGTGAGATGTTGAAATGGCATTTATCATTTATGAAATGATCCAAAAGCATATAAGGGAAGTCTAGGTAGAGATGGAATTTCCATGGATGTAGATTTCATGGGTGGGCTTTGGTATTGCTAGCAAAAAGACCTTGATTTGCTGGGGATGTGCAAGAACGATCTCAAGAGGCACTTAGGCAAAGAAAACACTTTAATATAGAGACTCAACATAATGGTAGAATGATTGAAGTGGGCTATTAAAGATCATAGAAACATGGTTTTTTTTCCCCTTCTTCTAGCTTCTTCTAGGAATAAAAACGTGGCTTTGTTACTATATTAAAATAGAAAGTAAAATAAATCAATATGTGAGAGAGAGAACAAATTTTGACTTGGTTCGACCTATTAATGGTTTAATTAAAAAACATTGCTTGGAGTATAATTTTTACTATTTTAAATTGTGTATAACTCAACATTAAGAGCATTCGCTGATTCGCATCAGTTTGTGCAAATATTTTTGCCTATTTTAGTATAAGAACCTACTTTTTCTATTTTATACAATCACTTTTCAAAAGCACTCATATCAAATTATCTATTATACATTCTATTTTATTTATGTATTCATTTTTCATTTTTTGTTTATTATTATCCTAGGAGAGAGAGAGAGAGAGAGAGGAAATTGATGAGACAAGAGGTGAGAGAAAAAAAAATTAAAATAATGATATACAAAAATATACCATATATTTACACGGTTACTGTAGTAACATTGTATATTAACATATTTTTTGCTTGACTAATGTGAGTGATTTTGAGATTTGAATGTGCAAATTTGACACATTTTTCTATTATATACATTCTAATGCAAAAATGCACTTAATTTACTAAATTTAGTATGTAACCCCAATGATAGCCCGTGATATTGTAAAATTTTGGTAATTCATGATGTCCTACAAAATCATAGTCTACAGCCTACATATTTATGAAAATTTCACATAATATATAATTTCTTTATATATTTTAGGGCAAATTACACTCCCTTCGCTTGAGATTTGAGGAAATGACACTCACCCCCAGACTTGAAAGTAAAAAACACTCTCCTCCCTTGAGATTTGATAAAAATAACACTCCCCCCACCCCCCCCTCCTTCTATTAATATTAGTAATGGAATATTCCAACTTTTTAAAAGATTCTCTTTACCTAAGTTTAACCATGGTTAGTAAAAAAAAGCATTCGCATAATATAAAATAAAATAAAATAATTAATGAAAAGAGCATATTATGTTTATTTGACTGGATTGTGTGCCACATTGATCACCCTTGCTTGTTTCCTTGGCACATGACATGGAAAATTTGTATTAAAAATGTAAGCATAAAAGTCAAAGATGTGATAATTCAACTAATTATGAGATATAATAGTAAATTGGATGATGGTTTGTTTGACCACAAGCAATCTAAACAACTTACTAGCCTATGTTCAACCACTCTTGACCCTCCCTCTTGATGTTCTTGCACATTATTTTTGCTCTAAATTAAAACACAAAGTATATTCACAAAACATTCTTCCATCAAAAAAGAAATTCTAACAACTAATTTCTTAAACCAAACATATACCAACTTACATTTTGTCCTTTCTTCTCTTTGCTTCTGTCTGCGCTACCTATTGCAGCTTCCTGGCATGTCCTCTTGTTTTGACCAAACTCTTTGCAAGAAGTACATCTCACAGTGCATGACATCCTTGCTTCTTGTAGCCCTGGTGCATGTTCACCTTGCTCTCTTTTTCTCTTCTTCTTGGGTCTACCAATCAACTTTTTCCGTTTTGGAGGAAGCACAGTGTCTTGGCCTATTTCCAACTCTCCCTTAGGTAACATATCAATATTAGGCATTGGGTGAAGGATTTGGCTATAGGCTCGAATGTATATGCTCGTGGAGTAGAATGGATCACAATAATCTTGAATGTCCGCCCTTTTGTATGTGATCCATTTTGCTGCATGCTTCCAAGAAAAGCTACTAATTTCCCAAACACCACAAGGACATTTTTTGGTCCGAAAGTTTACTGCAAAACTTGTATAACCATCCATTGCTTGAAACTCATCATCGCCTACTGATATAGGTTTACAGAAAAATCATCATTTTTAGCCTATTCAATCTTTTTCCATGCTTCTAGTGTGACCTTTGTTTCCCCAATTGCATCCAGTAATGTATTGCTCATGTAGCTTTTCCATTAGTTTAAGCCTCACTTGCTCCACCAATGTCAATATTGTCTTCTCACACAAATTGTCAACCTAACTATTAAAAGACTCTATTATGTTGTTTGTGATGAGTGGACTAACAGATCTTGGATCAAATGCATGTCTAGCCCATTGTGACTTAGGTTTTTCATCCAACCAATCAAATGCTTCCTTTAATAATTTTTGGAGACCTTGCATAGCTTTCTCAAAAAGGAATAGATTATATGCTTTTATTGCAGGTCAAAATTTATTGAACTTCTAACACAAGTGTGGTCACTATTGTACACCTTAATCTGAAATGTAATACCATCAGTAGTAGGAGAAGAAAAAACATACCAGTTGCAACTAAGGTCACCACAAATTGCACAAACCCTAGACTTCTCATTTTTCAATCTCACAATCTCAACACCTTCACCTATCACATAGTCCCTCAATGTTGCTCTAAAATCATACACATCTCTGAATAGCATTCCTTTTTCAAGACTTACCTTTTCGTTTTCATTTGGGACATATTGTTTACCGTACAACCCTTTCTCAACATGACTCTTTGCAAGAGAAACTCTAGAAGTTCAAATCAATTATTTTTCTTCATGCAAGTTAGGTGAGGTTTCAATGACTATTGGCTTCTATTGTCCAACTCATTTTTACATTTACTTCTTTACTGCCAAGTATTGTCACTTTGGCTAAATTATTGACAAGTAGCATCCACTTATTGAATCGCAAATTACCTTTCATGCATTATAGACACAAGGGAAATAGTTTGGGCTTTTTTCAAAACTTGAACTACCTCTCAAAAAACAAATTTTTTAGTTATATTAATTTAAAGTTTAGGACATTCAACGAATATAAAATCTTCGAAAAAATATGAAGAAGAAATAAGATAATAGAGCATGAGTAAATATCCAAAGCATTGTGTAACAAAAAAACTGAGCATTTTCAAAAAAAATCCATCAACAGAAATGTTTTTGAACTTTGAAGTAAACCCATTAACAACAACAAAAATCAAGCTTTTTCAAACAAAATTAAAGCTTTACAAATTTTTGTGAATATTATACCATTTGTGCACGTTACAATCAATCTACACATAAATTCTAAAAATCCATGGGTTAGTTATGCTAAAATACAAGAAATTTTGTGGGTTTGTTGTCATTTACCTGGTTATTTAGCTTTTGTTGTATTCACTGTGGAATCATTGTTGGGCCATGGGATGGGAGGTTGTAGGGGACCAGCAAAGGTGTATGTGTTATGGTGAATTTGTAAATAAAAGTCTTCAACATCAATTTAGGATTTCAAAGAAGTGGGAAAGGGTGGGCGGGAAGGGATGACTGCCGAAATTTTGGGTTTTGTAAAACTTTTAAGAATAAGTGAAGGGTAATTTTGGAAATATGTTCTTAACCAAAGGGTAGGTTAGTACACAACGTTTATAACATCAATTTAACAAAGTTTAGTTAGATGAATGTTAAAGGGGAAAAATGTTTTTTCCCTTTAAGTTTGGGGGTGAGTGTCATTTTCCCAAACTTCAAGGGAGGGGAGTGTTATTTGCCCTATATTTAACATGAACAAAAGTTTTTTTTTTGGGTTTCTCCCAAAAGCCAAATCCAAACACAGTCGCCCTTCCACTTCTAGCCCCCTACAGCCAAGTCACCAATCTAACAAAGGAAGAATAAAGTCCAATTATTGGGTTGCCCATGTTGATTCTGTAGACATGTAAAGATATTTTAACCTCTAATACTCCATATTTCTTCATGTGAAATTGGAAATACTCCAAAAATTGTGTCCATTATTTTGTTTTTCTTTCATTTTGGCTAAATAAGTATTTGTCAATTGCTACAAATCAAAGACAATACTTCTGCTTTGATGTTGATTTCTCTTCTCATTTAATATTTAAAAGTAAGTAACATACTTTTTCCAAATTATAATTCCGTCAAGGGGACTGGAAAATAATATCAATTTTGACTTTAATGAAAGAAGCAACCCATTATTTTATAAGCGACCAATTAGGCTAGGTTTTTTGTGAGTGATTATTAAATATTATGAAAGTATATTCTTTACACATCACATGATGTTATATTTTATTATCGTAGGAATGTATGATAAAATTTGTCATTCATGTGAGGATAAAAGATACCACTCCCATCTTTCAAAAGAATAAAAAGATAATGCTTCCAAAAAATTCAAAATTTTGTCTTATAATTGATGTATAGTCGATTAGTCAATTATTTATGATGTAAGATAAATTATTCAGTTCTCTAGGAAGATGACATCATTGAGACACTATTTATGCGCAAATGGGTGCATATATAAGCACTTTTGAGTTTAGATAATGGACGTCTTTAGAACATTTGTTAACAAGCAATTTTAGGAAAGTTTTAATATTACTTTCATGAAAAATATTTTTAAAAAAATGTCAAAATTTTATTTTTATCTTTTTCAATAAAATTTTATTTTTTAAATTTTTTATAAATTAATGTGTTTAATCTTTATGGCATCCGTTAACTTTTCCTAACATTTTTATGCAAACATAAGAATCCCATGAGGATGGCTCCAAGATATTGACAAGAGGTTTCGAATCCAAGATCTCATAGATATCATGAGGCTTTAGAAACCACTAAGCCAACTTCCTGGAGTTAGAGTTGATCACTCTTAAATTTTAATAACGATAGGAATATCTTATACGTCTGACATAATCTCTTTTACAATATATTAACATTTAATGAGATTAACGCATTATATTATGACTTTGTGTGTGTATATATCATCAATTTATTAGATAGAAATTATTATGAGTTTGTGTGTGTATATCTAGGACTCTTATTTGATGATAAGATGTACTAATTAAGCCAACTAGAAAGCTACATAATACAAAATAGGCATAAATGTATTTTTAGTCCCTACATTTTGACTTTTTTTCATTTTAGTCCTTACATTTTATTTTTATCACTTTTAGTCCCTAAACCAATTAAGGCCCTTCATTTAAGTCCTTGAAAGACTGTTCTGTCACCAAATTAACGGGAAAATTGACGGATTAATAAAATATTATTAAAAAATTATTTAACATTTTTTAAATGCCAAAATTAAAAAAAAATTAATTACTCAATTTTAATTAAAAAAAAAACAAAAAAATTATTTTCTTTCAAACAAAAATTTTACTTTCTTTTAATTAAAATGAATTTTTTTTATTCCAATCTTCTTCTTCTTCTTTTTTTTTTTTTTTTTTTTTTTTTTTTTTTTTTTTTTTTTTTTTTTTTTTTTTCAGAAGAACATTTAACAAACAAAACCCTTTTCTCTCTCTATTCTCAAACTCTCTTTCTCCTCACCCTCCATGGATGGAAAGTCTCTCTAATCTCAAAATATCATCTTCGCTGATCCGCCAAACTCCGATCTGATTCAAACTCTGACTGACCCAAACTCTCTCTAATCTCGTTCAAGACTCAGTGATGAGGTCGCCACTGTCGAACTCGTTCAAGACTCAATGATGAGGTCACCGTTGTCGTCGAAGAAAGAAACCCCAGAAGGTCCGCCGTTGTCGTCGCCGTTGCCATTGCCATCGACCCATCGAACCCATCAAGAAGGTTCGCCGATTAGGTGTACGAAACCCCAGAAAGAAAACCTATAGTTTATTTCTGTGTAGTTATGGCTCCGTTGTACAAAACCCAGTCACCGATTCGGTATTGGAGCCCGATATTGACCAGCGACAAGCAGATCAAGAGGCTGATCTTTGAGGTTTTGATCATGGAGGCCGTGGGGTCTTGATGCTGTGAAAACAATGGGAAAAATTTGGAGGCTTGCATGTGGGTGTTGTGAACATGGATCGGTGGTTGGGTTCGCTAATGATTTTGGCTTGGGTTGTGATCTGGGTTTCATTTGTGTTTGATCTCTATTTGTGATCTAGGTTTGTGTTTGTGTTTGGTCTCTGTTTCTTTTCTTTTTTTTTTGTTTGTGTTGTTGTGATCTAGGTTTGAGTTTTTGGTTGCTGGATTTGTGTTCTTGGTTGCTGGGTTTGATCTGGGAAGAACACGAAGAACAAGTTGTAATGTTCTTATGAAAAATAATAATGATAAGTAATAATGTTCTTTTGCTGGGTTTCTATTCTTTTGCTTGGGTTTGATTCGGTGGTGTTCTTCTGAAAAAAGAAGAAGATTGGAATAAAAAAAAATTCATTTTAATTAAAAAAAGTAAAATTTTTGTTTGAAAGAAAATAATTTTGTTTGTTTGTTTTTTTTATTTTTTAAATTAAAATTGAGTAATTAATTTTTTTCTTAATTTTGGCATTTAAAAAATGTTAAATAATTTTTTTAATAATTTTTTATTAATTTGTCAGTTTTCCTGTTAATTTGGTGACAGAACAGTGTTTCAAGGATTTAAATGAAGGACATTAATTGGTTTAAGGCGTAAATGCACTTTTAGTCCCTACATTTTGACGTTTTTCCATTTTAGTCCCTACATTTTATTTTTTCCACTTTTAGTCCCTAAAACCAATTTACGCTTTCCGTTTTAGTCCTTTCCGTTAGGTTACTGCCGGAATTTGCTTAGGTGGCAGACGGACAATTAAAATAATAATAAAAAATTTTATTTTACTATTAAAATTGCCACGTCAGCTTATAAATTAAAAAAAATTTATTTATTAATTTTAACTAAAATAAATTAAAAATAGATCATTTAAAAAAGAAATTAAATTAATTAAATTTAAAAAAAAAATTCTTTACATTATGTTCTTCCCAATCATCATGAAAAACATGTTCATGTTCTTCCTCAAATAATATGTTTGGTTGCCGAGGAAATTAAAAAAAAATCAAGAACATGCCAACACGGAACACATAAAATCAAAGGGCACATATTTACAAAATACAAAGACCTTCAAAGATTCAAAACACAAAGAACACCAACCCAAACCCAACCCTCAATCTCTAACAAACCCAGAACATCATATGAAAAATCAAACCCTCCATACAAACATCAAACCCATAAATTTCAAACCCAAATTCGAGAAACCTGTAAACAAACCCAGAAATTTTAAACCCATCAATCTAATAGAGACCCACTGATCTGTGAGAGATTGGAGGTAAATACACTTTAAACCCAAATCCAAACCACCGCCGACCTCAGCCCCTCCACTGTCACCGATCAGTACATCAAGCCATTGCAACCCACACCAACATCAAACCCATCCAACGATCCACCCCCACCGACCACCGGACCAACCACCACTTCACAACCATTGATCCGAGAGAGAGATTTAGAGATTTTTACAAATCCACAATCTGAGAGAGAGACTTTAGAGCTTTAGAACTTTAGAAAGATGAAAGAGAGAGGGAGATTTTGGTCTGAGAAAGAGATCTTTAGAGATTTTCGTTTGGGTAAGCAAACCCAGATCTGCGATCTCTCTCTCTTCACCCAACCTCCAACCCAATCACGCTCCTCCTCACTCGAATTCGACCACAGATACTTCCCCACTGCGAATCCAGTGTAAAACGGAAAACGCCGTAGCCGATTCCAGCTCCATAACCCGGCATTTGTGCTTCAAGAGCCGGTTGTGGAAAACGATTTCTGAAATGAACAGGTTCGTCCAGTACCACGTGAAGGCCAGAGAGGAGGACGACGTCATTTTGAGATGGGAGAGGGTGGGATTGGGAGAGGTAGAGCCGGTGGAGGTGGTGGATTGGGATGTGAGTGTGGTGGTGGAGAGAGAGTTTGAGGGAATGGAGAGTGGTGGTGTTTGGGTCTAGGGTTAGGGATAGGGTTTTGTGGTTTGGGATTGTGATGAACACCATGGTTGGTTGTGGTGTTTTTGTTTGAATTCTGAGATTTAATTAATTTAATTTCTTTTTTAAATGATTTGTTTTTAATTTTTTTTATTTAGTTAAAATTAATAAATAAATTTTTTTAATTTATAAGCTGACGTGGCAATTTTAATAGTAAAATAAAATTTTTTATTATTATTTTAATTGTCCGTCTGCCACCTAAGCAAATTCCGGCAGTAACCTAACGGAAAGGACTAAAACGGAAAGCGTAAATTGGTTTTAGGGACTAAAAGTGGAAAAAATAAAATGTAGGGACTAAAATGGAAAAACGTCAAAATGTAGGGACTAAAAGTGCATTTACGCCTTGGTTTAAAGACTAAAAGTGGTAAAATTAAAATATAGGGACTAAAATGGAAAAAAGCCAAAATGTAGGGACTAAAAGTGCATTTACGCCTACAAAATAAAAAGAAAGTCTTTAACTTTTTTTGTTTACCCTTTTTTTATGATGCCACTTAAGTTTTTAAATGCTCATATTTGTATGCATTATCATTATAGAATATATATTCTAAATTATTTTAATTTGATTTTTGTTAGTTGAGATCAATTATAACTTAATATTTTATTGGAATAAAGCAACCTATACAAATCTATTTAGAAGTCTTTTACTTTTTTGTTTACTCTTTCTTATATTGTCATTTGAGTCTTTTGTACAACCTATACAAATCCATAGTTTTACAAATCATCATTATACTATATATTTTTTAATTTGATTTTTTATTCATTAGTTAAAATCAATTAGAACTCATTTGCCCTATGGATCTACCTGTTGTTGATTGGGAATTGGAAATTAATATTCGAAAGAGACGTTTACTTAATTACGGTATTGACTTCAAAATTTGTATATTTTGTGTTAACTGCGTTGAGTATTTCCAACATATTTTTTTATTAATGACTGAAAAATATGAGCTTTATTTAATAAAACAAAGTAACCTAACATGAAACTAATTATAATTAAATATTGTGGTATTTTCTAGGAATTTTTTTTTAATAAATTTGATTATGTTACATTGCTTCTGGTAATGGTCTCGTTTGTTAATTTATATATATATATATATAGACGGGTTCAAGTTACACCTGGTGTAACTTCATAATAGTTACACTTTTTTTAAACCATTGATTTCAAAAAGATCTAACAGTTAAAAATGCATCATTAAATGTTTATTACTTTTGACATCCATACCTAATTAATTGCATCTTTTTTTTTTCTCTCTCCTTATTTATTCATTTCCAAATTTCACCTCGTTAAACGGGCATGCCACCACTTCTTCTTCTTTTTCTTCTTCTTTTCCTTTCTTTTTTAAAAGAAACAATGATTAATTTTATTGCAAAAAAAAAAAACTAAGGAATTGTACTGTAAACAATCTTGAGGGACTTTGTTGCTATTACCTCTATGTTTCTATAATCCTCTCCATTGAAATTATACTTCAGCAGTTCAATTTCCTTTCCTATAAATGATGTCGTATTTGCATTTGAAAACAATGACCCCTCATTCATAGACGCTAGTGGATTCATTAAAAAGAAAAAAAGAAAAAAAAAACAGATTTCAATTTGTATTTGTAAGGATTCAATTTGTAACGACCCCAAACTAACACGGGATTCACACGTTTAAAGGCCCAAACAATAACATTTGTAGAGTGTGGGCTTGAAAGGCTAGGTTTTGGTCACCGGACGATGGTTAGTCATGATACTCATACAGAAATGAACCATGTTCGTTCGAGAAGTCTCTTTTGGAATGGCCTGGGAGGCTCTGGTTCTTGGCCTTTTTTCCCAGCCCCTTTTCTAGGTTGCTTACTTCTCTTTTTATATTAGCCTTTACCCTTCCTCCAACGTCCATGTGTAGGTTCAGCTTTCCAGGGCTGATACTTGTCCTCTCAGCCCATACCCAAAGTGGTTGGGGGTGGTTGTAAAAGCTGAAAAGTATTGCTCTGTCAGGCGCAGAGTACTTCATTACAGTAATGGTTGCTTTTCCCTTGTCCTTTGTCGCCATCCTATTCAAGGGTCTTTTCCACATTAATGCAGAGGTGTTTAGCTTTTCCATGAACTGTTCCTATACTGTATTTGCCCTTTCTTCCAAGAGCGTTTTAGGATGCCAAGGATAGAATCACCCTCGGCTATATCCCTAGGCCTTTTGGACTTTCATTGTATGTCCTCGGCAATGTCCCTCTTCGGCTCGGGCCTTGGGCCCCAAAATGAAGTGGGCCGGGATCAAAAATTCTTTGGCCCCACAATAGCCCCTCAAAACCCTGTTGTCCGGCCCCTCGGACGGAGAGGAGGGTTTTGGTGACGTCGGGCTTATGTTACGGCTTGCCAAGCCTCATCCCTCATCAATGTCAGTGCCTCTCCATTCGCTTGGGACATGCTCCTGGTCATGAGACATTCCCTTAGCTTTGCTCGCGCCGCGTTCTTGCCGTTTCAGTGCACGAGGCGCATCTTTAATAAGTTCCCTTTACGAGGCGACACAAATCCAACGGTTGAAGATGACATCGGGAGTTGAGTGGGAATTATTTCGTTCGTAACTTTTCTTGGAAATCTGTACAGATTAAATGCCACCAGACTTGCCTTCCATATAAAAAGCAAGGTAGGAGGTCATTTCCTTTACGTACAGACCTCTCAATCTTTCCAATTCCTAAACCACCTGCTATGCTCAAAGTCCTCACTGCCAGTGGGATTAAGCCTTAGGGAGTGATATGGTTGGGGCGAAGATGGGGGTGAAGGGACCACACCCTCTCCAGAAGCATTGGGTCTCTCCAAGACTCAAGATGGCCTGATCAGGGCAAGGGAGACAGAGACTCAAAGCATCTTTCCCCCTTGACAAAGCGGGAAAGAAGCCTCTTCTTCCTTTAGCCAAAATCCGAAGCAGGTGCTAGTCGCATCAGATTTTTGGTGCGATAGCATTGGGATTGCTCATCGTCGGTACCATCTGCTCTCTCTCGAGCACTGCTAACATGGCACCAGCCTGATGGGAGTTAGAGCTGGCACGGGGACTAGGCATCCCCGCTTCCTCCTCTCCTCCTTCTCTGATGCCTCATTTTGCCTCCGCTTCTTCTTCTCTTCCATCACTAGGGGCATCTTGGTGCTTTTGCTTCTTCTTCTACTTCTTCTCCCCTTCCATCAATGGGGTTATCCTGACACACTTAGTCGCCATAAGAGCAGAATTTTGAAGGATTTATCGTTTCCTTGTATCTTTTTCCTTTTTGCTTTTCTTTTTGCTTTTGTGGTTAGCTTCTGGTATAGGCTTGCTTAAGCCCTTCATTGTACGCTGTACTATTTCTTCGTATTAATAAAAGATGACTTTGTCTTATTCTAAGTATTCTTTCTTTTCTGCAATAGTTATGCTGTGAATGGATGTGCTATATATATATATATATATATTTTTTTTTTTTTCTGAACGATACTTGGGGCCGAGCCCCCTGTTAACAAAATGCTATTATTTTGAACTTACTGAGACTAACAGGCACAATAATGCCGACCTGAAAAAGGTTATACATACAAGACTAACCGAGATAACAGCTGAACGTTCTGTATTGCGTATAAGGCGATCATCCGAGGATGGGTAACCCAAAAATGAACTATCCGAGATGATCGTCGTGTACTAGGATGCTTTACCACGTTCCTATCAACATTCATGGCCTTAACCATTTTTGACATGCGGTCCCAGGACCGAGGTATGACTATACTGGGCCTAAATACTTGTTTACATTGGTTTCTTCATAGCTGGGGATCCGAGGACAGGACAGGATTTCCATTCTGTCTAAGACTTAATTCATTTTCTAATGACTAATCTCCCCATAGGTCTGAGTTCGATGACCATGCAAGACCTTGGTTTTGTCAAAACTTAGATTTTCTTTTTGATGTACTTGGTTTCCCCATAGGTTTGAGTTCGAGGACCATGCAAGACCTTGGTTCTGTCCAAAACTTAGATTGTCTTTTTGATGTACTTGGTTTCCCTATAGGTTTGAGTCTGAGGACCATGCAAGACCTTGGTTCTGTCCAAAACTTAGATTTTTCTTTAAGTAGTTGGTTTCCCCATAGGTTTGAGTTCGAGGACCATGCAATACCTTGGTTCTGTCCAAAACTTATTTTTTCTTTTCGAAGTACTTGGTTTCCCCATAGGTTTGAGTCTGAGGACCATGCAATACTTTGGTTCTGTCCAAAATTTAGATTTTTCTTTAAGTTGTTGGTTTCCCCATAGGTTTGAGTCCGAGGACCATGCAATACCTTGGTTCTGTCCAAAGCTTAGTTTTTCTTTTCGAAGTACTTGGTTTCCCCATAGGTTTGAGTCCAAGGACCATGCAAGACCTTGGTTCTGTCCAAAACTTAGATTGTCTTTTTGACGTACTTGGTTTCCCCATAGGTTTGAGTTCGAGGACCATGCAAGACCTTGGTTCTGTCCAAAACTTAGATTTTTCTTTAAGTAGTTGGTTTTCCTATAGGTTTGAGTCCGAGGACCATGCAATACCTTGGTTCTGTCCAAAACTTAGTTTTTCTTTTCGAAGTACTTGGTTTTCTCATAGGTTTGAGTCCGAGGACCATATAATACCTTGGTTCTGTCCAAAACTTAGTTTTTCTTTTCGAAGTACTTGGTTTCCCCATAGGTTTAAGTCCGAGGACCATGCAATACCTTGATTCTGTCCAAAACTTAGATTTTTCTTTAAGTAGTTGGTTTCCCCATAGGTTTGAGTCCGAGGACCATGCAATACCTTAGTTCTGTCCAAAACTTAGTTTTTCTTTTCGAAGTACTTGGTTTCCCCATAGGTTTGAGTCCGAGGACCATGCAATACCTTGGTTCTGTCCAAAACTTAAATTTTCTTTTTTGATTCGAGGGTTAGCCCCTTAACAGGGATACGGGGTATTGACTTGATGTTGGAAGCCCTTAGAACTACCCGTGCCACTGACATTTTGTAGGGTAGCTCCGAGCGGGAGCTGAGTTAGAACCACAACTACTGGGAACGATGGGGAGGCTTTCGCCTAGCTAGCCCCACCGCCAAAACTATTTCTTTTGAGGGACCCTTGTCGACAAGGGCTTGATCCCACTATGACTAACCGCCGCCTGTGCCAACGCACAAGCCTTCCCACAGACGGTGCCAATTATAAGGACTCAATTTGTAACGACCCCAAACTAACATGAGATTCGCACGTTTAAAGGCCCAAACAATAACATTTGTAGAGCGTGGACTTGAAAGGCTAGGTTTTGGTCACCAGATGATGGTTAGTCATGATACTCATACAGAAATGAGCCATGTTCTTTCGAGAAGTCTCTTTTGGAATGGCCTGGAAGGCTCTGGTTCTTGGCCTTTTTTCGCAGCCCCTTTTCTGGGTTGCTTACTTCTCTTTTTATATTATCCTTTACCCTTCCTCTAACGTCCACGTGTAGGTTCAGCTTTCCAGGGCTGATACTTGTCCTCTCAGCCCATACTCAAAGTGGTTAGGGGTGGTTGTAAAAGCTGAAAAGTATTGCTCTGTCAGGCGTAGAGTACGTCATTGCAGTAATGGTTGCTTTTCCCTTGTCCTTTGTCGCCATCCTATTCAAGGGTCTTTTCCACATTAATGCGGAGGTGTTTAGCTTTTCCATGAACTGTTCCTATACCGTATTTGCCCTTTTCTCCAGGAGCGTTTTAGGATGCCGAGGATAGAATCACCCTCGGCTATATCCCTAGGCCGTTTGGACTTTCATTGTATGTCCTCGGCAATGTCCCTCCTTGGCTCGGGCCTTGGGCCCCAAAATGAAGTGGGCCGGTATCACAAATTCTTTGGCCCCACAGTATTCATAAACGCTAGTGGATTCATAAACTCAAAATCTCCTAGCAAAAGCAATTATTAATATTCAGTTGCAAAAGCCAAAGAGGCAGTAAGTTTTAAATACTAGGAGTGCGTTTGGGAAGCGCGTTTTGCGCTTCCCAGACGCACGTTTACGTTTTAGAAATTTTTTTTTTTTTTTTTTTTTGTCAAGCCGTAACTTTTTGACTTTTCTTATGTGAACAGTGTTTTTATGCACTGTTTATGGGTCCCACAAAATACACTTTTCAGCAACTTTTTCATTAAAAATGGGTCCCATGATACTATTCACACATTTAAAAATTATTTTGCTACAGTGTTTTTCAGTTTTCAGTTTCAGTTTTCAGTTTTCAGCTGTATCCAAACGGACCCTAGCTTTCAAAAGAATAAAGAAGTTGGAAAGAAAGTTTTATTCTTTTAAACTTTGAAGTTTGAAACAGTAAAAGTTTTCATGCTTGGATTGTTGCCTCAGACACAAGCTTTCAACATGGGGCTTAAAACCTTAATTTTTTCACAGCACACAAATATTATGTATTTTATTTTCTCTTATTATGAATCACATCCTTAGTATATTATTATTGATGGCAGTTTCAACTCATTGATTTGCAACCTAAGAACATTAAGAATAAGACCATGAGAAAGCAAATTTGCAACTTAATATGGTAAGAATAGGCACTTGTGCAAGGTTAGGGAGGAATTAATTAGGAGAGAGAAACAAAGTAAAAAAGGAAATAATATAATATTATCTCAAATTAATTTAGTTGGTTGATGTGATTTTTTAACCATTATATCTTTTTGAAATCTATGGTCTAAAAAAGGTGTAATTTTTGTAGAGTTACACCAAGTGTAACTTAAACTTATCTCTCTCTCTCTCTCTCTCTCTCTCTCTCTATATATATATATATATATTTATTTATTTATTTTGTAGGAACATGTTCCTTAATTCTATGATTCAAGATACTAAGCAAGACATGCATTACAACTAATTTGTATTATGGGTTGATATTGATCCACAAGGACATGTAAAATCATCAAACTGAACTATTCTTTATTTCTTTTGGTATGCTGTTACAAGGATAATACTCTCAAAAGTGTTTACAATGTCTTTCTCTCTCTTTTTCTATATTCTGTGTTGTCCTCCTCTTTCTTCTTTCTTTCCTTTTATATGAGCCATTTCCTTTTGCTTCACGTTTTGTCCTTGTCCACTAGGATAACTTCTAATCTTATCGAGCTATTCTTTCTTGGATTTTCCTCTTGAATGAAGCTTTCTAGGGCTTCTTTTTACTGTTCAGCATCTACTTAGATAACTTCTAGACTTGTTAGGCTCTCATTTTCTGGTTATATATCATGAACGAAGACTTCTGAGGCCTTTTTTTAAATTTTTTATTTTACTATTGAGGCTTGTTCTTCTACTTTAAATGACGTGATGACTGGCAGGTGACCTTTATTAATGTGGAGGTTGTTGTGGAATCATCAAGAAATCTTAGAAAGCTACCTCGGAGAAGTTTACCTTCTCTAGGATTTACCTCAGTAGCTCGAACATGACATTGGCACTAGGCTTGGAAGGGCATTGGGCCTGACCAATAATCCAAGGACCTATACTTATTATTATAATAGGCCAGTCTATGTTGGATTTGTTTCCTCCATTTGGGTCAATGCTTGAAATAGGTCCAATGTTAATCCTATTATAATAATGCCTAATACACTCCACTACATAAATAAATAAATAAATAAATATATATATATATATATATATATATATATATATATATATAAGTAATTTGTCCAACATTCAGCGAGGCCAAAGGGGTCTTCATAGGACAGATGGGAATCACCTTCATACCAAGGACCGTCATGGGTGTACCCATTGATGAGTACAAGGTGGTGAGCAGGTTGAACAGCCATCCAATTGTTACTGTCCCATTGTGGGAGAGTACTCCAACATCTGATGGATACAAAAGGACTGTTGATCTTGGTTTCTCATTTCAGATTTAGTATCCTTAATCTCTTTCTGGAGATCTTGGACCGAAATCTCTTTCTTGGTTTTGGAAAATCTATTGTAGATTTTTTCCAAATCAACTTTGGGTTCCTGAAACCTAGGTTTGGATGTACTGGTTTCCTTGACTAGGGTTTTGTGGAACTCACTAAGTCTTTGAGCTTTCTCTTCTGGGTCCTTGATCTGTTCTATGAGATCTAGGAGCAGCTCTTCTTGCTTAGAAAGAACACGGATAGCCTTGTTTCTACAACAACTATCTTGACAGGCTAGGATCTCGTCTGTGTCACTAGAGGAGCTAGAAGATACTCTAGAGGTTTCAGAGGATGTCCTAAACAACTGGTGTTTCTCCTGGTCACTAGACTCACTACTCAGGTGATCGAGTGCTAAGAGTTTGAAGGTCTCTTCCTTACTGGTTTGGTCACTAATGAGGGTATAGGTAAGGGTTTTGGCCTTAGCTCTACAATCTCTTTTGAAATGACCTTCCTTACCATACTTAAAACATGTTCTTGATGTTTTAGGTATGATCTTTCTTGTGGACTTGGATCTTTCCTCATATTGGAGGTTAGGTGATGTAGGCCTAGGATACCAATCTTTGGTGAGGCTGGTTGGGTTCACCTTGGGTTGGAAAAGCCTTTTTTCCTGTAATCCTCGAAACTGGTCTTCTATCTGTTCTATCTCCTTTTCAGTATCTGAGGAGGTTCTACTAGAACTGCTAGAAGTTGTATGGGCATTTAGGGTTTCAAGCCTAGGATCCCTGCTGGTTGTGGTGTGATCTGGTGAAGAGGTGACTGGTTCCTTTTTCACGAGATCTTCAAGCTTTTGTGCCACACATGAACGGGTTTCCTAAGATGACCCTATCTGTCATATTTTTGACAAGAACAAAGGTGGTTCTAAAACACACATTGTCTTGGCAAACATGGGCTTTTGAGATTTTGAATTCAATCTGCATATTGCCTCCACTTGCAGAAGTTAACCTTTCCTTGGTTTTCTGGAAGTATTTTGAGGGAATTAGGGGTTCGTATACACTCAGTAATAGGGAATAGCGGCCGTCAGTAGTAGCAGGAAACATAGAAGGTGTCCGAGCGGTTGTAAGTTGGTAACATATCATAGAAGGCGTCCATACACACCCTGTTTCAGATCTAAGGTTAGATCCAGAAATTGGAGGATAGAAGTAGTCTAGGTTGTAATTGATTTCTTAGGCTTTTAATCCAAGATGATGAATAGGATGTTTAGAAGGAGTGACTCATCCACCAGCATTAGATCCAGCAGTACTTCACTCCCTGAGATTCCACAAGAAGATGGAACCATCAACTCAGAGTCGTACCAGCTTTCAGATCTAGATCAGAAGTTAGGAGATTGGAACATACCCAAAGTTCCCACAGCCCAGGTCTATAAGTCTTCGTCATGGTCCTTGAAAAAGTCTTTCAGAACGGACTACCATGTTAGAACTATAGAACAAATATACAGCATCAACAAGGAGTATGAAACATGCTACTTGTTATCCCCTGCAGCCATGAAAGCTCACAGGGAAAAAGATCATAAATTCCTCCACATAGGACTTGTCCAAGTCGGAGTAAAACCATTAATCAGAGAAGGGTTGAACAACTCAATCCTTATGGCCCTTAGAGACACCCGTCATCTTAGATTTAATGACAGTCTTCTAGGAACCATTGAATCCAGTTTGAGTAACGGTCCAATTCATTTCGACTGTTTCCCAAACCTCACAGTTGCACTTGACGACCCTCATATTCTGAAGGTCCTCACCCTCAACATCAAAACCCATGGAACCCTTGTGTTACATGGCACCAAACAGCTTGCTCTTATTTACAGAGTGTATTATAAGTGCATGAGGACAAACATGTCCATTCAAGCAGTTGATAAGAGAAAGGCAGGAGAAACCACTCTTATCCAAACTCCAGACGTTAGATCCACAGTTCAGGTACCAAGAACCCTGAAATGGTCTGAAGTCACTTTCCCGACCCATTGGATGATAGAAAATGAAAACTATCCTCTACAGGTCCAGGACCCAGTTAGGAATCCAGATCTAGATTTTGTCCAGCAGTTAGCCGATGGAACGGTTAGACTTAGCTTTGACCAATCTAGGTTTAGATCACCCTTAGCTGATGAACCCAGATCTTCGGTAGATCTGTACCAGGAGCCAAGGTCTAGATCCGTAGATCTTCGCCAACCATTTAAGCAGCCAACTATCCTCCTAAAAGATAGACCTGCATCCCAGTGTAGTTCGTCTAGAACACGAGCTCCTTTACCCATGTCTAGAAGAGACTTAGGTCCTTTGTTCCAAGGTGTTAAAGACCACTCCCAGATTAGTACCCCTTGTTACACAGCCAAACAAGACTCAGTTGCTGATCAAGAAGACAGCACTAGTCAGGACAGTCTTAGACCTCCCTCACCATCAGGAACTGATATGAGAGATCCTATTCAGCAGGAAACTGAATACGATTATCAGCTCATGGTGTTGACAAAAGAGTTCACCCCTGATATGGTCGCTCTTGAAAAGGAATTTAATTCTGAACAGAACAGAGTAAAAAGAGAAGCCTATAGAGCCAACCATACTCTTGAACAGAAGGTTGAAGTTTTGGAGAAATGGAAGTTATTCATGAAAGAGGTAAAAGCTGATTATCCTTTCTTTGAATACTTTGAGAAACATTTCCAATGGCATAAAAAGAAATGTGTCAAAACCAAACTTCCTGAGAAACCTAACCAACCCACATGTGTTAGGGAACCTTCACAAGAAGTAGAGAAACCTCCCTCTCCTTCACCACATATAAATGTCTTAGAAGCTCACATATCTTCTAGCAGTTCTAATGAACCCTCCTCAGAAAGTGAAAAGGAGACAGAACCACTAGACGATCAGCTTGGAGACACACCCCCACTTCCTCCTAGGATATGGAAATCAAAATATAGGGGAAACCCAGCATACAAGGACTTCCATAGGGAGAAGAAAGTTTCCAGAGAATATAGGAGACAGAAATTGTTAAAAAGAGGAATCTTCAACAATAACTTCTATAAGAAAGGAAACCCCAACCCCAGCACCATAGAATGCCTCAAGCCTAAAGCAAAAGGAAAATGCTTTAAGTGTGGAAAGAAAGGGCATTTCAAGAAAGAATGTCCCGGCATCTCCCCTACCCATTCCCTAGTATCTGAAGATATCTCCTCCAAAGTCTTAGAACTTGACCATCCAGAAAATGTGTCTCCCAATAGTTCTATCGACCAGGAAATCTGCCAGATTTACCAGACCTCATCCTCTCCTAGAGTTTCTTCTAGCACCTCTAGTAGTCCAGATGATGTCACACCATGCATACCATGCCAAGAAACCTTACTCTTTAACCACCGTGGTACTGATGTTACTGCCTCTCCTTTTAAGTGTACAACCCTAGAAGAAAAGGTTGTAAAAAAGGTGATAGAGCAAAACAACTATACCAACCAGTGCTTAGGAGTCATAGGGAAACAACTTGATAGGATAGAAGGCCAGATAGACAACAAGGTTATCCTCCAACTAGGAAACCCCAGTAAACCTATCCAGCCCCTAGAGAAACCCGTAGTCAAGCTCCCCACAGTTAGTCAAGCTAGCCTCAAACCTAAGGACCAGACGGCCTTACAAATAGTGAACTCCGCGACGTCTCTGGAGAATTATGGGAAAATTATCACTTTGTAGGAAATACTAACCGAATTACAGTATTTACTACCAGACCATACCCCGAAGCCTTCAACACCCATAGGCTTGATTATCATGATCCCAGTCAATTCACAACTCAGAGCACAGACTATGAACCTCTGGTGTTTTGTGGATTTTGCAATTTGTACGACAATTACAATGAGCATAACTGTGATTATAATCCTCCTTGGGATCCCTATGATGGATATCCTTCTGGCACTTCCGACTAAGACAGTCTGATCGATCCCAGAACAGCTCAAGAACCACCTTTGCTCAAGACGGTTACTATTTAGAACAGTACCCGCACCAGCAGAGTTGCAGAGAAACTACTATTCACTGCACAGTCCAGAACACTATGCAGGTTTACTATTCAGAAAAGCAAGGGGACAAAACACTGTTCCAAACAGTGACCAGATACTGTTCACTCTACAGTACCCCCGACAGAATCATTTAAGTTACTATTGCTTTCGGTGGAAAAGATATTCACCTCAGTAAAAGCAATTTACCTTCCGTGATTTCCGTCCGCAATTCCAGCACACTCCTGAAGAGACCAAGCCTTCCTCCATCTATATAAGGAACGCTCATGCTCAGTCTTCGAGGAGGCTAAGAAAGAACTAGCTATAAGGCTTAGTTCTCAGGATCATTCCAGACTACCTCCAGAGAACCCTTAGTTCACATTGTAATCTAAATACTTTGTAAACACAAATGGCTCTCTTATCCTCTCCCCTAGTTTACACTTGTACTGAAACTACATCTGTAACCTTTGTTTGTAGCTTACCCCCATTTGGTATCAGAGCCATTTTGAGCTCGATCGTAAGTGTTTGTAAGTTACTGTAATTATTTTGAAAGTTAATCAAGTTGGCCGGTTCAACCGCCATAGTTATCCATTATTTGGTGCATTACTTTGAAGTATGTTATCTCTAACAAACATTATTTTGTTTTACATCTATTTTCTGATAGCACTTCCACTCCCATATGTTGCATTCTTCATCTACTACTTCATCTTAGTCAGTTTTTACTGTTCTTTCTTTTGGTGGTAGGCTGAGCCTCCCGTTCATTCAAACTGTTCATTATCTTGTGTTTATCTGTTTAAGCTAATCCTTTGCTTCCCAGATTATCTTCTTTTTTCCTATCTTTGTTTTTAGCCCAAATTTGTTGCAGATGTGTACTAAGCCAAGTTCTGTGAGGAAATGTTATCCAGTAAATCTAGGTGTAATTCCGGTTTTATGTTCGTCTGCTACCCAGTGCGTGTGTGTGTGTGTGTGTGTGTGTGTGTGTGTGTAGGGATAAGGGCCCAGAATCATATATTAGGCCTTGGGCTTGGTCCGAGGACGTCGAATGGTCCGAGAAGGGGCAAATAGTTACTAGGAATTCCAATTTAAAGTCTCATGAGTAAGGAACAAATGGAAGGTGGTCTGAGAAGGAACTTCTCCTCAAATATGGTGAATGCAGCTCAAGTACGTATTCCAGCAATTAGAGTGACCTTCCAAGAAACTCCAATGATAAGGACGTGCCTCATGAACATACGAGAAAGAAGGAAACCCAAAAATATCTAAGGGAAAGCTGCTACTACTGCATTAAATGCACTGCAGCTACTTTTCTGGCCGCATTTATGTGGAGAAGACCTCTAAACAGTACTACCTTGGCCACCACAACTCACAGAAAGCCAAAGAGGGTGTCCGATGGGACAGGTACTCAAGTAAGAGCTCAGATGATCAACAAGTGTAAGATCAAGATGGTCCAAGTGGAGCTATATAATGTGAGAGACCCTCTATGAGAAAAAGATCGAAAAATTCATCAGAGAGAGTACTGTAACAATCTAAATTATATTTGTACCCAATTGTGATCAACTTATAATAGGGAGACCTCCTCGGACTATAAGTCTATTGATATCAGGATCTCTTATTGGTGTTTGATTGTCATTTAATTCAGTATTAGCCGTTGTCCAACTCACTAAGGCATAGTTCTTTGACCCACTCTCTACAAATTCATTGTACTGGGCTCACTGGGCCAAGACCCTACAACTTGAGCTTAGGCTGTAAAACAGGTCCTTACAATATATATATAGTTGATTATGTATCATTCATATATATTTTTATATTTATGTAGTGGAGTGAATATTAGGCATTATTATAACGAGAGATATATATATATATATATAGTTTTATTTATTTATTTATTTTTATACAAGATAGAATTTTTACTCTAGCATAATCTAAGTGTATATGTGTGTGAACTTCGGGTTTTATCTCCCACACCCCACAAGCATTTATACTTGTGGAGTGACCACCGCATCAAGGGTATGCAGTGGTTATATATAGATGATTATGTATCACTCGTATATATTTTTATTATAAAATTTATTGTGCATCCACAAGTTAACTACTGATAAGAATGATATGGAATCATATATCAAGAATCTTTTGGCGCAATGATACTTCCCGGCTCTTCCCAGGGAAGAACTTGAGTTCAATCCCTTGGAACAAGGTATCATCAACTTACTATAGAAAAATAACTCATATACTGTCACATATAAGTTTTAAAAGCCTACAATTTTTGACATTAACAATGTGATATGATATATGGAGTATTTGACATTAAAATTTTCAGATTTATTGGACCATTGTTTTTAAACATTTCACATTTTTCTTAGTAAGGGTTCAAAAACATTTCACATGTCAAAAGACTATTAAAAGAAGGAAAAAAGTTAAGAAATACCCTAAAGATATTAGCTTAAAGAAATATTTTTACAAAATTTTTATAAGAAAAGAAAAAACTGACCGATTTTTAGAGTCTAAACAGCAATTACTCCATAAAAAAATGGTAATAATCTATGTTTTCCAAATTTCATCCTAGAAATTAGGAAATTTTAGTCATCTATTCAAAGATATTATATGGTTCTTATAAACCACGTCATTTGTCTACCATTCTACTAAAAAACTTCAATTTTATAAAAATTGTTGAGTCAGTCCTCATGATAAACAAGTAGCGTGGTTCACCACAAGAATGAAATAACTTCTTATCCATTCATGAATCATAACACACATGTTATTTCCTAAAAAAAAGAAAAAGAAAAGAAAAGAAAAAGCTAAATACATGTTACACCTTCACATTTGGAAAGTTGTAGCAAGTCTTGAAAAATGTACATATGTGAAGTGGTTATTTGATGAAAAATTCAATTTTAACATAGAATTTTTCATTTATATATAAATCTAGACAGATGTTTATATAAAGTATTGATACATGTGCATTTTTATAAAAGTTACTGTAACTTAGTTACTAGCAAATCCTTTCCCCCCAGTAAACAAATATCAAAGACATCGCAACGTCATCATAGAACTTAATTGGATGGAATATTTTGTTGGTCACACCTAATTCAAACTGGTTCTGAGTTCCACCTACCTAACTTTAAATAACTTCAAAAATCTCAAACATCCTATGACGTTTTACTCCCACCATGCATTGCATTGCAAGACTTTTCTAAATCCAACACACACACGCTGACACGCACTCTCTCTCTCTCTCTCTCTCTCTCTCCCCCCGTATAGATCCTCACGAATCTATAAGCCATAGGCTTCTTCTTCTCTCCAGGTCAGTTTCATGACTCACAGTCTCTCTCACCCAATTTGCCGTTCATTTTTTTTTTTCCTATTCTTAATCTTAATTATTATACTTTGAAATTTGAATGAGAAAAATATAAAAGGAATAATACCAGTCTATTGAAAAATGCGTTGTCATTTATTTTGATCAGCTGGGACACTCTATCTCAATGATGATGGGTTTAGCACATTCGAATAAATAAAAGCGAATATGCTTTTATTTTTGCTTGCTTGCCCCAACTGCTCTCTCTTCTTCTTGGCGGTTCGTTTTAACTATTTGGGTTTTGTTAGTTGTGAGCCTTTCTTCTTTTTCCCAGGGTCATCTTTTAAAAAGTTAGAGAGAGACAGAGTCTGAACCAGGTTTAATTATTCTTTACTTAATTAATTACGTTTAGTTGTTGTATTATAATCCACGATCTTAGTCTCTTATATATCTTTAATCTTAAGTATTAATTGCTTTTGAGCCTAAAGTTGTGAAATTTTTGAGTTGTAATAAATTGGGTTTTCAAAAATTTATGATTTTGTGATCTGGGTACGTTGTAATTTTGAATCCTAGGATACTTTATTGAATAAAGGTGGGCTCTTAAATTTTTTTTTAAAGCCTCACATATTTTTGTGGGGGTGCAATCAGATAGATTTGAAGTATGATTGGATTTTGAGATTTTGTTACTTGGGTTTGTTTGAGAAATCCGGAGTATTGAAAAGATGTATGCGGTGGAGAGGCTAGGTAGCTACATAACCAAAGTGTCTGGCCCATTTCATCCATTTGGTGGAGCTGTGGATATTATTGTAGTTGAACAGCAAGATGGGAGCTTTAAGTCCTCACCTTGGTATATCAGGTTTGGGAAATTTCAAGGGGTTTTGAAGTCTAAGGAGAAGGTGGTCAACATTGGTGTCAATGGAGTGGAAGCTAATTTCCACATGTATTTGGATCATAAAGGGGAGGCTTACTTTCTTAGAGAGGTAGATGTAGAAGAAGGGGAAATTGTGCCATTCTCATTGTCCTCTGGGGATGAGATAGATGGGAAATCCAAGACCAAGATTGATAGGCGGCCATTGAAGTCCAAAAGTTACAATTATGAAAATTCAGTTGATAAGATTGGTGTGAGGAATGGGAAGGTTATGACAAGGTCTGGTTCACGGCGGTCACGGATGTTTGGGCTTGTTTTTGGACGGAAATCAATGAAGGAGGAAGATGGGGATGCTGGTGCGGCAAGGGCTGACTCATTGAAGCGTGCTGAGATTGCGGCTGACCTCTTGGAGGTGAGGTGGTCTACTAATCTTGGTGGTAATAAATCGAGGAAAGATAAAGCTGAGAAAGATGTGCAGATCAATGATGGAAAAGGTCAGGTGAACTCATCTGTAGATAATAATGTGGAAAATGGTTTGGACCAATGTGTGTTACATGAAGAAACTGGTTCCCACAATGAGCAAAAGGGGGACATTTCTGTCTCCAGCTTTGAGAATACACACAGTTTTGTTGATGAAACTAGAATGGAAGTGCCCTGCTTTGGCTCTCCAGAACAAGTTACTGAAAATTCCATGGCAGATGAAAATGTTTTGGAAGAGAAATGTGAGGCGGTCTCTATGGTATCAAGAAAGATTGACGGGGATATCGAACATGATGAAAATGCAAAAGTTCAATATTCGATTCAGCTTGAAGAACACCCTGGAAAGCATATTGATGAGGAACAGGTTTTAGGGGATGTTTTAACAGGCTGTGGAATTTCCCAGGAGGAGAGTGAAACAGATAGGGCTCAATCCTTTATCTATTGTGAAGCATCAGAGAGATTTATAGTGGCAATGAATGGTACCAGTGAACAAACTTCTGAAACAATGTACCTTGTTAGTGAAGAAGATGGGGAAGTCCATATTAATGCTGAAATGTTGCATCCAACAACTGAACTAGCATCCGAGGTAAAACCAACATCTGGTTTATAATTAATAAAGTAGTATTTGAACAAGATTAGGCTTTTTAGCATGTAAGCCTCATTTCAAATTATCTAATGGTACAATGATAGTTGACAGTGAAAAACTGCTATGAACTAAAATAGAAATTACATATCAAGTAACTTTGTTTCTTGAATTGTTATAGACTTATAAGTTGTTGACACTGAGGTCTTAGAAGTTCTTTATCAGGATACAGTTACTCTTCAAGTTGCTGAAGATGATGAATTGCAGACAGAAACGGTGGAGGTTCCTGAGAATCATTCTCAACAACTGAATCCTTCTCATTCTTGCATACATCAATGCAATGTGATGGATCTTGAAGAGCCACTGACAGTTCCAGAAACCTATGCCCAAATGGTCAGCCCAGACCAAACACTTGGCCCAGCTGACAAAGTTGAGTCACAGACCATTTGCACCATTTCTAGTTTTAGTAACTCAGGTCATCAAGTTCAAGATGAAGAAGAGAAGAAGGATGAAGAATTAACTAGCAAGTTCCAATCTTCTTTGGAGTCTATTGGTGACTGTCTCCCTCCAAAATCAATAAGTACATTGTCATCAGCGAGTTCAGAGGAAGGTCAGTTTCCTTTCAATGACCTTGAAGAATTTCAAATCAGTGAGGTACAACACATGGAGTCAATATCTCCAGAGAATGTAGATAAAGAAAGCCCCTCATTTAGTCCTGATTCTCATGAAATCATTGAAGAAGTGAATGGGCAAGTCAATGAAAACAATGAGTCTTATTCATCTTCTGAAAAGTTTGTTCAAGAGAATCCACGGACTGATCTTGAGATAGAAAAATCAAAGGTAACATCAGGCCCCATTATAATACCTAGAAGTCATAAGGTTTCTGGTAAGGAAGTTGGGCGGCTGGTAGAATCATTGCCCAATTTGTGGTCTCACACTGAAAATCCAGATGCACATGATGTTCAGTGTCCTCTCAGACACTCACTGGACTCGAGATCCATATCCTTGAATTCAAAGATGCAGGGCAAAGATGATTCAAGCTGTACAAGGTCAGACAAAGATTCACAATTGGCTGGGGAACAATCAACTGCTGAGAACACCGAGATTTCAGGGGAGCCTATAAATGTTCTTGCCATTCCTGCAGTTGGTAAGACAGATTGAATGTGCACTTGCATGGCATTTACATGTTGAGAAAAAAATAAACAAATGACTTCATTTCAGTGCTTTGTCCAAATTCCCCAAAGAGTAATGAAAGTTTAATTTTTCCCCTTTTAAAAATGTAATTGAACTTATTCCATCTTATCACTCATAGTGTGTTCAAGGTGACATTATGGTATCAAAAAAAGAAAAGATATTATCTCCTTTCTGTGATATCATTGTATCCAAAGTCCATATTGAAACAACTTAATTTCCATTTACGGATTAATTCACTCCAAATAAAGACATTGCTATAATTGCAATGGAAAACAAATTGAACGATTTCATTTGATTTTTTGTATGTTCCATAAACAGAAGATTAGAGAAAGTCACATGTATTGTGCTTCATGCAGAGAGATCTCTTTGCAAGCACTTTTTGTATGAAGGGATGGGGGGGCTGATGCTGCTTCTCAAGCAATTGATGCTGAAAAATTGGATATAAATAAATTTACCTCTCTAGGTCCTGGGGTTGTTAAGGATGATAGGCTTTTAGTCAAATTTGGTGGCTGATATTTCCCATGGGATGTGGCTGGTCATATTGTGTTAGGGATGGTTTTATTTGGAAATGAAAAAATATTTGAACCAAAAGGCATGATAGCTGTTGACCAAGTTGAAAAACCTCTTTCAGGAGATCCATCAAAATTCAGTGTAACCCCTGGTGGAAGCTGGGGGATTTGGTCCTCTTTTTTAAGGAGATCAAGATCCAGGAATGGTATGCAGCCAGCCACGAATGACGCCAGAGTTTCTGGTGCTGAGAATGCTTCAGAGAGCACCACCTGGTGGGATGGAGACAAAAATGTGCTTAAACCAAAGGTGGTAAAAAGGATGTTGAGGGCAATCACTCCAACATCTGAGCAACTGGCATCCTTGAATTTGAAGGATGGGAAGAACACAGTAACCTTCACATTCTCCACTGCAATGCTGGGGAAACAGCAGGTTTTTTTGCATCTTTTGCTTGGAAATCTCTTTTTCTAGCTGTAGTTTACTCCACACACACACATTATTATTATTATTGTTGTTGTTGTTATTTTCTATTTTCTGGGTGCTTATATGTACTCATGTTACTCTACAGGTCGATGCCAGAATATATTTGTGGAAATGGAACACTCGTATAGTCATCTCAGATGTGGATGGGACAATTACAAAGTAAGGGTATTCTCTTTCTGTTTAGTGAAATAGGGTTTTTCTTGTTGCCTTGTTTGTGAAAATGATTAAATTTGAAGTGCATGTTCTATGTTGTTTAGTTCAATTTCTTACATTCTTGTGATATTTTAGCAAATAAGAAAACTCTAGGGTATTTAATTGTAGCCAAATAAAATTAATATATATTACAGAACCAAAGCAGTGGAAATAGTTACTTTGAGATACTTATTGTAGTTATCCTAACTGAACAATCAAATCAGGAACAATGTTAAGGTGTATCTTCCTCTTCCCTAAATTAGTATTCCCCTTGTCATTTCTCCTTTAACAGCCTCATGGATGGATGAAAGAAGTAAAGTTGCAGAATGGGATGGCGAAGGCCTCCAACATAGACAACAAACGCCAGCTCCTTTTCTTGCTGTCTACTTTTTGAGCCTTCGGTTTATTTGGAGTAATAAAATACATCAATGTCATCCTAGCATGATGTGTTGCAATCTTAAGTTTATCAAACTTGGATTATTTTAGTTTCTCTCTCTTTACTCCTCCTTGCCTTCTTTCTTCACTTTTCTTTTTCTTGCCCCCTAATCAATTTCTGCAAAAATGTTATCCTCCATAAAAGAGTAGCATACTGTAACTTGGTTATGCATTTAGTTTAATTCAATTGCGAAAAGAGTAGCATACAATTTTCTCTACTTTTAGAGGCATTGTTAGGTGTGTAAAAGTGTTTAGAGAAGGCTAATATATGTCATTTAGCTTTCATTCCCCCCCCCCCCCCCCCCCCCCCCCCCCTTTTAAAGAAAGTTTGATACTAAGAGTGCTGGATTTAGGCATGGTTATTGCCAAATATTGGTAGACTACATTTATTAGACCTTTAGGAATTGGAAGGAAGTTAGGAAAGGCGTGAACTCTTCATTTACCATATGTGGCTTTCCCTTGGTTCAACTGTCACTGTCAGTACTAGGAGTAAAATTATGTTCCTTCCAACTTATACAACTTATACAATCACCTATCCTAGACCTTGCAAAATTGGAGCTTTGTGCATTGGGTATGACCAATTTTTGTTTGCAAAATTTGGGACAAATTATAGTGTGACAGCCCTGGAATTGGTTTAGCAAGTCTAAAGAAGCTATTTTTCGTTGGGCACTGTAAGGGTGTGGAGCAAATAAGAGTCTGGGTGAAGTCATTTCATTGTAATGTTTTTTATAGGAGTTGGAAAAATGTCTACCCATGGGCAGTTTGGGTTTCCTTAATTCTGCAAAAGTTGGATTATTATTTCCTTCTTTTAATTTTGGCTCAATAGAAACCCTTGTTGTTGATTCTAAGCATTGTGTAAGAATAAGGATGGTTTAAAATATTGCTGATGTATCACAGTTGCTCATGATATAGCGGTAATGGTAATGAGAAATCTATCTTAAAATATCAAATACGTTGGCTGATATATCAAACTTACTGGCAATATATGATATTAGATATATTGCAAAAAAATATATGAAAAACTCAAAAAAGGGTAAAACTGAAGTATTTCAGGTTTACAGCTGATATATTGGAAAGTATTGGAAACTTATCAGAAAATTTCAAAATAATAAAATAATGAAATCTGGCCTTCATGAAAATATCAGCTGATATCTCGGATATAGGTGAGATATAGTTTTGACTGGGCCCTGCCAATATCACTGATGTTTTTGAAATTTAAAACCTTCGGACCAGGTTCAGAGAGGTCATTTGTATCAATGGGAGTAAGGATAGGCTAATAGGTTAGGTTCTTTCCAACCTATTTTTTCATTCTTTTTACTATACAAAGTTATAGTGACCTGTGGAACTTTGGAGCAGGGAGGATGTCATGCAATGGAAAGGAATGAAGAGTTATGTAAAGACTTTCATTAGAGGAGGTGTTGAGATATCTAGTCTAGAGGCTGTTTTGGGTATTTTCTCCTGCAAAGTGGCCTTTGTTTTCCCTTCCTTAAATTTTGAGTTATAGTTCATTAAACAATCCGTTTTGGTTGCGTGGTGGTTAGTAAAACATGGGTTATTGCAATGGTTGCTTTTATGTATTAGGGAAGGAAAGATGGTGGCCCATCTGTTTATTTGTTTTTTTTTGTTTCAGAATTGTGGATTATTCTGTTCTTCTTTTTGGTATACTTGTTTTTAACCTGCCTATGTATTGGTTATTCTCTGGGATTAGTGTTGGATGTGAGTAAAATAAAGATTTGAGTGTGAAGTTTGGTTAAATTGACTGCATAATGGTAGTAACTTCCAGTATGGATGAAAGAATAATGTACAGAGCTATAAAGTGACAAAAGGTGAAGGTGAAGATTTTTCTCTTTTCTTGTGTTCGTCACATGCATATTTGTGCTAGAAGCATGGGCTGCATAATACCCTGCTCCCTTAGTATTTTTGTACATTTTGGTCAATGCTTTATAGTGTGTGTGGCTTTAGCATCAGCTGGCTGATAAATTGAGCACTCTTTTGTTGAAAATCTTACTTTGGTGAAGGCTGGGATTATTAGTGACATATCTGATTCCTATTTTCTTGCATTGTTATTACAGATCGGATGTTCTAGGTCAGTTCATGCCTATGGTTGGAGTTGATTGGTCACAAACAGGCGTTGCACATTTATATTCAGCTATTAAGGTTTGTTGCTTATGATGCTATGTATTAGAATACTTAGTATTGTTCAGATCATATACTGGTTGAAGTCCACATTTCATATTGCATTAATCACAAATTTCACATTAGGAAAATTCTTTGTGGGGTTGGCTCCAAATAGTCCAATTGGTAGGCACATCTTTAGTCCACCAAACTATTTAGTCTATGGTATCTCACTGACAAATGAAATGCAAGCTATTTGCTATAACCTGTCTTCCACCAAGATATTCAGTGTACAATTTTATCGTCCTACAAATGCAATTCATGTTATTGGTATAAAATGCTTTTTGTCTGATTATTCTTTGTGGCTTTAGAAAGCTTACTGTTCTGTTTTATGTTTTATTTCTTAATTTTTCCCGTTTTGAGTTGTCTTTGGAAAAATAGAATGTATATAGTGTCTCTTTGTTACCATGTCCAGCAACAACATAGTTGGACACAGAACTAAGTATTTTTTTCCCTTCTTTTCCATGTGTTGCAGGAAAATGGGTATCAATTACTTTTTCTTAGTGCACGTGCAATTTCACAGGCTTATCACACTAGACAATTTCTATTCAACCTTAAGCAGGTAATGCTTAAAGAAATTGAGGCTTGATTCTCTATTTGAGGTTGAAACATCCAAATCAAGAAAGTACCAGTTTTATGTTTATTTTCTTGTTTTAATATGTACAGGATGGGAAGGCTTTACCGGATGGGCCTGTTGTTATTTCCCCTGATGGGCTTTTTCCTTCTTTATATCGAGAAGGTAACTAGTGGTATATGCAATCTTTTTGAGGACATTAACAAGGGTTACTTCCATTTTGCAATCTATGCTGTGTATCATTCTCAAGCATCTTATTTGTCCCTTGGTATGCCGTGTACTAATCCTGATAACAGAATTTTCAGTCTGAACTGCCTTAAAGAATTAAGGTAATGTGACATCAGATTCTTAAACTGCTTAGCCCATCGGGGGTGAATGCCCTTAGATTAAATTTTAGTGGGTGAGATCAGTTATCTGTAGGTTTTACTAGCTAGAATTGATTCCAAATGGCGCTTCTTTAGAAAAGTTCCCTACATTATCAAAAGAAAAAAATGGTATCAGATTCTTCCTTATTACACAGATAAATAGCCATATTTAAATTTCTACTCACCAATTAGAATGTTTTTTCAGCCTATACATAGTTTAATACTTCCTTCTCTATCACATTTTTGATTTCATATATCAATGCTTTGAGCATGTTAGAAGTTGTTGGTCACCAGTTATTTTCTTATTTTTAGTTGTGATCTGAGATCCTCTCTGTTTTCTCAGTTATCAGGCGGGCTCCTCATGAATTCAAGATCTCATGCCTAGAGGTTAGTCCCCTGCTGTTACTAATCTATTTTGACATATGCAACTTATTACTTCTCCTAATAATTCTTTTGTTATGTAATCCATTAACATCCTGAACTTTTCTGCTATTTGATTTTTAAATGTTTGGGTGTTTGGTAGAAATTGAGTCTATTGTGTCTAGGTTTAAAAAGGACTTCTTAATTTCTTTGCAGAAGTAACTTGTTTAAGTCAAGGAGATTCTAGATTCTCCATGAATGCCCATTTCATTATTTTGTGAAACATGATACTATCTGAAAGACATTATGCTTGCTGATAAACTTTTGTGGAATGTCTATCAGACTCTTGGTGCATGAAGTCATTTTATAGTTATTGTTTTTACTGTGAAAGTGTTTTTTAGGGTTTGATAAGTGAACCCTAACACATAAAATATTATTTATATATAAAGTACATGATATTACTGTTTTGCCCCTATTACTCATAACACTCCCCCTCAAGCTGGAGAGTATATATCATACAATCCTAGCTTGTTACATAATAAACCCAAATGAGTTTGACATAAAGCTTTAGTAAACATATCAACAATCTGGACTCTTGTAGAAACATATGGAGTAGCAATTACACCATCTTCTACTTTCTCCCGAGTAATATGACAATCTACTTCAATATGCTTGGTTCGCTCATGGAACACAGGATTGGAGGCAATGTAAATTGCTGCTTGATTATCACAATGCATAGTCATAGGCAGCTTCACAACAAATCTTAATTCCTCAAGTAAATGCTTAATCCACATATGCTCACATGATGTGTGTGCCATGGCTCTATACTTAGCCTCTGCACTAGACCTGGCAACAACAGTTTGTTTCTTATTTCTCCAAGTAATCAGATTTCCTCCCAGAAAAGTGCAATACCCAGTAGTGGATTTTCTATCTGACGGTGATCCAGCCCAATCAGCATCAGTGTAGGCTTCTACCCATAGGTGACCATTAGCTTTATACAAAAGACCACGGCCTGGATGTGCTTAAGATACCTCACAATTCGAATAACTGCCTCCCAATGTGGAAGGCAAGGATCTTTCATAAACTGGCTCAAAACACTAACTGCAAATGATATATTTGGGCGAGTAATTGTGGGATAATTTAGTTTACCAATCAAACGACGATATCTCTCAGGATTAGATAACAGCTCCCCCTGATCTTCATACAATTTGACATTAGGATCCATAGGAGTCTCCGTTGGTTTAGACCCTAACAAGCCAGTTTCTTCCAAAATATCTAACACATACTTCCTCTGTGATAAACTGATGCCTTCTTTAGATCGTGCTACCTCAATACCCAAGAAATAACGAAGTTTACCCAAATCCTTAGTTCGAAAGGAGTTTTGAAGGTATCTTTTCAAATCATCAATACCCTGCTTGTCATCTCCAGTTATTATAATATCATCAACATATACTATCAACAAAATCTTTCCTCTATCAGAGGTATGAGAAAACACAGAGTGATCAGAATGGCAACGTCGCAATCCAAACTTTAACACTACTTCACTGAATTTACCAAACCAAGCTCTGGGAGATTGTTTAAGACCATAGATGGCCTTATGCAACCTACACACTTTTCCAGACTCCCCCTGAGCAACAAACCCAGGTGGTTGCTCCATATACACCTCTTCCTTCAAATTGCCATTCAAGAATGCATTTTTAACATCTAACTGAAATAATGGCCAACCCAAATTAGCAGCCAAGAAGATCAAAATCCGAATAGAAGAAATTTTAGCAACAGGTGAGAATGTCTCGGCATAGTCAACACCGTATGTCTGGGTATAACCTTTGGCAACCAAGCGAGTCTTCAAACGCTCAATAGAACCATCAGGCAAATACTTCACAGTATACACCCAACGACAACCAACAATAGTTTTCCCTGGAGGACGAGTAACTAAAGACCAAGTAGCATTTTCAGACAGGGCAGACATTTCTGCCTCCATAGCAGGTTTCCAACCCGAGATGGACATAGCCTCCTGGACAGACTTAGGGACAATAGTAGAATTCAAGGATGTGGTAAAGGCATAAAGAGATGGAGACAAGTGACCATAAGAGACAAACTGAGAGATAGGGTGAGAGGTACAAGAACGCTTACCTTTGCGCAAAGCAATTGGAAGAGAGGCAGGATCAGGAGTTGGATCACTAGGCGGGGTAGAGGTCTCTGTTGGAGGTTTCTGCCGGCGACAATATACCTTGAGCGGTTTTTGAGGAGATTCAATAGGAGACACAGGTGGTAGGAGAGGAAGACAAGGAGGAGAACTGTGACTAGCAACCGAAGGAGAGAAATAGGACTGAGATTCATCAAATGTGACATCAGCACTAATGAAATGACGCCGAAGAGTAGGTGAGTAACATTGGTATCCTTTCTGAGTACGAGAATACCCAAGAAAAACACATTTAATGGATCTAGGATTAAGTTTGTCACTCCTTGGACCTAAGATATGAACATAGTACACACAACCAAAGATCTTAGGAGGTAGATGAAACAAAGGTGCATTAGGAGAGAGCACAGTATAAGGGATTTGACCACCTAGAACAGTGGAAGGCATACGATTAATTAGGTAACAGGCAGTGAGAACAGCATCACTCCAATATGATTTGGGAACATGCATATGAAACTTTAAGGCACGAGAGACCTCTAACAAATGACACATTTTGCGTTCAACAACACTATTTTGTTGTGGAGTATGGGGGCATGAAGATTGGTGAATTATACCATGATCATCAAAAAATTGAGACAAAGATGTATGAAAATATTCACGAGCATTATCAGACCGAAAAATATGAAGCGAAGCATTAAACTGAGTCTTTATTTCCATATAAAATGATTTGAAAATTGAGTACAATTCAGACCGTTCTTTCATAAGATAAAGATAGGTGACTCTAGAATAATCATCAACAAAAAATGACAAAATATCTAAATCCCAACAATGAGGGAGTGTTTATTGGACCCCAAATATCAGAATGAACTAAATGAAAAGGACTACTAACATGACTCTCACGCCTAGGGGCAAAAGGCACCCTATGGTGTTTACCCAACTGACATGCTTCACATTGTAAAGACTCAATTTGACGACACGACAGAACTAATGACTTCAAATTCTTGAGAGATGGATGACCAAGGCGACAACGATGTTGAAGAGGCGAGATAGACAAATGAGAAGCCACTAAACGGGAAGAACCACATCGATCCAAGTAATAAAGTCCACCGGCTTCATGCCCTCCACCAATAATCTTCCCTGTCTTGAGATCCTGAAAGATACAATGAGTGGATAAAAAAATGGCAGCACAATTCAAAATTTTAGTAAGCTTACTAATTGACAAAAGGTTAAAAGAAAAATCAGGAATATATAAGACAGAAGAGAGAGAAAGATTAGGACTAAGATTGGCAGTGCCCAAACCAGAAATTGTAGTGGCTGAGCCATTTGCCAATGTAACATTGGGAAGACTACTAGATTGCTCAAGGTCAGAGAGTAAACTTGAGGTACCTGTCATATGATCAGTAGCACCTGAGTCAATGACCCAAGGGTCTTGAGTGGCAAGACAAGCAGCGGAAGTACCTTGTTGAGCCAAAGTAGCAGTAGAATCAAACCCAACAAAGTTGGAATGCAGAGACAAGAGGCGATTGTACTCTTCCTCAGGAATAGAGACTACTCTAGATGTCGGTGGAAGTGGCTATGAAGGTGGTTCTTGAACTTGAAAACTAGCTTGGTTAGCTGAGGGTTTACCATACAACTCCCAACAAAAGTCTACTGTATGATTCTCATCATGACAATAAGTGCACTTACGAAGACCACGTCCTTTACCATGACCCCCTTGTTCACTCCCACGACCCCCTTGGTCACGACCTCCACGGCCTCGGCCCCCACGACCTCGACCTCCACGACCACCTCTATTACTCCCCATATAAGTGGTAAAGGCAGATTTATCACCAGAAGGTAATGCATCAGTATGGGAGGAAGAGAAAGGGTCAATACTCGAATCAGATAATGTGGCCTGTTGAAGTCTACCAAAAACTTCACTCAATGAAGGGAGGTCTGGACTAGCTAAGATTTGTGATTTTACTAGATTCAAACTTTTAGGCAATCCAGAGAGGAAGCGGCAACATGCATAGAATCTCGTTGTTTCTTCATAATTTTAACATCAGAGGAGATAGGCTGATAAATATTGAGTTCTTCACATACACCCTTAAACTTGTTATAATAGTCTTCTAAAGCCATATCACCCAAACTCAAGGAGAAATAATTTTGATGAAGATCATAAATCCGCTTCAAATTGTTAACACCAGAGTAAAGTTCCTTGGCTTGTTCCCAAACAAGTTTAGCAGTTGGTAAGAAAACCAAACTACAACTAATCTTAGACTCCATGCTATTCCACAAACAACTCCTAATTTGTGCATCTTCGGCTCTCCAATCAGCAAATTTAGGGTCTGTAGGTACAGGAGGTTCCTTAATCACGTAATCAAACTTCTTTCTACCAAGAAGAAAGACTTCAACTGCCTGTGCCCACTGAGCATAATTACTACCATTTAGACGAATGGAGGTAATTGATAACATATCAGGAGATAAGAAATAATTAGGGGGCTAAGCACTGTCTTTGGACTCCATAATAGCAATCTGAAGAACAAACTAACACTAAAGAAATAAGCTGGACTGAATTAAAACAAACTTCAACCAACAACCAATGTACTTCAACCAATCAGCCATGTCAACAGTAACTCATCTATCAACGAATCAACACCAAACTATTCCAAAAAAAAAAAAAAACAAGGCAGCAACAAATCCATACCAACACCCAAAAAAAAAAAATTGCCCAATCCACCACTAAACATCAACCTAAGGCTGCCTGAACAGATACGCAGAGAACGTATTGAAGAAGAGAAGAAAATCAGACCATGGTTGAAACCCTCAACTGAAAAAGCTCCGGCGGCGGCGCTAGGGTGCAGGAGCGGCGGTGCGAGGACTAGCGAGTAAGCTAGGATGGTCGCCGGAGGAGGGCGAGTAAAACCCTACCTCTCTCGCGATCAGGCGATGTCGATTTGGTGTCGCGAGATCGGAGAGAGGGTCACCGGGGCTGGACAACTCCTTCAGCCACTAAATCGAGATCGTCGGAGTCTCTATTAGGGTTGTCGGAGCTAGCGAGTAGGGATATGGTTGCCGGCGACAACAATATCGGTGGGTGGTGGTTGGAGGGTTAATGGCAGCGGCGGCTTGGTAGCTCTGATACCATGTTGTTTACTGTGAAAGTGTTTTTTAGGGTTTGATAAATGAACCCTAACACATAAAATATTATTTATATATAAAGTACATGATATTACTGTTTTGCCCCTATTACTCATAACAGTTATGATAAGAAAATGTAGGTTCAGTGAGTCACGTGATGGGTTTCAACTTTGTGTCATGTGTAAAGAAACAGCATGATGCATAGGATACCCTTTTTTACATTCTCACTTTAAATTTGGTCCTGAGCAGGGGCAACCCATGATCTATCTCATGGTATTATTTTCCTTCAAATTTCTAAAAACATGCTTATAGTTGGGATCTGAAGCCTATGAGAGAGAGAGAGAGAGAGAGAGAGAGAGAGAGAGAGCATTTGTTGGATGGTTGACGAATCATCTAGTAGGCCTTTAATGAGCTTTTGTTCTCTTTTTTTCTAGGATATCAAGGCTCTGTTTCCTTCTGATTGCAATCCATTCTATGCTGGTTTTGGAAACAGAGATACTGATGAGTTCAGCTACGTTAAGGTTGGAATCCCAAAAGGAAAAATCTTCATTATTAATCCCAAGGTAATTTAATGCCTTCATGGTTTAAAAATAGCAACCTTAAACCTCTAATATTGTTATACCAAAGTTTCTAATGTATTTGGTTTGCAGGGTGAGGTTGCTGTTAACCGTCGTGTTGATACCAGATCATATAGCACACTTCATGCTCTTGTGAATGGCATGTTTCCACCAATGTCCTCGTCTGAGCAGGTTTATCTTGCAATCCTTTTTCATGTGCGTGTGTGTGTATATTTATATATATTAAGTATGACTCTTTTCTATTCTTAAAGTAGCAATCATTGAGGAGCTCTTTTGAAAAGCAGTGAGTAAGAATTGAACTAATCATATGCAGCTGCTTTACCCCTCTTTTCTTTTACCTGCACCTGGAAATTTGCTCTTGGCACATTGGTTGCAGAATGCAATGAGGTTCAGGAGTTCCTTGTAATATTTATCTCATGTGAAAAGTAATCCTACTTTTTATTATGGTCTTGTTTTCAAATTTTCGGTCCTTCAGATGAGCAGTGACTAAGAAATTGAACTCAGCATATCCAGCTGCTCTACCCCTGTTTTCTTTTTCCTGCACCTGGAAATTTGCTCTTGGCACATTGGTTGCAGAAGGCAATGAGGTTCAGGAGTTCCTTGTAATATTTCTCTCATGTGAAAAGTAATCCTACTTTTTATTATGGTCTTGATTTCAAATTTTCAGTCCTTCACATGAGTAGTGTATAAACTGAGTTGGATGTCAGCTCAAGTAACTGTACATGCCCATCCTCTACTAAACTAAGTCTTTGATGTGAAGGAATTGGATGTTAGCTTAAGTAACTTTACATGCCCAATCCTCACTGCTTGGAAATTTTGTTTCATAATTTTCAGGTCTTGTTTTTTTTATTTAATTTTTAATTTTTGTATTTGATGGAATACTGCATATTTTTTGGTTTTAACTTCCCTGATAGCAGGAGGATTTTAATTCATGGAATTACTGGAGATTGCCGCCTACTGTTATCGATATTTGAAGACATCAGTCACAGTTTTGCTTCACCTCTGATGTGGAGATGGATTTGGTATTACAAATGGCGGTTCTGGAATTAATCTGGTAAACTATAATCTTTACCTATGCATAAATTCTCAATAACTCAGGATGGAATTTTGGCTTTTCTTTTTAATATTTACTATCAAAATGGATTTTTCAGACTTAGAGATTCTCTCTTGGCATTATCCAAAAGGTTTTGTAAAACCAAAGCTTGTAATTTATTTTAGAATCACTTTTATAACAAGTATGGTACAAAACAAACTGAAACAATCTATACAGGGAAAGGGCCTCTCATTTTGTGGGCAAGTGAAAACTAATCTAGTCCAGGGCCTATTGCTAAGTTTAAATATGATTAAGGGTGTCTGTAACTGTAAGACAATCATCATAAAACATGAGACAGTAAAGTCAGAGAAGTTCTAGAATTTTGCAACTGCATCTTTTCATGATCCTAAGTTATGTCTTGCTCAAAGTTTTAGTTTTTATCTTTTTCATTAATTAATATGCTTTGCTGACAAATCATACAGGTTATATGTGGCCAAGGCTGATGGGCAAAGCTCCACTTTGTTCATACTTCACAGTTTTGCTTCACTGGCTGATTTATTATCAATCTGAAAGTTATAAATAAAAAAAAAAAAAAAAAAAAAAAATCAATAGAGGAGTTGGATCTGTAACACCTTTATTCTTGTTGGAAAATTTCCACTCCCCCCCTCCCACCCTCTTTTTGGTCTTTTGGTGAGGAGAGAGAGAGAGAGAGAGAGAGAGAGAGAGAGAGAGAGAGAGAGAGGAGTGGGTTGTATATTTTGTTCATGTCATTTACTGTCATTCCAATATGTAATTATATATTGAAATCCCATTGGTTAGGCATATTTGAGACTCTAGTGTAAAAATTCACTTCAAATGGAAATCATTTCTCACAATCAGTTCATTGGTGATACCTGTTTGTAGTTGATTACTTTATGTACGTGTGACAAGATCTTTTTTCCCTTCACTTAGCAATAGAGGAAAAATATTATGCATAAGAAGAATGCGCATTTTACCAGGTCTACTTATGGGTCTCTTTAATGTTAGTTTTGCTTTTGCATTTTTAGCTTCTCCTAATGTTAGTACTTAAGACATGTTTGGTACACTGAATAGATATTATGATAAGAATGGTAATCTTTATTATTGGGAATAAATTGTGTTGTAATGGAATAACTAAACCTATTCATAAGTTTGGTTGTGGGTTGTAATATTAGAATAAAACTTAAAATATATTTTAAGAAATATCTTACTCGTACAATTATTTTTTAAAAAATTTGAGAGAGAGATTGGTTATTTTTGATGATTTTTTATTTTTCATAATTGTATATACGTATGAAAAGTTTGTTTATTTGGAAATATCTTAATTTTAGAAATTATTACATTTATTAAGGATAATTATTACAACTCTATTAGAGAGGAATCATTATTTCTCATTACAACAAAATTTTTGAATTTGTTTTCTTGTTAACATAAACAATAAAAATTAATATTAAAATTCCCAAAGCATAATTTAGTGTAAATTTCACATCAAAATTCATCATCCAAGTGTGACACAAGAAATAGAATTCCATTTATATATATATATATATATATAGATATATATATGTATAGATGCATTAAATAAAAATCTTATAAATAAATGAGAAAATAAAACAGTAGTATGGATGTAAGGTCCCAGCTTTTTGTGACCCAAACTCACTTAGAATAATGGGTTGTGCCTTTTAAACCTGGCCCAAATCAATAAAATTTGTAAAAGGAGGGAAGAACAACAACAATGGGCTCCGCCCGAGGACAGCTACAAGGTAGAATTGGGATTGTATTCAGAAACAAATGAGTATAAGGCTCTACACAGATGCTCTCGAGGAGATTGGGTTTGTATAAAAGTGGTACTGTTCCCTTTCTTCTCCCAATGCTCTTTCTTCTGTTTCTTTTCTCTCTTTTTCGATCTCCTTTCCAATGCTCGCTCATTTCCTTATATACTTCTACATCCATCACATCTTCACCATCCATTCCTACCTAACCTCCCTCCTTTTTTGACACTTGTTACTTTTCGCATCTGAAGAAGATGGTGGAAGGAATTTGCCTAGTTGTGGCTTACATTGTTCATGTCACTTTCTCATCAATGCGGCTGATAAAGCTATTGTCTATCATTTAATGCGGATGCAACAAGCTACACCAGGCCAAAAGCTTCCTCACTGCCCTCTGGCTTCCACTCTACTCAGATCCTAGCTCCCACTTAAAATACCAAAGAGTACCATGATTCATTTCTTCTCCTCCTCGGGCGGCTTCCTCCCTTGGGACTGTGGCTTGCAGCATTACCATGTCAATGCTGAGACCTTTCGACTTCATCTTCGGTCCTCGGGCCAATGTCGCGACCCTCCAACTTCATCCTCGGTTCTCAGACACCCACAATGGACATGTTTAGAAACAAAAAAGAAAAAGTAAATGTTTAGAAAGAAAAGGTAAATGTTCGTATGAGGTATGTGTTAAATTACAGATTTTTCAAAAAATTTAAGTTTTTAGTGAATATAGGAATCTTTGATACTATATTAAATTACCGATTCTTTCAAAAACTTAAATTATTAAGAAATTGTGAATTTAATCACTGAACCATAATTTTAATAGTATAAACTATAAAGTTTGGACGGAAATAAGAAAATAAAAAGACTAGATAAAAGAGAAGAACATATTAAAAAATCAGGTAATTTTAAAACAGTGGCTAATGAACCCAACCAAATATACATGTACATGAAGTCCCATTTTTCAAGGCCAGGCTCTCTAATGCAGTGAAACTGAAATGCTGGTTGGCGGGGAGACAATTCCAAAGTTGTGGGGGCTCCAAAGAGAATATTAAGGATCCAGTGCGAAGGAGCAATGGTTTTCTCTTGTTCGACGAGAGTCATAAGTTTATGCTTGCCCATGAGTTATAAGTCTAAGTTGGTAAGTACGCATATATTCCTTATGTTGCTTGCTTATTTCTCTTTTCTGGCACAATGGCATAATAAATCTATATATATATATATATATATATATATATATATATAGAGTAAAAATTTTAGTTAAGTTTCACATCAACTTAGTTATAACAAAGTTGAAATTGAGGCAGACTTGGAAGTGTTTCTAGGTGTACTTTAAAGTCAAAATTGGATTCTTCTTACTATAAGTATTGATAGTTATTTCTGCAAATTTGTTTATACGTACGTATGTGTATTTTTCTATTGCTATTTATAAACGGTAGGTTGCTTTACTTGCTTAAAATTTGTCATATAAACATTAAATATAGTACCATTTTATTGCACTTGAATTTACACTATATTTGTGTGAGATATATTACTATTAAATGGTTTGGTTTATGCTACATTTAATGTAGCTTTTATAAAGGTATATCACTCAATTGTTTTTATAAATCAATATTTTCTTGAATCCATGTTTTTATTTATATGCCAAAGGCCTTGTAGCTGAATTGGCACCTCCCCATGCACAAAGTGCTTGGAGGTCTAAGGGGGAAAATGTTCGAGTTGCAAGGTTAGCAGCATGTTGTAATTATTTCTAAAAAAAAATGTTTTTATTTATATCTATTATAGGTTAATCATATGCAAAATTTCAAAATAATCGGTTTCCATTTATTGTTAAATTTATAAGATTAGTCGTTTACTATTTTTACAATTTTTTCTTAAAAATCCAATAATTACTTTTCATAAATTAGTTTTTTTAATGATTAATCACCTTCATATTTAGGTAGCATTTGGATTGGCATTTCTGGTTGATCACGGCTGCGTTTTCTTCTCCTTTTTTTTTTTTTTTTTTTTGACTAGTACCTTTTGCATTGTTCATGAGACATGAACAGTGCATCAAGGCACATGAACAGTAACCTACGCGTGAACAGCAACTTTTTTATTATTTTTTTATTGTTTTCAGTTTTCAGTAAAATAAGCGGTATCCAAACGCACCCTTAAAATTAATATTTGATACGCATGATAGTTGTAGGAAAGAAATTTATTCCAACAATGGGCCTAAACTATTATTATGGAAAAAGGATATTGAGCAATATAACTTTGTAAGAGTTACTCAAAGTCTAACTAGAGCATAATCCCTATCAAATATTTATTTTGTCTTATATTAATAGTAAGATAATTTACTTTCTTCGCAAACATTGCCAAACCTTTTTCTTCTTAGTTATCACATGTGAGGAAGAGAGGAGTTGAACCTAGATTCCTTTCATGCATGAAGATCGTTTGGTAGTGCCACTGAGCTTTAAAACTCTTGGCAAAATATTAACAAACATAAAGAGATTAAGGGAGGGATAGATTGAGCATTAAAGAAAATAAAGATTAAGAGAGTGATTGAATGAAAAGAAAGAGACAGATAGGCATAACCTTTATTCAGTTAAAACAATACAAATACAAATAAGTTACTACTCTGTTGCATTTCTCATAATTAAATTGGATTAGCATTGTACTTTGCTCATGTGAGGTTTTCATACAATTCAAAAGAATTTTTTGGTATCCCCATACTACATTTACTACTAAACTTTCTCCTAGAGGTTTTGTTGAATTAACTTTGTTAGTATATGATGATGCCGAAAAAGTCACCAGTGAGCCACACGGTTCTCGCACACTCGAAACGACACCTGCACAACAAAAAGAGAAGACCTCGCAGAGAGCACCGGTGTGGTGCCGGCCAAATACCCTCCGAAGGTCAAGTTAGAACTTCTCTTGTTCACAACTCTAGAGTGTCAGAGCTGGGGGAAAATTGTGCGTACCTTGGCTAGTGAGGGTATTGGGGCTATTATAGTAGTAGAGGGTTGACCTCTTTTTCTTGCTGTAGAAGTCTTTTCCTTATAGGAGTCTTTTCCTTATAGGAGTCTTTTCCTTATAGGAGTCTTTGTGAGCGTATTTTGCGGAATTCTTTCCTTGTAGGAGTTTAACATTGAGCGTGATGTGCAAGATATTTCCTTATATACCCATGCGTGGAAGCCAACTCAAGATTATGTCGGAACCGTCAGCTTTGTGCGTCCCCTATAGCCTTGAGCTGTCAGCTTTCCAACGTCAACTCGTTGACCGTCGCCCTAAAGTTCTTGATTCCTTACTGTCACTTGCCAATGGACAAAAGTGAGGCTGACGGGTCTGATTGGAACGTCGCTTCACGCCACATCACGGTCGTCAGTTTTGCCTACTACCTCGTCAGGGTCGTTAGCTTCGCCTACTCCCTCGTCGGAGTCGTCAGCTTCGCCTACTCCCTCGTTGGGGTCAGTAGCTTCGCCTACTCCCTCGTTAGGGTCGTCAGAGATTCATATATCCCCTTCAGCTTATTCTCCTCAGCTTACTGTCTTCAGCTTACTATCTCCAGTTTACTCTCTTTAGCTTGCTCTCTTTAGCTTGCTGTCTTCAGCTTACTGTCTTCAGCTTACTATCTTTAGCTTACTATCTTCAGCTTAATGTCTTCAGCTTAGTGTCTTCAGCTTAATGTCTTTAGCTTACAATCTTCAACTTACTATGCCCAAGATGCAGCCGTCAGGTATGGGGTGGAGCTGTAGACTTTACAACAAGGTTGTCTCTCATGAATGAAGTTGACAACCTTGTTATGTCTGTCGCCTTTTTGTTCCGTCATGGGTTAATTACAAAATTACCCTTATCAGTATACATTAATATTCTCAAATATATAAACATATACATATACTTCACAAAATGGATTGGGCCATATATGGTCTTTAGCCTCAACTCTCACAACCTTATTGCTTCAATTCAAGATTGCACAAAACTGTGAGGTTTAAGACTCAAATCAAAGTGTATCATTTGAACGTCTCTTTCCAAGAGATTTAGGTGAGGAGGGTTTCATGGGAGAGAGGAAGTTCCTAGTGGTGCATGTAGATAATACTCTACTTCATATAGTACTCTACTTCCTCTCTTTCTCTACTAATTTTCTCCGTTGATTCTCACTTTTTCTCTACTTTTTCACTCTTCCTGTACTTTCTCGTTGTGTGAAGCCTAAGAGATGGTGAATTGTTCCTTTTTATCTCAAGGGTTAGAACTTAAAACCTCTTATCTTTCTCTGTCTCCATGCTTTTGTTTGTTCTCTTTCTTTTAATTTTTTTACGCTCGTATTTGTAGCTTAGTTCAATAAAAGGTACAATGTGAAAGTGAAGGTGAATGATAACAATTAACATGGGTAAACCATGATTGGTACTAGGGGTGTTCACCAAACCGCATAAACCGCACAAACCGCAAAAACCGCACCAAAACCGCCCGCAAAATAGCATAACCGCACCGCACCGCAAGTAATAATGCACCGCACCGCACCACACCGCATGGTGCGGTGCGGTTTGCGGTTTTATAATAAGAAAACCGCATCGCACCACACCCTCTTTATATATTAATATATTTAATTATTTTAAATATTAAATACATTATTAATAATTTAATAACCCTAGTTTTCAAAAAAAAAAAAAGTTTGATAACCTTAGCAAGTGTTGATTAAGAAAGCTAGCTCAAAATAAAGAAAAACTAGCTCAATAGTTTAAAACTTGGACTAAAATAAAAGGAAAAATTAATTTTGGGCTGGGTAGAAAAAGCCCAAAATTTGAAATATATACCAATTTCAAATCATTCAAACCGCATCTTATACACCGCACTGCATATGTGATCGCAAAAATGAGGTAGGGTGTGGTTATGGTTTTGGTTAAACTTTAAACCGCATCACACCACACCGCACCGCACATGTGACCGCAAAAATAAGATGTGGTGCAGTTATGGTTTTAGCTAAACCGCACCGCATAATGCGGTGCTAAAAATGACCCAAAACCGCACCGCACCGCACCGCGAACACTCCTAATTGGTACTGTTGAAGTTACACCTTTGGTATACAGTAAATTTTCCCCCCCATTTTTCTTTTGTCTTTTCTTTTTTCTCATCTTTCATTTTGCCAAATTCCCATCCCACATATATATATTAACAGAAAGTTATTGAAACCGTAAGCCCCACCATGCCTATCAGAATTCTAGTCAAGAAAAAGAAGGTACTGAGCAAACACAGAAGGTTGAGAAGATTGAAAAGAAGATTACCTGCAAAATGAAGAATGAAGCTAAACGGCATGAGGTTCCTGTAGTCTAGTAGTTATAGTTGTAAACGACTTGTAGCTTTAGTTTTTAATATCCATTCAGTAGTACATACGTGATCTGCACGTGACTTGTTAGTGTTAGTTTTAGATTTCTGTTATGTTAGTTATTTTTAGGCGGTTAGTTTTTTTTTTTTTTTGAAACTACGGTTAGTTCTTTTCTCTTGTATATAAACAGAGACTTGTAATTACAATCTAATCTAATCACAGTATACATTTCATCAAATCTCTCCCTTAGATATTTTGATATGGTATCAGAGACAAAGATATACGTTGTTTGGCTTAAGACTATGTTTATGGGTGGTATTATTGTAGATAAAGTTTCATTTAAGAAATATAGAAATTAAAAAGGTTGCATAAAATCCCAAATATATCCAAATAGCTCTCTATCACCGAAACTAGCACATCACAAAAATCCTTAATTCTCTAGATCTAATTTGTTTGTACATGGATATCCAAATCAATACACCTAACAAATCTTCACCTTGGCTTAAATTTGGTCAAGCATTGCAAACAAAAATCTTTCATCACCTTCACCAAAGCCCCTAAGGACTATCACTAACTCCAAATACCTATATCAAGTCCATCATGTTTACTGGATTATCTGCCGTAACTTAACAAACGTTCATATTGCATATCCGGATCTTGCAATTTGAAACCATTGCACTAAAAGGATGAATATCATTAGTTGCTTACGAGTGATATTACCATCTGGGCATCCACCTCAATTATAAGGTTAGTAATTCCCAAATCAATCCCCGAGTTTAATTCACCCCTTGTTGCTCACAATTCCACTACGAAATCTTCCCCAACCCTTTATTACCTTAGAGTACCTATTTGATCTATATTAAAGTCGCTAGCCTGTAATACCCGAAAAAAAAAACCTTGTGAGTGTGCGGCTATGTATTGTTGCGTGCTTAACCATCTTGGTTGGGTCGGGGCGTGACATAGCCACTTAAAAAAAAAAAAATTTTTGCAACTTAAGCACACGCATTCACATGCATCATTTCTTCATATTGTCATGCTTAGTTCTTCACAGGAGCATGAAAAGATAAGATCAGAACTCAAATATTAAGCTCTGCCATATTCTCCCTTTTGATTTTTGTTCTTAATATTTAAATGTTCTTGGTTTTATTCAACATTTGTATGGGCTAATTCATATAATAAAACAAGTGTTACTGAGAGTTGTATCCAACGTTTTTATTCCACTAACGTCCGGGGGCATGATTTCTTGAATCTCTTTGGAGATTGTTGTGATCTTAATTAGTGTTAGGAGTGGTGATGGGTCCATGTTGGCAACCTGAGACTACCTCCATCAGCGTTTGTTTATTCTTTTTGATACAACTATGAAAAACAATAATTCTAACATTATATCCTTTACTATTTTTTTTGTTTTTATTTTTTTTTTCACGATTATTATGATTGACTGCTTGTTATTTTTACATAAATTTACTATTTTTTTCTCTATTATTCACAATCCACTATATTATAATTGTTGTCCTAAATTTTTTCCTATCAAAATAACTAAGAATATTTGACACGAGAGAATCTGATTATTAAATTTTGGTGGTTGTTAATACTTGTCTTAAGAAAGTATTGATTGGATTTCACTTGCATTGGGAAGCAACAAAAAAAAAAAAGAAAAAGAAAAAAGAAAAAGAAAAAGTGGATTTTTAAACTGAAAGTAACTCATGTGCCCATATTTTGCTCAATTATATTGATTGTCCTATCTTTGAAGAATGCTTTTAGAATATTCGTTAATTGGACCCATAAATTTTAGTAGCTATAAAATTACGAGCAATAATGGTATTGAAATAAGTTCTGAAATTGTACTTTTTCAAGTAGACCATATAAATTCTGCTTCCACCAAGTAAACATGGTGAGCAGACAGTATTCCTTGTTATAACAACTTGGATATTACATAGCTGACGAGGAAATACAAGCATGACCAGAAAGAAAAAGAAAAGTAAACATGAAACCAACACAACCGCATTGCCACCCCATATAAATTTATATAGAAACATTGCGGAAGATCTAGCTTCTTCTCGATTCTACATTGTAGAAGAAGCTAAAGCTTGCAATCACATAGCACCCATGTCATTAGTACATGATTTCTCACAAGTTATTGCTAAGTACGTAAACGTAATTAAGGATTTCTACGCCTTAACGGTATATCCAAGTTGCATAGCGTATTCCACGAGTTTGTTCAGCTCCTGGTCGTCGATTTGCCCGTCTTTGTTGGCATCAGCATGGTGAATCCCATTGCTGGCTCGAATGCCAGGGATCCATGAGCCGAGGCATTGAAAGGCTTTCTTTAGCTCTGCTTGGCTGAGGAGACCATCATTATTCGCGTCGTGTTGCTTGAAAATTTTCTTTAGCTCCCCCTCTGTTCGGAGCATAGGATTAGTAGACTTAGACTCTACGTCCACAAGGCCCATGTTAAGGAGACTTGGAGGATGGAGAGAGAATGAGGCAAGTTTTTTGAGAACCTTGTTGTGTGGTTTGAGTTTGGAGTAATGAAGCCAGTAGGTATATATAATGGATATCAGTCTCTGTTTTATTCCAGTTTTTCTTGATGAAGAAGTGTCGTTGTGTGTGTGAAGGGTTGGATCAGAAGCTAGCTTGCTCGAATATATTTTATTGTAAGACATTTTCATACTTCTTTTTCAAAAAAAAAAAATTTTGGGCAACTGTTGATAATGTTATTTCTTTCCATTCAAATTCATTCAAATGAAAATAAAACATTTCACAATCAAACACAAAGGAAGCAAATTGTGGAAAATATCTCATGGTATCAAAATGTAGCATCTGCAAAGTGGTCCAAAAGTTTATCATGGTATAAAAGCAACTAGATAATAAAGAAGAATTTATTGTAACTTTATCCAATATAGACAATATAGAAGGGAAAAAAAAAAAAAAAAAAAAAACTTTATAAGGAAGACAAAGATTTACATGGTTTCACTTAAGCTTATGTCTATAAGTGGTGTTATTGAGGAGAAAGTTATTAATGAAATATGAAGACTACAAATGCGGCACAAAAAAGCTTTCATAAAACTAGTGCAAACCCTAGGCCTAGGCCATTGCCTAGGAGGCCCTACTAGAAAAAAGCCCCAAAGAGTAGGCGGCAATAAGTTATTTTTCCTACTTATTTATTTATTAAAATGTGCGTGAGTGGTACATTTTTTCCTTTACTTTTAAGAAAGCTCAAAACAGTTGAGTGATCTTTAAATACCACAAATTTTATTACATAGGTTTTACAAATTTTTATTTCATTAATTATAAGAAATAATTTAAATATTCATTTATTATCTTATTAAAGTGTCATCAATCCCTTTTCTTTTACTTTTTTTTTTTTTTTTTTCATAGAAAAATTTGTGGTAACTTTAGCATCCCCCTCCCAGATCACCATTAAGTGAATGAAAAATTCTAAATAAATGATTGATGCTACTTAAATGTGGTAAGAATATGATTGATGCTACTTAAACAAAATAATAAATGAATATTTTAATTAATTTTTATTTATTAATGACATGCTTTGTAAGGCGTATATTGTAAAATTTGCAGTATCCTTATATAATATATATCACTCTAGTGAATTAGTCGTACTAAAAATTTTCACCTTAGACCTCAAATTATGTTGAGTTGGCCTATCACAAAACTTAAATCACAAACATTCAAATAAATCTCTATCACCACAACTAGTACACCACATGAATTCCTAATTATCTTAAATCAACTTGTTGAGTTGGTCTATTTGCATGTTGTCATGGATAACATCTATTGAGTCAAATTTGGTTTGGTGTTCAACTTGTTGTATGCGGGATCCAAATCAAGAAACGTAAAAAATCCTCGCCTTGGCATAAATTTGGTCAAGCCTTGCAAACGAAATTCTTCCATCACCTTCACCAGAGCGCTAACGACTATAACTCTTTCCAAATACCAATCAAGTTCATCATGTTTACTGGATTATCGGGATCTTGCAATTTGAAACCATATATAGCATTAAAAGGATGAAAAACACCATTAGTTGCTTCCATTACGAGCGTTATGACTATCTGAGTGTCCACCTCAATTATAGGGTTAATAATTCCCAAATCAATCCCCAAGTTTAACTTAATCCATCCCTTATCCCTTATTGGTCCACCTTGTTCCTTTTCGGTCCTATTCTATCTACTTTGCAATTTCTTAGCACTCAAAGGCTCAAATAATTATATTTTTAATCTGTGTTTTAAATGAATTCTAAATCTTATCTTAATTGATAATCTTTATAATGGTTAGCACGTGCCTTGCACATGTATCTCAAACTAGTAATTGTTGAAATCCATACACACACATGAAGTCTCATCAATGGTGAAGACAATTCTTTAATGGAACAGAGAAAATCATATCTGTATGTATATTGAGTAAGTGTGTTATGTACAATAATCAAGCTCTACCTCTTATATATGAAGAGCAGAGACAGGAAAGTAAAACAGAAAATCTGACTAACTGACAGCTGTCATCATACTCTAACTAACTCAACTATACAAAAAAATTACTTGTAGTCTAACCTCTAATATATACATAAAGTACTTGTAATATATGCTCACATACAAACTCTAACAGTAATTACAAAAAAAGGAAAAAATTGGTTACTAGTCATTATTTGGTTCAGCTGTTTGGTTTTTTTAAATAATAATGATGCTTCATAAAATACAAAAAATAAAAAGGAACATGCAACTTGATTGGCGTTAATTATCATTGAGTCCCTTATTTGACAACTAAATATTGATTAAAACAACATATGTCACTTTAGAACTTTTCATTTTCGATCTTTTCCCTTTTTACTAAAATGCAAATTACACTTTTTTTTTTTTAGTTTGGGTGAATTTAATATTGGTACCTGATATTTAAAAGTTTTTATTTTAATTCTTAAGGTTTGTGTTGGCTAATTCTTGTAACAAAACAAGTGTAAATGTGTGTTGTATTTAACTAACTTATTTTGTATGGAGTGAGTCCAGAAGAAACATGTAAGAAACCAGGCTATAATGTCTCCATAAGGTAATCATGGGATTGACTATTATGAGTATACTATAGTATTGGGAGAATGATACTGATTACAGATCTGTAAGTGTATACGATTTCAAGTAGAGCATATAAATTCTGCTTCCACCACGTAAACATAGTGAGCAGACAATATTCCTTGTTATTACCACTTGGATATTACATAGCTGACAAGAAAATACAAGCATGACCAGAAAGGAAAGTAAAAGAAAAGTGATCAGGAAACCAACACAACCGCCTTGCCTCCTCATATAAATTTGTATAGGAAACATTGCGGGAAGGTCTAGCTTTTTCTCGCTTCTACATCATAGAAGAAGCTGAAGCTTGCAAGTACAAAGCACACATATTATTAGTACATGATGTCTGACAAGTTATTGTTAAGTACGTAATTAAGAATTTCTACGTGAAAGTTCAAAAACGTGTAAAAACACCTTTGAACGTTTAGACCCCCAACTTACAACTTAACCAATTCAAGCGATATGTCAAACAACAAGTGTGCGGAAACTTAACATATGCTATAATATGAAATTGGTTAAAAACTATCTAAGCCATAACAAAATAAAATCCACAGCAGATAATAAAAAGGCAAAGATAGAGAGGAAGGAAGATGCAAACACAAAGACAACACGCGATGTGTTATTGAAGAGGAAACCGAAGCCCTCGGCGTAAAACCTCTCCGCCGCCCTCCAAGCGGTCAATAATCCACTAGAAAATGTAGTTGGGATACAAGAACAGCAATAGACCCTCCAAGCCTAATCTACCCAGTGCACCTAAGCCCTCCAAGCTTCTTGCTCCAACGAGGTTGCGCCGAACCTTTTTCTTTTCTAGCTTCCCGGATTCCGCTACTAGACCATAGCATCAACCAATGAAGATTGGTTCCTTCCTAACTGCTTCCCAGAAATCCAAACAACTGTCTCACAGTGATGATGATGGTGAGAACCAGGTCTGGTATAATGCCTCTCAAGGATTTGACAATGGAGAGGAAGAGAGTTGGGGAATTTGGAGAGACTCTAAGGTATAGATTGTGGGTGACTCAATCTTGTTTTTCTTTAGGGTTTCTCTCTCAAAATTCTCTCTGGAAGCACTCTCTCAATCGTGGGTAAAAGGGGTATTTATACTGGAGTGGGAGAGGAACGTGAAACGTCAGGTTTTACAAAACAGGGGTGGCTCGCGGCTTGACCTCGCGGCTTGACCAAGTCGCGAGATCCAGTCACGAGATAACCGTATGGCCAGTTGTTCTGTTTTGTCCTGTAGTGCTCCAGCTGGCATGACTGTTCACCTTCCAGCATGCTTGGCACGTGTGCTGCGTCTGGCGGCTTGCAGCCGCGAGTCACCCGCGAGTCCCAGCCGCGAGTCTCTGTTTTCTTGCACACTCTTGAGCAAACTTCACTCTATCTCACTCACTACCCTTACATCAAACCCACCTAAATACAGGGTTACTAAATGCTGAATTACAAGCAAATTTGGCACGGAATAAAGCCAATTAGATGGTTGAATAAATTCAACCTTACAATCTCCCCCTTTGGCTATTCCGTGACAAAACCCTAAAACAGACTCTGGACTTAACATGTGAGTTGGGAACAGTTGAACAAAACTCACTCACACCTAACTCTAGAAACTGTGAAGCACTTGAATCATATGAACATAATACTCCTGAAACACAACAATACACCATGATCATTGTAAGCAGAAAATTATAAAATGCATATGAAACAGGCAATATGTGATCAAGCAAAGATGGAGTTAAGAAACAAGCCATGGCTTGATCAACCAAGTGAACACCACAAGGTAGTGATCACAGTGCTCATTCACACTTGGAATGAACACAAGGACATACAAGTTAACAAGCACAAGGCAAGACACTTGTATGTTCAACACTCAACCAATGCATAACACACAAGGTATATGCATCTAGGAACAATCCTACAAGGGCACAAGAGTGACAGTACATAAACCAAAATGCAGAACATTTAGATCAAAGTACTGATTTCAACATAGTATAAAGGCTGCAAATAGCAAGGTACATACCATAAAGCCTACAAACTATGCATAAAACATAAACCCTAAAAGCTTACAAAAGCACATGGGTACAAAACTACAAAACATCCTGAATAACATCATCAAAATATGTTAAAGTTTAAACCAAGAGTATAGGTTAAGAGTTAAAAACAACTATACACCAAAACACAGTGTATCAAACCCATAAAAGACAAGTTTAGAGAATAAGACTTAAAACAAAAGTATGGCAAAAGTATGTGAGAACTCCCCCTATCACTATGCACACTTATGCTCACTTCCCTTTGAACTTTCTCCCCTTTACTGAATGCTCTCCCCCTTTTTGGCACGAATAGCTAAAGGCTCTCGTCCAACCTTTGTTGAATAGCATCTAGCTGATTCTCCATAGTCTCAAGACGCATTTGTACATGGTTGTTTGTGGAGTAGAGAAGTCCCACAAGCTCATCAATGCGTTTCTGAATATGCTCAAGTACACTGCTGACTCTATCAGTATGAGGAGCAGTCTGTGCTTGCGGAATACTAGCCGGTGAAGCTTCAGGAACAGCACGTGAAGTAGATGTGGTATGTGCAGGTGTTTCTGAGTCAGGGGCAGATGGAGTAACCGGAGAGATGTGAGCACTCCTTGGTGTGTTAGAGGAGTGACTTCTGCTAGCTTGAAGAGTGAACATGGAAATAGGACGCTGACGGGACAACATCTTTCCATCTGCAGGGGGAATAATGCCTTCACGAAGAATGAGCTTCATGATGAGACTGCAAAATGGGATGATTCCTCGAGCTGCAGTTCGACAAGCGGTCTTCCTCAAGGTGTAGTAGATGTGAGCACATATATCAATGGGGGCTCCAGTAATAAGATCACAAAGGAATAGAGCTCTCCCAAGATTGATGAATGTAGTGTTGGACAGTGGGTAGAGATTGGTGAACATGATCAACTTCAGTGTGGTCAGCTCTGGTGCAAACTTTGCAGTGCTGATGGATGTTCCTGCACTGGATACTTCATGATCGGATCCTAGGATTTGTAGGATTTCTCCAACTTCTGGAGTTCGTTCATCGTAAGGAGTTATATTCACATTCTGCGGTCTGGTGATGCCGAGAAGATCTGCAATGGAGTCTGGGGAAACACTAAACTGTGTTCCTCTGACCCAGAAAATGAGTTGAGGTCCAAGATCAGTTGCATTGGAGAAGCATTCTTTGACCAGCTCATCCATTGGATCATCAAAGTTCCCGAACAGGTTTGCCCAATCTCGTTTCTCAAAGATTCGAGGGATGAAAGTGGTCCCTAAGGTGTTAAACTCTACCACCCGTTCCACTATAGTGGTTGACTTGTCAAACACGTTTGAGTAGACGTGAGAGTTAAGCGGAAGTCTGAATCTATCCTCATTGGGATCTTGAGATGCTTGAGATGATAGTCGAGTCCTTTTAGCAACTGGTGTTGCTGGTTCGTCAGCAACAACGCCTTTACCCCTGGAAGATCGACGAGACATCTGCAAGATAACAGGCCCACAGCAAAGAACCAACAGTAGTACCACACAAGATAAATGTCAACAAGATTCAGTGCTAATAGAAAAAAAATCCAACACATAAATACAAACTGAAGATAGTGTAGACCCAACCAAACTTCCAATCAAAACAAAAGTAACTCACTCTTGGAACAAGATGAAAGCACAGCAAATCTTTACTGTTAGCATTAGATGCAGCGAGTGCTGCCTTATCCCATGTGGATTTGGCTGCCTCAGGTCTAGTCCAACCACTCTCAACTGCATCCCAAACAGATTCATCAATGGAGCACAGAAATGCTCTCATGCGAACCTTCCAAAAAGCATAATTACTACCATCAAAATATGGAGGTGCATTTAGGGATTGAGACCTATCCATCTCAAAAGGGAGTCAAGGATCACACAATGGTAATGAAACCAATAACAGTGTACCCGCTCTGATACCAATTGAAAGTTCAAAAACGTGTAAAAACACCTTTGAACGTTTAGACCCCCAACTTACAACTTAACCAATTCAAGCGATATGTCAAACAACAAGTGTGCGGAAACTTAACATATGCTATAATATGAAATTGGTTAAAAACTATCTAAGCCATAACAAAATAAAATCCACAGCAGATAATAAAAAGGCAAAGATAGAGAGGAAGGAAGATGCAAACACAAAGACAACACGCGATGTGTTATCGAAGAGGAAATCGAAGCCCTCGGCGTAAAACCTCTCCGCCGCCCTCCAAGCGGTCAATAATCCACTAGAAAATGTAGTTGGGATACAAGGACAGCAATAGACCCTCCAAGCCTAATCTACCCAGTGCACCTAAGCCCTCCAAGCTTCTTGCTCCAACGAGGTTGCGCCGAACCTTTTTCTTTTCTAGCTTCCCGGATTCCGCTACTAGACCATAGCATCAACCAATGAAGATTAGTTCCTTCCTAACTGCTTCCCAGAAATCCAAACAACTGTCTCACAGTGATGATGATGGTAAGAACCAGGTCTGGTATAATGCCTCTCAAGGATTTGACAATGGAGAGGAAGAGAGTTGGGGAATTTGGAGAGACTCTAAGGTATAGATTGTGGGTGACTCAATCTTGTTTTTCTTTAGGGTTTCTCTCTCAAAATTCTCTCTGGAAGCACTCTCTCAATCGTGGGTAAAAGGGGTATTTATACTGGAGTGGGAGAGGAATGTGAAACGTCAGGTTTTACAAAACAGGGGTGGCTCGCGGCTTGACCTCGCGGCTTAACCAAGTCGCGAGATCCAGTCGCGAGATAACCGTATGGCCAGTTGTCCTGTTTTGTCCTGTAGTGCTCCAGCTGGCATGACTGTTCACCTTCCAGCATGCTTGGCACGTGTGCTGCGTCTGGCGGCTTGCAGCCGCGAGTCACCCGCGAGTCCCAGCCGCGAGTCTCTGTTTTCTTGCACACTCTTGAGCAAACTTCACTCTATCTCACTCACTACCCTTACATCAAACCCACCTAAATACAGGGTTACTAAATGCTGAATTACAAGCAAATTTGGCACGGAATAAAGCCAATTAGATGGTTGAATAAATTCAACCTTACACTACGCCTTAACGGTAAATCGGACTCGCTCAGCGTATTTGACGAGTTCGTTCATCTCCTCTTCGTTGACGTATCCGTCTTTATTGGCATCGGCATGGTGGAGGCCGCGGTCTGCACGAAAGCCAGGGATAAGTGAGCCCAGGTAGTCAAAGGCTTTCTTTAGCTCTTCCCTGCTGAGCTTTTTGTCATTATTGGTGTCGAATTTCTTGAAAATGTTCCTTAGCTGATCCTCTGGTAGGGGCGCAGGCTTAAATAATATTGTACGGCCCATGTTATGGAGACGAGACTTGGAGGATGGAGGCTTAGGCAAGTTTTTTAAGAACCTTCTTATGTGGTTTGAGTTTGGGGGTATTGAAGCCCTGTGGTATATATAATGAACCTCGTCTCTGTTTCTCTACACAAGATCTATTCCAAGTTTTCTTGATTAAGAAGTGTCACTGTCGTTGTGCATGTGAAGCTAGCTCGAATATATTTGAATGTTAGAAATTTTCATTCTATTTAGTGTTGATAATGTTGTTTCAATCCATGCAAATTCATTCAAATGAAAAGAAAACATGTGTCACAATCAAACACAAGAATCAAATTATCAAAAATATCACATGGTATCAAATTGTAGCATCTGCAAAGTATTCCAAACATTTAGCATATATGTTATATATTAAAAGCAACTAGATAAGAAAGATGAAACTTTTAATATGGAAATAAGAATTCGGCTTTTTCTTTACCTCCTACTAAACCATATCCACAACAAAAGAATACTTGAATCTATGTTCACGTGTGAGTCAAAAGTCGATGGCTTTAACTGTACCATTTGTGCTAATTGTTTTTGGATCAAGATGCTTATTGGACAACATTCATGGTCGGGTCCAAGAAATTATGGGAATGAAGTTTGGAAGCCAATAAGCTGGTCAATGTGTGTTCTATTGGACTCAAATGTCACTTTAAAAACATTAATGCCATCACAGGTATGATTTCAACAGACTTGTCACCCTTATTTCAATATTAGTGTGGTGCCTCCTTCACCTTTAGACTTCCTCAAAATATAATCTTCAGTCATAAGTGAAAAGCGAAAACTATTTACTCTCACATAATAGAATCAATAGTCCAAAGTAAAAACTACTACCTGATGCCCGTCATGCATGAATTAGTACAGTAAGTTATCATTATTATTACTATTGTCATGTGTTGGGCATGAAATCCCATATATAAAGTGAAAAATTGTTAAGAGTAATTCAATTCACCTCAAGCTTTATGCTTACAAGTCAAAAATATCATTGAACTATAAAATTCATGTTAAAATATTTTGGCTTTAAACTTTACCTTTTGATCTAATTGCGTTTAGATTCAGACACTCATTGGATAACATTCAAGGTCGTGGCGTGTGTGTTGTCCCCTTATACTGCGTTTGTGTTGGCCAAACTTTACCTGTTGTTCAACTGCGTTTGTGTTGGCTAATTCTTGTAACAAAACAAGTGTAAATGTGGGTTGTATTTAAATAACTTATTTTGTATCGAGTGAGTTAAGAAGGAACATGTAAGAAATGTAAGGTTGAATTTATTCAACCATCTAATTGGTTTTATTCCGTGCCAAATTTGCTTGTATTTCAGCATTTAGTAACCTTGTATTTAGGTGGGTTTGTTGTAAGGGTAGTGAGTGAGATAGAGTGTAGATTGCTCAAGAGTGTGCAAGAAAACAGAAACTCGCGGCTTGATCTCGCGGGTGACTCGCGGCTGCAAGCTGCCAGATGCAGCACACGTGCCAAGCATGCCAGAAGGTGAACAGTCATGCTAGTTGGAGCACTACAGGACAAAACAGGACAACTAGCCATACGGTTATCTCGCAACTGGATCTCGCGACTCAGTCAAGTCGCGAGGCCAAGCCGCGAGCCAGCCCTGTTTTGAAAAACCTGACGTTTCACATTCTCCTCTCACCTCAGTATAAATACCCCTTATACCCACAAATGAAAGAGAGCTTCCAGAGAGAATTTTGAGAGAGAAACCCTAGAGTAAAACAAGATTGATTCATCTACAATCTTTACATAAGAGTCTCTTCAAATTCCTCAACTCTCTTCCTCTCTATTGTCAAACCCTTGAGAGGCATTTTACCAAAACCTTGTTCTCACCATATCCATTACTGTGAGAGGGCTGTTTGGTGTTCTGGGAAGCAGTTAGGAAGGAACCAATCTTCATTGGTTGATGCTATGGTCTAGTAGCGGAATCTGGGAAGCTAGAAAAGAAAAAGGTTCGGCGCAACCTCGTTGGAGCAAGAAGCTTAGAGGGCTTAGGTGCACTGGGTAGATTAGGCTTGGAGGGTCTATTGCTGTCCATGTATCCCAACTACATTTTCTAGTGGATTGTTTACCGCTTGGAGGGCGGCGGAGAGGTTTTACGCCGAGGGTTTCGGTTTCCTCTTCGATAACACATCGCGTGTTGTCTTTGTGTTTACATCTTCCTTCCCTTTTTATCTTTGCATTTTATTATCTGCTGTGGGTTGTGATTTTAATTTGGCTTAGATAGTTTATCCAATTCTATATTATAGCTTTTGTTCATTTTCCGCATACTAGTTGTTTGACATAAAGCTTGAATTGGTTAATTTGTAAATTGGGGGTCTAAACATTCAAGGGTGTTTTTTACACTATTTGAACTTTCAATTGGTATCAGAGCAGGTACACTTTTATTGGTTTCATTACCATTGTGTGATCCTTGACTCCCTATTGAGATGGATCGGTCTCAATCCCTAAATGCACCTCCATATTTTGATGGTAGTAATTATGGTTTTTGGAAAGTTTGCATGAGAGCATTTCTGTGCTCCATTGATGAATCTGTTTGGGATGCTGTTGAGATTGGTTGGACCAGACCTGAGGCAGCCAAATCCACATGGGATAAGGCAGCACTTGCTGCATCTAATGCTAACAGTAAAGCACTCAATGCTATTTTCTGTGGTGTGTCTCTAGATGAATTTCACAGGATCTCCCACATTACCGTTGCGAAAGAAGCATGGGAGATATTGGAAACCACCTACGAAGGCACGAAGAAAGTGAAAGACACCAAGCTGCAAATGCTGACCACTCGGTTTGAGGAGCTCAAAATGAGTGAGGATGAGTCCTTTGACTCTTTCTATGGGAAGCTGAATGAGGTGGTTGTCGGCAAGTTCAATTTGGGGGAGAAAACGGAGTATTCTAAAATAGTAAGGAAGATCCTTCGATCATTGCCGAAAAGTTTTCGTGCTAAAGTGACAGCGATTGAAGAGAGCAAGGACCTTGATGACATCAAAGTCCAGGAGCTGGTTGGTTCTCTTCAGACTTATGAGATGTCGCTGCCCAATCAACTGAAGAGTAAATCTCTTGCTCTTAAGACCATTAATGAGAAGGTAGAAGTCCATGACTCATCGGAAGAAGATGTGGTTGATAAAGATGTTGCATACCTTGTAAAAAATTTCCGAAAATTCTTGAAATTCAAGAATAATGGAAAATTTGGTGATAAAGGAAAATTCCAAAGTTCAGGAAGGGAGAAAAGGGAATTCAAAAGGAAAGATGCAAAAGAATCCCAATCTACACAAGGTGTCACTTGTTTTGAATGCAACGGGCATGGACACTTTAAGAAAGAATGTCCGAATTATTTGAAATCGAAAGGCAAGGTGTATGCCACGACATTAAGCGACTCAGATTCATCCGACTCAGAATCTGAAGAAAGCTGTGATGGAGAGGGGAACTATTCAGCTTTTATGACTATTGCCCATGTTGAATCTTCAGACGAGTTGAATCTGCTTGTACGAGACCTTGGAGAACATAGTGATGAAGAATCATTGGGAGTTGTTGAAGAATCAGATGTTGAAGAAGTTGAAAGCATAGCCAATCTTTAAGAAAATTATAACTCACTCCTGGAGAAGTCGGGTGAGTACACAAGGGTGGCCAAGGCAGCTGTGAGAAAGATGAAGAAGGCAGATGAGGACTATAAAAGTCTCTTAATTCGATATAAGGAGGCCAAATGTGAGATAGAAACTCTGAATGGTGAGTTGTCGGAAGCCTACACAAAAGTGAGATTTCTTAAGCAAGAGGTTGTGCAAGCTAATGCCAAGATAGAGAGGGTCTCCACCAAGAAACTAGATGATGTTATTTCATTTCAAAAGAGTTTTTCAGACAAATCCGGATTGGGATATACCGGAGGAAGTAGCTCATCTGGAAATGTCACTAAAGAAGTGAAGTTTGTAAAGGCTAAAGATCAAGTTGAAGTTGACCCTACTGCTGAGAAGCCCAAGATAGAGGAGAAGAAGAATGTGGAGAACCAACGGTTGTTGAATCCCCGCAATCAGTATGTGGGCAGGTCTAAATCCCGAGCCAAGTCTCGTCCACGACCACAAAGAGGTCCTAGATCAAATTATGTGTGTCATCATTGCGGACTTCAAGGGCATACTCGACCAAATTGTCAAAAGCTGAGAGCAATGAATAGTGCAACTCCTCAAAGGTCACGAGGACCTAGAAATGATAGAAGAAATTGGGCTGGTGAACCATCAAGAGATCAAAACGGTGATCCCGGAATGATGAACGTGATGAAGATGATTGGTGCATTCACCAACTGCTTGGAAAGCTTCACACGAAGGTTTGAAAGCCCTAACTCCCGTACCCAATCCTATAAGGAAATCACCCCAAACGCAAGTGACGTGTGGGTGAAGAAGGGTACTCATGCATAAGCATTACAACATGTCCATGCATTAATACTTCCTATGCTTTGTGACGATGTTTGATTGTTTGCTTGTTGTTTGAGTTGATGGTTGTTTGTTTGTCTATTTGTGCATACTTTTGGTCATTTTTGTTTTTGATCAATCTTTTTCCTCTTATGTGTCAAAAATCCAAAAATCACATAAAAATTAGAAAATCAAAAAGTTTGATTGACATTGTTGAGTTTTTGTCTCAAAACTTGTTTTGCCTTGTACCTTTGTGCTAATGGCTTTGTTCATTTTCAAGCATAGCTTGTTTCTTTGCACTCTTATTACTGTGGGAGAAATCTTGAAATCTATGTGATTGTTGTAAATAGATCTTCAAACTTGTCATGAATGATGAGTGAATGGTTATGATGATCTTGAGACATGCATAGACTTGTGTTTATATATCTTCCTACTCTTTATTTTTTGTTTTTGCTAAAAAGAGCTCACCAAATGTAAATCTCCAAATGAAAAGAGATATTGAGCTGCAAAAGCCTGTCACACATACTAGTATTCGACTAGGAAAAAGGGAAAGCGACCAAAAATTAAAGTGAATGTTTATTCAAAAAGCCAAAGGCTTGTTCATTAAAGTGAAATATCAAATATCACTCTCATAATGAGAGGTGATTATCTCAAAAGGATAAAAAAGATCAATTGTTATGATTGAAAGTGGAGTCAAATGTAAAGCTCCAAGTTATGTTATCAAGTTTTGTGGGAGGACATATATACATATTTCTATAATTGAGATGGGTCACATAATCTAGTGCTAATTGTGTATGCCTTGGTTGAATTGATCATTGAAACTTCACATTAGACTATGGACTATCTCATTGTTGATATCCACACACAACACACAAGTTTATGTTCAATAAATGTCATATTCATTTGTGTGATTGTACTTGTTGAAATGTGTTTTCACATACTCAATCTTTGTTGATTCAAGCAGAAAAAGATTTTTGAGTATTTTAGGTGTTTTTGGAAAGTATCTTGTTCTTAAAAACTGAAAATTTCAAAAATCATTTTTGCCCTATTTTGGCGACTCAGTTGCGGGTAAGTCAAGTCGCGGGCCTCAGTCGCGTGTTCGCGGGACTATTTTGGCGACTTGTTCGCGAGTGAAAGGTCCAGTCGCGAGGGTTACTCAGAGATTTTCGCGGCTCAGCTCGCGACTCCCTTGCGGGTAGACCTTCCAGTTGCAAAAAACACTTAGAAAATTTTTCCAATATTTTGTCTTTGAGTGTTTTGGCGGCTTGACCTGGCGACTTGTTGGCGACTCACTTCAGTCGCGAAAAACGCGTGTTTGGCAAAAATAGGGGCAGTTTTTAAAATCCTTTTCAGTTTTTCCCTCGAACTTTTTGTGACTGTTCATTTTCTCTCTCAACTGCTCTTACCAAACACTCCGTGTAACCATTTTCAAACTCCATTGTTGCTTCATCTCTTCTCAAAATCATCAAGAAAAGGTATGGTTTTTCTCTTCCTCACTTCATATTTATGTTTTGAGTTTCATTTTCTTGCTTTGTTTTGAGTTGCTATTGTTGTTAGAGTCTTAATGTGTTCGATTTTTTCCCCTTAGAGTGCTGGGTTTGGTTGGTTGTGTTTGATACTGATTTATTCTGGTGTCGTATTGTTGGTTACATTGTGCTTTGGCGTTTGTTGGGTCTTCATACTCATTTGGGAAATGGGTTTGGTAATTTTTTTTCTGGGTTTTTTACTCCGTTTGTGAGTACGTAAGGTTTAGATCTGTCATTTGCTCTATTGTGGTTGTATGTGGTTTTCATTGTGTATCTCATACTCATAGTAGATTGTCTTATTGACAGTTGACTACAAGGATGTTTTACTCTGTGATCTATTGCACTTTCACCATTTTGATGTACCTGCCTCATTCTATATTGTCATGACTTATGTTTGAAATTGTGTGCGATTTCTATGGCTTACATTCTGTATCTAATCAAGTTGATATCTGTCATTTGTGGTGGTATTGTTGGTTCTTTGCTGTGTTCCTATTTTCTTGCAGATGTCTCGTCGATCCTCTAAAGGCAAAGATGTTGTAACTGATGATTCATCAACCCCGATTGCTAAACGGACTCGACTCTCATCTCAGCCATCCAAAGACTCTAACTGTGAGAGATTTAGAACCCTTCTTACCTCACACATCTACTCAAACATCTTTGACAGGTCAACTCCTATAGTGGAACGTGTGGTTGAGTTTGATACCTTGGGGACCACTTTTGTCCCTCGGATCTTTGAGTCAAGAGATTGGGCAAATTTGTTCGGGAACTTTGACGACCCAATGGATGAACTGGTTAAGGAATGCTATTCTAATACAAGTGACCTTGGAGCTGAACTAATCTGCTGGGTCAGAGGAAAGGAGTTTATCATCACTCCGAACTCCATAGCCGATATTCTCCGCATCACTAGGTCTCAGAATGTGGATCTAACTCCGTATGATGATCGAACTCCAGAGATTCAAGACATTCTACAAGTTCTTGGACCTGACCATGAAGTCTCTAGTACAGGCACATCCATAAGCACAACCAAGTTTGCACCGGAGTTGACCACACTAAAGCTGATCATGTTCTCCAATCTCTACCCATTGTCCAACACAACCTTCATCAATCTTGGGAGAGCTCTATTTCTTTGTGACCTTATTACAGGAACCTCCATTGATATCTGTGCCCACATCTTTCAAACCATGAGGAAGACCGCAGTTAGATCAGCAGCACGAGGATGTATTCCATTTTGCAGTCTCATCATTAAGTTCATTCTTCGTAAAGGTATTAATCCTTCCTCAGATGGAAAAATGATGACCCATCTTCGTCCAATTTCCATGTTCACTTTACAAGCCAGCAGAAGTCATTCCTCTAAAACACCAAAGAGTGCGCATATCTCTCCGGTTACTCCATCTGCTCCTGAATCAGAGACACATGTACATACCACCCCCACTTCGCATGTCTTTCCTGAAGTTCAACAAACTAGCATTCCACAAGTACAGTCTGATCATCAAACTGATAGAATGGGTAGCATGCTTGAATGTATTCAGAAGTGCATTGACGAGTTGATGACACTTCTCTACTCCACCAACAACCATGTTCAGATGCGACTTGAGTCCATGGAGAATCAGCTAGAAGCTATTCAACAAAAGTTACACGACAACCTTTAGCTATTCGTGCCAAAAAGGGGGAGAGCATTCAGTAAGGGGGAGAAAGCTCAAAGGGAAGTGTGCATAGTAATAGGGGGAGTACACATATACTTTTGTTTTAAGACTTATCCTTTAAATTTATAGGTTTATGTTTTTGGTTATTTAGTGTTTCTATGGGTTTGATACACTATAGTTTTGGTGTATTTTTGTCTCTAACTCATAACTTTTAAACTTGATTTACTTTATATATATATTGTTGATGTTATTCAGTATATATTGTGCTTTGTACCCATGTTGCTTATGTAAGCTTTTAGGGTTATGTTTTATGCATATTTTGTAGGCTTTATGGTTTGTACCATGCTTTATGCAGCCTTTTATGCTTTGTTTAAATCAGCACTTCTATCTAAATGTATTGCATTTTCTTTTAAGTACTGTCACTCTTGTGCCCTTGTAGGATTGTTCCTAGATGCATATACCTAGTGTTTTATGCATTGGTTGAGTGTTGGGCATACAAGTAACTTGCATTGTTCTTGTTTGCTTGTATGTTCAAGTGTTCATTCCAAGTGTGAATGAGCATTGTGTTCACTACCTAGTAGTGATTACTTGGTTGATCAAGCCATGGTTTGTTTCTTAACTCCATCTTTGCTTGATCACATATTGCCTGTTTCATATGCATTTCATGATTTTTTGCTTACAATGATCATGGTGTATTGTTGTGTTTCAGGAGTCTCTTGTTCATATGATTCAAGTGCTTCAGAGCTTCTAGAGTTAGGTGTGAGTGAGTTTTGCTCAACTGTTCCCAACTCACATGTTAAGTCTAGAGTCTGTTTTAGGGTTTTGTCACGAAATAGCCAAAGGGGGAGATTGTAAGGTTGAATTTATTCAACCATCTAATTGGCTTTATTCCGTGCCAAATTTGCTTGTATTTCAGCATTTAGTAACCCTGTATTTAGGTTGGTTTGTTGTAAGGGTAGTGAGTGAGATAGAGTGTAGATTGCTCAAGAGTGTGCAAGAAAACAGAGACTCGCGGCTTGATCTCGCGGCATTACAAGAAAATGTATTTTTAGTGACGAAAAAATTCGTCACTAAAAGTCCTGTTTTTCGTCACTAAGAACCTTTAGTGACGAAATTGGACTTTTAGTGACGAAATTCGTTTCGTCGCTGTAGCCCCGTCGCTAAAAGTCCTGGTGACGAAAAATTTCGTCACTAAAAGTCCGATTTGTTTTTTAAAAAAAAAACTTTTAGCGACGAAAATGTTTCGTCGCTAAATGTTTTCCTCGCTAAAAACAGTATTTAGTGATGAAAATATTACGTCACTAAAACCATTTCAGTTTATTAAATCATATTTAGTGACGAAATATTTCGTCACTAAAACTATTTTCGGGTACATTTAGTGACGAAAACATTCGTCACTAAAACTATTTTTAAGAAAATTTAGACACATATAGTGACAAAAATTTTCGTCACTAAAACCATTTCTTACAAAATTCTGCTGCATTTAGTGACGAAATATTTCGTCACTAAAACAATTTTTTGTTGCCATATTTGTGACGAAAAATTTCGTCACTAAAACTTATTTTCTGTTTTTATTATTTTCATAGCATTGATATTAACCTATAACCTGTCATTACATTATTAAAACCTCACATTTGATTAACACATTTATTTCAACAACACATTTATAAAAAATCGATCCATACATTCTACAAGTTAAAATTAAAATAAGTATCCAATTTAAACTCCTTCCATACAATAATTGTTTGCAACACATACAATAATTGTTTGCAACACATAAAATAACTTAAGATGTTTTATAACAAAACAAAAAATGTGGCATAATATAATTAGATCCAACGGAAGATGTCCTCATATGTCTTCAAATAATGCCTAAAGGAAATCCCCTAAAGCCACCAATAAGAAATCTACACAAATATAAATCTTTAGTTAAATATAAATCTTTAGTCATATAATTCTACACAGTGCCAACAGAAATTTCACTTCTATATCTTTAGTATCATAAACTAAAGACTGAATAACGTATTATGTGACAAATATTAGTTTCAAATGATACATAAAAAATGAAGTTCTTTAACTTAAAGATAACGTACTAACCAATAAGTGATTTAGCTTGAAGATGAACCACCTCCATAGGTAAAAGCGTCATCATAACCCTTGCTCCTCAAAAAATTAAGAATATTCTTTTAGACCTCATCTTGCTTAGCTCGTGCCTCTTGCTCCTTAGCTCGCTCCTCTTCGTCCCTAGCTCAAGTCCACAACCGCTCTTGCGGAATTAATAAATGCATTAACCCCTTCAATATATGGATGACTTAATCTGCCATCGGGTGTCTTACCCATTGTCATCCAACTTTTATCCATGTTTGACTAGAATTATAAGATGAATCCTACTTTAGTAAAATAAAGACAACTTTTATCACAAGTATAGAGTGTTTACAAGTATTGAAATAATCGAATAAAGTAATATTCATCATATCTAATTAACAAGTTCCATTCACATTTGCAAGAAACTAAAAACACTCCCAATATGAATTTAAAAAACGCACCACAAAACCAATCACAAATATCACAAGTATAGAATGCTTACAAGTATTGAAATCGAATAAAGTAATATTCATCACATCTAATCAACAATACTCATTCACATTTGCAAGAATTAAAAAACACTCCCAATATGTATTTAAACCAACTTATAACATCATGCAAGCCACCCACTTGCTCCAATACAACAACCCACCACAAAACCAATCACAAACATCACAAGTATAAAGTGCTTACAAGTATTGAAATCGAATAAAGTAATATTCATCACATCTAATCGACAATACTCATTTACATTTGCAAGAATTAAAAAACAGTCCCAATATGAATTTAAACCACCTTATAACACCATGCAAGCCACCCGCTTGCTCCAATACAACAATCCACCACAAAACCAATCACAAACATCACAAGTATAGAGTGCTTACAAGTATTGAAATCGAATAAAGTAATATTCATCACATCTAATCAACAATACTCATTCACATTTGCAAGAATTAAAAAACTCCCAATATGTATTTAAACCACCTTATAACACCATGCAAGCCACTCGCTTGCTCCAACACAACATACCACCACAAAACCAATCACAAACATCACAAGTATAAAGTGCTTATAAGTATTGAAATCGAATAAAGTAATATTCATCACATCTAATCGACAATACTCATTCACATTTGCAAGAATTAAAAAACACTCCCAATATGAATTTAAACCACCTTATAACACCATGCAAGCCACCCGCTTGCTCCAATACAACAACCCACCACAAAACCAATCACAAACATCACAAGTATAGAGTGCTTACAAGTATTGAAATCGAATAAAGTAATATTCATCACATCTAATCAACAATACTCATTCACATTTGCAAGAATTAAAAAACACTCCCAATATGTATTTAAACCACCTTATAACACCATGCAAGCCATTCGCTTGCTCCAACACAACATACCACCACAAATCCAATTTCCAACATCACAAGTATAGAGTTTTATAAGGTTTTCAACTAAAATTTACTTACTTTGCTCAAGCTAAATTTACAACTTTCAGAAAAAATCCAAACTTATTGTAAACAATGTGTATTTAACCTGCAAAAGAAAATTTAAATTTATAAGTACTTCAACCTTTATAACGAATAGCTCTTATGGAATCCTTATGAAAGGACCCGCTGGTATCATCCACCAAAGAAACTGTACTAACCCACTTTTATTTTCATTATGTAATAATAACACTACATTGTTTTATCCTCAATGTTCAAAATAACATGAATTTCTAAACTCAAAATACTACACATTGGAAAATGTACTAAAAAAACTAAAGCTACAGTATCCACAACATGGCATTGCAATAAAATACTACAACTATTGAGTTTTTAACATAACAATACAATTTTGCCATTAACAGACCAATTAATAACACTGCTCAACGACTGTAGCACACCTCAATTACTTAAGGGGGAAAGCAAATAAGAAAGTAAATGAAACTAATTATGGTTCAATAACTTACCTATTCTTCATGTAGAAGACCAAACTTTTATCATGCAATCCAATGAACCAGAGAACAAATACTTATCCAATGAAGCAATATCATAAAACACTGCCAATTTTCATGATTCAAAACCTGAAACAAAATAAACTTCATGCTTGAGCAAACACCAACACATTATTAACCTCCAATCCAAAATTAAACAATAAACACAAACAAAATAAAGAAACAAAAAGATTCTAGACTAAGGAAACAGCCCTACACACGTATATGATAAAAAGGAGTTCAGCACCAAAGGCACAACACAGACGCAGAGTTTTAAGCCACATCACAAACACTTATTTCTCATAGAGCTAAATGCACTCTTTATTTATCCATACAACTCTGTTAATAGGTTAACAACAATGTCTATCATTCTCCAAGTACATCAAAACCTTAAGTTAATTATTTAATATACAAAAAGCATATCCCTCTATTTTGAATTCCATAGAACAATTCACAAATTCAGCACAAAAAAGTCTTTAAAATAAGTAACAATTACATATATAAAAACTCAATCACAACAATGTCAACATATATAAAAAAAATAAAAATTCAATTGCAGTATCTCATATTCTTTCTGCCAAAAAGTTAATAAAATACAATGCCCAAATATCACCTATCATGAGACATAGAAAGTTTGCAAATCAATACATCATTACATGTGACCCAAAATATGGCCACCAATTGCATGCAACTATTTAGGCATTCAGCGGGAAATAGATTATCCTGGATTTCAGTTTCCTAAATATGAAAACAGGGGACACATAAATGGGAATATGTTTCCAAGTCTAATAAGCATCTTAACACTTATATCCCTGCAGTTCCCATCATTATTTATAATCTATATTTCCCCTTCTCAATAATCAAATCCAAAACCATCATGAAAATTAGAAGTCTGATACATATATACGCAACAATGAAATTAACCACAAGAAGGAGATAGATTTTATAACTTACACATCAACAGCCTCTTCATAATCAACTATATGCCCCAGCTTGGATTTCCCCTGCCAATCCTCTTCTTTAACAATAGATAAAATCTTCCCCTCCTTTATTTCAACTGCTCATTTTAACATTTCATTCTTAACAAAAAAAAAAAAAAAAAAAAAACCCATTCTTAACAAACATGAGCTGAAGGGAATGAAAGAAAAAAAAATAAAAAAAAATAAAAAACCTTACCGATTCCAGATCGTCGCGAATGGTCCAAATCAGCAGTGAAGAATCGGCAACGAATGGGAATCGTCGAGAATCGGTGACGGTTCGTGGCTTATTAGCAACGGTTCATCGGCAACGGTTCAAAGCGTCGCCGGTGAGAACAAGGCGAAGCGTCACTGTCGATTTGGAGATGGAGAGTGGCCTTATCGGCGACGGTGAATGGCGATGCTTCAATGGTTCATCGGCGACGGAGAATGGCGACGCTTCAATGGGTTCGTGGCGACGGTTAATGGCGACGGTGAATGGCTTCGACGGCGACGCTTCGAGGACGACGCTTCGATGGCGATGCTTCGACGGTGACGCTTCGACGGCGACGCTTCAACGGCGATGCTTCAACGGCGAATGGGTTTCTCTTTTTTTGTTTGGGTTTCTCTCTTTTTTTGTTTGGGTTTCAACGCTTCAATGGTTTCTGGGTGAATGTTTTTTTTTTTTGGCTGAGTGGGTGAATGTATTATGCTTTTTGTTTGGGAGTATATATAGTGGTATTTAGCGACGAAATGTTTTCGTCGCTAAAGACCACTTCTAGTGAGGAATTTATGTTTCGTCACAAAAGGTCCAGAATTTCTTCCACTTTTAGCGACGAATTTTATTTTCATCACTATAGAAACCATATTTTGTCAAGATTTTTAGCGACGAAATTCAAATTTCGTCTCTGTAGCATACTTTTAGTGACAAATTTATATTTCGTCACTAAAAATATATAAGTGCAATACTATTATTATTTTTAGTGACGAATATTTTTCGTCGCTAATTCTTCCTTTTAGCGACGAAAGGATTTTCGTCACTAATACTAACTACAACAATACCTACAGTGACGAAATATTTTGTCACTAAAAATTTCAACTTTTAGTGACGAAATATTTCGTCACTATAGATTAATTACACTCGCTCCGAAATTTCCCTCCACTGGCGCCTATTTTTTAGATCTCAATAGCGACGAAATTTATTTTTCGTCGCTAAATGTTATAATTTTTTTCACTATTAGTGACGAAATTCATATTTCGTCACTAAAGCTGTATTTTTAGCGACGAAAAATATTTCCTCACTAATTTTCGTCACTAAAAATACATTTTGTTGTAGTGCGGGTGACTCGCGGCTGCAAGCCGCCAGATGCAGCACACGTGCCAAGCATGCCAGAAGGTGAACAGTCATGCTAGCTGGAGCACTACAGGACAAAACAGGACAACTGGCCATACGGTTATCTCGCGACTGGATCTCGCGACTCAGTCAAGTCGCGAGGCCAAGCCGCGAGCCAGCCCTGTTTTGAAAAACCTGACGTTTCACATTCTCCTCTTACCTCAGTATAAATACCCCTTATACTCACAAATGAAAGAGAGCTTCCAGAGAGAATTTTGAGAGAGAAACCCTAGAGTAAAACAAGATTGATTCATCTACAATCTTTACATAAGAGTCTCTTCAAATTCCTCAACTCTCTTCCTCTCCATTGTCAAACCCTTGAGAGGCATTTTACCAAAACCTTGTTCTCACCATATCCATTACTGTGAGGGGGCTGTTTGGTGTTCTGGGAAGCAGTTAGGAAGGAATCAATCTTCATTGGTTGATGCTATGGTCTAGTAGCAGAATCTGGGAAGCTAGAAAAGAAAAAGGTTCGGCGCAACCTTGTTGGAGCAAGAAGCTTGGAGGGCTTAGGTGCACTGGGTAGATTAGGCTTGGAGGGTCTATTGCTGTCCATGTATCCCAACTACATTTTCTAGTGGATTTTTTACCGCTTGGAGGGCGACGGAAAGGTTTTACGCCGAGGGCTTCGGTTTCCTCTTCGATAACACATCGCGTGTTGTCTTTGTGTTTGCATCTTCCTTCCCTTTTTATCTTTGCCTTTTATTATCTGCCGTGGGTTGTGATTTTAATTTGGCTTAGATAGTTTATCCAATTCTATATTATAGCTTTTGTTCATTTTCCGCATACTAGTTGTTTGACATAAAGCTTGAATTGGTTAATTTGTAAATTGGGGGTCTAAACGTTCAAGGGTGTTTTTTACACTATTTGAACTTTCAAGAAACCAAGCTATAATGCCTCCATAAGGTAATCATGGGATTGACTATTCTATAAGTGTATACGATTTCAAGTAGAGAATATAAATTCTGCTTCCACCACGTAAACATAGTGTGCAGACAATATTCCATGCATGTTATTACGACTTGGATATTACGTAGCCAATGACGGCTCTAGAAATTTTATTTAAGGTGGTCACTAAGAAATTTAAATTACCATAATATTTTTCTTAGTACCATTTTTTAAGAAAAAATGAAATTGTAAAGTTGTGATTTACAAATTTGTATTTTGTTGGCTTTTATTCTGTGCCAAATTTGATTGTAATTATATTCAATCTTGTGTATCCTGTATTTATTGTGGGATGTGATTGTAAGGGTTGTGTGTTAGAGAGAGAGTGTGTGAAGACTCAAGCAAGTGAAGCCAGAAGACTTCTCGCGGGTGTCTCGCGACTAAGCCTCCCACGAAGTGAAGCATGTGCCTTGCACATGACTGGAATGCGAAGAGTCAGTACAGATGGAGACAGTTGTGTTTCGTGAGTATCTCGCGGGTAAGGCCTTCCCGCGAGACACCCGCGAGACATTCTGTTCTGCCAGTTTGTATTGTCTGATACACACTTTCTGTACCCACACTATATATACCCATATTACCCACAAATGTGAAAGAGAGCTTCTGAGAGAAAATCCTAGCTAAAACACTTGAGAGTTAGAAATTGTTATACCAACAATTCTCTACACATTTGTTTGGGGAATTTCCTCATCTCCTACCTCTCCATTTCCATACCATTGAGAGGTCAATAGCCCAAACACTTACCACACCTTTTAAGAGTGTCCAGTAAGGTTTTGGTGCTGCTGGGAAACATTGGAACATGGAGCTTGTTGCGGGATCTTGAGAGCTAGACAAGACATGGTTCCGAGAAGCCTTGTTGGAGTAGGAGTTTGGAAGGCTTAGGTACAGCGGGTAGATTAGGCTTGGAGGGTCTCTTGCTAACCCATGTATCCCAACTGATTGTCTAATGGATCGATTACTGCTTGGAGGGCGGCGGAGAGGTTTTTTGCCGAGGTCTTCGGTTTCCTCTTCAATAACATATCTCGGTGTTATCTGTGTTTGCATCTCTTTTCCCTACTCTTGTTCATTTCATTTTACTGCTGTGTTGCTTTAAATATGGATTAGAGTAGCTCTCTTGCTTATATGCTTGTTTTTACACTATTCTGCACTTAGTATTAAGTTAGTGTAAAATCAACCAAGCCGTAATTTGAATTGGGGGTCTAAACAAGCTTTTGTGTTTTTACACATTTCGAGCTTTCAATAGAAATTAGAAATTATTTTTATTAAATAGGTTGAACGAGCTGCAAATTTTATCTTTTTGTTTTATAATAGGTTTTTTGTTGAATAATTTTTTCACTTGTAATTGTTTGGTCTTGTATTATTTTTGTTTGGTTTATATTTGTTGTTATTTGGGCTAATATTTATTTTTGTTTTTTAAGCTTAAAAAAAAAAGGGATTAAGAATTATGTTTGGGGGCAGAATTAATTTTGAAGTAATGCTATGTTTGCAACATTTTTATAATAAATCTTATGCAAAAAGCTTACCACATTAGATTTGTTGTAAAAATGTTGTGAATGTAGTAATACTACTTTATTTTTTTTGAATCCAAATTTTTGTAATTCTCAAGTCTGGGTGTTCAAAATTTTTATTAGGATAGTCACAATAGGTTAGTTTAGTATATAATTTTTTTTTAGTAAGTGTATATATACATTTTTTTGTAAGTCTAGGTGGTCCTGTAATCACCTGGTAGCTGCCAAGGAAAAACTGGCATGACCAGAAAGGAAAAGAAAAGTAACACAGGAAACCAACACACCCGCATTGCCTCCTCAAATAAATTTTTATAGGAAACATTGCGGAAGGTCTAGCTTCTTCGGGATTCTACATCATATAGAAGAAGCTGAAGCTTGCAAGCACAAAGGGCACACATATTAGTAGTACATGATATCTTACAAGTTGACGAGTTTCTTGCTTCCCTTCCATTTTCCCTGTGTCCGCCTTCATAGCCACCTTGATCTCTCTTTCTTTCTCTATCCCGACCACCTATGCCTCTGCCTATCTCTTCAACTACACTTGCAGCTTCAGTTCTCTCCCATCCTGTCCTACCGAACTTTCATGTTGACCTTCAACAGCGCCAGAGTCTAGAGAGAAGCTGAACCGTGGGATAGCATTTTAAGTTTTCAACTGCAGCAATTGAATGCAATATTTATATATACTAGTTACGCAATACTGTAATTGTGTGATTTCAAAACGTAATTAGAAAAGGCAACGCAAATTATTAAAAGTATTTGTTTAGCGGGAACCGGAAGTCAAAAAAGAAAATTCTCGGAATTTTCAAACCCACTAACCCTCATTATACAAATTTTCTTACCAATGAAAATGAAAATTTTTCGGTGGCATGTTTGGCCAGTCATCACATATTTTAACGCGGCATTATAGACTTGACTAATATGTCATAATTCCTGGAGAAAGTTTGGGGCAACAAATTTTTCTACCATAATTATATTACAACTTTGACTGATAAATTGTAAAAGGTCAAAACAAAATTGTGTCTTTATGTAAAATTGATAGGTTGATTTCACAAATTTTTTTACGTAATTTTTTTACAATTTTGGTGTTAAGTACGTAATTAAGGATTTCTACGCCGTAACGCTAAATCCAACTCGCACAGCGTATTTGACGAGTTCTTCCATCTCCCCTTCGTTGATGAATCCATCTTTATTGGCATCGGCATGGTGGAGGACGCGGTTGGCACGAATGCCAGGGATAATTGAGCCAAGGTATGCAAAGGCCTTTTTTAGCTCTTCCTTGCTGAGCTGATTGTCATTATTGGCGTCGTATTTCTTGAAATTTTTCCTTAGCTGATTGTCCGATAGGGGCAGCAGAATCTTTTGGCGCAGCTTCTTATAATCAACTGTTGGGTTAAATATTGCACGGACAATTTTAATGTGGTGACTTGGAGGATGGAGAACCTTAGGCAAGTTTTTTAAGAACCTTCTTATGTTGTTTGAGTTTGGGGTATTAAAGCCCTGGGTATATATAATAAACCTCGTCTCTGTTTCTCTACACGAGATCTATTCCAAGTTTTCTTTATTGAGAAGTACACTGTCGTTGTGCATGTGATTGATGGGTCGGACCATAAGCTTGCCTGAATATATTTGACTGTAAATAAATTTTCGTACTATATTAAGTGTTGATAATGTTGTTTCTTTCCACACAAATTCATTCAAATGAAAAGAAAACATGTGTCACAATCAAACACAAGAATCAAATTATCGAAAATATCTCATGGTATCAAATTGTAGCATCTGCAAAGCTGTCCAAACATTTAGCATATATGGTGTATAAAAGCAACTAGATAAGAAAGATGGAACTTTTAATATGGAAATAAGAATTCCGCCTTTTTCTTAACCTCCTACAAAACCATATCCAATACAAAAGAATACTTGAATCTATGAATCCAAATATGTTGGCAGAGAATTCGAATTCTCACATGAATGGAAAATTGTTGGAGTGGTTCATGTGTGTGTCAAAAGTCGATAGCTTTCGCTATAGGTTTTATGCTAACTGTTTTTAGATTAAGATGCTTATCGGACAACATTCATGGTCGGGTCCAAGAAATTATGGGAATGGAATTTGGAAGCCAAGCGGGTCATATGGAGTTCTATTAGACACAAATGTCATTTCAATTTTCAAAAGCATCAATGTCATCACATGTATGATGTCGATAGACCTGTCACCCTAATTTCAACACTAGGGTGGGTGCCTCCTTCATCTCCAGACTTCCTCAAAATAGAATCCTGTCATAAGTGAAATGTGAAAACTCTTTATTTACTCTCACATTACAGGATCATCAATCCAAAGTAAAAACTATTCCCCGATACTTGTCATGAATAAGTACAGTAGTTGTCATCATCATTATTATTGTTATGGTTTTGGCCAAGAAATCCCATATTTAGGGGAAAATCGTTAGAGTAATTCATGTACGGAGTAAAAATTTATTGTCTTTTTTGCTTACAAGTCAACAATACCATTGAACCATAAATTTCATGACAAAAATTATTGGTCTTTAAACTTTACATTTTGATCTAACTAGCTTTAGACTAATAAGATGCTCATTGGATAGCATTCAAGGTTGTGTCACGTGTGTTGTCCCCTTAGTATCATCACTAGTGTCTGCTACTCTTTTCTTAGAATAAAATTCTCAAATCAAAATAAAAAAGCGAATACTACTCATACATCATTAAGGTCATCATTTGAAATTGAAAAACCATTGCTCGATACTTGGCATCTGGTATAAAAATGGTACAAAATCCTTCTTAATTACCACTTTTGGTGTTATTTTATACTCAACCAATAAGAATATATCAAGTGTCTATTTTTTAATTTTATTTATTTATTTATTTTTAACTTTGGTTACTTTAAAATAAGAACATATAGTTGCTTATGATTGGAGAAATATAAAAATAAAGGGACACAAGATTATTATTAATCTAAATGTGTTGATGTATTGTTTGTAGGTAGATAAACTGGAAAATGTTCCACTTCCAACAACACATATTTACCATTTTCATGCTTTCCATGTTGGCAAGGAAGTGTTTTAGTATTTTAAATGCTTTAGTCTTTTAAATGCTTTAGTCTTATCGTGTGTTTAAATTAACTAAACTGGTAAAATTTCTTATAGTTGAATAAAAAATTTAGAGTTCAAACCTCACCTATACCAAAAACCAACTGGTATCTTAGTTTGATGATAAAAAAAAAAAAAATTACCATAAATTGGACATCATAGGTTTAAATTATATTATACCTATAAAAAGCTCATTATTGTCGTATCAAATATACATGATCATTATGCGGAAAGAATAACAATCTTATCAAATTTCCTGTTGCGGTTTAATATATATAATCCTCAAATGTAATATCATATATACATGATCAGTATATAGTAAGAATAATAATCTTATCAAATTATCTATCACAGCTTAATATAAACCTTAGTTGTAATTAATGGATGATGCTCCGTGTTTAAAAATCTAGGCTAAACAAATAATCAAGAAAAGAGCTGGTTACCGGATTTGTGGTTATGTGGTTCAATTGGTGGTCTGTGACATAAATAATACTAAATATTTCAATTAATATATGTTACTGAACATATTAGGTTGTTAGGCCAAAGATTTTTATAAATACTTCTTCGTTTGAAATTTAAGAGAGAGATTTATAAATTAAACACTTATTGTCAAGTATCATATGAATTTTCAATTTATGAGTTTTTGCACCTCAAAAATGAAAGACAAAGGAGAAGAAAGACTAATTATAAGTAAAATGTTGTTAATGTGGGACTAAAATGTTTTAATTCAATACTGGCTTTGTTACTTGACTTGTGCACTAATGTATGTAAGCTTTTATTTATTTACTTATTTGATTTTAATAAGTCAAATTATTTTTTGTAATTAAAAAAAGGTAAAAATATGTCAAAACCAGTAGTGATTTGGTTCAGTTTGATTTTTAAAACAATATCGATGGTACATAAAAATCCAAAAAATATAAAAAGAAGAAAAATAAAATGGAACATGCAAATTGATTGGCGTTATCATTGAGTCCCATATTTGATACCTAAAAATTGATTAAAATAACATATGTAAGTTTAGATCTTTTCATTTTCTTTTTCCTTTCAACAAAAATTCAAAGTACACCCTTTTAAGTTTGGGTGGATTTAATACTGGTTCTTGATATGCAAAAGTTTTTGTGAGTTCCATTTAGATCAATTGGTAAAGTCTTTGATTATTGAATAAGAAATCTAGGGTTCAATCTCCGCTTACACAAAAAAACAAATTGATGTCTTGGTCTGATCATCAGGAACGAATGCTATAAATTGGAACTCTCTAAAAAAAAAGTTTTTATTTCAATTCTTAACGTATGTGTTAAATATCACCTACTTATAATTAACTGTTGGGTTAAATATTGCACGGTCCATGCATGGCTCCATGTTATATGGAGACTTGGGAAGGTTTTTAAGAACCTTACTTTTTCTTATGTGGTTTGAGTTTGGGGTATTGAAGCCTTGGTCCTTGGGGTATATATAATGGACCTCGTCTCTATTTCTCTACACAAGAGATCTATTCCAAGTTTTCTTAATGTGGAAGTCTCCCAGTCGTTGTGCATGTGATGGGTCGGACCAGAAGTTTGCCCGAATATATTTGACTGTAATGAAATTTTCATACTGTATTAAGTGTTGATAATGTTGTTTCTTTCCACGCAAATTCATTCAAATGAAAGAAAATATGTGTCACAATCAAACACAAGAATCAAATTATCGAAAATATCTCATGGTATCAAAATTGTAGCATGTGGTTCAAACATTTGGCATATATGGTATAAAAGCAACTAGATATATAAGAAAGACGAAATCTTTAATATGGAAATAAGAATTCGGCCTATTTCTTAACCTCCTACGAAAATCATATCCACCACAAAAGAATACTTGAATCTACAAATCCAAATACGTTGGTAGAGAATTCGAATTCTCACGTGAATGGAAAATTGTTGTAGTGGTTCGTGTATAAGTCAAAAGTCGATAGCTTTTAGTTACCAAAAAAAAAAAAAAAAAGTCGATAGCTTTAACTGTACCTGTTGTGCAAACTGTTTTTGGATTAGGATGCTTATTATAGGACAACATTCATGGTCGGGTCCAAGAAATTATGGGAATGAAATTTGGAAGCCAAGCGGGTCAATTGGAGTTCTATTGGCCTCAAATGTCATTTCAAAAGCATCAATGTCATCACGGTTATGATGTCAACAGATTTGTCACCCTGATTTCAACACTAGTATGGTGCCTCCTTCACCTTTAGACTTTCTCATAATAGAATCTTTAGCCATAAGTGAGAAGCAAAATTTATTTACTCTCATATTATAAAATCATCAGTCAAAAGGAAAAACTATTCCCCAATACTTGTCATGAATAATGATGCTTGTCAGTCTTGATTTAGTTCAGCTGTTTGATTTTTAAAATAATAATGATGCTTCATAAAATGAAAAAAAAAAAAAAAAAATGCAACTTGATTGGCCTTATCATTAAGTCCCTTACTTGGTAACTAAGTATTGATTAAAACTGTAGGGGTTATAGGCCCAATAGTATCTATCTGTGTAAATATTGGGCCGGGGGCCCAATCTGAGGACACTAAGTAGTCTGAGGATGAGTAAACTCTGTCATGGGAGTCTGTATTAGGGAAGTGAAGAGGTGAGGTTCGGTCATAAGAGTCCAAGATGGTGATCCGAGGAGGAATGTCTCCTTGGCTGGTCAAAGCCGAAGTCCAAGCATATGGTCTGCCTTCCAGAGCAACATTCTAGAGATTCTACTGGTAAGGATACACATCCTGAAGGTACATGACAAAGTGAGACTATGGAATTTCCAAGAGAAAGATGCTACCACCGCATGAATACTTTGCAGCTAACTCTCTGGCCGTATTAATGTGGAAGTGATACATGAATAGTAAGTTTCAGCCGCTACTCCCAAAGACCTTAGGAAGGTGCTGATGGGACAAGTATTAACACTAGCAATCTAAATCTACACGTGGAGGGTGGAGATGAAGGAAGGAAGATAGTATAAAACAGAAAGGAGACCCTGAGAGAAAGGGATCGAGGATTTGAGAGAAAAACACTGTAGCAACAAGAATTGTACTTGTAATCAAACTCAAGAGGAATATATAAGAATTGATCTCCTCAGATTGTGCCAAGGACGATTTTCTTCAATTTAAACCAGTCTATCTTTACTTTCTGGCCATCTGGATCCATTATACTTGTTGTCTAACTCATTAGAGCCCAGTTTTCCAGCCCACTCTCTACAAATTCATTGTATTGGGCTTTTTGGGTCTAAACCCATCCATCCCTTGGGCTAGGGACCCAAATCATGACCTTACAAAAACAATATGTGACTTTAGAACTTTTAATTTTCTTTTCCCTTTTTACTAAAATGCAAATTACACTCTTTTAATTTGGGTGAATTTAATATTGGTTCCTAATGTTTAAAATATTTTGTTCAATTCTTAATGTTTGTGTTGGCTAATTCTTGTAATAAAGCAAGTGCTTATGTGAGTTGTATTTAAATAAGGATAAAATTTAGCTACAAAATTGATTGTAACTTAAGTGCTTATGTGAGTTGTATTTAAATAAGGATAAAATTTAGCTATAAAATTGATTGTAGCTTAAAGTTACAACCTTATTTAATATGTTTTTATTGGAGGTGAATTTTGATAAATCCACCGTTGGATTACATTTCCTTCTTATATCCTCCGTACTTGCAAAATTTCTAGAAAATTAAATATCAATAGCTATGTTATCAATAAATTTTTTAAATTGAAATTTTTTGTAGTTTAAAATTATGCATAAAATATATATATCCTTATAGATCACATAGTAAATAACAATGTTATAAATTCTATTCCGTTCTAGCTGGAATGATTTCTCGTACCGGTACGTAATTTGAAACCAGAATACCAATTGTTTCACTTTGGATTGAATTTCGGCCAATTTCGGGGTGTTTCGACTATTCCTGTGAATTTCAGCCAATACTGGCCGAAATTAAGGATTTGGCTGGCATACAGAGTTTTTTATTTTTTTATGAATTTTTTCATTTTATTTCAAACATAAACTTGACATTAGATCGGTACCAAATGATATATTAGGGAGAAAAAAAAACTAGAGAAAAAGACATCAGAATCTTAGATCAGTACCAAATGATTTGTAAGGGGAAAAAAACCAAAAAAAAAAAAAAAAGAAAAAAGAAAAAAGAAAAGAAGAAGAAGAAAGCAAAAATCCAAGCTTTGGCAGTATGGCGGACGAAATGGAAGTTAATTTGCTTACCATTTGAAATCTCTTCTTCAAGGCTTGTCTGATGAGTTGTTTCTATTCTCTAGAGCTTCAAGAGTGATTTCATTTATGAGACTTGTAAATGACAAATAAAGTTTTAAAAAGTGATATTAAAGGTCTATTTGAGAACAACTTATTTAGTTGAAACTGAAATTTTTTTGTTGGAAGTGTAGAAAATAAGGTTAAAAGCTAGCTGTATAGTACAATGAGACCCATAAATAATACCAAAAAGTGCAATAAGACCCATAAATAGAACAAAAAAGAAACTAAAAATTCAAATAACCTGAAACTTGTAGCTCATCCCAAATGGGCTCTATCTATTAAGGGAAAATGGCTCAATGCACGTGGGAGTAGGTGGGAGTGGAGCTTCCTAGAAGCTTCATGAATCATGATTATAATTATCCCAAATTCCCAAAATATTCATTTATTTACAAAATTTTGAAAAAAAAAAAATACTCATTTATTTACAAAATAACTCAAATATGAATTTTTAAAAAATAAGCAATCTAATCCCCTTTATTAAGATTTTCTTTTTAAATCACTATATTAATAGCAATTAGTAAAATTATTATTTTATTTAATTTTTTTGATGGGATTATTTTATTAATTACTATTGTGTAAGTAATGACTTGTTATAAATCTTGGGATGTGATATTGATGTTAAGGTTTAAAATTAAATGATTTCTAATATTTGATATTTCTTAATTCACCTTTTTGAATTGATAATTTTATGTTGTATAAGAATATATATATATATAGTTTTTTTTTATAAAAAAATAACCTTGAAACAATATGCCGAAATAGGTCGGTACCGAAATATTTTGTTTCATTGGAATAACCGAAACATGGTCCGAAACGGTATTCATAACATTGGTAAATAATATCCAATTGACACAAAATTTGACATATGTATTAAGAGTATAAAGAACATACAATCCAACGGTTATATTTTCAAAATATGTAATAATGCTAATTTTATTTAAAGGAAGTTGTAACCCTAAGTTACAACAAATTTTATAGCTAAACTTTGTTCAGTTAATTTGCTTTTGTATTGAGTGAGTCAAGAAGAAACATGGAAGAAATCGAGCTATAATGTCTTCAAAACGTAATCATGGGATTGACTATTATGAGTATACTATAGTATTGGGAGCGATACTGGTACTTATTATAGATTCTACAAGTGTATTTGATTTCAAGTAGATCCATATAAATTCTGCTTCCACCATGTAAACATAGTGAGCAGACAATATTCCTTGTGATTACCGCTTTGGTATTACATAGCTACCAAGGAAAAACAGGTATGGATAGAAAAGAAAAGAAAAGAAAAGTAAAATAGGAAACCAACACAACCGCATTGCCTCTTCATATAAACTTATAGAGAGGAAACATTGCGGAATGTCTAGATTCTTCTCGATTCTACATCATTGAAGAAGTTGGAGCTTGCAAGCACAAAACACATATAAGTATGTAGTACATGATATCTGACAAGTTATTGTTAAGTATGTAATTAAGGATTTCTACGCCTTAATGCCAAATTCGACCCGCACATCGTATTTGACAAGCTCATCCAGCCCAGGTATTCAAAGGCTTTCTTTAGCTCTTCCTTGCTGAGCAGATTGTCATTATTGGTGTCGTATTTCTTGAAAACTTTCCTTAGCTGATCCTCCGGTAGGGGCGTAGTCTTATAATCAAGTACTGTTGGGTTAAATATTGCATGACCCATGTTATGGAGACTTGGAGGATGGAGGCTTAGGCAAGTTTTTTAAGAACCTTCTTATGTGGTTTGAGTTTGGGGGTATTCAAGCCTTGGGGTATATATAATAGATCTTGAAAGCTCGAAAATATGTTAAAAATACAAGAGCTGTTTAGACCCCCAAATTAAAGTTACGGCTCGATAGTTTTTACATTAACTTAGTTCTAAGTGCGAAATAGTGTAAATATGAGTGGATAAACAAACAAGCTACTCTAATCCATAAACAAAGCAACACAGCAGTTAAATGAAATGTAAAAGAGTAGGGAAGAGAGATGCAAACACAAGATAACACACCGATGTGTTATCGAAGAGGAAACCGAAAAACTCGGCGAAAAACCTCTTCGTCGCCCTCCAAGCGGTAATCGATCCACTAGACAATCAGTTGGGATACATGGGTTGGCAAGAGACCCTCCAAGCCTAATCTACCCGCTGTACCTAAGCCCTCCAAGCTCCTACTCCAACAAGGCTTCTCGGAATCATGTCTTATCTCTTTAGATCCCGCAACAAGCTCCATGTTGCATCTGCCATCCTTGGCTTCTTCCAATGCTTCCCAACAGCACCAAAACCTCACTTGACACTCTGAAAGGGTGTGGTAAGTGTTTGGGCTATCAACCTCTCAATGGTATGGAAATGGAGAGGTAGGAGTTGAGGAAATCCACAAGCGTATGTGTAGAGATATATGGGTATGATAATCTCTAACTCTCAAGGTTTGAGGCTAGGGTTTTCTCTCAGAAGGACTCCTCAACATTTGTAGGTAATGTGGGTATATATAGTGTGGGTACAGAAAGTGTGTATTAGATAGTATAGTCTGGCAAAACAGAATGTTTCGCGGGTGTCTCGCGGGAAGACCTTACCCGCGAGATACTTGTGAAATAGAGCTGTCTCCATCTGTACTGACTCTTCGCATTCCAATCATGTGCAAGGCACATGCTTCACTTCACGGGATGCTTAGTTGTGAGCTACCCGCGAGAACTCTTCTGGCTTCAATTGCTTGAGTCTTCACACACTCTCTCTCTAACACACACTCCTTACAATCAAATCCCACAATAAATACAGGGTACAAAAGATTGAATATAATTACAATCAAATTTGGCACGGAATAAAAGCCAACAAAATACATATTTGTAAATCACAACTTTACAGACCTAGTCTCTATTTCTCTACAAAAGAGATCTATTCCAAGTTTTCTTGATGCAGAAGTTGTTAGATGATGTATTGTAATTCCACATTGTGATGTATTGCAGTTCAGTAGAGTAGAGTAGCAAATCTGTTAGCTCTGTATATAGAGTCGAAACTGTAAGTCGTTTATGGGTTAGATGCTAAGCTACAAGTAGTTTTTGTATAGTGAAGTTAGTTAGAGTTAGAAGACAGCTGGCATCTTTCTATTGGTCAGTAGAATAGTTAGTTGTTTGGTTAGAGTTTTCCCGCCTCTCTTTGCTTTAGATATAAATAGCAGAGCTTGTTTATTGATGATGAATATACACACCAATTCTCAGATATTTTCTTTCTCTCTTTGGTTTACTCCATTGATGAACCTTGGTGTGTGCATGAATTCTAACAGAAGTGTCACTGTCGTTGTGCATGTGATGGGTAAGACCAGAAGCCTAGCCTGAATATATTTGAATGTTAGAAATTTTCATTCTATTTAGTGTTGATAATGTTGTTTCTTTCCATGCAAATTCATTCAAATGAAATGAAAACATGTGTTTGATAATGCTAACTGTTTTTAGATTAAGATGCTTATCGGACTACATTCATGATGGGGTCCAAGAAATTATGGGAATGAAATTTGGAAGCCAAGTGGGTCAATTGGAGTTATATTGGACTCAAATGTCATTTCAAAAGCATCAATGTCATCACAGGTATGATGTCAATAGACTTGTCACCCTAATTTCAACACTAGTGTGGTGCCTCCTTCATCTTCAGACTTCCTCAAAATAGAATCCTCTGTCATAAGTGAAATACGAAAACTATTTATTTACTCTCACATTATAGAATCATTAGTCCGAAGTAAAAACTATTCCCCAATAGTTCTCATGAATAAGTAGAGTGGTTGTCATTGTTATTATTATTGTTATTGTTTTGGCGAAGAAACCCCGTATTAACGAGAAAATCGTCAGGGTAATTTAAGTACAAAGTAAAAATTTATTGGCTTTTTGCTTACAAGTCAACAATACCATTGAACCATAAATTTAGTATCCAAAATGATTGGGCTTTAAACTTTACCTTTTGATCTAATTAGCTTTAGACTAATAAGACGCTCATTGGATAGCATTCAAGGTTGTGTCACATGTGCTGTCCTCTTAGCAACATCACTAGTACTTGCTACTCTTTTCTTAGAATAAAATTCTCAATCAAAATAAAAAAAGTGAATAATATCCATTCATAATTAGGGTCATCATTTGAAATTGAAAAACCATTGCTCGATACTTGGCATATGGTATGAAAATGGTACAAAAATCTTCTTAACACTTTTTGTGTTATTTTATACTCCACCAATAATATACCAAGTGTCTAATTTTGTTTTAAAAAAAAACATTGGTTACTTAAAAATAAGAACATATAGTAGCTTATGGTTGGTGAAATATAAAAATAAAGAGATACAAGATTTTTATTCATATAAATGTGTTGATGTACTGTTTGTAGGTCCCAATGGAAAAGTAGATAAATTGGAAAATATTCCACTTCCAACCGCACATATTTTCCATTTTCGTGCTTTCCATGTTGGCAAGCAAGTGTTTTAGTCTTTTAGATGCTTCAGTCTTATTGTATGTTCCAGTTAACTCAACTGGTAAAATTATTTATCGTCGAATAGGAAATTTTGGGTTCAAACCCCACCGATACCAAATATCAATTCACAATCAAACACAAAAGAATCAAATCATGGTATCAAATTGTAGCATCTGCAAAGTGGTTCAAACATTTAGCATATATATATATTTGTTGAAAGTCATTCATCTTTTTTTAAATGTTAAATATTTAGCATAGATTTTTGTTGCTAAATAGAATCCTCAGTCAAATGTGAAAAACGAAATCTATTTACACCCATTGCCACATAATAGAATCATCAGTCTAAAGTAAAGACTATTGCCTGATGCTTGTCATGAATTAGTGCAGTAGTTGTCATTATCAGTAATTACTATTGTGGTGGGCCTTTTTTGCAATGTTGGGCTGGGCTACCTCCCGCTATACTGGATCCAAGTGTTTTGAGTAAGGGAGTTGAGACCGGTCTTACTGCAACTCACTTTAGTCCGACTTGTGCACAAACTATGCCTCATTTGCCAGGAACTTCATTCATATGCCCATGGCAGGCGGAGCTACTTCGGATGAGTCATGGCAAGCAGACATGATAATAATAATAAAAGAGTACCTTTTCCTTTAGACAAAGTGAATAAATAATCCCCAACTAAAATGATAATTATAATGATAAGAAAAGCCTTGTAAAGAAAATGGTGGACATAAATAGGTAAGGCATGAGTTAGCAAAAGAAAGAAAAAGGTCAATCTGTTATGCCAAGTTATGTCACAAGACCAAGAACAAGGAGGGAAACCGTTTTTTCTCAATGCGAATAATCTCCCAGGGAAAATCCTGCCGTGGAAATTAATCACTTTGAGGGAAGCGGACCTGAATGGCTTGTGCCCAAAAAAATCCTCTTGCTTTTGGTAGAGAGCAGGACTTTTAGAGGGAGAGAGGGGATCAACCTATTGGTGCATGCTTGCCGTTCTATCTCTTTATTTTCTTTCCTTATTTCTAACTTTTCTTTTCTCTTTCTTTTTCTCTTCTTTTCTCAGTATTTGTTTCTGTTTGGTGATTTTCTCTTAGAGGTTCCTATTACCGTGCCTCCTGTGCACTACATTGGTCCCTTTATATAATGCCTGCCGTGACTGGCTTTTACTATTTTACCCTTTAACTACCTTTGTCTGGTCTAGATGTCCTTGCTGACCATCACTGGCTTGTCAGCTGCTCAGCCAGCACCACTTGCCTGTGCTGGCCGTGCCACTCCCCATCACCAGACAAAGAAGTCTATTTTGTTCTTTTGTTTGCCGTGACACTCTTACCTGCTACGGTGTGGTTGCTCTCTCTCTCTCTCCATCCCTTATGGCATGCACCTAGTGGTTCCAACTCATCCTTACTTCTTTTGGGTGGTATGTCATCCCAGCAGGACATTTCCCCCAAAAGAGCCTGAGTAGGAACCCTAGAATAGGTTTTCCCTCTCCCAACCGCTAGACCGGCCATACCCTTTTACCTCTGACCCATGACCCACCACCTCCTGTATTGGCTGGGTACAGGCTGGTGAAGTCTGGGCCTTGCGCGTGCTCAACTCCTGCTTGTGTCCAAAACTTGCCCGTTGCATTTGCCGTGGTCTGGAAGGCTCCTTTGCACATTCTGCCGTCCGTCCCTGACTTCTTATGGCGTGAGCTGTTTTCTGATTTCCCTTTCTTTATGGTTTGCTCCCCTTAGGGGCTGAGCTTTGTTTGATTGTGGGCTTTTCCTTCTTCAGCCCACTCTTTTGCTCCTTCCTGTAGTCTTGCTACCATTCCCTGCTGCACTATTCTGCCATTCTTGATATGATGTCATTTGACCTAAGCCTGCTAGGCTTCTTTGGCCCTGGTGCTTGTTCTTCTCTCAATGACTCAGCATGGTCATTAGGCTTTTTATTACATTACTTGCGGGCTCCTGTGTCCCATTTATTTCCTCTTGGGCATCCTTGGTCCATTTGCTTTCCTTGGCCCTTTTCCTAACTCTGCGTTCCCATGGGCTTTTACTAACTCTGCGCTTCCCTGACCCAATTACCTTATCCTTCATCATTGGGGCTCATGGGCTTGCCATCGACTCCTTACTTTCTTTGGTTGCATTACTTCGAGCTTGTTGTGGCCCATTCTCATTTTTCTACATCACATACTGCCTGTGAGTCTGCTACTTCTCTCTCTCCGGGATCCTTTTAGGCTCATTTGCTTCCTCAAGGCCCATTTGTTTATTTTATGGGCCTGTGATCCATTATTCCTACCGCTTGGACTTAATGGTTTTTCTATCCACTTGCTAACTCTTTTCTGCCCATGTTGCTGGGCTTCTTCTTTCTACTGGACTTCCCAAAATAAGCATCAACAACTGTTGTATGTTTTGGGCAAAGAAATCCCATTTATGAAAGGGGTTAATTGTTTGAGAAATTCACCTACTGAGTAAAAAATTTATTAGGTTTTTGCTTTCAAGTCGACAATACAATTGAATCATAAAACTCTTGATACAAAATTTTTGGCTTTAAACTTTATCTTTTGATCTAATTTTGTATAGACTAAGATACTCATTGGATAGCATTCAAGAACATTGAACATGTGTTGTCCCCTAGTATCATTGTTGTTGCCTACTGTTAGGTTCTAAAAGTTTAGAACAATTGGCAAACCGTGAGCACAAACTTATCTAGATATATATTACGAAGTCTATAAGGTATATTAGATGTAAGGTTGAATTTATTCAACCATCTAATTGGCTTTATTCCGTGCCAAATTTGCTTGTAATTCAGCATTTAGTAACCCTGTATTTAGGTGGGTTTGATGTAAGGGTAGTGAGTGAGATAGAGTGAAGATTGCTCAAGAGTGTGCAAGAAAACAGAGACTCGCGGCTGGGACTCGCGGGTTACTCGCGGCTGCAAGCCGCCAGACGCAGCACACGTGCCAAGCATGCTGGAAGGTGAACAGTCATGCCAGCTGGAGCACTACAGGACAAAACAGGACAACTGGCCATACGGTTATCTCGTGACTGGATCTCGCGACTTAGTCAAGCCGCGAGGTCAAGCCGCGAGCCACCCCTGTTTTGTAAAACCTGACGTTTCACATTCCTCTCCCACTCCAGTATAAATACCCCTTTTACCCACGATTGAAAGAGAGCTTCCAGAGAGAATTTTGAGAGAGAAACCCTAAAGAAAAACAAGATTGATTCACCCACAATCTATACCTTAGAGTCTCTCCAAATTCCCCAACTCTCTTCCTCTCCATTGTCAAATCCTTGAGAGGCATTATACCAAACCTGGTTCTCACCATCATCATCACTGTGAGACAGTTGTTTGGATTTCTGGGAAGCAGTTAGGAAGGAACCAATCTTCATTGGTTGATGCTATGGTCTAGTAGCGGAATCCGGGAAGCTAGAAAAGAAAAAGGTTCGGCGCAACCTCGTTAGAGCAAGAAGCTTGGAGGGCTTAGGTGCACTGGGTAGATTAGGCTTGGAGGGTCTATTGCTGTCCTTATATCCCAACTGTATTTTCTAGTGGATTGTTTACCGCTTGGAGGGCGGCGGAGAGGTTTTACGCCGAGGAGTCGGTTTCCTCTTCGATAACACATCGCGTGTTGTCTTTGTGTTTGCATCTTCCTTCCTCTCTATCTTTGCCTTTTTATTATCTGCTGTGGATTTTATTTTGTTATGGCTTAGATAGTTTTTAACCAATTTCATATTATAGCATATGTTAAGTTTCCGCACACTAGTTGTTTGACATATTGCTTGAATTGGTTAAGTTGTATTTTGGGGGTCTAAACGTTCAAAGGTGTTTTTACACGTTTTTGAACTCTCATTTGGTATCAGAGCGGGTACACTGTTATTGGTTTCATTACCATTGTGTGATCCTTGACTCCCTTTTGAGATGGATAGGTCTCAATCCCTAAATGCACCTCCATATTTTGATGGTAGTAATTATGCTTTTTGGAAGGTTCGCATGAGAGCATTTCTGTGCTCCATTGATGAATCTGTTTGGGATGCAGTTGAGAGTGGTTGGATTAGACCTGAGGCAGCCAAATCCACATGGGATAAGGCAGCACTCGCTGCATCTAATGCTAACAGTAAAGCTTTAAATGCTATTTTCTGTGGTGTGTCTCCAGATGAATTTCACAGGATTTCTCACATCACCGTTGCCAAAGAAGCATGGGAGATATTGGAAACTACCTACGAAGGCACGAAGAAAGTGAAAGACACCAAGTTGCAAATGCTGACCACTCGGTTTGAGGAGCTCAAAATGAGTGAGGATGAGTCCTTCGACTCTTTCTATGGGAAGCTGAATGAGGTGGTAGTCAGCAAGTTCAATTTAGGGGAGAAAACGGAGGATTCTAAAATCGTAAGGAAGATCCTTCGATCATTGCTGGAAAGTTTTCGTGCTAAAGTGACAGCGATTGAAGAGAGCAAGGACCTAGATGACATCAAAGTCCAAGAGCTGGTTGGTTCTCTTTAGACTTATGAGATGTCGCTGCCCAACCAACGGAAGAGTAAATCTCTTGCTCTTAAGACCATTAATGAGAAGGTAGAAGTCCATGACTCATCGGAAGACGATGTGGTTGACAAAGATGTTGCATACCTTGTCAAAAATTTCAGAAAGTTCTTGAAATTCAAAAATAATGGCAAATTTGATGATAGAAGAAAATTCCAAAGTTCTGGAAGGGAGAAAAGGGAATTCAAAAAGAAAGATGGAAAAGAATCCCAACCTATACAAGGTGTCACTTGCTTCGAATGTAACGGGCATGGACACTTTAAGAAGGAATGTCCGAATTATTTGAAATCGAAAGGTAAAGTGTATGCCACGACATTGAGTGACTCGGATTCGTCTGACTCAGAATCTGAAGAGAGCTGTGATGGAGAGGGGAACTATTCAGCTTTTATGACCATTGCTCATGTTGAGTCTTCAGATGAGTTGAATCTGCTTGTACAAGACCTTGGAGAACATAGTGATGATGAATCACTAGGAATTGTTGAAGAATCAGATGCTGAACAAGATGAAAGCACAGCAAATCTTCAAGAGAATTATAACTCACTCTTGGAGAAGTCGGGTGAGTACACAAGGGTGGCCAAGGCTGCTGTGAGAAAAATGAAGAAGGCAGAGGAGGACTACAAAAGTCCCCTAATCCGATATAGGGAGGCCAAATGTGAGATAGAAACTTTGAATGGTGAGTTGTCTGAAACTTACACAAAAGTAAGATTTCTTGAGAATGAGGTTGTGCAAGCAAATGCTAAAGTAGAGAGGGTCACCACCAAGAAGCTAGATGATGTTATCTCATCTCAAAAGAGCTTTTCAGACAAATCCGGATTGGGATATACCGGAGGAAGTAGCTCATCTGGAAATGTCACTAAAGAAGTGAAGTTTGTTAAGGCTAAAGATCTAGTTGATGTTGGTCCTACTGCTGAGAAGCCCAAGATAGAAGAGAAGAGAAATGTGGGGAACGAACGGTTGCTGAATTCCCGTAATCAATATATGGGCAGGTCTGAATCTCGTGCCAAGTCACGTCCACGACCACAAAGAGGTCCTAGAGCGACTTATGTGTGTCATTATTGCGGACTTCAAGGGCATACTCGACCAAATTGCCAAAAGCTGAGAGCAAAGAACAGTGCAACTCCTCAAAGGTCAGGAGGACCTAGAAATGATAGAAGAATTTAGGCAGGTGATCAATCTAGAGATCAGAATGGTGATCCCGGAATGATGAACGTGATGAAGATGATTGGTGCATTCACCAACTGCTTGGAAAGCTTCTCACGAAGGTTTGAAAGCCCTAACTCCCGTACCCAATCCTATAAGGAAATCACCCCAAATGCAAGTGACGTGTGGGTGAAAAAGGGTACTCATGCATAAGCATTACAACATGTCCATGCATTAATACTTCCTATGCTTTGCGACGATGTTTGTTTGTTTGCTTATTGTTTTTGCTGCTGGCTGTTTGCTTGTCTACTTGTGCATATTTTTTAAATCTTTTTCTTCTTATGTGTCAAAAATCCAAAATTCACATAAAAATTAGAAAATCAAAAGTTTGATTGACATTGTTGAGTTTTTGTCTCAAAACATGTTTTGCCTTGTACCTTTGTGCAAATGGCTTTGTGCATTTTCGAGCATTGCTTGTTTCTTTGCACTCATATCTCTGTGGGAAAAATCTTGAAATCTTTGTGATTGTTGTAAATAGATCTTCAAACTTGTCATGAATGATGAGTGAATGGTTATGTTGATCTTGAGACATGCATAGACTTGTGTCTATATATCTTCCCACTCTTTATTTTTGTTTTTGCTAAAAAGAGCTCACCAAATGTAAATCTCCAAATGAAAAGAGATATTGAGCTGCAAAAGCCTGTCGCACATTCTAGTATTTGACTAGGAAAAAGGGTAAGCGACCTTATATTAAAGTGAATATTTTTTTTCAAAAAGCCAAAGGCTTGTTCATCAAAAAGAAATGTCAAATATCACTCTCACAATGAGAGGTGATTGCCTCAAAAGATCAAAAAGATCAAATGTTGATTAAAAGTGGAGTCAAATGTAAAGCTCCAAGTCATGTTATCAAGTTTTGTGGGAGGTCATATATACATACTTCTATAATTGAGATGGGTCACATGATCTAGTGCTAATTGTGTATGTCTTGGTTGAATTGATCATTGAAGCTTCACATTAGACTAAGGACTATCTCATTGTTGATATCCACACACAACACACAAGTTTATGTTCAATAAATGCCATATTCATTAGTGTGATTGTACTTGATAAAATGTGTTTTCACATGCTCAATCTTTGTTGTTTCAAGCACAAAAAGATTTTTGAGTGTTTTAGGTGTTTTTGGAAAGTATTTTGTTGAAAAATCTGAAAATTTCAAAAATCCAGTTTTGCCCTGTTTTGGCGGCTTAGTCGCGGGTATGTCAAGTCGCGAGACTCAGTCGCATGTTCGCGGGTCCATTTTGGCGACTTGTTCGCGAGTGAAAGGTCCAGTCGCGAGGTTACTCAGAGATTTTTGCGGCTCCGATCGCGACTCACTCGCGGGTAGACCTTCCAGTCGCGAAAAACACTTAGAAAAATTTTCACATTTTTTGTCCTTGAGTGTTTTGGCGGCTTGATCTGGCGACTTTGTGGCGACTCATTTCAGTCGCGAAAATCGTGTGTTTTGGAAATACAGGGACAGTTTTGTTTAAACTTTTTGCTTTTCCCTCGATCTTTTTGTGAACTGTTCATTGTCTTTCTCATCTGCTCTTACCCATTCACACCGTGCCTCCATTTTCGATCTCCATTGTTTGCCTCTCTTCAGCTCAAAATCATCGAGTAACAGGTATGGATTTTCTGTCTTGAACTCTGTTCTACTTGTTGTTATGGTTTTCCCTCTGGTTTATTCGTATTTCATTGTGATTTTGAGATGGGTGTTTAGCTCAGCTATTACTCTTTGTCCATGCTTAGTTTATGGAAATAGTCGGAAGAGAGCCAAACCAGAAACTTCTGCTTCTCACAGTGGATCTCATTTCAGCACTCTCTCCCTAGATGAGAAACTTGATCACATTGTATCCTCTGTCCGCGAGCTGAATACAAAGATGTCTGGACTCACAGCTTCTCTACACCATCAAAGCACTCGATGGGATATGAAGTTTACTTCTCTTCAAACTCAATTGGATCAAATTCAGAGAAAGCTGGAAGAGGATGAATAGCCTATTCCATGACAAAAAGGGGGAGTGATAGGCATGATTAGAGGGGGAGGATATTACCTAAGGGGGAGTGTCTTTACATTCTTCTTCAGTTTAAGTTTTCACTTTAAGTTGATATATTGTGTTTTGTAAACTGCTATTCAGGATGACTTGTAGTTTGTACCCATGTGCTTTTGTAAGCTTTTAGGGTTTATGTTTTATGCATAGTTTGTAGGCTTTATGGTATGTACCTTGCTAAATGCAGCCTTTATGCTATGTTGAAATCAGTACTTTGATCTAAATGTTCTGCATTTTGGTTTATGTACTGTCACTCTTGTGCCCTTGTAGGATTGTTCCTAGATGCATATACCTTGTGTGTTATGCATTGGTTGAGTGTTGAACATACAAGTGTCTTGCCTTGTGCTTGTTAACTTGTATGTCCTTGTGTTCATTCCAAGTGTGAATGAGCACTGTGATCACTACCTTGTGGTGTTCACTTGGTTGATCAAGCCATGGTTTGTTTCTTAACTCCATCTTTGCTTGATCACATATTGCCTGTTTCATATGCATTTTATAATTTTCTGCTTACAATGATCATGGTGTATTGTTGTGTTTCAGGAGTATTATGTTCATATGATTCAAGTGCTTCACAGCTTCTAGAGTTAGGTGTGAGTGAGTTTTGTTCAACTGTTCCCAACTCACATGTTAAGTCTAGAGTCTGTTTTAGGGTTTTGTCACGGAATAGCCAAAGGGGGAGATTGTAAGGTTGAATTTATTCAACCATCTAATTGGCTTTATTCCGTGTCAAATTTGCTTGTAATTCAGCATTTAGTAACCCTGTATTTAGGTGGGTTTGATGTAAGGGTAGTGAGTGAGATAGAGTGAAGATTGCTCAAGAGTGTGCAAGAAAACAGAGACTCGCGGCTGGGACTCGCGGGTTACTCGCGGCTGCAAGCCGCCAGACGCAGAACACGTGCCAAGCATGCTGGAAGGTGAACAGTCATGCCAGCTGGAGCACTACAGGACAAAACAGGACAACTGGCCATACGGTTATCTCGCGACTGGATCTCGCGACTTAGTCAAGCCGCGAGGTCAAGCCGCGAGCCACCCCTGTTTTGTAAAACCTGACGTTTCACATTCCTCTCCCACTCCAGTATAAATACCCCTTTTACCCACGATTGAAAGAGAGCTTCCAGAGAGAATTTTGAGAGAGAAACCCTAAAGAAAAACAAGATTGATTCACCCACAATCTATACCTTAGAGTCTCTCCAAATTCCCCAACTCTCTTCCTCTCCATTGTCAAATCCTTGAGAGGCATTATACCAAACCTGGTTCTCACCATCATCATCACTGTGAGACAGTTGTTTGGATTTCTGGGAAGCAGTTAGGAAGGAACCAATCTTCATTGGTTGATGCTATGGTCTAGTAGCGGAATCCGGGAAGCTAGAAAAGAAAAAGGTTCGGCGCAACCTCGTTGGAGCAAGAAGCTTGGAGGGCTTAGGTGCACTGGGTAGATTAGGCTTGGAGGGTCTATTGCTGTCCTTGTATCCCAACTGTATTTTCTAGTGGATTGTTTACCGCTTGGAGGGCGGCGGAGAGGTTTTACGCCGAGGGCTTCGGTTTCCTCTTCGATAACACATCGCGTGTTGTCTTTGTGTTTGCATCTTCCTTCCTCTCTATCTTTGCCTTTTTATTATCTGCTGTGGATTTTATTTTGTTATGGCTTAGATAGTTTTTAACCAATTTCATATTATAGCATATGTTAAGTTTCCGCACACTAGTTGTTTGACATATTGCTTGAATTGGTTAAGTTGTATTTTGGGGGTCTAAACGTTCAAAGGTGTTTTTACACGTTTTTGAACTTTCATTAGACAATGATCAAAGTACTGCAAATCAGATTTTGTGAACAAGGAGGTTGTCGGTTCAAGAAAACAAAACTTGCCAGGCTCGACTGATCGAGAAGAAGACTCGACCAATCAAGACATGGATCTGCAGAATTTTAATTAAGGCCCAACAGCACATTAAACCCATCAAGTGACTAGGGTTTCAGATCTAATTCACATAATATTTAAAGGAAACCCTAAGGCTCATTTTGTTATGACTTTGTAGCTTCTCTTTTGAGATCTAAAAGGTTTAATGTCTACTCCTTTCAAAGTCACTACCGGAATTCCATCTACACATTATCATAACCGGTAAATCTGAAATTACTGCATACTAGTTATCAAAGGTGCTGGATCTAAACCTTTAAGGGTGGTTTTGGAGTCATAGACTGGATGTCTATGTTGGAGATCTAAAGTGTGAACTGTAGGTTCATGTGAGAGCAGATCTAAATCAAAGAAGTCTGAGGGGTTCAGAAATCAATTTGGTAATTGTAGTTAGATTTACTATGAATTGGTATTCGACTATAAATCTCAATTTGATGTAGTGGATTGTTCTCTTGGGATCGTTCCTTAAGGTTTTTTACCTTGAAACTGGTTTCTTTCATTGGTTTTTTTAGGACATCATATCTGTGTCTTATTTACTTTTTCATTGTGCATGATATGTTTGATGAATATTTAACCTTGATCTTCATAATTGACCTAAGTAACAACTTGGCTATTAAATTAGCTTAAACACTGTGTTTTCAGAGGTCTAAACTTAACACTTACTACTCTTTTCCCAGGATAGAATCCTAAGTTAAAAGCAAAAGGCGAATACTATCTATTCTAAATTAGATCATCATTCGTGGTGAAAAAACATTACCCGATACTTGGCATCTTGTATAAAAATTTTCTATTTCATTTTTAGTGTTATTTTATATATACTCCACCTATTGAAATATGTGCCACGTGTTTAATATTTCTTATATTAAACTTGGGTTAATTTATAAAGAATAAATAAAAAAAGAAGAAAGAAAAAGAGAATGTATAGCAGGTTATAATTGGTGAAATATAAAAATGAAAGGGACAATATATTTTTTATATATATAAAATACGGTGATGTTCTGTTTGTAGGTCTCGTTGGAGAAGTAGATAAATTCGGATATATTCTCCTTCCAACAATTAATATTCACCATTTTCATGCTTTCCGTGTTGCCAAGTAACTGTTTTGGTCTTTTAGATGGTTCATATTTGTCTTTATCATATATACATGGTCATTATGGGGAAAGGAATAAAAATCTTATCAAATTATTTCCTATCAATTTAATAAAAATCTTAGATGTAATTAATGGATGATGCTCTAGGTTTTAAAATCAAAACTAAAAAAAAAAAAAAAAAAAAAAAAAAAAAAAAAAAAAAAAGAAGAGAAAATTTTTCATTCCTACAAGGTTGAGTGCTAGAGAGGAGGGAGGACTCCTCCCCATATATAGGAGTGAAAATTTTCTCCAAGGAAAGAACTAGTTCCTGAAATTGTAGTTGAATAGGGTTCAATTAGTGGTCTATGCATAAATAATACTAACCATTTTATTATGTTACTGAACCTATTAACTAGTTAGCCGAAAATATGTTTAGTTGTATATTGATTTTGATATAATTAATACATTTGATGAAGAATTTTATTTTGATAACCTAGTAGTTAGAATAATGGGAGGGGATGTTTGAATTTTTGTTTTTCTTATAAAAAAGAGCAGATAATACCGCTGAGATACAAGATGCTCTTGGTCACTTGATCAAGAATTTTAAGTATTAAATGGTAGTTTTTTGGTAATTAAAAAAAGGGCAAAAATAGGTCAAAACCAGTCATAATTTGGTTCAGTTGTTTGATTTTTAAAACAATAATGATAATTCATAAAATAAAATAAAATAATAAAATAAAATATAAAGGAACGATAAACTTGATTGGCCTTATCATTGACACCTAAATATTGATTAAAACAACAAATGTGACTTTAGATCTATTCATTTTCTTTTTCCTTTTAACTAAAATGCAAATTACAACGTTTTAAGTTTGGGTTAATCTAATATTGGTTACTGATATTTAAAAGTTTTTATTTTAATTCCCAACGTTTGTGTTCGCTAATTCTTGTAATAAAACAAGTGTTAATGTGGGTTGTATTTAAATAATTTGCTTTTGTATTGAGTGAGTCAAGAAGAAACATGGAAGAAATCAAGCTATAATGTCTCTATAAGGTAATCTTGGGATTGACTATTATGAGTATACTATAGTATTGGGAGCGATAATGATACTGAAGTAGAGCACATAAATTCTGCTTCCACCACGTAAACATAGTGAGCAGACAATATTCCTTGTTACTACCACTTGGATATTACATAGCTGACAAGAAAATACAAGCATGACCAAAAAGGAAAGTAAAAGAAAAGTGATCAGGAAACCAACACAACCGCCTTGCCTCCTCATATAAATTTGTATAGGAAACATTGCGGAAGGTCTAGCTTTTTCTCGCTTCGACATCATAGAAGAAGCTGAAGCTGGCAAGTACAAAGCACACATTATTAGTACATGATATCTGACAAGTTATTGTTAAATACTACGTAAATTAAGGATTTCTACGCTTTAACGGTAAATCCAACTCTCGCAGCGTATTTGACGAGTTCATCCATCTCCCCTTCGTTGACGTATCCATCTTCATTGGCATCAGCATGGAGGAGGCCACGGTCGGCACGAAAGCCAGGGATAATTGAGCCCAGGTATTCAAAGGCTTTCTTTAGCTCTTCCTTGCTGAGCATATTGTCATTATTGGTGTCGTATTTCTTGAAAATGTTCCTTAGCTGATCCTCCGTTGGGGGCAGAGGCTTTGGGTTAATTATTAAACGGCCCATGTTATGGAGACTTGGAGGATGGAGGCTTAGGCAAGTTTTTTAAGAACCTTCTTATGTAGTTTGAGTTTGGGGGTATTGAAGCCCTGGGGTATATATAATGAACCTCGTTTCTGTTTCTCTACACGAGATCTATTCCAAGTTTTCTTGATTAAGAAGTGTCACTGTCATTGTGCATGTGAAGCTAGCCCGAATATATTTGAATGTTAGAAATTTTCATTCTATTTAGTGTTGATAATGTTGTTTCAATCCATGTTGATGGGTCCATGTTGGCAACATGTGATTGCCTCCATCAGTGTTTGTTTATTCTTTTTAGGATTTGGCACTTACAGGTAAGCCAAACTCTTCTTTTTAATACTTATTCTTTTTAGGGTTTGGCTATTAGAGGTAAGCTAAACTCTTCTTTTTAATACAACTTTGAAAAACAATAATTCTAACATTATATCCTTTACTATTATTTTTTTTTCATGGTTATGATTGATTGTTTGTTATTTTTACATAAATCTACTATTTTTTCTCCATTATTCACAATCTACTATATCATAATTGTTGTCCTAAATTTTTCTTATAAAAATAACTGAGAATATTTGACACAAGATAATCTGATTATTAAATTTGGGTAATACCTGTCTTAAAGCATTCTTAAGAAAGTATCGATTGGACTTCACTTGCATTGGGAAGCAAAAAAAAAAAAAAAAAGACAATTTAATTAAGAAAAAGTGGATTTTTAAACTAAAAGTAACTTGTGTGCCCATATTTTGCTCAATTGCATTGATTGTCCCGTATTTGAAGAATTCTTTTAGGGTATTCGTTAATTGGACTCATAAATTTTAGTAGCTATAGAATTTGTAGCAATAATGGTATTGAAATAAGTTCTGAAATTGTACTTTTTCAAGTAGACCATATATATTCTGCTTCCACCAAGTAAACATGGTGAGCAGACAATATTCCTTGTTATAACAACTTGGATATTACATAGCTGACAAGGAAATACAAGCCTGACCAGAAAGAAAAGTAAAAATGAAACCAACACAACCGCATTGCCACCCCATATAAATTTATACAGAAACATTGCGGAAGATCTAGCTTCTTCTCGATTCTACATTATAGAAGAAGCTGAAGCTTGCAATCACATAGCACCCATGTCATTAGTGCATGATTTCTCACAAGTTATTGCTAAGTACGTAAACGTAATTAAGGATTTCTACGCCTTAACAGTATATCCAAGTTGCATAGCGTATTCCACGAGTTTGTTCAGCTCCTGGTCGTCGATTTGCCCATCTTTGTTGGCATCAGCATGGTGAATCCCATTGCTGGCTCGAATGCCAGGGATCCATGAGCCGAGGCATTGAAAGGCTTTCTTTAGCTCTGCTTGGCTGAGGAGACCATCATTATTCGCGTCGTGTTGCTTGAAAATTTTCTTTAGCTCCCCTTCTGTTCGAAGCATAGGATTAGTAGACTTAGGTTATGTTTGGATTGGGTTGAAAACCCACGTTTGCGTCTGCGTCTGCGTTTTTTTTTTTTTTTTTTTTTTTTACGCATTTGTGAGACTTGCGGCTACTGTTCATGCACTGTTTAATGAACAGTAGCCGCAAAGTTTGACTTTTCTCACTTTTTTCAGCCAATCAGTGCACATCGTGTATTGTTCACGGACCTACAAATTTCACTTTTCAGCAACTTTTTCATTAAAAATGGATCCCACGGTATTATTCACACATTTAAAAATTATTTTGCTACAGTGTTTTTCAGTTTTCAGTTTCAGTTTTCAGTTTTCAGTTTTCATCTGTATCCAAACGGACCCTTAGACTCTACGTCCATAAGGCCCATGTTAAGGAGACTTGGAGGATGGAGAGAGAATGAGGCAAGTTTTTTGAGAACCTTTTTGTGTGGTTTGAGTTTGGAGTAATGAAGCCTGGGGGCATATATATAATGGATATCAGTCTCTGTTTTATTCCAGTTTTTCTTGATGAGGAAGTGTCATTGTTGTGTGTGTGAAGGGTTGGATCAGAAGCTAGCTAGCTCGAATATATTTGATTGTAAGACATTTTCATACTTCTTTTTCAAAAAAAATATTTTGGGCAACTGTTGATAATGTTATTTCTTTCCATGCAAATTCATTCAAATGAAAATAAAACATTTCACAATCAAACACAAAGGAAGCAAATTGTGGAAAATATCTCATGGTATCAAAATTAATGTAGCATCTGCAAAGTGGTCCAAAAGTTTATCATGGTATAACAACAACTAGATAATAAAGAAAAATTTATTGTAACTTTATCCAATATAGACAAAATAGAAGGAAAAAAAAAAACTTTATAAGGAAGACAAAAATTTACATGGTTTCGCTTAAGCTTACATCTATAAGTGGCGTTGTTGAGGAGAAAGTTATTAATGAAATATGAAGATTACAAATGCGGCACAAAAACGCTTTCATAAAACCAGTGCCGGCCCTAGGCCTAGGCCATTGCCTAGGAGGCCCTACTAGAAAAAAGCCCCAAAGAGTAGGCGGCAATAAGTTATTTTTCTTATTTATTTATTTATTTATTAAAATGTGTGTGAGTGGTACATTTTTTCCTATACTTTTAAGAAAGCCCAAAACAGTTGAGTGATGCTTTAAATACCACAAATTTTATTACATAGGTTTTACAAATTTTTATTTCACTAATCACAAGAAATAATTTAAATATTCATTTATTATCTTATTAAAGTGTCATCAATCCTCTTATTTTATTTTATTTTATTTACTTTTTTTATAGAAAAATTTGTGGTAACTTTAGCATCCCCCCAAAAAAAAGGATTATTAGAAACCCAACCAGATCACCATTAAGTGAATAAAAAATTCTAAAAGTACTACAAAATAATTATAATGATGTAGTAAGAATATGATTGATGCCACTTAAACAAAATAATAAATGAATGTTTTAATCAATTTTTATTTATTAATGACACGCTTTGTAAGGCGTATATTGTAAAATTTGCAATATCCTTATATAATATATATCACTCAGGTGAATTAGTCGTACTAAAAATTTTCACCTTAGACCTCAAATTATGTTGAGTTGGCCTAGCACAAAACCTAAATCACAAACATTCAAATAAATCTCTATCCCACAACTAGTACACCACATGAATTCCTAATTATCTTAAATCAACTTGTTGAGTTTGTCTATTTGCATGTTGTCATGGATAACATCTATTGAGTCAAATTTGGTTTGGCGTTCAACTTGTTGTATGCGGGATCCAAATCAAGAAACGTAAAAAATCCTCGCCTTGGCATAAATTTGGTCAAGCCTTGCAAACGAAATTCTTCCATCACCTTCACCAGAGCGCTAACGACTATAACTCTTTCCAAATACCAATCAAGTTCATCATGTTTACTGGATTATCGGGATCTTGCAATTTGAAACCATATATAGCATTAAAAGGATGAAAAACACCATTAGTTGCTTCCATTACGAGCGTTATGACTATCTGAGTGTCCACCTCAATTATAGGGTTAATAATTCCCAAATCAATCCCCAAGTTTAACTTAATCCATCCCTTATCCCTTATTGGTCCACCTTGTTCCTTTTCGGTCCTATTCTATCTACTTTGCAATTTCTTAGCACTCCAAGGCCCAAATAATTATATTTTTAATCTGTGTTTTAAATGAATTCTAAATCTTATCTTAATTGATAATCTTTATAATGGTTAGCATGTGCCTTGCACATGTATCTCAAACTAGTAATTGTTGAAATCCATACACACACATGAAGTCTCATCAATGGTGAAGACAATTCTTTAATGGAACAGAGAAAATCATATCTGTATGTATATTGAGTAAGTGTGTTATGTACAATAATCAAGCTCTACCTCTTATATATGAAGAGCAGAGACAGGAAAGTAAAACAGAAAATCTAACTAACTAAGAGCTGTCATCATACTCTAACTAACTCAACTATACAAAAAAACTACTTGTAGTCTAACCTCCAATATATACATAAACGACTTGTAGCATATGCTCACATACAAACTCTAACAGTAATTACAAAAAAAAGGTAAAAATTGGTTACTAGTCATTATTTGGTTCAGCTGTTTGGTTTTTTTAAATAATAATGATGCTTCATAAAATACAAAAAATAAAAATAGAGCATATAAATTCTGCTTCCACCACGTAAACATAGTGAGCAGACAATATTCCTTGTTATTACCACTTGGATATTACATAGCTGCCAAGGAAAAACAGGCATGGCCAGAAAGGAAAAGAAAAGTAAAACAGGAAACCAACACAACCGCATTGCCTCCTCATATAAATTTTTATAGGAAACATTGCGGAAGGTCTAGCTTCTTCGGGATTCTACATCATATAGAAGAAGCTGAAGCTTGCAAGCACAAAGGGCACACATATTAGTAGTACATGATATCTGACAAGTTATTGCTAAGCACGTAATTAAGGATTTCTACGCCTTAACGTACGGTAAATCCGACTTGCACAGCGTATTTGACGAGGTCATCCATCTCCCTTTCGTTGACGTATCCGTCTTTATTGGCATCGGCATGGTGGAGGCCGCGGTCTGCACGAAAGCCAGGGATAAGTGAGCCCAGGTGGTCAAAGGCTTTCTTTAGCTCTTCCCTGCTGAGCATATTGTCATTATTGGTGTCGAATTTCTTGAAAATGTTCCTTAGCAGATCCTCCGTTGGGGGCAGAGGCTTATTATCAAATTCAAATGTTGGAAATAGTGCACGGACCATGTTATGGAGACTTGGAGGATGGAGAGCCTTAGGCAAGTTTTTAAAGAACCTTCTTATGTGGTTTGAGTTTGGGGGTATTGAAGCCCTGGGGTATATATAATGAACCTCGTCACTGTTTCTCTACACGAGATCTATTCCAAGTTTTCTAAATTAAGAAGTGTCACTGTCGTTGTGCATGCGATGGGTCGGACCAGAAGCGAGCCCGAATATATTTTGAATGTTAGAAATTTTCATTCTATTTAGTGTTGATAATGTTTTTTCTTTCCATGCAAATTCATTCAAATGAAAAGAAAAGAAGTGTCACAATCAAACACAAGAATCAAATAATAAAAAATATTTCATGGTATCAAAATTGAAGCATCTGCAAAGTAGTCCAAACATTTACATATATGGTATAAAAGCAACTAGATAAGAAAGATGAAACTTTTAATATGGAAATAAGAATTCCACCTTTTTCTTAACCTCCTACGAAACCATATCCACAACAAAAGAATACTTGAATCTATGAATCCAAATACGTCGGCAGAGAATTTGAATTCTCACGTGGATGGAAAATTGTTGGAGTGGTTCATGTGTGTATCAAAAGTCGATAGCTTTTATGCTAACTGATTTTAGATTAAGATGCTTATCGGACAACATTCATGGTTGGGTCCAAGAAATTATGGGAATGAAATTTGGAAGCCAAGAGGGTCAATTTGAGTTCTATTGCATTGAAATGTCACTTTAAAAGCATCAATAATGTTGTCACAGGTCAGGTATGATTTCAACAGACTTGTCACCCTAATTTCAATACTAGTGTGGTGCTTCCTTCCCTTTCAGCCTTCCTCAAAATAGAATCTTCAGTAATAAGTGAAAAGCGAAAACTATTTACCCCCACATAATAGAATCATTAGTCCAAAGTAAAAACTATTACCTGATGCTTGTCATGCATGAATTAGTACAGTAAGTTATCATTATCATTACTATTGTTATGTTTTGGGCATGAAATCCCATATATAAAGGGGAAAATTGTTAAGAGTAATTCGATACACCTCAAGCTTTATGCACACAAGTCAAAAATATCATAGAACTATAAAATTCATGTTAAAAAATTTTGGCTTTAAACTTTATCTTTTGATCTAACTGCGTTTAGATTTAGACACTCATTGGATAACATTCAAGGTCTTGGCATGTGTGTTATCCCCTTAGTATCATAGCACCTACTACTCATTTATGAGATAGAATCCTTAATCAAATAGAAAAGCGAATACCATCCATTCTCAATTAGGATCATTATTTGAAAGTGAATAACTATGGCCCGATACAATTGGCATATGGAATAAAAATGGTACAAAAATCTACTTACCACTTTTGTTGTTATTTTATACTCCACCAACAATAATATACCACGTGTCTAATTTTTTATTTTTACTTTTAAACTTTGGTAACTTACAGAAATAAAGAACATATATTTGGTTATGATTGGTGAAATATAAAAATTAAGGGGCATGAGTTTTTTATTCATATAAGTGTAGTGTTGATGAAATGTTTGTAGGCCAGGATGGAGAAGTAGATAAATTGAAAAATGTACTACTTCCAACAATACATATTTACCATTTTTATGCTTTCCATCTCGTCAAGCAAGTGTTTTAGTCTTTTACATGCTTCATTCTTGTCATATCAAATATACATGGTCATTATGGGGAAAGAATAACAATCCTATCAAATTTCCAATTGCGGTTTGATATAAACCTTAGGAATAATTAATGGATGATGCTCCAGGTTTTAAACAAATAATCGAGAAAAGAGCTGGTTACCAGATTTGTGGTTGAATGGGGTTCAATTGGTGGTTTGTGGCATAAATAATACTAAATATCTCAATGAATATATGTTACCCAACATATTAAGTTGTTAGCCCAACTATATTTAGAAATACTTCTTCATTTTAAATTTAAGAGGGAGATTTATAAATATTTATTGTCAAGTATTATATGAATTTTCAATATAAGAGTTTTGCACCTCAAAAATGAAATACAAAGGGGAAGAAAGACTAATTATAAGTAAAAATGTTGCTAATATCTTTCTCGTGCTAATTTGAAATTCTTTGTTTTGTGAGAAAGACGTACCAAAAAGTCCCATATTGAAAAAAATAAAAGAGTATGCCACGGTCTTCTGCAATAGTTATTGCACTAGCTTAATCAAGAATTTTACTTTGATAATCCAATAATTAAAACAATGGGAGGGTGAATTCGAATCCTAATTCTCCTTATAAAGAAGAGCAAGTAATATCACTGAGATGCATGAGGCTCTTGGCCACTCTATCAAGGATTTTAAGTATTGACTAATACGCTAGCTTTTTAAGTACTTGACTCGTGTACTAATGTATGTAAGCTTTTTTATTTTATTTTATAACTCAAATTATTTTTAGTAATTAAAAAGAAAGGTAAAATTTGGTCAAAACTAGTCATGATCTGTTTCAACTGTTTGATTTTTTAAACAATAATTGATAGGCCTAGTAATATCCTCGTCCATAGGAGAAGACAATGGACAAGGGTAACATCAATCTTCATCCATCATAGTGCCTGTTAGACGAAGATAAGGTCATCCTCTCATAGTTAATGGAGAAGTGTTACATGGCAGTAATGAAGTCTCCGTACTGTTGGAGAGACAAAAATCTTGTCATTAACACCTCACAGGGGCGTTACAGATACCACATTGAAACCATCATTAAAGACACCTCCAACGACTAGAAGGGAGAAGTGAGCATATATATACCGGTATCCCAAGACTGAAAAAGGTACTAAAATTCTAGCCAATACTCTCTCATACTCTAAGACTGAATCTTCTTTTCTCTTCTTGCTATCCTAACTTTACCATCGGAGGCTCTGTGGCAGGCACCACACCGGTGATCCACACTTCTTCCATTTTTCATCTATTGTTTCAGGATCTTGCTGGTTGTGGACGGCTTTCTCTTTGGACGATCATTCTGACTGACGATCTCAGCATCATCAATAATGATGCTTCATAAAATACAAAAAATGAAATAAAATAAAAAGGAATATGCAGCTTGATTGGCCTTATCATTATCATTGAGTACTCCCTTATTTGTCACCTAAATATTGTTTAAAATAACATATGTGACTAGATTTTTCTTTTTCTTTTTCCTTTTAACTAAATTGTAAAATACACCCTTTTAAGCCTCATAAAAAATCTCATTAAAAATCGTAGCACTTTTATATCGAGTTGGGTCATAATCAGGATCAAACACAACTAGACTCCACATAATCCAAACAAAAAACAAGTGTTAATGTGGGTTGTATTTAAATAATTTTCCATCTTTCTCAATCTCAAGAAGCTACCTTTAGTACTTCTCCCTACTTCTGCCAGCCTACACTGCCTCTCTCAAGTCAACACGTTAACTCTCTTTTCAACACAACCAAATAAACTCAAGCATATGGGCATTTAGATTTAAGTTTTGTTATACATATGATAATGGTCATATGGTTTTGTTTTTTGTTTTTGTTTTTATTTATTTATTATAATATGAATATGACCATATGAGTTTTTGGCTTTCTAATTAGTTTAATGAATATGTTTTGTTTATCAAGATTTTGTTGTTCAATTTTTGTATTGCTATATTATAATATATTTTATCTCTTTATATCATCATTTTTTAAAACAATAATGAAATTTTTTGTATATATCTATAGTGAAGTAAATAATTGTTGAAAATATGATGATATATCAAAGTTGATAATTCCGTATTCAAGAGAATTTTAAATTATGATTATTGTATTAATACACCAATTTTTGTTGCAAAGATTCTAAAAAATAAATTACAACAAATTAACCCTTAAAAGTAAAAATTCCTAGCTACATACTATAGAATTTGGAGCGATAATGGTCAGTGTATAAGGTTTCTGGTAGACCATATAAATCCTGCTTCCACCACGTAAACATAGTGAGCATACAATATTTCTTGTTATTACCAAGGTTTTGAAATCCGGACCGGACCGTACGGTCCGACCGGAAAAACCGCGAACCTCTCAGTTTTGCGGTTTTTTTAGCTTCAAAAATCGTCCTATGGGAAAAAAGCAGGGATCCGTGCGAACCGTGGTCGGACCGTACGGTTTTGAGAACCGTGACCGGTTTTTGAGGTTCGGACGGTTTCTTTTTGTTTCAGCTTTTCCGGTAAATTTTGGCCACCGGTATGAAGTTATGATTAGATCTAGAAGAAATGAAAAACAAATAAAAGAACACGAAGAAGAACAAAGATCGGAAGGAGATCTGATAATTTCAGATCTTGAACAAACGGATTTGTAAGGAAAAAAAAAGAACCAAAGAAGAAGAAAAGTTCCTCAAAAAGAAAAAGAAAAAGAAGAAGAACACAACGAAGCAGGATCTGCGCCTAGTTGAAGCAGCAGCCAACAGGTTGCCTACACAGTCGCCGATCACGCTTTCGTCTTTTGCTGCTTCTTCTTCTTCTTTCTTCTTTTTTTCTTCTTCTCTTTCTTTTTTCCGTTCATGGAGCTCTGTAATTTTCTCTTTTTCACTGAATAGTGAATACAACTGCTATGTGTTTCTCTTTCTTTCTTTAGGCTTTTGTTTTTTTACTTCTTTTGAATTCCTAAGTCCCTCACGTGCTAACATTGGAAATGAAAAAAGGTTTTAAATTTTTAATAAAAGCAAAACAATTTCAGCCATTAGATTTAAATCATTTTTTCTGCTGCCCAAGATGACGTGACATGCACTGATGCACTAAATCTTTTAAGTATTTTTAAGAGTAATTTAGTATCTCAATATTTTACTTTTCTTTATTTGCTTTATTGGTCTGTACGCCCACCAAAACAACAGACTCCAAGTGCTGTGCTAGTCAGTAGTTAGTGTACTGTCGAAGAAGAATGAATGCTTCAAGTGTATCATCACATCAATTCACAACTAATGTCTAATGGGCAATTTATTTTGGACCCAAAGAACCGAACAATTACAACAACTTCAGTTTTCTTTTAAGTAAAATCACAAGGCCCAATGTTTCTTTGTTTAGCCCAGAAAGCATTTCCATTACATGTGCAAAATATGAAATTGCTAAAAGTATGTTGAGAACTTTTGAGTGAGTTGAACCAATTTGATTCGAGCTGATTAGGAAAAAATATCCAAGATATAATAACGGGTTAAAATGAAAAAAATATCATAACTTAACCGAGAGGTATGATATAATAACTTAAGTTACATATTAAGTTACAAAAAAGTTACATAAAAACTTAAGCAGGATTTTGTAACGGTTATGATATGAAAAAATGCATTTGAAAGATAGATTTCTATATTTAATTGGGTCATTTAATTTAATTTTTCTATTTATACTAATTTAATATATTTATTTATATTTAAATAATTATTAAATTAATTATGACGTCATCACGGTTTGACCCCGGTTCAACCTCGGTTCGACCTTAAAAACCTTGAACCTCTTCCTTTTACGGTTCAATGAACGGTCTGGGTCTGAAAACCTTGGTTATTACCACTTGGATATTACATAGCTGCCAAGGAAAAACAGGCACAACCAGAAAGGCAAAGAAAAGTAAAACAGGAAACCAACACAACCGAATTGCCTCCTCATATAAATTTTTAGAGGAAACGTTGCGGAGGCTCTAGCTTCTTCTGGATTCTACATCATATAGAAGAAGCTGAAGCTTGGAAACACAAAGCACACATATTATTAGTACATGATATCTGACAAGTTATTGTTAAGTACGTAAATGAAGGATTTCTATGCACGGTAAATCCGAGTCCTGCAACGTATTTCACGAGTTCGTTCATCTCCTCTTCGTTGACGAATCCGTCATTATTGGCATCGGCATGGAGGAGGCTGCGGTCAGCTCGATAGATAGGGATCCTAGAGCCAAGGAATTGAAAGGCTTTCGTTAGCTCTTTAATTCTGAGCTGATTGGCATTATCGGTGTCGAATTTCTTGAAAGTGTTCCTTAGCTGATCCTCCGGTAGGGGTGCCACACCCTTAGGAACTATGATAGTGAGATGGCCCATGTTATGGAGACTTAATGGGGAGCCCCCTAGGCAAGATTTTGAAGAACCTTAATTCTTATGTGGTTTGATTTTGGGTATTGGAGCCTTGGGATATATATAATGGAGACCTTCGTCTCTATTTCTCTACACAGGAGATCTATTCCAAGTTTTCTTGATGGAGAAGTGTCACTATCGTTGTGCATGTGATGGGTTGGACCAGAAGCGACTGTGAAATTTTCATATGATTTACCATATTAAAGTGTTGATAATCTAGAAAAGCGTGGACATATCAAAATGAATGGGCATTAATATACTTGGAACATGGGCTTAAATATAATTAGGACGTGGGCTTAAATTATTAAAGGAGGCAATATTTTAGATCTCTATAAATATATATATATATATGCTTAGTTTAGCCTGCTGAAGACTGAGCATGAGCGTTCCTTATATAGATGGAGGAAGGCTTGGTCTCTTCAGGAGTGTGCTGGAATTGCGGACGGAAATCACGGAAGGTAAATTGCTTTAACTGGGGTGAATAACTTTTCCACCGAAAGCAATAGTAACTTGGATGATTCTGTCGGGGTACTGTAGAGTGAACAGTATCTGGTCACTGTTTGGAACAGTGTCTTGTCCCCTTGCTTTTCTGGAATAGTAACTCTGCATAGTGCTCTGGACTGTGCAGTGAATAGTAGTTTGTCTGCAGCTCTGCTGGTTCAGGTACTGTTCTGAATAGTAGCCGAATGAGCAAAGGTGGTTCTTGAGCTATCTTCTGGGAAGTGCCTTAGTCGCTGTCCAGGTTACAACCATCATAAGGGTCCTGGGCATCCTGGAATGGGTCAAATGGATAACGACTGCAAGAGGCTTCTGAAGAGGCAGGAGAGTTCTTTTCTACTGACTCTAATTGTTCTGATTGGAGAAGCAATTGCTGGGCGAGATCCTTGAGTTCTCTGCTAGATTTACCGGCAAATTGGGCGGAGTCTAGGCTGGACTGTGATCTGGTCTGGTGAGCAATAGTTCTCTGTACTGGAAGAGGAAAGTCGTTGTATAATCTGGAGATAACATCAGCTGGTCTGAATCTATCCCACCATTTTACAAAGAATTCCCTATCGAGTAGATTTCTGTTGATAGCATAATTCCACATGCTAATCCAGTGGATCTTGTATTGAATTGTCATATGCAAGATGGCTGGAAACTGGGAAGAATGCTTGTCGACATGGAACTTGGAGCTGAAATACCTTAGTGCATCTTGTAGTGGGTCTGGGAAGTTTTCATTAACTGATCCAAACATTTCCCACCACTTGAGGAACCATGAAGGTATCTGGCTATTGAATTTCTTGTCGAACTGGATGAACCATGAGTGGTCATAGTTCTCATTCTGAAAGAAAAGTACCTTTTCGAAGGCGTCCATATAGTCATAATAGTTGTATCGGGGTTCTGATCCCTTGAGTACTGTAAGTTTTCTGAGCGTAGAAGGGTGCCCCCAATCTTTGCAACTTACAAAACCCTGAATTATGAACTTATGGTATAGAACCTTAGAGGGGTTAATCTTCTCCCTGATGTCTTCTATTCTGGCAGACTTTTCTTGGATGAGAATGCCTTTGTAGAATTTGATGTTCTTCTCTGGACTCTTGGGAAGGAAATGCCAATCATGGGGCAATACTTCCATTGCAAGTGCTAGAGGATCCGTTATATGAGCTAAGTGTGGCTCAATATAAGAGATGTGTTGAACAAATGGTTTCTTGAGATAAGGAGCTCTTCCTGTTCTAGGAGGAAGTGTGAAAGAAGGTTGCCTGGGCACAATTGGGCCGAGGGGATCTTCTATTGTGTATGGAGAAATCTCCTTGGGAGGAGGTGAAGTTAGAGCAGAGCTATAACTGTGTTGTTCATTTCTTTGGGGCCTTTGGTAGTTTGGTTTAGGTACTGTGGAAACCAAATAACGATTAGCAACAACAGAGGGAGACACAGGTAAGGTCTTTGGAGAGGAAGAGAAAGGAACCAACGGGCCAGGGTTCTGTGCCTGACTTGTACTCCTAGTGATTGGTTTAGGCAATTTGGGAGGTTGGGGTTGTACGGGTTTCTTCCCGGACATTTTGGACTGGATTCTGCAAAAATTCACGGGTTAGGAAGTCAGGTATACTGTTCTGAGTTCCTGCAATGAATTCTATGTCAAAATCAAAAACCGAAAGGATGGCTTGCCAACGTGCAAAAATCTGTTTTGATGCAATGTTTTGAACATCTTTTTCTAAAACATGTTTTGCAGATTTACAATCAATCCGTATTAAAAACTTTTGATTTAAAAGGTCACTTTGGAATTTTGAAATGCATAGTACTATAGATAAAATCTCTTTTTTAATAGTACTATAATTTAACTGAGTGGGGGTCCAAACTCCAGAATGGAAACAGACAATCTGTTCCGGGGAGGTGGGACTGACACGCTGAAGGAGGATACCACCATAACCAATGTTGGAGGCATCAGTCTGAACGACCTTGAAGGAATTTTCAGAGGGGATTCCTAGACAAGGGAGTGTCATGACATATTTCTTGACCTGTTGGACAACCAAAGTATGGGCGGGTGTCCAGGGCGAAGGATTGGTTCGAAGTCTATCAAAGAGAGGCTTGCACTGTTGCCTAAGATTTTGATAGAAATTAGAAATGTAGTTGAGGGATCCTAAGAACCTTTGAAGTTGGGTCTTATCAAGGATTTCATCTGGGAATTTTTCAGCAAACAGGATGGCTCTATCAATTGGTTTAATGACTGCATGTTTTATGTCAAAACCTAAGAACCTAACACTGGTTTGGAAAAGCTTGATCTTCGGGGCCGAGACAACAAGACCATTTCTTTTTATGGTTTGGAAGAATGTTCTGAGATGCTTCCAATGTTTGTCTAGGGACTCAGAGAAGATGAGTACATCATCAATGTACACAATGATATGACTGGAGAATGGATTGAAAATCTCATTCATGATGTTTTGGAATTCAGAAGGTGCATTCTTGAGACCAAAGGGCATTACATTCCATTCGTAATGACCAAAGGGTGTGGTGAAGGCTGTTTTGTACCTATCAGGCTCACTGATTTGTATCTGCCAAAAACCACTCTTCATGTCAAACTTACTGAAAACCACTGCTTTACTAAGCCTGTTAACTAAGTCTCTTTTGTTGGGGATAGGATACCTAATCCATTCTAAGACTTTGTTAAGGGGTTTGTAATTGATGACAAGTCTAGGGACACCTCTCTCAATCTCAGCGTTTTTCTGGACATAAAAGGCTGGACAGGACCATGGTGACCTAGATCTTCTGATGATTCCTTTTCTAAGAAGATCCTCTATCTCTGCTTTGCAAGTATCCATAAGTTCTTGACTCATTTGGATAGGCCTGGCTTTGGTAGGGATGTTCTTTTCCTGGAAATCTTTGACATAAGGAAGTGCAACTTCGTGCTTTTTCCTATGCCAAAATGCTGTGGGGAGATCAGAGCAGACTTCTTGTTTGAGTTCCTCTTCAAACTTTCTAATCTCTGATTGGTAGCTTTTGCAAGCTAACTGCTTATCAACCCTCTTGTAACTTAGTTCATTACCAAGGTACTCAATGTGTTGGGTTTTGGCTTGGATAAGGTTAAGGGTCTTGGAGATGGAAACCTCATGGAGACTGTTGATGTTTTTAGGTTCAGGGCTCCTAAGGAACTTAAACTTGACTGGTTGGCCAAAAGGGTGGGTAGTGATTCCTTCACTATCCGTGGTAAAAGGATATAACAGACACATAAACGGGTTTCCTAAGATGACCCTATCTGTCATATTTTTGACAAGAACAAAGGTGGTCTTGAAACACGCATTGTCTTGGCAAACATGTGCTTTTGGGATTTTGTATTCAATCTGCATTTTCCCACCACTTGCGGAGGTTAACCTTTCTCTGGTTTTCCGGAAGTATTTAGAGGGAATGATTCCTTCTTGAATGCAGTTGAGATCAGCGCCTGAGTCTATTAAGGCTACTACCTCAAATTCAAAATCTTTGCTTATGACAATCCTGACTTTGGAATGCCATTTCTGGAAGTTAATCCGACTGATGGTTTGTAGGGACGATCCTCTAGATAGTCCTGGTACCATATCTGCAGTAGGTTTAACTGTTTCATTAGCTTCTCTATTAGAAGGGTTCTGTAATGAGGTTCTGTCCTCATTGCCTTGATGAGAAGTGTTTCTTGGAGGTTTGACTTTAAGGTTCATGAGACCATGATCAACCCTAAGGATGACTAAGTCTTGCTTAAGGCCATTTACTTCAGTTTTGGTATCCTTAATCTCTTTGTGGAGATCATGGATAGTAATCTCTTTCTTGGATTTGGTAGACCTATTGTAGATTTTCTCCAAATCAACTTTGGGTTCCTGTAACCTAGGTTTGGATGTACTGGTTTCCATGACTAGGTTTCTGTGGAACTCACCAAGTTTCTGAGATTTCTCTTCTGGGTCCTTGATCTGTTCTATGAGATCTAGGAGTAGTTCTTTTCGTTGAGAAAGAACTTTGATAGTGTTGTTCCTGCAACAGCTATCTTGGCATGGTATGACATCATCTGGACTACTAGAGGTGTCGGAGGAGACTCTAGGAGAGGATGACTCTTGGTGGATCTGGCAGATTTCTCTGTTAATAGAACTATTGGGAGACTCATGTTCTGGATGGTCAAGTTCTATGATTTTGGAAATATCTTCAGATACTAAGGAATGGGTAGGAGACTTGCCTGGACATTCTTTCTTGAAATGTCCCTTTTTCCCACACTTAAAGCATTTTCCTTTTGCTTTAGGTTTGAGGAGTTTCAAGGTTCCAGGAATCCTATAGATGCCTCTTGCTTCTAATTTTAGGCGTCTATATTCTCTGGAAACAATCCTTTCTCTTTTGAAATCCTTAAAGGCTGGGTTTCCTCTGTATTTGGATTTCCATATCCTTGGAGGGAGTGGGGGTGAGTCACCAATCTGGTCATCTAGTGGTTCTTTCTCCTTTTTATCTGAAGAAGATTCATCGGAACTGCTAGAAGATATGTGGCTTTCTAGGACATTAACTTCTGGAGAAGGAGAGACTGGGTTCTCTGCTTTTCGTGCTGAATGTCTAGCCTTTGGTGAAGGGATGGGTTTTGTTGGAAGTTTGGTTTTGACACAGTTCTTTTTATGCCAATTGAAATGTTTCTCAAAGTATTCAAAGAAAGGATAATCAGCTTTTACCTCTTTCATGAATAACTTCCATTTCTCCAAAACTTCAACCTTTTGTTTTCTGGTATGGTTTGCTCGATAGGCTTCTCTTTTAATCCGGTTCTTTTCGGAATTAAAATCCTTCTCGAGGTAGTCCATATCAGGGATGAATTCCTTTGTCAACACGAGGAGCTGATGGTCATATTCAGATTCTTTCTGAATAGGATTCTTAAAATCAGATCCTGATGGTGAGGGGGATTTAAGACTGTCTTGACTGTTGTTGTCTTCTTCTTGATCAACAACTGAGTCTTGTCTGGCTGTGTAACAAGGGGTACTAACCTGGGAATGGTTTTTGACTCCGTGAAACAGCGGACCTAAGTCTTTTCTAGATGTAGGAGCTCGTGTTCTAGACGAACTACTATGGGATGCAGGTCTATCTTTCAAGAGGATAGTTGGCTGCCTAAATGGTTGTCTTAGATCCATGGATCTAGACCTTGGTTCCTGGTATGGTTCCTGGTACAGATCTAATGAGGATCTGGGCAAGGGTTCTTCATACTCAAAGGGTGACCTAAACCTGGATTGGTCGAAACTTAGTCTAACCGTTCCATCGGCTAACTGTTGGACATAATCCGGATCTGGGTTCCTAACAGGATTCTGGATCTGTAGAGGATAATTCTCATTCTCTAAAGACCATTGTGCAGGGAATGTTATTTCTGACCATTTCAGGGTTCTTGGTACCTGAACGGTGGATCTAACATCTGAGGTTTGGATAAGAGTGGTTTCACCTGCCTTTCTCTTATCGAAAGCCTGGATGGACATGTTTGTCCTCATGCACTTATAATACACTCGGTATATAAGAGCAAGTTGTTTGGTGCCATGTAATACAAAGATTCCATGGGTTCTGATGTTGAGGGTGAGGACCTTCAGAATATGAGGGTCGTCAAGTGCAACTGTGAGGTTTGGAAAACAGTCGAAATGAATTGGACCGTTACTCAAACTGGATTCTATGGTTCCTAGGAGACTGTCTCTGAATCTGATGAGACGGGTATCTCTGAGGGCCATTAGAACGGAGTTGTTCAAACCTTCTCTGATCAATGGTTTAACTCCAACTTGGACAAGTCCTATGTGGAGGTATTTGTGACCAGAATCCCTATGCGCTTTAATAGCTGCAGGGGATAGCAAATAACAGGTTTCATATTCCTTGTTAATGCTGTAGACTTGTTCTATAGTCCTAACATGGTAGTCCGTTCTGAAAGACTTTTTCAAGGACCATGACGAAGACTTATAGACCTGGGTTGTGGGAACTCTGGGTATGTTCCAATCTCCTAACTTCTGATCTAGATCCGAAAGCTGGTACGACTCACTGTTGATGGTTCCATCTTCTGCTGGAATCTCAGGTGGGTTTGTACTACTAGATCTAATTGAAGTGGAAGAGTCACTCCTTCTAAACATCCTATTCATCATCTTTAGATTATAAGCCTAAGAAATCAATTACAACCTAGCATACTTCTATCTTCCAATTTCTGGATCTATCCTTAGATCTGAAACAGGGTGTGTATGGACGCCTATTGTGCTTCGTTACCAACTTACGACCGCTCGGACACCATTCTGTAAACCTTGCTACTGCTTACACTATTTCGCTTTGTTGAGTGTACTTTCCCTATCGTTTCCGACCCTAACGCCTAACGCTCTCCTGGCTAACGGCTCAACGGGCATTACAGATTGACTCGGGCTTCCTGCTCAACTTGGGTACTCTAGACTTCCTGGGTAGCAAACAATTACAGAACTGGGCTTACTCCTAGAATTACTGGATAACTGCTTGGCACAATACTTGGCTTGGTACACATCTGTAACAAATTGTGGGGAAAGAAACAAAGAATGGAAAAAGAAGATATCTGGGAAGTAAAGGATTAGCTTAAACAAATAATCACAGGATAATGAACAGTTTGAATGAACGGGAGGCTCAGCCTACCACAATAAGAAAGAATAGTATAAACTGACTAAGATGAAGTAGCAGATAAAGAATGCAACATATGGGAGTGGTAATGCTATCAAAAAATAGATGTAAAACAAAATAATGTTTGTTAGAGATAACATACTCAAAGTAATACACAAAATAATGGATAACTATGGCGGTTGTACCGGCCAACTTGATTTAAAATCAAAATTTACAGTAACTTACAAACACTATGATCGAGCTCAAAATGGCTCTGATACCAAATGGGGGTAAGCTACCATACAAGAGTAGTGGTGCCGTTCTGAGGGCAGCACTGGGGGCGGAAGCTGGGTAAGGTTACAAATGGGGGAGTGTAAGAGCCATGGTTATTACAAAGTAGTTCTGAGTACTAAGTAAAGATGGAGCTCTGAGGTCTAAGCTTCTATGCTTAGTTTAGCCTGCTGAAGACTGAGCATGAGCGTTCCTTATATAGATGGAGGAAGGCCTGGTCTCTTCAGGAGTGTGCTGGAATTGCGGACGGAAATCACGGAAGGTAAATTGCTTTAACTGGGGTGAATAATCTTTTCCACCGAAAGCAATAGTAACTTTGATGATTCTGTCGGGGTACTGTAGAGTGAACAGTATCTTGGTCACTGTTTGGAACCGTATCTTGTCCCCTTGCGATCAGTCTGTCTTAGTCGGAAGTGCCAGAAGGATATCCATCATAGGGATCCCAAGGAGGATTATAATCACAGTTGTGCTCATTGTAATTGTCGTACAAATTGCAAAATCCACAAAACACCAGAGGTTCATAGTCTGTGCTCTGAGTTGTGAATTGACTGGGATCATGATAATCAAGCCTATGGGTGTTGAAGGCTTCGGGGTATGGTCTGGTAGTAAATACTGTAATTCGGTTAGTATTTCCTACAAAGTGATAATTTTCCCATAATTCTCCAGAGACGTCACGGAGTTCACTGTTGAAGTAATTTGTCCAACATTCAGCGAGGCCAAAGGGGTCTTTATAGGACAGATGGGAATCACCTTCATACCAAGGACCGTCATGGGTGTACCCATTGATGAGTACAAGGTGGTGAGCAGGTTGAACAGCCATCCAATTGTTACTGTCCCATTGTGGGAGAGTACTCCAACATCTGATGGATACAAAAGGACTGTTAATCTTGGTCACGGCCTGTTGGATGATTTGAGGAAATTGGCTGGTCTGTTTATGGCTCGTTAATTTGGCGAGCTTGAGAAAGCCATACTCAAATATACTTGAAAGCCAATATGGATTTCTGACATCATCGTCTGCCCCGTCTTCATAGTTGACTATTAGACCGGGAAAAGGATGTTTCTTTTCATAGACCCTGTGACTGCTTCCGAAGTGTTGTTTCCAGGTTGATAGGATGGAGTGAGTTTCAATGTCATCTGCATCATAAACCGGGAAATGGGAAGTGACCAATAATTTGAAATAATCGAACCAACGGTCACTTGATTCGGTCATTGCCTTGCTTTCCAATATACGTTTTTGTATATCAGTAGGCAAGTTGGCGACAGCACTTCTTAGCTGGTTTTGAGTCTTAAGACTTAACCTAGCGTAATCTGTGCTCATAATAGTCATTTTATCCATTGAACGGATATCCTCTTTGCCAAAGAGTTGACTAGTAAGAATTCCATTTCCTGCCTCAAGTTCAACTAGGTGTAATTCTAGTGCTTTAAGGGTTCTTTGGAAAAGGTGGTAGTGGTTCTGGGTAAAGGCTCTTTGAAGATTGTCAAGGATGAATTTAGTGGAGGGTGGAAGGTCTTTATACACTCCATTACTAAATTGCAAAGCCGTGTTTTTTACTTTTTGAAGAGTAATAGCCATATGACCACTGGAATATGTAACCGCAGATGGGTACATGTTTTGAAGGGATGTTGCTTTTCTGGGTTCTGTTCCAGAAGAAGCGCCTTCATGTATTTGGGGAAATTCCCTTATGGGTGCTTTTCCTTTTCTTGAAGACATTCCTGTATTAACAAAATGGTTGATTTCAAAAGCATTTTTGTTAAAATCATGAGATGTCATCATGCAAATGTTTTTATGCTGTATGTATGGAATGGGATGTAAAGATGAATCCAGGGACTGATTGGAGTCTAAAGGATCATCAGTCATGAATGGGATCTGATCAAGGTTCTGGGTTTGTTCAGAAGAATGTGTTTGGGCAATAATGAGGTTAAGATTTTTAGAAACGGAAACTTTTTGGAGACTCTCGATCTCTCTTAGTTCAGGGTTCCTAAGAAACTTAAACTTAACTGGTTGACCAAAATGGTGGGTAGTGATTCCTTCACTATCCGTGATGAATGGATACAACAGACACATGAACGGGTTTCCTAAGATGACCCTATCTGTCATATTTTTGACAAGAACAAAGGTGGTTCTAAAACACACATTGTCTTGGCAAACCTGAGCTTTTGAGATTTTGAATTCAATCTGCATATTGCCTCCACTTGCAGAAGTTAACCTTTCCTTGGTTTTCTGGAAGTACTTAGAGGGGATGATACTTTCTTGAATGCAATTGAGATCAGCACCCGAATCTATTAGGGCAACTACCTCAATTTCAAAATCTTTGCCTATGACAATCCTGACTTTGGAATGCCATTTCTGGAAATTAATCCGACTGATGGTTCGCAAGAACGATCCTTTTGATAGCTCTGGCTCCTCATCTGCAGTAGGATTAATGGTTTCATCAACTTCTTCATCAGAAGGGTTCTGTAATGAGATTCTGTCCTCATTGCCTTGATGAGAAGTGTTTTCTAATTCTTTGACCCTAAGGTTCATGAGACCATGATCAACCCTAAGGATTACTAATTCCTGCTTAAGGTTTCTCATCTCTGATTTAGTATCCTTAATCTCTTTCTGGAGATCTTGGACCGAAATCTCTTTCTTGGTTTTGGAAAATCTATTGTAGATTTTTTCCAAATCAACTTTGGGTTCCTGAAGCCTAGATTTGGATGTACTGGTTTCCTTGACTAGGGTTTTGTGGAACTCACTAAGTCTTTGAACTTTTTCTTCTGGGTCCTTGATCTGTTCTATGAGATCAAGAAGCAGCTCTTCTTGCTTAGAAAGAACACGGATAGCCTTGTTTCTACAACAACTATCTTGGCAAGGTAAGATCTCATCCGAGTCACTAGAGGAACTAGAAGATACTCTAGAGGTTTCATAGGATGTTTCAAACAATTGGTGTTTTTCTTGGTCACTAGACTCACTACTCAGGTGATCGAGTGCTAAGAGTTTGAAGATCTCTTCCTTACTGGTTTGGTCACTAATGAGGGTATTGATAAGGGTTCTGGCCTTAGCTCTACATTCACTTTTGTAATGACCTTTCTCTCCACACTTAAAACACGTTCCTGGTGTTTTAGGTATGAACTTTCCTGTGGACTTGGATCTGCCTTTCTTGTAGAAATCATCAGTTTTGAACCTCTGTTTTCTAAAGGGTTTGGAGGCAGGTTTCTTCCTATGGGGTTTTCCAGAGGGTTCTTCGCCTCTGTGTTTGGATTTCCTTTTGGGGATGATGGAAGGTAAGCCATATTGAGTACAGAAATTCCCTATTTCGTACTTGGCTTTGCTCTTGTTGGCTTGGCTCTGGATTTTAAGATCTCTGCACATTTTCATCCCTTCATTTCGGATTGTGCTTGAGATGTCTCCATAGGTCAGGTTATCATAATCTATGATACCTAAAGAGCTAGCAAGAGTTTCCTTGACCTTCTGTCCAAACAATGTGGGTAAGCCATTGATAAACTTCTCCTTCCAAAACGGAGAGTTACAATCGCTTCTATGCATGACACGGGTGGTGAACACATCTTCGTACCACCGGTATTCTCCAAGGTTTTTACATCTAAGGTTACTCAACTGGTCGTAAATCCTAGATGTGACATTGCTGGGTTTACCAATGAAGTGTTTCATGATCGTATAGATCAGGGTATTGACTCCATCAGGAACTCCTCTGCCTATGCTTTCATCAAAGATAGGGTTCTCATCCTCATCTTTTTGAACAGCATGCTTAATGTCTTCCTTAGAGGTGGCTGTCATACAGTGGTTCCACCAATTTAACAACTTTCCAGTAAATCCTAAAACAATGAGCTCTACAACCTCAGTATTTGGAATACCATCATTGAGATAGTTATTTGCTACCATGGTTATATGCTGGATTTTGTTTTGGATTTCTTGTTCGGCTAAACCATCTATGTTCCATTCATAGAGTTTACCACTGGAAACTGTGAATTGCATGGTCCTTTCCTCGAATTGGAGGTCAGGGGGTGTCGGTCTGGGATACCAATTCTTGGTAAGGCTAGTTGGCGTTACCTTCTGTTGGTAAAGCTTATTTACCTGTAAACCTCGAAATTGGTCTTCTATTTGTTCTATCTCCTGTTCAGTTTCAGAGGAGGTTCTACTAGAACTGCTAGAGGCCGTATGGGCATGTAGGGTGTTCGCCCGGGGTTCAAGCCTAGGGTCCCTACTGGTTGATGTAAGATCTGGTGAAGGGGAGACTGGTTCCTTTTTCACGAGATCATCAAGCTTTTGAGCCATTTCCTTAAGGGCTGATTGCTCCTTTGGTTTGAGGCTAGCTTGTCTGGTTGTGGGAAGCTTGACTAGAGGGTTTTCTAGAGGTTGGATTGGTTTTGAAAGGTTTCCTGGTTGGAGGAGAACTTTGTTATCAATCCTAACTTCTATCCTGTCAAGTTGTTTCCCTATAACTCCTAAACACTGGTTGGTATAGTTGTTTTGCTCTATTACCTTCCTGACAACCTTTTCATCTGGGGTTGGACACTTGAAAGGTGAGGCAATAACATCGGTACCACGCTGGTGAAAGAGTATAGCTTCTTGAGGAGGATGGCTAGACCTAACAATTTCTGGTTTGCTAGAGCTTGGTGCATCCTTCTTGGGAAGTAATTTCCAGTTGGTTTTGGAAATGACACAGTTCTTTTTATGCCAATTGAAATGTTTCTCAAAGTATTCAAAGAAAGGTTAATCAGCTTTTACCTCTTTCATGAATAACTTCCATTTCTCCAAAACTTCAACTTTTTGTTCTCTGGTATGGTTTGCTCGATAGGCTTCTCTTTTAATCCGGTTCTCTTCGGAATTAAAATCCTTTTCGAGGTAGTCCATATCAGGGATGAATTCCTTTGTCAACACAAGGAGCTGATGGTCATATTCAGATTCTTGCTGAATAGGATTCTTAAAATCAGATCCTGATGGTGAGGGGGATTTAAGACTGTCTTGACTGTTGTTGTCTTCTTCTTGATCAACAACTGAGTCTTGTCTGGCTGTGTAACAAGGGGTACTAACCTGGGAATGGTTTTTGACTCCGTGAAACAGCGGACCTAAGTCTTTTCTAGATGTAGGAGCTCGTGTTCTAGACGAACTACTATGGGATGCAGGTCTATCTTTCAAGAGGATAGTTGGCTGCCTAAATGGTTGTCTTAGATCCATGGATCTAGACCTTGGTTCCTGGTATGGTTCCTGGTACAGATCTAATGAGGATCTGGGCAAGGGTTCTTCATACTCAAAGGGTGACCTAAACCTGGATTGGTCGAAACTTAGTCTAACCGTTCCATCGGCTAACTGTTGGACATAATCCGGATCTGGGTTCCTAACAGGATTCTGGATCTGTAGAGGATAATTCTCATTCTCTAAAGACCATTGTGCAGGGAATGTTATTTCTGACCATTTCAGGGTTCTTGGTACCTGAACGGTGGATCTAACATCTGAGGTTTGGATAAGAGTGGTTTCACCTGCCTTTCTCTTATCGAAAGCCTGGATGGACATGTTTGTCCTCATGCACTTATAATACACTCGGTATATAAGAGCAAGTTGTTTGGTGCCATGTAATACAAAGATTCCATGGGTTCTGATGTTGAGGGTGAGGACCTTCAGAATATGAGGGTCGTCAAGTGCAACTGTGAGGTTTGGAAAACAGTCGAAATGAATTGGACCGTTACTCAAACTGGATTCTATGGTTCCTAGGAGACTGTCTCTGAATCTGATGAGACGGGTATCTCTGAGGGCCATTAGAACGGAGTTGTTCAAACCTTCTCTGATCAATGGTTTAACTCCAACTTGGACAAGTCCTATGTGGAGGTATTTGTGACCAGAATCCCTATGCGCTTTAATAGCTGCAGGGGATAGCAAATAACAGGTTTCATATTCCTTGTTAATGCTGTAGACTTGTTCTATAGTCCTAACATGGTAGTCCGTTCTGAAAGACTTTTTCAAGGACCATGACGAAGACTTATAGACCTGGGTTGTGGGAACTCTGGGTATGTTCCAATCTCCTAACTTCTGATCTAGATCCGAAAGCTGGTACGACTCACTGTTGATGGTTCCATCTTCTGCTGGAATCTCAGGTGGGTTTGTACTACTAGATCTAATTGAAGTGGAAGAGTCACTCCTTCTAAACATCCTATTCATCATCTTTAGATTATAAGCCTAAGAAATCAATTACAACCTAGCATACTTCTATCTTCCAATTTCTGGATCCATCCTTAGATCTGAAACAGGGTGTGTATGGACGCCTATTGTGCTTCGTTACCAACTTACGACCGCTCGGACACCATTCTGTAAACCTTGCTACTGCTTACACTATTTCGCTTTGTTGAGTGTACTTTCCCTATCGTTTCCGACCCTAACGCCTAACGCTCTCCTGGCTAACGGCTCAACGGGCATTACAGATTGACTCGGGCTTCCTGCTCAACTTGGGTACTCTAGACTTCCTGGGTAGCAAACAATTACAGAACTGGGCTTACTCCTAGAATTACTGGATAACTGCTTGGCACAATACTTGGCTTGGTACACATCTGTAACAAATTGTGGGGAAAGAAACAAAGAATGGAAAAAGAAGATATCTGGGAAGTAAAGGATTAGCTTAAACAAATAATCACAGGATAATGAACAGTTTGAATGAACGGGAGGCTCAGCCTACCACAATAAGAAAGAATAGTATAAACTGACTAAGATGAAGTAGCAGATAAAGAATGCAACATATGGGAGTGGTAATGCTATCAAAAAATAGATGTAAAACAAAATAATGTTTGTTAGAGATAACATACTCAAAGTAATACACAAAATAATGGATAACTATGGCGGTTGTACCGGCCAACTTGATTTAAAATCAAAATTTACAGTAACTTACAAACACTATGATCGAGCTCAAAATGGCTCTGATACCAAATGGGGGTAAGCTACCATAGTGTTTGTAAGGGTCTTGTATCAGAGCCATTTTGAGCTCGATCATAGTGTTTGTAAGTTACTGTAAATTTTGATTTTAAATCAAGTTGGCCGGTACAACCGCCATAGTTATCCATTATTTTGTGTATTACTTTGAGTATGTTATCTCTAACAAACATTATTTTGTTTTACATCTATTTTTTGATAGCATTACCACTCCCATATGTTGCATTCTTTATCTGCTACTTCATCTTAGTCAGTTTATACTATTCTTTCTTATTGTGGTAGGCTGAGCCTCCCGTTCATTCAAACTGTTCATTATCCTGTGATTATTTGTTTAAGCTAATCCTTTACTTCCCAGATATCTTCTTTTTCCATTCTTTGTTTCTTTCCCCACAATTTGTTACAGATGTGTACCAAGCCAAGTATTGTGCCAAGCAGTTATCCAGTAATTCTAGGAGTAAGCCCAGTTCTGTAATTGTTTGCTACCCAGGAAGTCTAGAGTACCCAAGTTGAGCAGGAAGCCCGAGTCAATCTGTAATGCCCGTTGAGCCGTTAGCCAGGAGAGCGTTAGGCGTTAGGGTCGGAAACGATAGGGAAAGTACACTCAACAAAGCGAAATAGTGTAAGCAGTAGCAAGGTTTACAGAATGGTGTCCGAGCGGTCGTAAGTTGGTAACGAAGCACAATAGGCGTCCATACACACCCTGTTTCAGATCTAAGGATAGATCCAGAAATTGGAAGATAGAAGTATGCTAGGTTGTAATTGATTTCTTAGGCTTATAATCTAAAGATGATGAATAGGATGTTTAGAAGGAGTGACTCTTCCACTTCAATTAGATCTAGTAGTACAAACCCACCTGAGATTCCAGCAGAAGATGGAACCATCAACAGTGAGTCGTACCAGCTTTCGGATCTAGATCAGAAGTTAGGAGATTGGAACATACCCAGAGTTCCCACAACCCAGGTCTATAAGTCTTCGTCATGGTCCTTGAAAAAGTCTTTCAGAACGGACTACCATGTTAGGACTATAGAACAAGTCTACAGCATTAACAAGGAATATGAAACCTGTTATTTGCTATCCCCTGCAGCTATTAAAGCGCATAGGGATTGTGGTCACAAATACCTCCACATAGGACTTGTCCAAGTTGGAGTTAAACCATTGATCAGAGAAGGTTTGAACAACTCCGTTCTAATGGCCCTCAGAGATACCCGTCTCATCAGATTCAGAGACAGTCTCCTAGGAACCATAGAATCCAGTTTGAGTAACGGTCCAATTCATTTCGACTGTTTTCCAAACCTCACAGTTGCACTTGACGACCCTCATATTCTGAAGGTCCTCACCCTCAACATCAGAACCCATGGAATCTTTGTATTACATGGCACCAAACAACTTGCTCTTATATACCGAGTGTATTATAAGTGCATGAGGACAAACATGTCCATCCAGGCTTTCGATAAGAGAAAGGCAGGTGAAACCACTCTTATCCAAACCTCAGATGTTAGATCCACCGTTCAGGTACCAAGAACCCTGAAATGGTCAGAAATAACATTCCCTGCACAATGGTCTTTAGAGAATGAGAATTATCCTCTACAGATCCAGAATCCTGTTAGGAACCCAGATCCGGATTATGTCCAACAGTTAGCCGATGGAACGGTTAGACTAAGTTTCGACCAATCCAGGTTTAGGTCACCCTTTGAGTATGAAGAACCCTTGCCCAGATCCTCATTAGATCTGTACCAGGAACCATACCAGGAACCAAGGTCTAGATCCATGGATCTAAGACAACCATTTAGGCAGCCAACTATCCTCTTGAATGATAGACCTGCATCCCATAGTAGTTCGTCTAGAACACGAGCTCCTACATCTAGAAAAGACTTAGGTCCGCTGTTTCACGGAGTCAAAAACCATTCCCAGGTTAGTACCCCTTGTTACACAGCCAGACAAGACTCAGTTGTTGATCAAGAAGAAGACAACAACAGTCAAGACAGTCTTAAATCCCCCTCACCATCAGGATCTGATTTTAAGAATCCTATTCAGCAAGAATCTGAATATGACCATCAGCTCCTTGTGTTGACAAAGGAATTCATCCCTGATATGGACTACCTCGAAAAGGATTTTAATTCCGAAGAGAACCGGATTAAAAGAGAAGCCTATCGAGCAAACCATACCAGAGAACAAAAAGTTGAAGTTTTGGAGAAATGGAAGTTATTCATGAAAGAGGTAAAAGCTGATTATCCTTTCTTTGAATACTTTGAGAAACATTTCAATTGGCATAAAAAGAACTGTGTCATTTCCAAAACCAACTGGAAATTACTTCCCAAGAAGGATGCACCAAGCTCTAGCAAACCAGAAATTGTTAGGTCTAGCCATCCTCCTCAAGAAGCTATACTCTTTCACCAGCGTGGTACCGATGTTATTGCCTCACCTTTCAAGTGTCCAACCCCAGATGAAAAGGTTGTCAGGAAGGTAATAGAGCAAAACAACTATACCAACCAGTGTTTAGGAGTTATAGGGAAACAACTTGACAGGATAGAAGTTAGGATTGATAACAAAGTTCTCCTCCAACCAGGAAACCTTTCAAAACCAATCCAACCTCTAGAAAACCCTCTAGTCAAGCTTCCCACAACCAGACAAGCTAGCCTCAAACCAAAGGAGCAATCAGCCCTTAAGGAAATGGCTCAAAAGCTTGATGATCTCGTGAAAAAGGAACCAGTCTCCCCTTCACCAGATCTTACATCAACCAGTAGGGACCCTAGGCTTGAACCCCGGGCGAACACCCTACATGCCCATACGGCCTCTAGCAGTTCTAGTAGAACCTCCTCTGAAACTGAACAGGAGATAGAACAAATAGAAGACCAATTTCGAGGTTTACAGGTAAATAAGCTTTACCAACAGAAGGTAACGCCAACTAGCCTTACCAAGAATTGGTATCCCAGACCGACACCCCCTGACCTCCAATTCGAGGAAAGGACCATGCAATTCACAGTTTCCAGTGGTAAACTCTATGAATGGAACATAGATGGTTTAGCCGAACAAGAAATCCAAAACAAAATCCAGCATATAACCATGGTAGCAAATAACTATCTCAATGATGGTATTCCAAATACTGAGGTTGTAGAGCTCATTGTTTTAGGATTTACTGGAAAGTTGTTAAATTGGTGGAACCACTGTATGACAGCCACCTCTAAGGAAGACATTAAGCATGCTGTTCAAAAAGATGAGGATGAGAACCCTATCTTTGATGAAAGCATAGGCAGAGGAGTTCCTGATGGAGTCAATACCCTGATCTATACGATCATGAAACACTTCATTGGTAAACCCAGCAATGTCACATCTAGGATTTACGACCAGTTGAGTAACCTTAGATGTAAAAACCTTGGAGAATACCGGTGGTACGAAGATGTGTTCACCACCCGTGTCATGCATAGAAGCGATTGTAACTCTCCATTTTGGAAGGAGAAGTTTATCAATGGCTTACCCACATTGTTTGGACAGAAGGTCAAGGAAACTCTTGCTAGCTCTTTAGGTATCATAGATTATGATAACCTGACCTATGGAGACATCTCAAGCACAATCCGAAATGAAGGGATGAAGATGTGCAGAGATCTTAAAATCCAGAGCCAAGCCAACAAGAGCAAAGCCAAGTACGAAATAGGGAATTTTTGTACCCAGTATGGCTTACCTTCTATCATCTCCAAAAGGAAATCCAAACACAGAGGCGAAGAACCCTCTGGAAAACCCCATAGGAAGAAACCTGTCTCCAAACCCTTTAGAAAACAGAAGTCCAGAACTGATGATTTCTATAAGAAAGGCAGATCCAAACCTACAAGAAAGTTCATACCTAAAACATCAGGAAAATGTTTTAAGTGTGGAAAGGATGGTCATTTCGAAAGAGATTGTAGAGCCAAGGCTAAAACCCTTATCAATACTCTCATTAGTGACCAAACCAGCAGGCAAGAGATCTTCAAACTTCTTGAACTCGATCACCTAAGCAGTGAGTCCAGTGACCAAGAAAAGCACCAGTTGTTTGAAACATCCTATGAAACCTCTAGAGTATCTTCTTGTTCCTCTAGTGACTCGGATGAAATCTTACCTTGCCAGAATAGTTGTTGTAGAAACAAAACTATTCAGGTTCTCACCAAACAAGAAGAACTGCTCCTAGATCTCATAGAACAGATCAAGGATCCAGAAGAGAAATCTCGACGACTTAGTGAGTTCCATAGAACCTTAGTCAGGGAAACCAACACATCCAAACCTAGGTTTCAGGAACCCAAAGTTGACTTGGAAAAAATCTACAATAGATTTACCAAATCCAAGAAAGAGATAACCATCCAAGATCTCCAGAAAGAGATTAAGGATAACAAAGTTGAAATGAGAAACCTTAAGCAGGAATTAACCATCCTTAGGGTTGATCATGGTCTCATGGACCTTAGAGTCAAAAATCTAGAGTTCACTTCGCAGCAAGGCAATGAGGACAGAATCTCATTACAGAACCCTTCTGATGACGAAGTTGATGAAACAGTTAACCCTACTGCAAAAATGGAACCAGAACCTGGAACGTTCTTGTCAACCATCAGTAGTATTAACTTCCAAAAGTGGCATTCCAAAGTCAGGATTGTCATAAGCAGTGATTTTGAATTTGAGGTTGTTGCCCTAATAGATTCGGGTGCTGATCTCAATTGCATTCAAGAAGGCATTATCCCCTCTAAATACTTCCAGAAAACCAAGGAAAGGTTAACTTCTGCAAGTGGTGGAAAAATGCAGATTGAATTCAAAATCCCAGATGCACAGGTTTGCCAAGACAATGTGTGCTTTAGAACCACCTTTGTTCTTGTCAAAAATATAACAGATAGAGTCATCTTAGGGAACCCGTTTATGTGTCTGTTATATCCTTTTACCACGGATAGTGAAGGAATCACTACCCACCATTTTGGTCAACCTATTAAGTTTAAGTTTCTTAGGAACCCTGAACTGAGAGAGATTGAAAATCTCCAAAGAGTTTCCGTTTCAAAAAATCTTAACCTTATCCGTACCAAAACTCATTCTTCTGAACAAGCCCAGAACCTTGATCAGATCCCACTTATGATTGATGATCCTTTCGACTCCAATCAGTCTAAAGATTCATCTCTGCATCTCATACAGCATAAAAACATTTGCATGATGACATCTCATAGTTTTAACAAAAAAGCTTTTGAAAACAACCATTTTGTTAATACAGGAATGTCTTCAAGAAAAGGAAAAGCACCCATAAGGGAATTTCCCCAAATGCATGAAGGCGCTTCTTCTGGAAATAAACCCAGAAAAGCAACATCCCTTCAAAACAGGTACCCAACTTCGGTTACCTATTCCAGTGACGATATGGCTATTACTCTTCAAGAAGTTAAAAACCAAGCTTTGCAATTTAGCAATGGAGTGTACCCAGATCTCCCACCCTCCACTAAATTCATCCTTGATAACCTTCAGAGAGCTTTTACCCAAAATCACTACCACCTTTTCCAAAGAACCCTTAAAGCACTAGAATTACACCTAGTTCAACTTGAGGCAGGAAATGCAGATCTCACTAGTCAACTCTTTGGCAAAGAGGATATCCATTCTATGGATAAAATGACTATTATGAACACGGATTATGCTAGGTTAAGTCTTAAGACTCAAAACCAGCTAAGAAGTGTTGTCGCCAACTTGCCCTCTGATATACAAAAACGTATATTAGACAGCAAGGTAATGACTGAATCATGTGACCAATGGTTCAAGCATTTTAAAATCATGGTCATTACTCATTTTCCAGTTTATGGTGAAGACCCAGCTGATTATAATTGTGCCTTCATCAAAGCAACCTGGGAAAAGTACTTTGGAAGCAGCCAAAAGATCTATGAGAAGAAACATCCCTTCCCCGGCCTAATAGTCAATTACGAAGACTGGACCGTTGAAGAAGATCCTAGCTGGCTTTCACAGATGTTTGAATATGGCTTCATCAGGCTCATCAAGCTAACAAGCCATGCTCAGTCTTCAGCAGGCTAAACTAAGCATAGAAGCTTAGACCTCAGAGCTCCACCTTTACTTAGTACTCAGAACTACTTTGTAATAACCATGGCTCTTACACTCCCCCTAGCTTACACTTGTAATAGCAATGCATTTGTAACCTTACCCAGCTTCCGCCCCCAGTGCTGCCCTCAGAACGGCACCACTACTCTTGTATGGTAGCTTACCGCCCTCAGAACGGCACCACTACTCTTGTATGGTAGCTTACCCCCATTTGGTATCAGAGCCATTTTGAGCTCGATCATAGTGTTTGTAAGTTACTGTAAATTTTGATTTTAAATCAAGTTGGCCGGTACAACCGCCATAGTTATCCATTATTTTGTGTATTACTTTGAGTATGTTATCTCTAACAAACATTATTTTGTTTTACATCTATTTTTTGATAGCATTACCACTCCCATATGTTGCATTCTTTATCTGCTACTTCATCTTAGTCAGTTTATACTATTCTTTCTTATTGTGGTAGGCTGAGCCTCCCGTTCATTCAAACTGTTCATTATCCTGTGATTATTTGTTTAAGCTAATCCTTTACTTCCCAGATATCTTCTTTTTCCATTCTTTGTTTCTTTCCCCACAATTTGTTACAGATGTGTACCAAGCCAAGTATTGTGCCAAGCAGTTATCCAGTAATTCTAGGAGTAAGCCCAGTTCTGTAATTGTTTGCTACCCAGGAAGTCTAGAGTACCCAAGTTGAGCAGGAAGCCCGAGTCAATCTGTAATGCCCGTTGAGCCGTTAGCCAGGAGAGCGTTAGGCGTTAGGGTCGGAAACGATAGGGAAAGTACACTCAACAAAGCGAAATAGTGTAAGCAGTAGCAAGGTTTACAGAATGGTGTCCGAGCGGTCGTAAGTTGGTAACGAAGCACAATAGGCGTCCATACACACCCTGTTTCAGATCTAAGGATAGATCCAGAAATTGGAAGATAGAAGTATGCTAGGTTGTAATTGATTTCTTAGGCTTATAATCTAAAGATGATGAATAGGATGTTTAGAAGGAGTGACTCTTCCACTTCAATTAGATCTAGTAGTACAAACCCACCTGAGATTCCAGCAGAAGATGGAACCATCAACAGTGAGTCGTACCAGCTTTCGGATCTAGATCAGAAGTTAGGAGATTGGAACATACCCAGAGTTCCCACAACCCAGGTCTATAAGTCTTCGTCATGGTCCTTGAAAAAGTCTTTCAGAACGGACTACCATGTTAGGACTATAGAACAAGTCTACAGCATTAACAAGGAATATGAAACCTGTTATTTGCTATCCCCTGCAGCTATTAAAGCGCATAGGGATTCTGGTCACAAATACCTCCACATAGGACTTGTCCAAGTTGGAGTTAAACCATTGATCAGAGAAGGTTTGAACAACTCCGTTCTAATGGCCCTCAGAGATACCCGTCTCATCAGATTCAGAGACAGTCTCCTAGGAACCATAGAATCCAGTTTGAGTAACGGTCCAATTCATTTCGACTGTTTTCCAAACCTCACAGTTGCACTTGACGACCCTCATATTCTGAAGGTCCTCACCCTCAACATCAGAACCCATGGAATCTTTGTATTACATGGCACCAAACAACTTGCTCTTATATACCGAGTGTATTATAAGTGCATGAGGACAAACATGTCCATCCAGGCTTTCGATAAGAGAAAGGCAGGTGAAACCACTCTTATCCAAACCTCAGATGTTAGATCCACCGTTCAGGTACCAAGAACCCTGAAATGGTCAGAAATAACATTCCCTGCACAATGGTCTTTAGAGAATGAGAATTATCCTCTACAGATCCAGAATCTTGTTAGGAACCCAGATCCGGATTATGTCCAACAGTTAGCCGATGGAACGGTTAGACTAAGTTTCGACCAATCCAGGTTTAGGTCACCCTTTGAGTATGAAGAACCCTTGCCCAGATCCTCATTAGATCTGTACCAGGAACCATACCAGGAACCAAGGTCTAGATCCATGGATCTAAGACAACCATTTAGGCAGCCAACTATCCTCTTGAAAGATAGACCTGCATCCCATAGTAGTTCGTCTAGAACACGAGCTCCTACATCTAGAAAAGACTTAGGTCCGCTGTTTCACGGAGTCAAAAACCATTCCCAGGTTAGTACCCCTTGTTACACAGCCAGACAAGACTCAGTTGTTGATCAAGAAGAAGACAACAACAGTCAAGACAGTCTTAAATCCCCCTCACCATCAGGATCTGATTTTAAGAATCCTATTCAGCAAGAATCTGAATATGACCATCAGCTCCTTGTGTTGACAAAGGAATTCATCCCTGATATGGACTACCTCGAAAAGGATTTTAATTCCGAAGAGAACCGGATTAAAAGAGAAGCCTATCGAGCAAACCATACCAGAGAACAAAAAGTTGAAGTTTTGGAGAAATGGAAGTTATTCATGAAAGAGGTAAAAGCTGATTATCCTTTCTTTGAATACTTTGAGAAACATTTCAATTGGCATAAAAAGAACTGTGTCATTTCCAAAACCAACTGGAAATTACTTCCCAAGAAGGATGCACCAAGCTCTAGCAAACCAGAAATTGTTAGGTCTAGCCATCCTCCTCAAGAAGCTATACTCTTTCACCAGCGTGGTACCGATGTTATTGCCTCACCTTTCAAGTGTCCAACCCCAGATGAAAAGGTTGTCAGGAAGGTAATAGAGCAAAACAACTATACCAACCAGTGTTTAGGAGTTATAGGGAAACAACTTGACAGGATAGAAGTTAGGATTGATAACAAAGTTCTCCTCCAACCAGGAAACCTTTCAAAACCAATCCAACCTCTAGAAAACCCTCTAGTCAAGCTTCCCACAACCAGACAAGCTAGCCTCAAACCAAAGGAGCAATCAGCCCTTAAGGAAATGGCTCAAAAGCTTGATGATCTCGTGAAAAAGGAACCAGTCTCCCCTTCACCAGATCTTACATCAACCAGTAGGGACCCTAGGCTTGAACCCCGGGCGAACACCCTACATGCCCATACGGCCTCTAGCAGTTCTAGTAGAACCTCCTCTGAAACTGAACAGGAGATAGAACAAATAGAAGACCAATTTCGAGGTTTACAGGTAAATAAGCTTTACCAACAGAAGGTAACGCCAACTAGCCTTACCAAGAATTGGTATCCCAGACCGACACCCCCTGACCTCCAATTCGAGGAAAGGACCATGCAATTCACAGTTTCCAGTGGTAAACTCTATGAATGGAACATAGATGGTTTAGCCGAACAAGAAATCCAAAACAAAATCCAGCATATAACCATGGTAGCAAATAACTATCTCAATGATGGTATTCCAAATACTGAGGTTGTAGAGCTCATTGTTTTAGGATTTACTGGAAAGTTGTTAAATTGGTGGAACCACTGTATGACAGCCACCTCTAAGGAAGACATTAAGCATGCTGTTCAAAAAGATGAGGATGAGAACCCTATCTTTGATGAAAGCATAGGCAGAGGAGTTCCTGATGGAGTCAATACCCTGATCTATACGATCATGAAACACTTCATTGGTAAACCCAGCAATGTCACATCTAGGATTTACGACCAGTTGAGTAACCTTAGATGTAAAAACCTTGGAGAATACCGGTGGTACGAAGATGTGTTCACCACCCGTGTCATGCATAGAAGCGATTGTAACTCTCCATTTTGGAAGGAGAAGTTTATCAATGGCTTACCCACATTGTTTGGACAGAAGGTCAAGGAAACTCTTGCTAGCTCTTTAGGTATCATAGATTATGATAACCTGACCTATGGAGACATCTCAAGCACAATCCGAAATGAAGGGATGAAGATGTGCAGAGATCTTAAAATCCAGAGCCAAGCCAACAAGAGCAAAGCCAAGTACGAAATAGGGAATTTTTGTACCCAGTATGGCTTACCTTCTATCATCTCCAAAAGGAAATCCAAACACAGAGGCGAAGAACCCTCTGGAAAACCCCATAGGAAGAAACCTGTCTCCAAACCCTTTAGAAAACAGAAGTCCAGAACTGATGATTTCTATAAGAAAGGCAGATCCAAACCTACAAGAAAGTTCATACCTAAAACATCAGGAAAATGTTTTAAGTGTGGAAAGGATGGTCATTTCGAAAGAGATTGTAGAGCCAAGGCTAAAACCCTTATCAATACTCTCATTAGTGACCAAACCAGCAGGCAAGAGATCTTCAAACTTCTTGAACTCGATCACCTAAGCAGTGAGTCCAGTGACCAAGAAAAGCACCAGTTGTTTGAAACATCCTATGAAACCTCTAGAGTATCTTCTTGTTCCTCTAGTGACTCGGATGAAATCTTACCTTGCCAGAATAGTTGTTGTAGAAACAAAACTATTCAGGTTCTCACCAAACAAGAAGAACTGCTCCTAGATCTCATAGAACAGATCAAGGATCCAGAAGAGAAATCTCGACGACTTAGTGAGTTCCATAGAACCTTAGTCAGGGAAACCAACACATCCAAACCTAGGTTTCAGGAACCCAAAGTTGACTTGGAAAAAATCTACAATAGATTTACCAAATCCAAGAAAGAGATAACCATCCAAGATCTCCAGAAAGAGATTAAGGATAACAAAGTTGAAATGAGAAACCTTAAGCAGGAATTAACCATCCTTAGGGTTGATCATGGTCTCATGGACCTTAGAGTCAAAAATCTAGAGTTCACTTCGCAGCAAGGCAATGAGGACAGAATCTCATTACAGAACCCTTCTGATGACGAAGTTGATGAAACAGTTAACCCTACTGCAAAAATGGAACCAGAACCTGGAACGTTCTTGTCAACCATCAGTAGTATTAACTTCCAAAAGTGGCATTCCAAAGTCAGGATTGTCATAAGCAGTGATTTTGAATTTGAGGTTGTTGCCCTAATAGATTCGGGTGCTGATCTCAATTGCATTCAAGAAGGCATTATCCCCTCTAAATACTTCCAGAAAACCAAGGAAAGGTTAACTTCTGCAAGTGGTGGAAAAATGCAGATTGAATTCAAAATCCCAGATGCACAGGTTTGCCAAGACAATGTGTGCTTTAGAACCACCTTTGTTCTTGTCAAAAATATAACAGATAGAGTCATCTTAGGGAACCCATTCATGTGTCTGTTGTATCCCTTTATCACGGATAGTGAAGGAATCACTACCCACCATTTTGGTCAACCTATTAAGTTTAAGTTTCTTAGGAACCCTGAACTGAGAGAGATTGAAAATCTCCAAAGAGTTTCCGTTTCAAAAAATCTTAACCTTATCCGTACCAAAACTCATTCTTCTGAACAAGCCCAGAACCTTGATCAGATCCCACTTATGATTGATGATCCTTTCGACTCCAATCAGTCTAAAGATTCATCTCTGCATCTCATACAGCATAAAAACATTTGCATGATGACATCTCATAGTTTTAACAAAAAAGCTTTTGAAAACAACCATTTTGTTAATACAGGAATGTCTTCAAGAAAAGGAAAAGCACCCATAAGGGAATTTCCCCAAATGCATGAAGGCGCTTCTTCTGGAAATAAACCCAGAAAAGCAACATCCCTTCAAAACAGGTACCCAACTTCGGTTACCTATTCCAGTGACGATATGGCTATTACTCTTCAAGAAGTTAAAAACCAAGCTTTGCAATTTAGCAATGGAGTGTACCCAGATCTCCCACCCTCCACTAAATTCATCCTTGATAACCTTCAGAGAGCTTTTACCCAAAATCACTACCACCTTTTCCAAAGAACCCTTAAAGCACTAGAATTACACCTAGTTCAACTTGAGGCAGGAAATGCAGATCTCACTAGTCAACTCTTTGGCAAAGAGGATATCCATTCTATGGATAAAATGACTATTATGAACACGGATTATGCTAGGTTAAGTCTTAAGACTCAAAACCAGCTAAGAAGTGTTGTCGCCAACTTGCCCTCTGATATACAAAAACGTATATTAGACAGCAAGGTAATGACTGAATCATGTGACCAATGGTTCAAGCATTTTAAAATCATGGTCATTACTCATTTTCCAGTTTATGGTGAAGACCCAGCTGATTATAATTGTGCCTTCATCAAAGCAACCTGGGAAAAGTACTTTGGAAGCAGCCAAAAGATCTATGAGAAGAAACATCCCTTCCCCGGCCTAATAGTCAATTACGAAGACTGGACCGTTGAAGAAGATCCTAGCTGGCTTTCACAGATGTTTGAATATGGCTTCATCAGGCTCATCAAGCTAACAAGCCATAATCAGATCAACCAGTTTCCACTGATCATTCAACAAACTGTTTCTAAGATCAAGAGTCCTTTTGTATCCATCAGATGCTGGAGTACTCTCCCACAATGGGACAGAAACAACTGGATGATAGTGCAACCTTCGCACCATCTCGTACTCATCAATGGGTACACCCACAATGGTCCCTGGTATGAAGGAGACTCTTATCTCCATAGTGAAGACCCTGAAACTCTTGCAAATTGCTGGAGAGGTTACTTCAACAATGAGATCTTGGATGTCACCAATGAGCTATGGCAAAATTACCACTTTGTTGGCAATACTGGCAGAATTTCAGTATTCACCACCAAGCCGTATTCAGAAGCTCTCCATACCGAAAGGATTGACTACATTGACCCAGGACAGTTAGTTCTGCAACAAGCAGATTATGAACCTATCCTGTACTGTGGCCTTTGTGATAAATTTGACCAGTACCATGACCATGACCACAGCTATGATCCCCCTTGGGACCCTTATGATGGCTACCCATCCGGCTATGGTACTGATTGATCACTTACCTCAGAGCTCCACCTTTACTTAGTACTCAGAACTACTTTGTAATAACCATGGCTCTTACACTCCCCCTAGCTTACACTTGTAATAGCAATGCATTTGTAACCTTACCCAGCTTCCGCCCCCAGTGCTGCCCTCAGAACGGCACCACTACTCTTGTATGGTAGCTTACCCCCATTTGGTATCAGAGCCATTTTGAGCTCGATCATAGTGTTTGTAAGTTACTGTAAATTTTGATTTTAAATCAAGTTGGCCGGTACAACCGCCATAGTTATCCATTATTTTGTGTATTACTTTGAGTATGTTATCTCTAACAAACATTATTTTGTTTTACATCTATTTTTTGATAGCATTACCACTCCCATATGTTGCATTCTTTATCTGCTACTTCATCTTAGTCAGTTTATACTATTCTTTCTTATTGTGGTAGGCTGAGCCTCCCGTTCATTCAAACTGTTCATTATCCTGTGATTATTTGTTTAAGCTAATCCTTTACTTCCCAGATATCTTCTTTTTCCATTCTTTGTTTCTTTCCCCACAATTTGTTACAGATGTGTACCAAGCCAAGTATTGTGCCAAGCAGTTATCCAGTAATTCTAGGAGTAAGCCCAGTTCTGTAATTGTTTGCTACCCAGGAAGTCTAGAGTACCCAAGTTGAGCAGGAAGCCCGAGTCAATCTGTAATGCCCGTTGAGCCGTTAGCCAGGAGAGCGTTAGGCGTTAGGGTCGGAAACGATAGGGAAAGTACACTCAACAAAGCGAAATAGTGTAAGCAGTAGCAAGGTTTACAGAATGGTGTCCGAGCGGTCGTAAGTTGGTAACGAAGCACAATAGGCGTCCATACACACCCTGTTTCAGATCTAAGGATAGATCCAGAAATTGGAAGATAGAAGTATGCTAGGTTGTAATTGATTTCTTAGGCTTATAATCTAAAGATGATGAATAGGATGTTTAGAAGGAGTGACTCTTCCACTTCAATTAGATCTAGTAGTACAAACCCACCTGAGATTCCAGCAGAAGATGGAACCATCAACAGTGAGTCGTACCAGCTTTCGGATCTAGATCAGAAGTTAGGAGATTGGAACATACCCAGAGTTCCCACAACCCAGGTCTATAAGTCTTCGTCATGGTCCTTGAAAAAGTCTTTCAGAACGGACTACCATGTTAGGACTATAGAACAAGTCTACAGCATTAACAAGGAATATGAAACCTGTTATTTGCTATCCCCTGCAGCTATTAAAGCGCATAGGGATTCTGGTCACAAATACCTCCACATAGGACTTGTCCAAGTTGGAGTTAAACCATTGATCAGAGAAGGTTTGAACAACTCCGTTCTAATGGCCCTCAGAGATACCCGTCTCATCAGATTCAGAGACAGTCTCCTAGGAACCATAGAATCCAGTTTGAGTAACGGTCCAATTCATTTCGACTGTTTTCCAAACCTCACAGTTGCACTTGACGACCCTCATATTCTGAAGGTCCTCACCCTCAACATCAGAACCCATGGAATCTTTGTATTACATGGCACCAAACAACTTGCTCTTATATACCGAGTGTATTATAAGTGCATGAGGACAAACATGTCCATCCAGGCTTTCGATAAGAGAAAGGCAGGTGAAACCACTCTTATCCAAACCTCAGATGTTAGATCCACCGTTCAGGTACCAAGAACCCTGAAATGGTCAGAAATAACATTCCCTGCACAATGGTCTTTAGAGAATGAGAATTATCCTCTACAGATCCAGAATCCTGTTAGGAACCCAGATCCGGATTATGTCCAACAGTTAGCCGATGGAACGGTTAGACTAAGTTTCGACCAATCCAGGTTTAGGTCACCCTTTGAGTATGAAGAACCCTTGCCCAGATCCTCATTAGATCTGTACCAGGAACCATACCAGGAACCAAGGTCTAGATCCATGGATCTAAGACAACCATTTAGGCAGCCAACTATCCTCTTGAATGATAGACCTGCATCCCATAGTAGTTCGTCTAGAACACGAGCTCCTACATCTAGAAAAGACTTAGGTCCGCTGTTTCACGGAGTCAAAAACCATTCCCAGGTTAGTACCCCTTGTTACACAGCCAGACAAGACTCAGTTGTTGATCAAGAAGAAGACAACAACAGTCAAGACAGTCTTAAATCCCCCTCACCATCAGGATCTGATTTTAAGAATCCTATTCAGAAAGAATCTGAATATGACCATCAGCTCCTCGTGTTGACAAAGGAATTCATCCCTGATATGGACTACCTCGAGAAGGATTTTAATTCCGAAAAGAACCGGATTAAAAGAGAAGCCTATCGAGCAAACCATACCAGAAAACAAAAGGTTGAAGTTTTGGAGAAATGGAAGTTATTCATGAAAGAGGTAAAAGCTGATTATCCTTTCTTTGAATACTTTGAGAAACATTTCAATTGGCATAAAAAGAACTGTGTCAAAACCAAACTTCCAACAAAACCCATCCCTTCACCAAAGGCTAAACTAAGCATAGAAGCTTAGACCTCAGAGCTCCACCTTTACTTAGTACTCAGAACTACTTTGTAATAACCATGGCTCTTACACTCCCCCTAGCTTACACTTGTAATAGCAATGCATTTGTAACCTTACCCAGCTTCCGCCCCCAGTGCTGCCCTCAGAACGGCACCACTACTCTTGTATGGTAGCTTACCCCCATTTGGATATATATATATATAACTCTCATACTTTAATTAAATAAAATATTCATCATTTCTCTTAATACATTTTTAATATTATATGAAAATAAATGTTTGATCGTATATAAAAATATATTTGATAATTAATTAATATATGTATTCTTGTTGTATTTGTGTCTTACTTTTTCAAAAATTGTTGTATCGTCGTATTATATCTGTGCTTGTACCCGTGCTCGTAAATGAAAAAAAAAACATTTGTCACAATCAAACGCAAGAATCAAATTATGGAAAATATCTCATGGTATCAAAATTGTGGCATCCGCAAAGTGGTCCAAACATTTACCAAAAATGGTATAAAAGCAAGTAGATAAGAAAGATGAAACCTTTAATATATATGGAAATAAGAATTCGGCCTTTTCTTAACCTGCTACGAAACCTTATCCACAACAAAAGAATAATTGAATCTATGAATTGAAGTACGTCGGCAGAGAATTTGAATTCTCATGTGAATGGAAAATTGTTGGAGTGGTTTTTGTCTAAGTCAAAAGTCGATAGCTTTAATCATACCTTCTGTGCTAACTGTTTTTTGATTAAGAAGCTTAATCGGACAACATTCATGGTCGGGTCCAAGTGGGAACACATTTTTGCCAATCACAACTCGCCACGTGGCGAGTTGTGGCACAGAGTTGTGCCCAATTCGGTTGTCCTAGCATTACTATTAGCGCTTCCCTGCTAAGTAGATTGTCATTATTGGTGTCGTATTTCTTGAAAATGTCCCTTAGCTCCTCTGTTGGGGGTAGAGTCGCATCAATTTTTGTGAGAAGACCCATGTTATGGAGACTAGGAGGATGGAGAGCCTTGGGCAAGGTTTTTAAGAACGTGGTTTGAGTTTGGGGGTATTGAAGCGTTGGGGTATATATATTATATATATAATGGACCTTGTCTCTATTTCTCTACACAATGTTTAACCTAATTTATTAGCTAAGTTCTTATTTAGGTTAATTATTCAAATCTAGGTTAAACATTTCTCACAAATAATATGCATAGCGGTAATCTAAATAACACAAGATATGATGACCTAAGAAAACCAATGAGACAAACTAGTTTCAAGGTAAAAAAAACCTGGGGGGAACAATCCCAAGAGAACAATTCACTATATCAAATTGAGATTCACAGTTCAAGAATACCAATTTGTAGTAAATCTAACTATAGTTACCAAATTGAGCTCTGAACCCTTCAGACATCTTTGATGTGGACTTGCTCTAACATGAACCTCCAATTCACGTCTTGATCTTCAGTACACTTGATAGCTGAAGCTTGTTGCAACTTTTACTCCACTAGTACTAGCAATATGCATGTGATCTTTGGCAGGTGCTTGAAAGAGTTAAAGGGCACAATAACCTCATAGATCTCATAAGAGTAGCTCTCCAAGACTTGAAAAATGTGCTTTAGGGTTTTCCTTATATACCTAGTAGGTTTGGACTGAAATCCTAAATGATTTGCGGGCTAACGGGCCTTAAAACAAATTCTGCAGATTGCAGTTCAATCGATTGAATCTCTCTCTCGATCGGTTGAGCTTGAAAGTTTTTCAATTTTTCTTTCTGCAGTTTGTACGTTCATGAATCTTGACTTGTATCACTTTGAGTAATGTCTAAAACAATTCATAGACCCTAAGATCTAATCCTAGACAAGTTTGTTTTCTCGATTTGCTAACATAGAAAGTATTTAGAACCTAAACATTTATTTCTAAATATTTAGAACCTAATATTGTCGAAAATATGTCATGGACATAATAATTCGGCCTTTTTCTTTTAACCTCCTACGAAACCATATCCACAAAAAAAGAATACTTGAATCTATGAATCCAAATATGTTGGCAAAGAATTTGAATTCCCACGTGAATGGAAAATTGTTGGAGTGGTTAATGTGTGAGTCAAAAGTCGATAGTTTTAATTGTACCTTTGGTGCTAACTATTTTTGGATGCTTATTATTGGACAAAATTCATGGTCGGGTCAAAGAAATTATTGAAATGAAATTTGTCAGTTGGAGTTCTCTATTGGACTCAAATGTCATTTCAAAAGCATCAATGTCATCATAGGTATGATGTCAACAGACTTCTCACCCTAATTACAACACTAGTGTGGTGGCTCCTTCACCTTCGTAATTCCACAAAATAGAATTCTTAGTCATAAGTATGAAGTGGAAACTATTTCCTCTCACATATTAGAATCATCCGTCCAAAGGAAAAACTACTCCCCAATACTTGTCATAAATAAGTACAATATTTGTCATCATTATTATTATTGTTATGGTTTTGGTAAAGAAATCCCATATTAATGGGGAAATCATCAGGGTAATTCAAGTACAAAGTAAAAAATTCTTGACAAAAATTCCTGGACTATAAATAATTTCTTGACAAAAATTCCTAGGCTTTACCAAAAAAAAAAAACTTTATCTCTTGATCTAACTAGCTTTAGACTAAGGCATTATTTCATGTCCACGCGTGTCGGGGGGGGTACACCGTCTAAATGTTCGGCTAGGCTTAACTAGTGAATGGGCCACTAGCTCAGTAATGGGCCGGTATTCTCAGTCCGTACAGATAGCACTCAAGGTTGTGTCACATGTGTTGTCCCCTTAGTATCATCACTAGTGCCTGTTACTCTTTTCTTAGAATAGAATCCTCAATCAAGATTATATATATATATATATATATATATATATATATATATATATATATATATATATTAAAAAAAAGGCGAATACTATCCATTCTTGATTAGGGTCATCATTTGAAAGTAAAAAACCATTGCTCGATACTTAGCATCTAGTATAAAAATGGTACAAAAATATTCTTTCCACTTTTGGTGTTATTTTATACTCCACCAATAATAATATACGGAGTGTCTAATTTTTTTTTTAAAAAAATTTTATTTTAAACTTTGGTTACTTCAAAATAAGAACATGTAGTAGTGAATGATCGGAGAAATGTAAAAATAAAGGGACACCAGATTTTTAATCATATAAATGTGTTGATGTATTGTTTATAGGTCCCAATGGAAAAGTAGATAAATTTGAAAATGTCCCACTTCCAACAATACACATTTACCATTTTCTTGCTTTCATGTTAGTAGGTAGGTGTTTTAGTCTTTTAGATGCTTCATTCTTGTTATGTGTTTCAGTTAACTCAACTGGTCTCTTATCGTTAATAAGAAATTTAGGGTTCAAATCTCATCTACACAAAAAACCAACTAGTATCTTAGCTTGATGTTAAGAGCAATTATTATGGAGTGGACACCATAAGTTTAAATTCCATCGTATTTATAAAACAAATAAAGAAAGGATGCTTCATTCTTGTCGTATCAGACATACAAGGTCATTATGCGGAAAGAATAACAATCTTTTCATTCTTATCTAATCAAATATACATGGTCATTACGCGAAAAGTATGACAATCTTTCCAAATTTCCTATCGTGATTTAAAATAAACCTCAGATGTAATATCATATATATATATATATATATAGAAAGAACGTATATTGGAAAATTTTCTACTTCCAACAATACCTATTTACCATTTTCATGCTTTCCATATTGGCAAGCAAGCATTTTGTAGTCTTTTAGATGCTTCATTTTTGTCATAGGTTTGAGTTAGTTCAAATAATAAAGCCTAGTATCAGTTTAAAAGTGACAAGATTTGTGGTTAAATGGGGTTCAATTGGTGGTCTCTGACATAAATAATACTAAATATTTCGTTTAATATATGCTACTAAACTTATTAAGTAGTTAGGCCAAATGTATTTATAAATGCTTCTTCGGTTTAAATTTAAGAGAGAGATTTATAAAGACTATTGTCAAGTATCATATGAATTTACAAGTAATGAGTTTTGTACCTCAAAAATGAAAGACAAAGGAGAAGAAAGACTAATTATAAGTAAAAATGTTGCTAATACCTTTCTTGTGCAAAATTTGAGAATTTTTTTTGGTGAGAAAGACGTACCAAAAAGTCTTACACTAAAAAAAATAAAAGAGTATGCCACAATCCTTTTGCTATAATTATCACACATGACAAAAAAATTTACTTTGATAATCAAATAGTTTCTTTTTTTTTGATGGTGTAATCAAATAGTTACTACAATGGGAGGGGATTTGAATCTTAATTCTCCTTATAAAGAAGAGCAGGGAATACCACTAATATACAAGGCGCTCTTGGCCACTCCATCAAGAATTTTAGGTATTGACTAATACACTAGCTTTTTATGGCCGACTAAAATGTTTTAATTCAATATTGGCTTTGTTACTTGAGTCATGTACTAATGTATGTAAACTTTTTTTTTAATTAAAAAAAAGGTAAAAAAATGGTCATAACCAGTTGTGGGGCCGGAGAATTTGTGGCCCCGGCCCACTTTACATTCGGGCCCAAAGCCTGAGCCGAGGAGAACTATTGCCGAGGACGCATAATGAAAGTCCAAAAAAGGGGCCAAGGATATGGCCGAGGACGATCTTACGCTCAGCACCCCCTAGAACGCCTAAAGGAAAGGACGAGCTTAGTGCAGGAGCAGGTCAAGGGAAAAAGCTGCCAATACAGCAATAAAGAACTCTGCGTCTGACAGGTCCATGCCTTTGACCATGCTATTCAGCTTTTACAACCACTCCCAACCACTCGAGGTATGGGCTGATAGGACAAGTCTCAACCCCAGAAAGTGGAGCTTACACGTGGACACTAGAAGGGGGATAAATGTGAGTATAAAAGGGAAAAAGAACCGATGGAGAAGGGGGGCTCCGGGACCATGAAGTCTTGGGAAAGGAGAATAATAACACTAAGCTCCTCGGACGAGGTCTAAAGACTGGAACCACTCATGTCGCCATCAGAAGAAGGTCTTGTTAAACACGTCAGGTTCACCTCCATGCAAATTTCCATAGAAACCATGGCTAACTGCTGTTCGGTGACCCAGGCCTAACCTTTCAAACCCACGCTCTACAAATGATATTGTTCGGGTCCTTAAATGTACGAATCCAACATCTTATTTGGGTCGCTACAAATTGTGTCCCTACAATTGGCACCGTCTGTGGGAAGGGCTTGCGCGTTGGCACAGGTGGTGGCGGAATCAAGCCTCTGTCAAACAAGGGTCTGCGAAAGCTCCTCCATTTCCAGCAACACGCTGTTATTGTCCTGACATAAATTTCCGCTAGGGGCTACACCTCGCAGTGTCAATGGCACGGGCAGTTCTAGGGGCTTCCAACATCAAGTTAACGCCCCACACCTTGGTCGAGGGGCTAATCCTCGAAACTAAAAAAAAAAAATATAAATAAAAAAAAAAGATTATAAGTTTTGGACAGAACCAAGGCATTGTATGGTCCTCGGACTCAAGCCTATGGGGAAACCAACTACTTAAAAGAGTTTTGGACAGAATCAAGGCATTGTATGGTCCTCGGACTCAAGCCTATGGGGAAACCAACTACTTAAAAGAGTTTTGGACAGAACCAAGGCATTGTATGGTCCCCGGACTCAAGCCTATGGGGAAACCAACCACTTAAAAGAAAGATTATAAGTTTTGGACAGAACCAAGGCATTGTATGGTCCTCGGACTCAAGCTTATGGGGAAACCAACTACTTAAAAGAGTTTTGGACAGAACCAAGGCATTGTATGGTCCTCGGACTTAAGCCTATGGGGAAACCAACTACTTAAAAGAAAGATTAAAAGAGTTTTGGACAGAACCAAGGCATTGTATGGTCCTTGGACTCAAGCCTATGGGGAAACTAACTACTTAAAAGAGTTTTGGACAGAACCAAGGCATTGTATGGTCCTCGGACTCAAGCCTATGGGGAAACCAACTACTTAAAGAGTTTTAGACAGAACCAAGGCATTGTATGGTCCTCGGACTCAAGCCTATGGGGAAACCAACTACTTAAAAGAGTTTTGGACAGAACCAAGGCATTGTGTGGTCCTCGGACTCAAGCCTATGGGGAAACCAACTACTTAAAGAGTTTTGGACAGAACCAAGGCATTGTATGGTCCTCGGACTCAAGCCTATGGGGAAACCAACTACTTAAAAGAAAGATTATAAGTTTTGGACAGAACCAAGGCATTGTATGGTCCTCGGACTCAAGCCTATGGGGAAACCAACTACTTAAAAGAGTTTTGAACAGAACCAAGGCTTTGTATGGTCCTCGGACTCAAGCCTATGGGGAAACCAACTACTTAAAGAGTTTTGGACAGAACCAAGGCATTGTATGGTCCTCGGACTCAAGCCTATGGGGAAACCAACTACTTAAAAGAAAGATTATAAGTGTTGGATAGAACCAAGGCATTGTATGGTCCTCGGACTCAAGCCTATGGGGAAACCAACTACTTAAAAGAGTTTTGGACAGAACCAAGGCTTTGTATGGTCCTCGGACTCAAGCTTATGGGGAAACCAACTACTTAAAAGAAAGATTATAAGTTTTGGACAGGACCAAGGCATTGTATGGTCCTCGGACTCAAGCCTATGGGGAAACCAACTACTTAAAAGAAAGATTATAATTTTTGGACAGGACCAAGGCATTGTATGGTCCTCGGACTCAAGCCTATGGGGAAACCAACTACTTAAAAGAAAGATTAAAAGAGTTTTGGACAGAACCAAGGCATTGTATGGTCCTTGGACTCAAGCCTATGGGGAAACTAACTACTTAAAAGAGTTTTGGACAGAACCAAGGCATTGTATGGTCCTCGGACTCAAGCCTATGGGGAAACCAACTACTTAAAGAGTTTTAGACAGAACTAAGGCATTGTATGGTCCTCGGACTCAAGCCTATGGGGAAACCAACTACTTAAAAGAGTTTTGGACAGAACCAAGGCATTGTATGGTCCTCGGACTCAAGCCTATGGGGAAACCAACTACTTAAAGAGTTTTGGACAGAACCAAGGCATTGTATGGTCCTCGGACTCAAGCCTATGGGGAAACCAACTACTTAAAAGAAAGATTATAAGTTTTGGACAGAACCAAGGCATTGTATGGTCCTCGGACTCAAGCCTATGGGGAAACCAACTACTTAAAAGAGTTTTGGACAGAACCAAGGCTTTGTATGGTCCTCGGACTCAAGCATATGGGGAAACCAACTACTTAAAAGAAAGATTATAAGTTTTGGACAGGACCAAGGCATTGTATGGTCCTCGGACTCAAGCCTATGGGGAAACCAACTACTTAAAAGAAAGATTATAAGTTTTGGACAGGACCAAGGCATTGTATGGTCCTCGGACTCAAGCCTATCGGGAAACCAACTACTTAAAAGAAAGATTATAAGTTTTGGACAGAACCAAGGCACTGTATGGTCCTCGGACCCGAGCCTAAAAGAGATTTTTATTATTATTAATTAATTGTTATTATAACTTCTGGACAGAACCAGGGTATTGTATGGTCCTCAGACTCTGACCCATGGAGAGATTGCCCATTAAAAATTGGGTTAAGTCCCGGACCGAATGGAAGTCCCGGACCGAATGGAAGTCCCGATCTATCCTCGGATCCTCACTTCTATGGGAACTAACGCAAACGAGTGTTTAGGCCCGGTATAGCCATACCTCGACCCTCGGACCAGATGCCAAAAACGATTAAGTTCATATGTTACCGAGAACGCGGCCAAGCCCCCTAGTACTTGGCAACCCTCTCGAATGGTTTATTTTAGGTTACTCCTTCTCGGATGACTGCCTCGCGCGCAATACAGGGCATTCAGCTGTTATCACGGTTAGTCTCGTATGTTTAATCTACTGTAGGTTAGTATTATTATGCTTGACAGTCTCAATAAGTTCAAAATAACAGCTTTTTGTTACAAGGGTTTTTGCCCTAAGTATCGTTCAAAAAATATAATAATAAAAAACACCCATATGAAATACATCCGTTCACAAAGTAATTACTACAGAAAAGAAAGAATATGTAGAACAGAACAGAATCATCTTTTATTAAAACAAAGAAACAGTACAGCGTACAATGGAGGGCTTAAATAAGCCTATACCAAAAGCTAACAACAGAAGCAAAAAGGAAAAGATACAAGAAAGAGATAAATCCTTCAAAACTCTGCTCTGGTAGAGATTATGCATGACAAGGTGGCCCGCTGATGGAAGAGAAGAAGAAGCAGAGGAAGAAGAAGTAGAAACACCAGGGTAGCCCCGGTGATGAGAAAGAAGAAGAAGTGGAGGCGAAAAGAGACACCAGTGAAGGAAGAGAGGAAGAAGCAGGGATGCTTAATCCCCGCATCAGCTCTGACTCCTAACACGCAGGTGTCATATTAGCAGCGCTCGAGAGGGAGCGGATGGTACTGACAACGAGAAACCCCATTGCTGTCGCACCAAAAATCTGACGCGACTAGCACCTGCTTCGGATTTTGACTGAAAGAGATGGAGGCATCGCTCCCCCCTTGTGAGAGCGGAGAATTGTCTTGAGTTTGTGTCTCCCTTGTCCTGACCGCGCCATCTTGAGTCTCGGAAGGACCCAGTGCCTCTGGAGCGGGTGTGGTTCCTTCACCCCCACTCGTGCCTCAAACATATCACTCTAAGGTTTGATTGCGCTGGAGATGAAGACTTGGAGCGCAGCTGAAGGATTAAGAATTTGAAGGGACTGAAAGATCTGCACGTAAAGGGAGTGACTCCCTACCCTGCTTTTTATATGGAGGGCAAGTGGGCGGCATTTAATCTACGCAGATTTCCAAGAAGCGCTACAGACGAGACAGTTTCTACTCAACTCCCCACACCGTCTACAACCATAGGATTTGGGTGGTCTCATGAAGGGGACATATTAAAGACGCGCCTCGAGCACTGAAACGGTGAGGACGCCGCGTGAGTAAATCTAGAGGAATGTCTCATAATCCGGCCACCTCCCATGCAAATGGAGAGACACCGACATTAATGAAGTGCAAAGCCGGGCAAGCCATGATGTGGGCCCGACATCACCAAAACCCTCCTTCCCAACCAAGAGGTCGGGCAGCAGGATTTTGAGGGGCTATTGTGGGGTCGGAGAATTTGTGGCCCCGGCCCACTTTACATTAGGGCCTAAAGCCTGAGCCGAGGAGAATTATTGCCGAGGACGCATAATGAAAGTCCAAAAAAGGGGCCAAGGATATGGCCGAGGACGATCTTACGCTCAGCACCCCCTAGAACGCCTAAAGGAAAGGACGAGCTCAGTGCAGGAGCAGGCCAAGGGAAAAAGCTGCCAATACAGCAATAAAGAACTCTGCGTCTGACAGGTCCATGCCTTTGACCATGCTATTCAGCTTTTACAACCACTCCCAACCACTCGAGGTATGGGCTGATAGGACAAGTCTCAACCCCAGAAAGTGGAGCTTACACGTGGACACTAGAAGGGGGATAAATGTGAGTATAAAAGGGAAAAAGAATCGATGGAGAAGGGGGGCTCCGGGACCATGAAGTCTTAGGAAAGGAGAATAATAACACTAAGCTCCTCGGACGAGGTCTAAAGACTGGAACCACTCATGTCGCCATCAGAAGAAGGTCTTGTTAAACACGTCAGGTTCACCTCCATGTAAATTTCCATAGAAACCATGGCTAACCGCTATTCGGTGACCCAGGCCTAGCCTTTCAAACCCATGCTCTACAAATGATATTGTTCGGGCCCTTAAATGTACGAACCCAATATCTTTTTTGGGTCGCTACAAATTGTGTCCCTACACCAGTCATGATTTGGTTCAGCTGCATGATTTTTAAAATAATAATGATGTTTCATAAAATATATATATAAAAAAGGAAGATGTAACTGGATTGGCCTTATCATTTAGTCCCTTATTTGACAACTAAATATTGATTAAAACAACATATGTGACTTTAGATCGTTTCTTTTCTTTTTCCTTTTTATCTAAAATGTAAATTACACCCTGTTAAGTTTGGGTGAATCTAATATTAGTTACTGATATTTAAAAACTTTTATTTTAACGTTTGTGTTGGCTAATTCTTGTAACATACAGATTTTTTTTTAATGAATTTTTTCATCTTATTCAAACATAAACTTGACATCAGATCGGTACCAAATGATATGTTAGGGAGAAAAAAAAAACCCAGAGAAGAAGACATCAGAATCTCAGATCAGTACCAAATGATTTGTAAGGGGAAAAAAAAACCAGAGAAAAAGAAGGAGAAAGCAAAATCCAAGCTTTGGCAGTATGGTGGACGAAGTGGAAGTTAATTTGCTTACCATTTGAAATCTCTTCTTCAAGGCTTGTCTGAGTTGTCTTTGCTCTCTAGAACTTGGAGAGTGATTTCATTTATGAGACTTGTAAATGACAAATAAAGCTTTGAAAAGTGATGTTAACTATTAAGGGAAAATGGCTCAATGCACGTGGGAGTAGGTGGGAGTGTAGCGTCCTAGAAGCTTCATGAATCATGATTATAATTATCCAAAATTCCCAAAATATTCATTTATTTACCAAATTTTGCGAAAAAATTACAAAATAACTCAAGTATGAATTTTTTGAAAAAATAAAAAAATTAATCCCCTTTATTAAGATTTTTTTAAAATCACTATATTAATAGCAATTAGTAAAAATATTATTTAATTTAATTTTTTTTGATGGGATTATTTTATTAATTACTATTGTGTAAGTAATGACTTGTTATAAATCTTGGGATGTGATATTGATGTTAAGGTTTAATATTAAATGATTTGTAATATTTGATATTTAGAAATTCACTTTTTTGAATTGATAATTTTATGTTGTGTTGGGTTCTAAGACTTTAGGTTTAAATGTATTAGAACTTCAATTTGTAATGTTGGCAACCATGATCAAAACGTTTTAGTCTTTGTTTTAGACTTGCTCAAAGTGTGTTTATATATAAAATTGGAATCGAGTGTTCTGCAGGATTTACTGTGTAAATCTGCCTGGCTCGAATGATCGAAAATTAGACTCGATCGATCGAAGCTCGTGCAGATTGTTTTTCTGCAAAATTTTCCAACTCAGCCCAAGCCTGTTTGACGTGTAGGGTTTTATGTTTTTCCTTAAGTATAAAAGGAAAAACCTTAGCCATGTTTTTAGAGTTGCTCATTATGCTGTGTGTGTGATCTTTTGTGAGATCAAGAGGTGGTTGCCTTCACACATACTTAGGGTTTCCAAGATTCGAGATTATGTCGAGAACTTGGTGATCAATTCAGTTGTTGTTTCAAGAGCTTAAAGATACATAAGCAGGAGTGCTTGTATTTGCTGGGAATCCAAGAAAGAAGTAGTTCGTGGACTCGGAGCTGTCACGTGGTCGTGGTAGTAAGTTTCCTACTCGAGGTAGCGATAGGATGTTAGTGGTCTAAGTCGCTATTGTGTAAATTTCAATTCTTTCATAGTGGATTCAGTTTTACTTTGAGGATAGTTAGGTTAAATCCTCCCCAGGTTTTTTACCAGTTTGGTTTTCCTGGGTTATCATATTGTTGTGTTCTTTATTTTCCGCACTTGTCAATGATATGATTTATATGTGTTAACCTAGATCTGCATAATTTACCTAAGTTAATCGCTTGGTTAAATAACTAGGTTAATCTGGTTGTGTTTAAGGGGTCTAAAAACAAACAAGTGGTATCAGAGCTGGTTGCTCTCTTGTTATAGATTCTTTGATCTAAGAGTTGGTCCTTGACCCCTGTTGTCATGGAACACGGACACTCTCTTGTTATTCCACCTCACTTTGATGGGAATAACTATGCTTATTGGAAAATAAGGATGAAAGCATTCCTGAAATCTATTGATGAGAGAGTTTGGAACTCCGTTGAATACGGATGGGAGAAGCCCACTACTCCTGTTAGTGAGTGGCAAACTTCTCAAAAAGAAGCAGTCGCTTTTAATAGCAAAACTATGAATGCTATTTTTAATGCTGTTTCTATGGAGGAATTTAAGAGAATCTCTAATGTTGAGATTGCTCATACTACTTGGAATATCCTCCAGACTATGCATGAAGGCACAAAGGCAGTTAAAATCAATAAGTTGCAGCAATTAACTACTAGATTTGAAAGCATTAGGATGTTTGATGATGAATCTTTTGATGAATTCTATGCTAAGCTTAATGATATTGTTAATTCTGCATATAATCTGGGTGAAATCTATGATCAACCTAAAATTGTTAGGAAGATTCTTAGATCTTTAACTGAGGATTTTAGACCCAAAGTGACTGCCATCACTGAAAGTAAGGATGTGGACTCCATCCCTGTTGATGAACTTGTAGGATTTCTTCAGTCCTATGAGTTGGAGCTACCTAAGACTAGCAAATCCAAATCAATGGCTCTTATGTCTGTTGATGATGTTGATGTGAGTAGATTTGATGATGAGCTCTCTGCTACAGAGATTGCTTACCTTACTAAGAACTTTAAAAAATTTCTTAGGAACAATAACAGAAGGGCAAGAGGTAAGAACACTGCTAAACCTAGAAATTTTAGGAGGAATGATCCCACTAAGGTTAATAACACTGAAAAACCTAAAGAGAAAGTAGGTCAATCTTCTAATAATTCTATGGGTCAACAATGTTTTGGTTGTCAAGGGTATGGTCATATGAAATCTGAATGTCCAACATTTTTGAGGTCTAAGGGTATGAAGTTTCTGATAATGAATTTGGCAGTGATGAGGATGGAAACTTCATTGCTTTCACTACTATTGCTGTAGTTGATGAAAGTGTTGCTGTTGAGGAGAACCCTTCTGATGGGGAACTCTCTGAGGATGTAGATTTACAAGAAGCCTACAATAAACTTTGCAAAGTTGCTGCAAAGGATGCTATGAGTGTTGATTTAGGCTTAAAGAAAATCGCATCTCTTGAACTTGAAAAGAAAAATTTGCTTGTGAAACTATTTGATGCTAATGAATTGTTGAATAATGTGAAGATTGAGAACATGCTTTTGCTTGATAAAGTTAAGAATTTGGAACTTGAATTATCTGTTGCTAGAGAACAAACTAATAGGTCTGCAAGCTCCAAACTTGATCACATGCTGAGTGTTCAAAAGTCTCAATCTGACAAAACTGGCTTAGGTTTTGTAGAAAGCATCTCTGTGCCTGCACTCCATTCCACAAACTTTGTTCCTTCTTCTTCTTCCGAACCCCCTGTGAGTGAGGTTGTCAAACCCTCTGTGAGTGAGGTTGTTAAATTTGTAGAAATTACACCTCCTAGGAAGATTAGGGTTGATTTTCAAGAGTCTAAGCCTAAGGCTTTTAACCCTCCTAAGGGCAAGTTGCATGATAAGCTTGCATGGGTTTGTCATTTTTGTGGAAAGTCTGGGCACATTCGTACAAACTGTTTCAAGTTGCAAGCTGCTAAGTGAGCAAATAAGCCAAAAGTACCTGTGCTTCAAGCACAAGATCCTATGGTACTTATTGGTGAATTGGTAAAGGCTTTAAACCTTTATTCCAATCCTGGAGTTGGAAATCATTCTAATGTGAATAAGAACTCCAATGCTCGAGGTGCATCTAAAAAGTTTTGGATGCAAAAGGCTCAATCTAATTGAGTCTTTCTGACATGGCCCTTGTGCTTCATCGCTCTACTCTTTGTGACCATTCTTCTTTGTTGTTCTTGTTTTTTTTGTTTTTCTAGGATTTGCATTGCATAACATTCATGCATTTCATTCTAGGTTGTTTTTGTTATTTCTTTTCAAAAATAAAAATAAAAAACAAAAAAAAAGGAAGGAAAAGGGAAGCAAAATGTGTTTTGCATTGTTTGTCTTGGATTTGAAATCAAGGTTGGCCAATTTATTTTTACATAACATGTTTATGTACCTTGTTTAGCTTGGATGAGCTTATTTATTGCACTTTACTAGTTGAAGCCTTGTAGTGTATGTTGTGTGGGAAGATGTTTATAGTTTTTGATCACATGATCTTGATCTTGAAGTCACATGCTTTTGATTGTCGGACTTGAACTTATTGAGAAAGACATAAATAACCATCTCATCACTGTTTACTAGCCAATCATGAACACCTTAGTGCATATCGTAAGATTTTGTGCTTGAGAAAGTGTAGCACATGCACAAAAAGAACATAAGGTGTAGCCTCGGTTTAAATGCTAAAATTGGTGTGTACATTATTGGGCTTTAATAACTTCACAATCAAATAAAATTGGTGTGTACATTATCCCGGCTATCTTTAATAAGTTTCTAATCAAGTAAAATTGGTGTGTACGTTATGAGGCAAATCAAGAAACTTACATGATTGCAAGCTTGTTTTCTAGGAGATGTGGGAGTTATATGATGTAACTCTTTAGGTGATAGTCTCTTTTAAATTTATGTGATGAATTTTGTAGAAATTGTGATTGATTTCTATTTACATATCACCTCACATGTATCTCAAGCTTTTGCTAGTTGCACACACTACACAAGTTACTCTTTACTAAACTTTGTACATGTTATTGTGTGTGATTTTGGTTTGGCCAACCAAGTTTGAAAATTCCTTGAATTTTATGCAAAATGTGTTTAAAGCTTGAAAATTTAAGGAGAATTGTTTGAAAATCTTAACTTTGGGAAAACTGGGTTCAAAATAAGTGTTTTTGAAAAGCATTTCATCTCATACTCATGCATTTTATTCATAAAATACTATGCTTTGAGGGGTGTCTGCATAAAATTGCTTTTTTTTTCAAAAAATTGGTTTTTCCAGAATTTCGATCGACCAAACCTGTTTCTCGACTGATCGAAATTGCGATTAAACTTTTGGTTTGGCTTTGTGTGTTTCGATCGGTGCTCGATTGCTATTGGATCAATCGAAGGTATTTTCGATTGATCGAATCTAATTTTCCATCAATCGAAAGTCGTATAGAGAGTTTTTTTAAAACCTTTGTTTCTCACGTGTTCTTCACTATTCAAACCTTTTTCAAAACTCTTTCTCTCTCTATTTGATTGGTTTAAGGGTCAAAGCAAGATTTTTGTCGTTTTTGACCAAATTTCTTCAAGGGTTTTTCTCATCTAAGGCCGGTAAGACCTTTATACCCCTCCTTTTTCTTTTATTTTCATGTTTCATGCATTTTTTCATGCATTTTAGGGAGAATGTCGAACCTAAGGGAAATTGGGATTTTTGATGATTCAAGCTTTTTCTTTCACAATTGATCAATGGGTTTTTGTTGTGAAACGTTATAAAACTGTTTTTGGTGAATTAATTTGATCAATTTGTTGAATTGGGAAATTTTTAATTTTCTAGGGCATGAAAGTACCCGATTTGGGGCTTTTGTTCAATTGAGCTTTAATTAATGAAATTGGTTGGTTTGAGTGATTGATTTGGTCATTATAAACTGTTATCTATCATGTATAATGATAAACTTGGTCAATTTGTTGGAATTCTGAAAATGGGTTTTCAAATTTGGGATTGTTTTTGATATAAACTCTATGCTCAAGCCTATTTCGTGAATTTAAAGTTACATTGAACTTCTTCTCACTGCATTAGAGCATGCATCATTTGCTTATACTGTTCATGCATCATATAGAATTGTTATTTTTATATTTTCTGTGCTAACTTGTAGTCTGCCCTTGGTTTTTATTTTTTTTTTATTTTTTTTATTTTCTATCTCTATCTCTTTTTTGTCTATCCTTTTGATCTTTAGCATCATGCCTAGGAAGATTAGAGCTAATAGGACCTCCATTTCTCCTTCCCCCACCTTTGATCATGAGAGGTTCCTGAGTGAGAAAAACCAGGAAGCATTTGAGAAGCTTAACCTTTGTAGAAACATTTGGGCTGAGAGAAAGGTTTTGTTAGATGAGTTAGATGGTGAGATTAGGAGAAATTTTGAGTGTAGGGGTTGGCTTCCTTTGCTGGACATTTCTCATCCTCCTCCGGCTACCTTGATTAGAGAGTTCTATTCGAACCTCTCTGTCAACTCCTATGATGCCAACACTCTAGTGAGGAGTTGGGTACGGGGTCCATTACCCCTTCAGTAATGGCTGATGCTATTGAGGTGCCATTGGTCCAGCATCTTGTTTATCCTTACGATGAGTCTCCACCCCTTAATGACATTATGTCATTTATTACTGATACTTCTATCTAGTGGGATTTCGATCCTCGGATCACCTCTCACGAGTTGACCGAGACTCATTATCTCTTTTTCCGGATTTCTTGCCATTCCATCTGGCCCATCTCTCATCTGCACACCATTCCTTTGGAGAGATGTGCGTTTTTGTATGCCTTTGTTTCTGATGCTCTTCTGAGCTTTCCTTATCTTTTCATTTGCTCTTTGATTGAGGTTCATAGGAGTAGTTCTACTACTCATGCTCTCTTTTTCCCCGTTTTTATTCACCGGATTTTGTTACATCTAGGTTTAGATGAGTTTCCGGCGTCTGAGCCTGTTCATATTATTGCTCCCATAGGTGCCACCTTTCTTAGGCAGGTGGCTACTCAGATGAGAGCTAGCTCTAAACGTCCTAGGGTTGAGTCTTCCAGTGTTGCACCTCCTCCTCCCTCTTCTACAGGTGATGCTCCGGCTAAGGAGTTTATTGATCCTGCTGCTGCTACTGCTGTTCCTCCATCTTCTACCTTGGATGATTCAGACATTTGACGTATGTTGGAGACTGTCATGACCATTCAGGCGGCTCATGGTCAGATTTTGGTGGACATGCTTGATGAGCTTCGTGCTTTATGAACGGATTTGGAGCATCTTCGACGGTCGCCTCCGCCACCTCCTTTTGATGATGGATTATGATTGCCCTTTGGCATTCCATCACAAAAAGGGGGAGTACTTTTGTAGAGGTTTTTTGTATCTGTGGAGCTTTAGATTGTATCTAGGTTTTTCATCATGTATATACATTTTTGGCTCATGATGTATTCTTTGTTTTGATTGAGTTATTCATGATAGGGGGAGATACATTGATTGTATATGTTTCTTGTTTCACATTACTTATTGATTTATATTTATAAGGTTATTCATGATATATGTCTTTATTTTGTGTTATGTGAAATTAAGAAGTTATTTATGTTTTTACTTGTATTTTCCACACATGCGTTTATGCGTTTGTTGAGTGTTTCAGAAAATATACAGGTTGATTCAGTCGTGCTGCTGTCTACACTTGCAACTGATAGATAGTAGTTTGGTTGGATTTTTTTTGATGGGCAATATTTTTGTAATGGGCTGTCTTTGCAAACTTTGAGCATTTTGTTTAAGTTTGTGTTTTGTCATGGATTGCCAAAAAGGGAGTTTGTTGGGTTCTAAGACTTTAGGTTTAAATGTATTAGAACTTCAATTTGTAATGTTGGCAAACCATGATCAAAACGTTTTAGTCTTTGTTTTAAACTTGCTCAAAGTGTGTTTATATGTAAAGTTGGAATCGAGTGTTCTGCAGGATTTACTGTGTAACTCTACCTGGCTCGATCGGTTGAAAATTAGACTCGATTGATCGAAACTCGTGCAGATTTTTTTTCTGTAGAATTTTCCGACTTAGCCCAAGCCCGTTTGACGTGTAGGGTTTTATGTTTTGCCTTAAGTATAAAAGGAAAAACCCTAGCCACGTTTTTAGAGTTGCTTCTTATGCTGTGTGTGTGAATCTTTTGTGAGATCAAGAGGTGGTTGCCTTCATACATACTTAGGGTTTCCAAGATTCGAGATTATGTCGAGAACTTGGTGATCAATTTAGTTGCTGTTTCAAGAGCTTAAAGATACACAAGCGGGAGTGCTTGTACTTATTGGGAATTCAAGAAAGAAGTAGTTTGTGGACTCGGAGCTGTCACGTGGTCATGGTAGTAAGTTTCCTACTCGAGGTAGCAATAGGATGTTAGTGGTCTAAGTCGCTATTGTGTAAACTTCAATTCTTTTATAGTGGATTCAGTTTTACCTTGAAGATAGCTAGGTTAAATCCTCCCCAAGTTTTTTACCGGTTTGGTTTTCATGGGTTATCATATTGTTGTGTTCTTTATTTTCCGCACTTGTCAATGATATGATTTATATGTGTTAACCTAGATTTGCATAATTTACCTAAGTTAATCACTTGGCTAAATAACTAGGTTAATCTGGTTGTGTTTAAGGGGTCTAAAAACAAACATGTTGTATAAGAATATATATATATATATTTAAACAACTCTAAAACACCCTGAAACAGTACGTTGAAATAGGCCGGTACCAAAATATTTCATTCCATTGGACAAATTGAAATGGGGTCTGAAACGGTATTCATACTATTGGTAAATAATATTCGATTGACACAAAATTTGAAATATGTATTAAGAGTGTACATATTTTCAAAATATGTAATAATGCTAATTTTTTTTAAAGGAAGTTGTAACCCTAAGTTACAACAAATTTTTTAGCTAAACTTTGTACAGTTAATTTGCTTTTGTATTGAGTGAGTCAAGAAGAAACATGGAAGAAATCGAGCTATAATGTCTCCAAAACGTAATCATGGGATTGACTATTATGAGTATACTATAGTATTGGGAGCGATACTGGTACTTATTACAGATTCTACAAGTGTATTCGATTTCAAGTAGATCCATATAAATTCTACTTCCACCATGTAAACAAAGTGAGCAGACAATATTCCTTGTTATTACCGCTTTGGTATTACATAGGTACCAAGGAAAAACAGGCATGGATAGATAGGAAAAGAAAAGTAAAACAGGAAACCAACACAACTGCATTGCCTCTTCATATAAACTTATAGAGAGGAAACATTGTAGAATGTCTAGATTCTTCTCGATTCTACATCATTGAAGAAGTTGGAGCTTGCAAGCACAAAACACATATAAGTATGTAGTACATGATATCTGACAAGTTATTGTTAAGTACGTAATTAAGGATTTCTACGCCTTAATGCCAAATCCGACCCGCATAGCGTATTTGACAAGCTCATCCAGCCCAGGTATTCAAAGGCTTTCTTTGGCTCTTCCTTGCTGAGCAGATTGTCATTATTGGTGTCGTATTTCTTGAAAACTTTCCTTAGCTGATCCTCCGGTAGGGGTGCAGTCTTATAATCAAGTACTGTTGGGTTAAATATTGCACGACCCATGTTATGGAGACTTGGAGGATGGAGGCTTAGGCAAGTTTTTTAAGAACCTTCTTATGTGGTTTGAGTTTGGGGGTATTGAAGCCTTGGGGGTATATATAATAGACCTAGTCTCTATTTCTCTACAAAAGAGATCTATTCCAAGTTTTCTTGATGTGGAAGTTGTTAGATGATGTATTGTAATTCCACATTGTGATGTATTGTAGTTCAGTAGAGTAGAGTAGCAAATCTGTTAGCTCTGTATATAGAGTCGAAACTGTAAGTCGTTTATGGGTTAGATGCTAAGCTACAAGTAGTTTTTGTATAGTGAAGTTAGTTAGAGTTAGAAGACAGCTGGCATCTTTCTATTGGCCAGTAGATTAGTTAGTTGTTTGGTTAGAGTTTTCCCGCCTCTCTCTGCTTTAGATATAAATAGCAGAGGTTGTTTATTGATGATGAATATACACACCAATTCTCAGATATTTTCTTTCTCTCTTTGGTTTACTCCATTGATGAACCTTGGTGTGTGCATGAATTCTAACAGAAGTGTCACTGTCATTGTGCATGTGATGGGTAAGACCAAAAGCCTAGCCCGAATATATTTGAATGTTAGAAATTTTCATTCTATTTAGTGTTGATAATGTTGTTTCTTTCCATGCAAATTCATTCAAATGAAATGAAAACATGTGTCACAATCAAACACAAGAATCAAATAATCGAAAATATCTCATGGTATCAAAATTGTAGCATTTGCAAAGTACTCCAAACAATTAGCATATATGGTGTATAAAAGCAACTAGAATAGAAAGACGAAACCTTTAATATGGAAATAAGAATTCCGCCTTTTTCTTAACCTCCTCCGAAACCATATCCACAACAAAAGAATACTTGAATCTATGAATCCAAATATGTTGGCAGAGAATTCGAATTCTCACGTGAATAGAAAATTGTTGGAGTGGTTCATGTACGTGTGTGTCAAAGTCGATAGCTTTTACTATACCTATAATGCTAACTTTATCGAACTACATTCATGATGGGGTCCAAGAAATTATGGGAATGAAATTTGGAAGCCAAGCGGGTCAATTGGAGTTATATTGGACTCAAATGTCATTTCAAAAGCATCAATGTCATCACAGGTATGATGTCAATAGACTTGTCACCCCAATTTCAACACTAGTGTGGTGCTTCCTTCATCTTCAGACTTCCTCAAAATAAAATCCTTTGCCATAAGTGAAATACAAAAACTATTTATTTACTCTCACATAATAGAATCATTAGTCCGAAGTAAAAACTATTCCCCATGCTTCGACGCCATCATTGCTCCGGACTCCTAAGTTCCTTGGGAATTCTCACCCCTATCTCTGATATTCGCTGTTTAACTAGTTTTTTTGTTTCCTTTTCTTTCGTTTGGGTTCCTAGATCCTGCAATGGTGCTGCGCACCATACAGCTAGGGTTGCTTTAGACTCTAGGATGTCTTTTTGCTTCAATAAGGATAATCTTCCTCCAGACTTGTTGGCTGTGTGTAAGGAGGATTTCCCCAACTGTATTTTGTTTTCTTAGCTATGAATTGCAGATTATCAAAAAAAAAAAAAAAAAAAAAACTATTCCCCAATAGTTCTCATGAATAAGTACAGTGGTTGTTATCGTTATTATTATTGTTATTTTTTTTGGAAAAGAAACCCCGTATTAACGAGAAAATCGTCAGGGTAATTTAAGTACAAAGTAACAATTTATTGGCTTTTTGCTTACAAGTCAACAATACCATTGAACCATAAATTTAGTGACAAAAATGATTGGGCTTTAAACTTTACCTTTTGATCTAATTAGCTTTAGACTAATAAGACGCTCATTGGATAGCATTCAAGGTTGTGTCATGTGTGCTATCCTCTTGGCAACATCACTAGTACTTTCTACTCTTTTCTTAGAATAAAATTCTCAATCAAAATAAAAAAGTGAATACTATCCATTCATAATTAGGGTCATCATTTGAAATTGAAAAACCATTGCTCGATACTTGGCACATGGTATGAAAATGGTACAAAAATCTTCTTAACACCTTTTGTGTTATTTTATACTCCACCAATAATATACCAAGTGTCTAATTTTGTTTTAAAAAAAACATTGGTTACTTAAAAATAAGAACATATAGTAGCTTATGGTTGGTGAAATATAAAAATAAAGAGATACAAGATTTTTATTCATATAAATGTGTTGATGTATTGTTTGTAGGTCCCAATGGAAAAGTAGATAAATTGGAAAATATTCCACTTCCAACAGCACATATTTTCCATTTTCGTGCTTTCCATGTTGGCAAGCAAGTGTTTTAGTCTTTTAGATGCTTCAGTCTTATTGTATGTTCCAGTTAACTCAACTAGTAAAATTCCTTATCGTCAAATAGTAAATTTTGGGTTCAAACCCCACCGATACCAAATACCAATTCACAATCAAACACAAAAGAATCAAATCGTGGTATCAAATTGTAGCATCTGCAAAGTGGTTCAAACATTTAGCATATATATATATTTGTTGAAAGTCCTTCATTTTTTTTTAAAATGTTAAATATTTAGCATATATTTTTGTTGCTAAATAGAATCCTTAGTCAAATGTGAAAAACGAAATCTATTTACAGCCATTGCCACATAATAGAATCATCAGTCCAAAGTAAAGACTATTGCCTGATGCTTGTCATGAATTAGTGTAGTAGTTGTTATCATTAATTACTGTTGTGGTGGGCCTTTTTTGCAATGTTGGGATGGGCTGCCTCCTGCTGTACTGGATCCAAGTGTTTTGAGTAAGGGAGTTGAGACCGGTCCTACTACAACTCACTTTAGTCCGACTTGTGCACAAACTATGCCTCGTTTGCCAGGAACTTCATTCATATGCCCATGGTAGGCGGAGCTACTTCGGATGAGTCATGGCAAGCAGACATGATAATAATAATAAAAGAGTACTTTTGCCTTTAGACAAATTGAATAAATAATCCCCAACTAAAATGATAATCACAATGATAAGAAAAGCCTTGCAAAGAAAATGGTGGAAATAAATAGGTAAGGCATGAGTTAGCAAAAGAAAGAAAAATGTCAATTTGTTATGCCAAGTTATGTCACAGGACCAAGAACAAGGAGGGAAACTGTTTTTTCTCAATGTGAATAATCTCCCAAGGAAAATCTTGCCGTGGAAATTAATCACTTTGAGGGAAGCGGACTTGAATGGCTTGTGCCCAAAAAAATCCTCTTGCTTTTGGTAGAGAGTAGGACTTTTAGAGGGAGAGAGGGGATCAACTTATTGGTGCATGCCTGCCGTTCTATCTCTTTATTTTCTTTCCTTATTTCTAACTTTTCTTTTCTCTTTCTTTTTCTCTTCTTTTCTCAGTATTTGTTTTCGTGTAGTGATTTTCTCCTAGAGGTTCCTATTACCGTGCCTCCTGTGCACTGCAAGGGTCCCTTTATATAATGCCTGCCGTGACTGGCTTTTACTATTTTAGCCTTTAACTACCTTTGTCTGGTCTAGATGTCCTTGCCGACCATCACTGGCTTGTCAGCTGCTTAGCCAACACCACTTGCTTGTGCTGGCCGTGCCACTCTCCATCATTAGACAAAGAAGTCTATTTTGTTCTTTTGTTTGCCGTGACACTCTTACCTGCTACGGTGTGGGTGCTCTCTCTCTCTCTCTCTCTCTTTCCATCCCTTATGGCATGCACCTAGTGGTTCCAACTCATCCTTGCTTCTTTTGGGTGGTATGTCATCCCAACAGGACATTTCTCCCAAAAGAGCCTGAGCAGGAACCCGAGAATAGGTTTTCCCTCTCCCTACCGCCAGATCGGCCATACCCTTTTACCTCTGACCCATGACCCACCACCTCCTGTATTGGCTGGGTACAGGCTGGTGAAGTCTGGGCCTTGCGCGTGCTCAACTCCTGCGTGTGTCCAAAACTTGCCCGTTGCATTTGCCGTGGTCTGGAAGGCTCCTTTACACATTCTGCTGTCCGTCCCTGACTTCTTATGGCGTGAGCTGTTTTTTGATTTCCCTTTCTTTATGGTTTGCTCCCCTTAGGGGCTGAGCTTTGTTTGATTGTGGGCTTTTCCTTCTTCAGCCCATTCTTTTGCTCCTTCCTGCAGTCTTATTACCATTCCCTGCTGCACTATTCTACCATTCTTGCTATGATGTCATTTGACCCAAGTTTGCTAGGCTTCTTTGGCCCTGGTGCTTGTTCTTCTCTCAATGACTCAGCATGGTCATTGGGCTTTTTATTACATTACTTGCCATCCTTGGTCCATTTGCTTTCCTTGGCCCTTTTCCTAACTCTGCGTTCCCATGGGCTTTTACTAACTCCTTTGGGTTTCCCTGACTCAATTACCTTATCCTTCATCCTTGGGGCTCATGGGCTTGCCATCAACTCCTTACTTTCTTTGCTTGCATTACTTCGGGCTTGCTGTGGCCCATTCTCACTTTTCTACATCACATACTGCCCATGGGTTTGCTACTTCTCTCTCTCCGGGCTCCTTTTAGGCCCATTTGCTTCCTCAAGGCCCATTTGTTTATTTCATGGCCCTGTGATATATTATTCCTACCGCTTGGGCTTAATGGTTTTTCTATCCACTTACTAACTCTTTTCTACCCATGTTGCTGGACTTCTTCTTTCTACTGGGCTTCCCAAAATGAGCATCAACAACTGTTATATGTTTGGGGCAAAGAAATGCCATATGTAAGGTTGAATTTATTCAACCACCTAATTGGCTTTATTCCGTGCCAAATTTACTTGTAATTCAGCATTTAGTAACCCTGTATTTAGGTGGGTTTGATGTAAGGGTAGTGAGTGAGATAGAGTGAAGTTTGCTCAATAGTGTGCAAGAAAACAGAGACTCGCGGCTGGGACTCGCGGGTGACTCGCGGCTGCAAGCCGCCAGACGCAGCACACGTGCCAAGCATGCTGGAAGGTGAACAGTCATGCCAGCTGGAGCACTACAGGACAAAACAGGACAACTGGCCATACGGTTATCTCGCGACTGGATCTCGCGACTTGGTCAAGCCGCGAGGTCAAGCCGCGAGCCACCCCTGTTTTGTAAAACCTGACGTTTCACATTCCTCTCCCACTCCAGTATAAATACCCCTTTTACCCACGATTGAGAGAGAGCTTCCAGAGAGAATTTTGAGAGAGAAACCCTAAAGAAAAACAAGATTGATTCACCCACAATCTATACCTTAGAGTCTCTCCAAATTCCCCAACTCTCTTCCTCTCCATTGTCATATCCTTGAGAGGCATTATACCAGACTTGGTTCTCACCATCATCATCACTGTGAGACAGTTGTTTGGATTTCTGGGAAGCAGTTAGGAAGGAACCAATCTTCATTGGTTGATGCTATGGTCTAGTAGCGGAATCCGGGAAGCTAGAAAAGAAAAAGGTCCGGCGCAACCTCGTTGGAGCAAGAAGCTTGGAGGGCTTAGGTGCACTGGGTAGATTAGGCTTGGAGGGTCTATTGCTGTCCTTGTATCCCAACTACATTTTCTAGTGGATTATTGACCGCTTGGAGGGCGGCGGAGAGGTTTTACGCCGAGGGCTTCGGTTTCCTCTTCGATAACACATCGCGTGTTGTCTTTGTGTTTGCATCTTCCTTCCTCTCTATCTTTGCCTTTTATTATCTGCTGTGGATTTTATTTTGTTATGGCTTAGATAGTTTTTAACCAATTTCATATTATAGCATATGTTAAGTTTCCGCACACTTGTTGTTTGACATATTGCTTGAATTGGTTAAGTTGTAAGTTGGGGGTCTAAACGTTCAAAGGTGTTTTTACACGTTTTTGAACTTTCACCATATATGAAAGGGGTTAATTGTTTGAGAAATTCACCTACTGAGTAAAAAGTTTATTAGGTTTTTGTTTACAAGTCGACAATACAATTGAATCATAAAACTCTTGATACAAAATTTTTTGGCTTTAAACTTTATCTTTTGATCTAATTTTGTATAGACTAAGATACTCATTGGATAGCATACATGAACATTGAACATGTGTTGTCCCCTAGTATCATTGCTGTTGCCTACTATTAGGTTCTAAAAGTTTAGAACAATTGGCAAACCGTGAGCACAAACTTATCTATAAGGTATATTAGACAATGCTTAAAGTACTACAAGTCAGATTTTGTGAACAAGGAGGTTGCCGGTTCAAGAAAACAAAACTTGCCAGGCTCGACTGATCGAGAAGAAGGCTCGACCAATCAAGACACGGATCTACAAAATTTTAATTAAGGCCTAACAGCCCATTAAACCCATCAAGTGACTAGGGTTTCAGATCTAATTCACATAATATTTAAAGGAAACCCTAAGGCTCATTTTGTTATGACTTTGGAGCTTCTCTTTTGAGATCTAAAAGGTTTTATGTCTACTCCTTTCAAAGTCACTACCGGAATTCCATCTACACATTATCATAACCTGTAAATCTGAAATTGCTGCATACCAGTTATTAAAGGTGCTGGATCTAAACCTTCAAGGGTGGTTTTGGAGTCATAGACTGGATGTCTAAGTTGGAGATCTAAAGTGTGAACTGGAGGTTCATGTGAGAGCAGATCTAAATCAAAGAAGTCTGAGGGGTTCAAAGATCAATTTGGTAATTGTAGTTAGATTTACTATGAATTGGTATTTGACTGTAAATCTCAATTTGATGTAGTGGATTGTTCTCTTGGGATCGTTTCTCAAGGTTTTTTACCTTGAAACTGGTTTGTTTCATTGGTTTTTCTAGGACATCATATCTGTGTCTTATTTACTTTTTCATTTGTGCATGATATGTTTGATGAATATTTAACCTTGATCTTCATAATTGACCTAAGTAACAACTTGGCTATTAAATTAGCTTAAACACTGTGTTTTCAAAGGTCTAAACTTAACACTTACTACTCTTTTCCCAGAATAGAATCCTAAGTTAAAAGCAAAAGGCGAATACTATCTATTCCAAATTAGATCATCATTTGTGGTGAAAAAACATTACCCGATACTTGGCATCTTGTATAAAAATTTTCTATTTCATTTTTAGTGTTATTTTATATAGACTCCACCTATTGAAATATGTGCCACGTGTTTAATATTTCTTATATTAAACTTGGGTTAATTTATAAAGAATAAATAAAAAAAGAAGAAAGAGAAAGAGAATGTATAGCAGGTTATAATTGGTGAAATATAAAAATGAAAGGGACATAATATATTTTATATATATATAAAATAGGGTGATGTTCTGTTTGTAGGTCTCGTTGGAGAAGTAGATAAATTCGGATATATTCTCCTTCCAACAATTAATATTCACCATTTTCATGCTTTCCGTGTTGGCAAGTAACTGTTTTGGTCTTTTAGATGGTTCATCTTTGTCTTTATCATATATACATGGTCATTATGGGGAAAGGAATAAAAATCTTATCAAATTATTTCCTATCAATTTAATAAAAATCTTAGATGTAATTAATGGATGATGCTCTAGGTTTTAAAATCGAAACTAAAAAACAATAAAAAAAAAAAGAGAAAAATTTTCATTCCTACAAGGTTGAGTGCTAGAGAGGAGGGAGGACTCCTCCCCATATATAGGAGTGAAAATTTTCTCCAAGAAAAGAACTAGTTCCTGAAATTCTAGTTGAATAGGGTTCAATTAGTGGTCTATGCATAAATAATACTAACCATTTTAATTAATTATGTTACTGAACCTATTAACTAGTTAGCCGAAAATATGTTTAGTTGTATATTGATTTTGATATAATTAATACATTTGATGAAGAATTTTATTTTGATAACCTAGTAGTTAGAATAATGGGAGGGGATGTTTGAATTTTTGTTTTTCTTATAAAAGAGAGCAGATAATACCGCTGAGATACAAGATGCTCTTGGTCACTTGATCAAGAATTTTAAGTATTAAATGGTAGTTTTTTGGTAATTAAAAAGAGGGCAAAAATAGGTCAAAACCAGTCATAATTTGGTTCAGTTGTTTGATTTTTAAAACAATAATGATAATTCATAAAATAAAATAAAATAATAAAATAAAATATAAAGGAACGATAAACTTGATTGGCCTTATCATTGACACCTAAATATTGATTAAAACAACATATGTGGCTTTAGATCTATTCATTTTCTTTTTCCTTTTAACTAAAATGCAAATTACAACGTTTTAAGTTTGGGTTAATCTAATATTGGTTACTGATATTTAAAAGTTTTTATTTTAATTCCCAACGTTTGTGTTCGCTAATTCTTGTATAATAAAACAAGTGTTAATGTGGGTTGTATTTAAATAATTTGCTTTTGTATTGAGTGAGTCAAGAAGAAACATGGAAGAAATCAAGCTATAATGTCTCTATAAGGTAATCTTGGGATTGACTATTACGAGTATACTATAGTATTGGGAGCGATAATGATACTGAAGTAGAGCACATAAATTCTGCTTCCACCACGTAAACATAGTGAGCAGACAATATTCCTTGTTATTACCACTTGGATATTACATAGCTGACAAGAAAATACAAGCATGACCAGTGTTAGAGATATATATTAGACATATATTAGCCCAATGTAATAGGCCCAAGCCTAGTCTTACTTGTACTAGTGGTCTAGGGTTTAGTCACCTATATATACTCATGTTAGGGTTCATTGTAACACAGGTTATTGTACTACACTCTTATACATAATAAAGATGTAGCCCTTAAAGGATTCCTCCATGGATGTAGGCCGACAAGGCTAAACCACGTAACCCTTGTGTTCTCAGTGTTCCTATTCTATGCTTTCCCTTCCGCATAAGGAAAGTAAAAGAAAAGTGATTAGGAAACCAACACAACCGCCTTGCCTCCTCATATAAATTTGTATAGGAAACATTGCGGAAGGTCTAGCTTTTTCTCGCTTCTACATCATAGAAGAAGCTGAAGCTTGCAAGTACAAAGCACACATTATTAGTACATGATATCTGACAAGTTATTGTTAAATACTACGTAAATTAAGGATTTCTACGCTTTAGCGGTAAATCCAACTCCCGCAGCATATTTGACGAGTTTTTCTATCTCCTCTTCGTTGACGTATCCATCTTCATTGGTATCAGCATGGAGGAGGCCGCGGTCGGCACGAAAGCCAGGGATAATTGAGCCCAGGTATTCAAAGGCTTTCTTTATCTCTTCCATGCTGAGCTTATTGTCATTATTGGTGTCGAATTTCTTGAAAACTTTCCTTAGCTGATCCTCCGGTAGGGGCGCAGGCTTATCATGTACTGTTGGAAATATTATACGGCCCATGTTATGGAGACTTGGAGGATGGAGGCTTAGGCAAGTTTTTTAAGAACCTTCTTATGTGGTTTGAGTTTGGGGGTATTGAAGCCCTAGGGTATATATAATGAACCTCGTCTCTGTTTCTATACACGAGATCTATTCCAAGTTTTCTTGATTAAGAAGTGTCACTGTCGTTGTGCATGTGAAGCTAGGCCGAATATATTTGAATGTTAGAAATTTTCATTCTATTTAGTGTTGATAATGTTGTTTCAATCCATGCAAATTCATTCAAATGAAAAGAAAACATGTGTCACAGTCAAACACAAGAATCAAATTATCGAAAATATCACATGGTATCAAATTGTAGCATTTGCAAAGTATTCCAAACATTTTGCATATATGTTATAAATTAAAAGCAACTAGATAAGAAAGATGAAACTTTTAATATGGAAATAAGAATTCGGCTTTTTCTTTACCTCCTACTAAACCATATCCACAACAAAAGAATACTTGAATCTATGTTCACGTGTGAGTCAAAAGTCGATAGCTTTAACTGTACCTTTTGTGCTAATTGTTTTTGGATCAAGATGCTTATTGGACAACATTCATGGTCGGGTCCAAGAAATTATGGGAATGAAGTTTGGAAGCCAATAAGCTGGTCAGTTTGTGTTCTATTGGACTCAAATGTCACTTTAAAAACATTAATGCCATCACAGGTATGATTTCAACAGACTTGTCACCCTTATTTCAATACTAGTGTGGTGCCTCCTTCACCTTTAGACTTCCTCAAAATATAATCTTCAGTCATAAGTGAAAAGCGAAAACTATTTATTCTCACATAATAGAATCATTAGTCCAAAGTAAAAACTATTACCTGATGCTTGTCATGCATGAATTAGTACAGTAAGTTATCATTATTATTACTATTGTCATGTTTTGGGCATGAAATCCCATATATAAAGGGGAAAATTGTTAAGAGTAATTCAATTCACCTCAAGCTTTATGCTTACAAGTCAAAAATATCATTGAGCTATAAAATTCATGTTAAAATATTTTGGCTTTAAACTTTACCTTTTGATCTAACTGCGTTTAGATTCAGACACTCATTGGATAACATTCAAGGTCGTGGCATGTGTGTTGTCCCCTTATACTGCGTTTGTGTTGGCCAAACTTTACCTGTTGTTCAACTGCGTTTGTGTTGGCTAATTCTTGTAACAAAACAAGTGTAAATGTGGGTTGTATTTAAATAACTTATTTTGTATCGAGTGAGTCAAGAAGAAACATGTAAGAAACCAAGCTATAATGCCTCCATAAGGTAATCATGGGATTGACTATTCTGTAAGTGTATACGATTTCAAGTAGAGCATATAAATTCTGCTTCCACCATGTAAACATAGTGTGTAGACAATATTCCATGCATGTTATTACGACTTGGATATTACGTAGTCAGTGGCGGCTCTAGAAATTTTATTTAAGGTGGTCACTAGGAAATTTAAATTATCATAATATTTTTCTTAGAACCATTTTTTAAGAAAAAATAAAATTAGAAATTATTTTTATGAAATAGGTTGAACGAGCTGCAAATTTTATCTTTTGTTTTATAATAGGTTTTTTGTTGAATAATTTTTTCACTTGTTATTGTTTGGTCTTGTCTTAGTTTTGTTTGGTTTATATTTGTTGTTATTTGGGCTAATATTTATTTTTGTTATTTAAGCTTAAGAAAAAAGGGATTAAGAATTATGTTTGGAGGCAGAATTAATTTTGGAGTAATGCTATGTTTGCAACATTTTTATAATAAATCTTATGCAAAAAGCTTACTACATTAGATTTGTTGTGAAAATGTTGTGAATGTAGTAACACTACTTTATTTTTTTTGAATCCTAATTTTTGTAATTCTCAAGCCTGGGTGTTCAAAATTTTTATTAGGATAGTCACAATAGGTTAGTTTAGTATATAATATTTTTTTAGCAAGTGTATATATACATTTTTTTTTTAAGTCTAGGTGGTCCTGTAATTACCTGGTAGCTGCCAAGGAAAAACTGGCATGACCAGAAAGGAAAAGAAAAGTAACACAGGAAACCAACACACCCGCATTGCCTCCTCATATAAATTTTTATAGGAAACATTGTGGAAGGTCTAGCTTCTTCGGGACTCTACATCATATAGAAGAAGCTGAAGCTTGCAAGCACAAAGGGCACACATATTAGTAGTACATGATATCTTACAAGTTATTGTTAAGTACGTAATTAAGGATTTCTACGCCGTAACGCTAAATCCAACTCGCACAGCGTATTTGACGAGTTCTTCCATCTCCCCTTCGTTGATGAATCCGTCTTTATTGGCATCGGCATGGTGGAGGACGCGGTTGGCACGAATGCCAGGGATAATTGAGCCAAGGTATGCAAAGGCCTTTTTTAGCTCTTCCTTGCTAAGCTGATTGTCATTATTGGCATCGTATTTCTTGAAAATGTTCCTTAGCTGATTGTCCGATAGGGGCAGCAAAATCTTTTGGCCCAGCTTCTTATAATCAACTGTTGGGTTAAATATTGCACGGACAATTTTAATGTGGTGACTTGGAGGATGGAGAACCTTAGGCAAGTTTTTTAAGAACCTTCTTATGTTGTTTGAGTTTGGGGTATTGAAGCCCTGGGTATATATAATAAACCTCGCCTCTGTTTCTCTACACTAGATCTATTCCAAGTTTTCTTTATTGAGAAGTACAGTACTGTCGTTGTGCATGTGATCAATGGGTTGGACCAGAAGCTTGCCCGAATATATTTGACTGTAAATAAATTTTCGTACTATATTAAGTGTTGATAATGTTGTTTCTTTCCACACAAATTCATTCAAATGAAAAGAAAACATGTGTCACAATCAAACAGAAGAATCAAATTATCAAAAATATCTCATGGTATCAAATTGTAGCATCTGCAAAGCTGTCCAAACATTTAGCATATATGGTGTATAAAAGCAACTAGATAAGAAAGATGGAACTTTTAATATGGAAATGAGAATTCCGCCTTTTTCTTAACCTCCTACGAAACCGTATCCAATACAAAAGAATACTTGAATCTATGAATCCAAATATGTTGGCAGAGAATTCAAATTCTCACATGAATGGAAAATTGTTGGAGTGGTTCATGTGTGTGTCAAAAGTCGATAGCTTTCGCTATAGGTTTTATGCCAACTGTTTTTAGATTAAGATGCTTATCGGACAACATTCATGGTTGGGTCCAAGAAATTATGGGAATGGAATTTGGAAGCCAAGCGGGTCATTTGGAGTTCTATTAGACACAAATGTCATTTCAATTTTCAAAAGCATCAATGTCATCACATGTATGATGTCAATAGACTTGTCACCCTAATTTCAACACTAGGGTGGGTGCCTCCTTCATCTCCAGACTTCCTCAAAATAGAATCCTGTCATAAGTGAAATGTGAAAATTATTTATTTACTCTCACATAACAGGATCATCAATCCAAAGTAATTACTATTCCCCGATACTTGTCATGAATAAGTACAGTAGTTGTCATCATCATTATTATTGTTATGGTTTTGGCCAAGAAATCCCATATTTAGGGGAAAATCGTTAGAGTAATTCATGTACGGAGTAAAAATTTATTGTCTTTTTTGCTTACAAGTCAACAATACCATTGAACCATAAATTTTGTGACAAAAATTATTGGTCTTTAAACTTTACATTTTGATCTAACTAGCTTTAGACTAATAAGATGCTCATTGGATAGCATTCAAGGTTGTGTCACCTGTGTTGTCCCCTTAGTATCATCACTAGTGTTTGCTACTCTTTTCTTAGAATAAAATTCTCAAATCAAAATAAAAAAGCGAATACTACTCATACATGATTAAGGTCATCATTTGAAATTGAAAAACCATTGCTCGATACTTGGCATTTGGTATAAAAATGGTACAAAATCCTTCTTAATTACCACTTTTGGTGTTATTTTATACTCCACCAATAATAATATACCAAGTGTCTATTTATTTATTTATTTATTTTTAACTTTGGTTACTTTAAAATAAGAACATATAGTTGCTTATGATTGGAGAAATATAAAAATAAAGGGACACAAGATTATTATTAATCTAAATGTGTTGATGTATTGTTTGTAGGTAGATAAACTGGAAAATGTTCCACTTCCAACAACACATATTTACCATTTTCACGCTTTCCATGTTGGCAAGAAAGTGTTTTAGTATTTTAAATGCTTCAGTCTTATCGTGTGTTTCAATTAACTAAACTGGTAAAATTTTTTATAGTTGAATAAAAAATTTAGAGTTCAAATCTCACCTATACCAAAAACCAACTAGTATCTTAGTTTGATGATAAACAAAAAAAAAAAACCATAAATTGGACATCATAGGTTTAAATTATATTATACCTATAAAAAGCTCATTATTGTCGTATCAAATATACATGATCATTATGCGGAAAGAATAACAATCTTATCAAATTTCCTGTTGCGGTTTAATATATATAAACCTCAAATGTAATATCATGTATACATGATCATTATATAGTAAGAATAATGATCTTATCAAATTATCTATCACAGCTTAATATTTGTAATTAATGGATGATGCTCCGTGTTTAAAAATCTAGGCTAAACAAATAATCAAGAAAAGAGCTGGTTACCGGATTTGTGGTTATGTGGTTCAATTGGTGGTCTGTGACATAAATAATACTAAATATTTCAATTAATATATGTTACTGAACATATTAGGTTGTTAGGCCAAAGATTTTTATAAATACTTCTTCGTTTTAAATTTAAGAGAGAGATTTATAAATTAAACACTTATTGTCAAGTATCATATATATGAATTTTCAATTTATGAGTTTTTGCACCTCAAAAATGAAAGACAAAGGAGAAGAAAGACTAATTATAAGTAAAATGTTGTTAATGTGGGACTAAAATGTTTTAATTCAATACTGGCTTTGTTACTTGACTTGTGCACTAATGTATGTAAGCTTTTATTTATTTACTTATTTGATTTTAATAAGTCAAATTATTTTTTGTAAGTAAAAAAAGGTAAAAATATGTCAAAACCAGTAGTGATTTGGTTCAGTTTGATTTTTAAAACAATATCGATGGTACATAAAAATCCAAAAAATATAAAAAGAAGAAAAATAAAATGGAACATGCAAATTGATTGGCGTTATCATTGAGTCCCATATTTGATACCTAAAAATTGATTAAAATAACATATGTAAGTTTAGATCTTTTCATTTTCTTTTTCCTTTTAACAAAAATTCAAAGTACACCCTTTTAAGTTTGGGGGGGATTTAATACTGGTTCTTGATATTTAAAAGTTTTTGTGAGTTCCATTTAAATCAATTGGTAAAGTCTCTGATTATTGAATATGAAATCTAGGGTTTAATCTCTGCTTACACCAAAAAATAAATTGATGTCTTAGTTTGATCATCAGGAAGGAACGCTATAAATTGGAACTCTTTAAAAAGAAAAGTTTTTACACCCACCCAATTAGAGAGAGCTACTCATTCTTAGAGAGAAATCTTTGTAGTCTCTTCTCATTCCCTCTCTCATTGTCATACCTATTGAGAGGAGATTTCTATCCAAACACTACCCTCACCCATTTAGAGTGTTGAGTGTTTTTGGAGCTTTGGAAGATGCCAAGGATGGCGGATGCTATGGATTATAGCGGAATCCGGTAAGCTAGAAAAGAAAAAGGTTCGGCGTAACCTCGTTGGAGCAAGAAGCTTGGAGGGCTTAGGTACATCGGGTAGATTAGGCTTGGAGGGTCTATTGCTGTTCATGTATCCCAACTACATTTTCTAGTGGATTATTGATTGCTTGGAGGGCGGCGGAGAGGTTTTACGCCGAGGGCTTCGGTTTCCTCTTCAATAACACATCGAGTGTTGTCCTTGTGTTTGCATCTCTCTTCCCTTTATCTTTACCATCTAATTACTGCTGTGATTGTGATTATTTATGGTTTAGATTGTTTATCGATTCGATTATTAGCTTATGTTCATGTTCCGCACATTTATTGTTTGACATTAAGCTTGAATTGATATTTTTGTTATTGGGGTCTAAACGTTCAAGGGTGTTTTATACACTATTTGAACTTTCATTTCAATTCTTAACGTATGTGTTAAATATCACCTACTTATAATTAACTGTTGGGTTAAATATTGCACGGTCCATGTTATAGGGAGACTTGGGAAGGTTTTTAAGAACCTTACTTTTTCTTATGTGGTTTGAGTTTGGGGTATTGAAGCCTTGGCCCTTGGGGTATATATAATGGACCTCGTCTCTATTTCTCTACACAAGAGATCTATTCCAAGTTTTCTTAATGTGGAAGTCTCCCTGTCGTTGTGCATGTGATGGGTCGGACCAGAAGTTTACTCGAATATATTTGACTGTAAAGAAATTTTCATACTGTATTAAGTGTTGATAATGTTGTTTCTTTCCACGCAAATTCATTCAAATGAAAGAAAATATGTGTCACAATCAAACACAAGAATCAAATTATCGAAAATATCTCATGGTATCAAAATTGTAGCATGTGGTTCAAACATTTAGCATATATGGTCTAAAAGCAACTAGATATATAAGAAAGACGAAACCTTTAATATGGAAATAAGAATTCGGCCTATTTCTTAACCTCCTACGAAAATCATATCCACCACAAAAGAATACTTGAATCTACAAATCCAAATACATTGGCAGAGAATTCGAATTCTCACGTGAATGGAAAATTGTTGTAGTGGTTCACGTATAGGTCAAAAGTCGATAGCTTTTAGTTACCAAAAAAAAAAAAAAAAAAAAAAATCGATAGCTTTAACTGTACCTATTGTGCAAACTGTTTTTGGATTAGGATGCTTATTATAGGACAACATTCATGGTTGGGTCCAAGAAATTATGGGAATGAAATTTGGAAGCCAAGCGGGTCAATTGGAGTTCTATTGGCCTCAAATGTCATTTCAAATGCATCAATGTCATCACAGTTATGATGTCAACAGATCTATCACCTTGATTTCAACACTAGTGTGGTGCCTCCTTCACCTTTAGACTTCCTCATAATAGAATCTTCAGCCATAAGTGAGAAGCAAAATTTATTTACTCTCATATTATAAAATCATCAATCAAAAGGAAAAACTATTCCCCAATACTTGTCATGAATAATGATGCTTGTCAGTCATGATTTAGTTCAGTTGTTTGATTTTTAAAATAATAATGATGCTTCATAAAATGCAAAAAAAAAAAAAAAAAAAAAAATGCAACTTGATTGGCCTTATCATTAAGTCCCTTACTTGATAACTAAGTATTGATTAAAACTGTAGGGGTTATAGGCCCAATAGTATATATCTGTGTAAATATTGGGCCGGGGGCCCAATCCGAGGACACTAAGTAGTCCGAGGACGGGTAAACTCTGTCATGGGAGTCCGTATTAGGGAAGTGAAGAGGTGAGTGATGTGCATTGATAATAGCTTAATTTTGCATATTTATATCATTTTTAGAAAGCATTATCATACTTATTTTAAGGTAATTCATGCATTTCATATTTGGTTTTGGAATAATGCTAAATAATCAATTTTGTGCTTAATTGGATTTTATTGCGTGAATTTGTCTTTTGTAGGAGAATGAAATTAAACAAGTGGATTTGTGCAAAGAAGAAAGCTAATGGACTTTACTTTTACAAGGGCCATGATGAAGTTAAAGAAGGACAACCCAATTAATTTTAAGTCCAATTGGAGCAAGGAATCAAAGAAAATTTGCACCAAATCCAAGTCCAATTCGGATTAGGATTCCAGCCTGCACATCAGTTAGTATTTTTGGCATAACTTTCGGCTCAGATATCCAATTGAGATTATTCAAGTTGCGCTGGAACGTTAACTTAAAGGGCTACAACTTTGTGGTTTACCAAAAGTCTGAATTCAGACGTTAAATGGGCCAAAATCGTCAGTTAAGTGAAGCCTAAAAATCTGAGATTTTCTCCAAACGGGAATTCAACTTGTAATAGGATTCCTTGACCTATTTAAAGGCTCTTTAGGGCAAAATTCAGGAGGCGAGTGCTAGGGCTGAGGGCTGAATGTAGAGAGAGCTGCGGCTGTGGCTACCTCTTTGGTTTTCTTCCATGACAGTTAGTTTTATTTTATTTGTCTAGTTTAATGTTTAGTATTTTAATTTTGTGTTTTCTTTCAATTACTATGAGTAGCTAAATTTATAATTAGGGTTGAGGATGAAACCTTGTTAAGGATTATTAGTAATATTTATGTGATTTGATTTTTCCCACAATAGTTGTTCTTTAATGATTTAAATTGTTCTTACTTCATATCAATTGACGAAAATGTGATTCTAGATATGAGTTCAATCATGTTTTTCTCATGATTTAGGATTTGTCTTAATTAATTGAATGCTTGGTTTATTAATTCTTGATTATAAAATTGGATATCGTTTGTGATTTGTCTGTCAATGGATACAATTTATGATTTGATTTTTAGAATTGGATATATCTTGTGATTTTTTTGGCTACGGATACAATTGATGATTTGATTTTATACTTAAGAAGCGAAGAAGAACATGCTTTTGATTTTTAAAATAAGGATTTTAATGAGAATATTTTCCATGATAGCAAGATTGATTTCTAGATTATCATGTAGTGTTTGGGAAAAATTAATGATCATAAATATATGCTGATATGACTTACAAGACGGATTCCAAAACCTTAATTCCTTTCTCCTGATTGTTTACAACTTTTTATTGCTTTATATCTTTTGCTTAGTTTAACTATTTGCTTAATTTTATTATTTGCTTAGTTTTTTTTTTTAATCTCAGAAAAACCAATTTTTTTTAAACTAGATTAGGATTAATTTGGTTAAGGTTTAATTAATTTTCCTACATTCATTCAAGTCCCTGTGGGTTCGACCTTGTTCTTGTCAAACTATACTTGGGTACGGTTTGTACACTTGCGAGTACTTTAAAATTTCACAACAGTGAGGTTCGGTCATAAGAGTCCAAGATGGTGATCCGAGGAGGAATGTCTCCTTGGCTGGTCAAAGCCGAAGTCCAAGCATATGGTCTACCTTCCAGAGCAACATTCCAGGAGATTCTACTGGTAAGGATACACATCCTGAAGGTACATGACAAAGTGAGACTATGGAATATCCAAGAGAAAGCTGCTACCACCACATTGAATATTCTGCAGCTAACTCTCTAGCCACATTAATGTGGAAGTGATACATGAATAGTAAGTTTCAGCCACTACTCCCAAAGACCTCAAGAAGGTGCTGATGGGACAAGTATTAACACCAGCAATCTAAATCTACTCGTGGAGGGTGGAGATGAAGGAAGGAAGATAGTATAAAACAGAAAGGAGACCCTGAGAGAAAGGGACCGAGGATTTGAGAGAAAAACACTGTAGCAACAAGAATTGTACTTGTAATCAAACTCAAGAGGAATATATAAGAACTGATCTCCTCAAATTGTGCCGAGGATGATTTTCTTCATTTTAAACCAGTCTATCTTTACTTTCTGGCCATCTGGATCCATTATACTTGTTTTCTAACTCATTAGAGTCCAGTTTTCCAACCCATTCTCTACAAATTCATTGTATTGGGCTTTTTGGGCCTAAACCCTTCCATCCCTTGGGCTAGGGACCCAAATCGTGACCTTACAAAAACAATATGTGACTTTAGATCTTTTAATTTTCTTTTCCCTTTTTACTAAAATGCAAATTACTCTCTTTTAATTTGGGTGAATTTAATATTGGTTCCTAATGTTTAAAATATTTTGTTCAATTTTTAATGTTTGTGTTGGCTAATTCTTGTAATAAAGCAAGTGCTTATGTGAGTTGTATTTAAATAAGGATAAAATTTAGCTACAAAATTGATTGTAACTTAAGTTCTTATGTGAGTTGTATTCAAATAAGGATAAAATTTAGCTATAAAATTGATTGTAGGTTAAAGTTACAACCTTATTTAATATGTTTTTATTGGAGGTAAATTTTGATAAATCCACTGTTGGATTACATTTCCTTTTTATATCCTCCGTACTTGCAAAATTTCTAGAAAATTAAATACCAATAGCTATGTTATCAATAAATTTTTTAAATTGAAAGTTTTTGTAGTTTATACTTATGCATAAAATATATATAACCTTATAGATCACATAGTAAATAACAATGTTATAAATTTTGTTCCGTTCTGGCTGGAACGGTTTCTCGTACCAGTATGTAATTTGAAACCGGAATACCCATTGTTTCACTTTGGATTGAATTTCGGCCAGTTTCGGGGTGTTTCGACTATTCCTGTGAATTTCGGCCAATACTGGCCGAAATTAAGGATTTGGCTGGCATACAGAGTTTTTTATTTTTATTTTTATTTTTATTATTTTTATGAATTTTTTCATCTTATTTCAAACATAAATTTGACATCAGATCGGTACCAAATGATATATTAGGGAGAAAAAAAAAAAACTAGAGAAAAAGACATCAGAATCTCAGATCAGTACCAAATGATTTGTAAGGGGAAAAAAACCAAAAAAAAAAAAAGAAAAAAAAAAAGAAAGAAGAAGAAGAAAGCAAAAATCCAAGCTTTGGCAGTATGGTGGACAAAATGGAAGTTAATTTGCTTACCATTTGAAATCTCTTCTTCAAGGCTTGTCTGAGTTGTTTCTATTCTCTAGAGCTTCAAGAGTGATTTCATTTATGAGACTTGTAACTAACAAATAAAGTTTTAAAAAGTGATATTAAAGGTCTATTTGAGAACAACTTATTTAGTTGAAATTGAAATTTTTTTGCTGAAAGTGTAGAAAATAAGGTTAAAAGCTAGCTGTATAATACAATGAGACCCATAAATAATACCAAAAAGTGCAATAAGACCCATAAATAGCACAAAAAAGAAGCTAAAAATTCAAATAACCTGAAACTTGTAGCTCATCCCAAATGGGCTCTATCTATTAAGGGAAAATGGCTCAATGCACGTGGGAGTAGGTGGGAGTGGAGCTTCCTAGAAGCTTCATGAATCATGATTATAATTATCCCAAATTCCCAAAATATTCATATATTTACAAAATTTTGCAAAAAAAAAAAAAAAAAAAAAAAAACTCATTTATTTACAAAATAACTCAAATATGAATTTAAAAAAAATAAGCAATCTAATCCCCTTTATTAAGATTTTCTTTTTAAATCACTATATTAATAGCAATTAGTAAAATTATTATTTTATTTAATTTTTCTGATGGGATTATTTTATTAATTACTATTGTGTAAGTAATGACTTGTTATAAATCTTGGGATGTGATATTGATGTTAAGGTTTAAAATTAAATGATTTCTAATATTTGATATTTAGTAATTCACTTTTTTGAATTGATAATTTAATTTTATGTTGTATAAGAATATATATATATATTTATAGTTTTTTTTTTTAAACAATCTTGAAACAGTATGTCGAAATAGGCCGGTACCGAAATATTTTGTTTCATTGGACAAACCGAAACATGGTCCGAAACGGTATTTATAATATTGGTAAATAATATCCAATTGACACAAAATTTGACATATATATTAAGAGTATAAAGAACATACAATCCAACGGTTATATTTTTAAAATATGTAATAATGTTAATTTTGTTTAAAGGAAGTTGTAACCCTTGACTATAACTAATTTTATAGCTAAACTTTGTCCAGTTAATTTGTTTTTGTATTGAGTGAGTCAAGAAGAAACATGGAAGAAATCAAGCTATAATGTCTCCAAAACGTAATCATGGGATTGACTATTATGAGTATACTATAGTATTGGGAGTGATAATGGTATTATTACAGATTCTACAAATGTATTCAATTTCAAGTAGATCCATATAAATTCTGCTTCCACCATGTAAACATAGTAAGCAGACAATATTCCTAGTTATTACCGCTTTGGTATTACATAGCAACCAAGGAAAAACAGGTAGGAAAAGAAGGGAAAAGAAAAGTTGAAAGTTCAATTAGTGTAAAAACACTCTTGAACGTTTAGACACCCAATTTACAAATTACTAATTCAAGCTTAATGTCAAACAATTAATGTGCGAAATATGAACATAAGCTTAATACAAAATTGATAAACAATCTAAACCAAATAATATCACATCCACAGCAGAAATTAAATGGCAAAGATAAAGGGAAGAGAGATGCAAACACAAGGACAACACGCGATGTGTTATCGAAGAGGAAACCGAAGCCCTCGGCGTAAAACCTCTTCGCCGCCCTCCAAGCGGTAAACAATCCACTAGAAAATGTAGTTGGGATACATGAACAGCAATAGACCCTCCAAGCCTAATCTACCCAGTGTACCTAAGCCCTCCAAGCTTCTTGCTCCAACGAGGTTGCGCCGAACCTATTTCTTTTCTAGCTTCTCGGATTCCGCTACTTGACCATAGCATCAACCAATGTAAATTGGGTCCTTCCTAATTGCTTTCCAGAACACCAAACAACCCTCTCACAGTAATGGATATGGTGAGAAAAGGTTTTGGTGAAAGGCCTCTCAAGGATTTAACAATGGAGAGGAAGAGAGTTGAGGAATTTGAAGAGTCTCTTATGTAAAGATTGTGGATGAATCAATCTTGTTTTACTCTAGGGTTTCTCTCTCAAAATTCTTTCTGGAAGCTCTCATTCTTTCATGGGTATAAGGGGTATTTATACTAGGGTGAGAATGGAATGTGAAGAGTCAGGATTTTTAAAACAGGGCTGGCTCGCGGCTTGACTGAGTCGCGAGATCCAGCCGCGAGATAACAGAAAGGCCAGTTGTCCTATTTTGTCCTGTAGTGCTCCAACTAGCATGATGCTTCAACTTCTGGCATGCCTGGCACGTGTGCATCTTCTGGCGGCTCGCAGCCGCGAGTCACCAGCGAGATCTAGCCGCGAGTCTCTGTTTTCTTGCACACTCTTGAGCATTTCAACACTCTATCTCACTCAATACCCTTACAACAATCCCACCTAAATACAGGGTTACTAATGCTAAAATAAAAGCAAATTTGGCACAGAATAAAGCTAACAAGATGGTTGATTAAATTCAACCTTACAAAAGTAAAACAGGAAACCAACACAACCGCATTGCCTCCTCATATAAACTTATATATAGAGAGGAAACATTGTGGAATGTCTAGTTCCTTCTCGATTCTACATCATTGAAGAAGCTAGAGCTTGCAAGCACAAAGCACACATATTAGTACATAGTACATGATATCTGACAGGTTACAGTTAAGTACGTAATTAAAGATTTCTACGCCTTAATGCCAAATCCAACCCGCACAGCGTACTTGACAAGTTCATCCATCTCCCCCTCGTTGACGTATCCGTCTTTATTGGCATCAGCATGGTGGAGGCCGCGGTTGGTATGAAAGCCAGGGATAATTGAGCCCAAGTATTCAAAGGCTTTCTTTAGCTCTTCCTTGCTCAGCAGATTGTCATTATTGGTGTCGTATTTCTTGAAAACTTTCCTTAGCTGATCCTCCGGCAGGGGCGGAGTAATTATTCCACGGCCCAAGTTATGGAGACTTGGAGGATGGAGGCTTAGACTTGTTTTTTAAGAACCTTAAATTTTTATGTGGTTTGAGTTTGGGATATTGAAGCCTTGGGGTATATATAATGGACTTGGTCTTTATTTTTCTACAAAAGAGATCTATTCCAAGTTCCTTGATGTGGAAGTGTCACTGTCGTTGTGCATGTGATGGGTCGGACCAGAAGCTAGCCCGAATATATTTGAATGTTAGAAACTTTCATTCTATTTTGTGTTGATAATGTTGTTTCTTTGCATGCAAATTCGTTCAAATGAAAAGAAAACATGTGTTCGTTCAAATGAAAAGAAAACATGTGTCACAATCAAACACAAGAATCAAATAATCAAAAATATCTCATGGTATCAAAATTGTAGCATCTGCAAAGTAGTCCAAACATTTAGCATATATGGTGTACAAAAGCAACTAGAATAGAAAGAAGAAAAATTTAATATGGAAATAAGAATTCCGCCTTTTTCTTAATCTCCTATGAAACCACATCCACAACAAAAGAATACTTGAATCTATGAATCCAAATACGTTGGTAGAGAATTTGAATTCTCACGTGCATGGAAAATTGTTGTAGTGGTTCATGTACATGTGTGTCAAAAGTTTATAGCTTTTACTATACATATAATGCTAACTGTTTTTAGATTAAGATGCTTATTAGACTACATTCATGATGGGGTCCAAGAAATTATGGAATGAAATTTGGAAGCCAAGCGGGTCAATTGGAGTTATATTGGACTCAAATGTCATTTCAAAAGCATCAATGTCATCACAGGTATGATGTTAACAGACTTGTCACCTTGATTTCAACACTAGTGTGGTGCCTTCTTCATCTTCAGACTTCCTCAAAATAGAATCCTATATCATAAGTGAAATATGAAAACTATTTATTTACCCTTACATAATAGAATCATCAGTTTGAAGTAAAAACTATTCCCTAATACTTCTCATGAATAAGTACAATGATTGTCATCATCATTATTATTGTTATTGTTTTGGCAAAGAAACCCCGTATTATTGAGAAAATCATCTGGGTAATTTAAGTACAAAGTAAAAATTTGTTGGCTTTTTGCTTACAAGTCAACAATACCATTGAACCATAAATTTTGTGACAAAAATGATTGGGCTTTAAACTTTATCTTTTGATCTAACAGGCTTTAGACTAATAAGACACTCATTGGATAGCATTCAAGGTTGTGTCACGTGTGTTGTCCTCTTAGCATCATCACTAGTACCTGCTACTCTTTTCTTAGAATAAAATTCTCAATCAAAATAAAAAAGTGAGTACTATCCATTCATAATTAGGGTCATCATTTGAAATTGAAAAACCATTGCTTCACCAATAATATGGTACAAAAATCTTCTTACCACTTTTGTTGTTATTTTATACTCCACCAATAATATACCAAGTGTCTAATTTTGTTTTTTAAAAAAACTTTGGTTACTTAAAAATAAGAACATATAGTAGCGTATGGTTGGTGAAATATAAAAATAAAGAGATACAGGGTTTTTATTCATATAAATGTGTTGATGTATTGTTTGTAGGTCCCAATGGAAAAGTAGATAAACTGGAAAATGTTTCACTTCCAACAAAACATATTTTCCATTTTTGTGCTTTCCATGTTGGCAAGCAAGTGTTTTAGTCTTTTAGATGCTTCATTCTTATTGTATGTTCCAATTAACTCAACTAGTAAAATCCCTTATCGTTGAATAGGAAATTTTGGGTTCAAACCCCACCTATACCAAAACTCAATTGACAATCAAACGCAAAAGAATCAAATCATGGTATCAAATTGTAGCATCTGCAAAGTGGTCTAAACATTTAGCATATTTAGCATATATATATATATTTGTTGAAAGTTGTCCCTTTTTTTTATTTATAAATGTTAAATATTTAGCATATATTTTTGTGGCTAAATAGAATCCTCAGTCAAATGTGAAAAGCGAAATCTATTTACACCCACTACCACATAATAGAATCATCAGTCTAAAGTAAAGACTATTGCCTGATGCTTGTCATGAATTAGTGCAGTAGTTGTCATTATCATTAATTACTGTTATATGTTTTGGGCAAATAAATTTCATATATGAAAGGGGTTAATTGTTTGAGAAATTCACCTACTGAGTAAAAAATTTATTAGGTTTTTGCTTACAAGTCGACAATACAATTGAATCATAAAACCCTTGATACAAAATTTTTGGCTTTAAACTTTTTATTTTGATCTAATTTTGTATAGACTAAGATACTCATTGGATAGCATTCAAGGAAATTATACATGTGTTGTTCCCTAGTATCATTGCTGTTGCCTACTATTAGGTTCTAAAAGTTTAGAACAATTGGCAAACCGTGAGCACAAACTTATCTGGATATAGATTACAAAATCTATAAGGTATATTAGACAATGCTCAAAGTACTACAAGTCAAATTATGTGAACAAGGAGGTTGCAGGTTCAAGAAAACAAAACTTGCCAGGCTCGACCAATCGAGAAGAAGGCTCAACCAATCGAGACATGGGTTTGCAGAATTTTAATTAAGGCCCAACAGCCCATTAAGCCCATCAAGTGATTAGGGTTTCAAATCTAATTCACATAATATTTAAAGAAAACCCTAAGACATGTTTTGTTATGACTTTGGAGCTTCTCTATTGAGATCTAAAAAGTTTTGTGCCTACTCCTTTCAAAGTCACTGCCAGAATTCCATCTACACATTATTATAACCGTTAAATATGAAATTGCTGCATACCAGTCATCAAAGGTGCTGGATCTAAACCTTCAAGGATGGTTTTGGAGTCATTGACTGGATGTCTATGTGGGAGATCTAAAGTGTGAATTGGAGGTTCATGTGAGAGCAGATCCAAATCAAAGAAGTCTGAGGGGTTTAGAGCTCAGTTTGGTAATTGTAGTTAGATTTACTATGAATTGGTATTCTTGATTGTAAGTCTCAATTTAATATAGTGGATTGTTCTCTTGGAATCGTTCCCCAGGTTTTTTACCTTGAAACTGATTTGTTTCATTGGTTTTCCCAGGTCATCATATCCGTGTCTTATTTTCTTTTTCATTGTGCATGACATGTTAGATGAATATTTAACCTTGATCTTCATAATTGACCTAAGTAACAACTTGACTATTAAATTAGCTTAAATACTGTGTTTTCAGGGGTCTAAAACTTAACACTTACTACTCTTTTCCCAGAATAGAATCCTAAGTTAAAAGCAAAAGGCGAATACTATCTATTCCAAATTAAATCATCATTCGTGGTGAAATAACATTACCCGATACTTGGCATCTTGTATAAAAATTTTCTATTTCATTTTTAGTGTTATTTTATATATAGTCCACCTATTGAAATATGTGCCACGTGTTTAATATTTCTTATATTAAAGTTGGGTTAATTTATAAAGAATAAATAAAAAAAGAAGAAAGAAAAAGAGAATATATAACAGATTATAATTGGTGAAATATAAAAATGAAAGGGACATAATATATATATATATATATATACATATAATAGGGTGATGTTCTGTTTGTAGGTTTCGTTGGAGAAGTAGATAAATTGGGATATATTCTCCTTCCAACAATTAATATTCACCATTTTCATGCTTTCCGTGTTGGCAAGTAACTGTTTTGGTCTTTTAGATGGTTCATATTTGTCTTTATCATATATACATGGATCATTATGGGGAAAGGAATAAAAATCTTATCAAATTATTTCCTATCAATTTAATAAAAATCTTAGATGTAATTAATGGATGATGCTCTAGGTTTTAAAATCGAAACTAAACAAACAATAAAAAATATGAGAAATTTTTTCATTCCTACAAGGTTGAGGGCTAGAGAAGAGGGAGGACTCCTCCCATATATAGGACTCCTCCCATACATAGAAAATTTTCTCCAAGAAAAGAACTAGTTCCTGAAATTGTAGTTGAATAGGGTTCAATTGGTGGTCTATGCATAATTTAAACTAACCATTTTAATTAATTATGTTACTCAACCTATTAATTACTAGTTAGCCGAAAATATGTTTAGTTGTATATTGATTTTGATATAATTATTACATTTGATGAAGAATTTTATTTTGATAACCTAATAGTTACAATAATGGGAGGGGATGTTTGAATTTTTTTTCTTTTTATAAAAAAGAGCAGATAATACCGCTGAGATACAAGATGCTCTTGGTCACTCGATCAAGAATTTTAAGTACTAAATGGTAGCTTTTTGGTAATTAAAAAAAGGGCAAAAATTGGTCAAAACCAGTCATAATTTGGTTCAGTTGCTTGATTTTAAAAAAAATAATGATAACTCATAAAATAAAATAAAATAAAATAAAATAATAAAATAAAATATAAAGGAACGATAAACTTGATTGGCCTTATCATTGACACCTAAATATTGGAAAAAATTGGCTTTTGCCCCTTTCAAAAAAACAATCCAGCATTTTGCTCTCTTTCCCAAATTAATTAGGGAAATGCCCCTCTTTTGAAACTCGATTTTCTCAAAATCAAGTTAAGTCCTATAGTGACGTTTTTAAGGATCCTATAGTGATGTTTTAAGGATCTATAGTGGCGTTTTGTAATCCGATTTCCATGAAGTCGAGTTATAAGTAAAAAAAAGAAAAAAAATTGCAAGTAACTCGATTTCATGGAGATCGGATTACAAACGTCACTATAGGTCCATAAAACGTCACTATAGGCTCCTTAAAACGCCACTATAGGGTTCCAGATTTTTTTTTTTATAACTCGATTTTGAGAAAATCGAGTTTCAAAAGAGGGACATTTCCCTAATTAGTTTGGGAAAGGGAGCAAAATGCTAGATTTTTTTTTTGAAAGGGGCATTTGCCCATTTTCTCCCCTAAATATTGATTAAAACAACATATGTGACTTTATATCTATTCATTTTCTTTTTCCTTTCAACTAAAATGCAAATTACAACGTTTTAAGTTTGGGTTAATCTAATATTGGTTACTGATATTTAAAAGTTTTTATTTTAATTCCCAACGTTTGTGTTCGCTAATTCTTGTAATAAAACAAGTGTTAATGTGGGCTATATTTAAATAATTTGCTTTTGTATTGAGTGAGTCAAGAAGAAACATGGAAGAAATCAAGCTATAATGTCTCTATAAGGTAATCTTGGGATTGACTATTATGAGTTTACTATAGTATTGGGAGCGATAATGATACTGAAGTAGAGCACATAAATTCTGCTTCCACCACTTAAACATAGTGAGCAGACAATATACCTTGTTATTACCACTTGGATATTACATAGCTGACAAGAAAATACAAGCATGACCAGAAAGGAAAGTAAAAGAAAAGTGATCAGGAAACCAACACAACCGCCTTGCCTCCTCATATAAATTTGCATAGGAAACATTGCGGAAGGTCTAGCTTTTTCTCGCTTCTACATCATAGAAGAAGCTGAAGCTTGCAAGTACAAAGCACACATATTATTAGTACATGATGTCTGACAAGTTGTTGTTAAGTACGTAATTAAGAATTTCTACGCCTTAACGGTAAATCCAACTCGCACAGCGTATTTGACGAGTTCATCCATCTCCCTTTCGTTGACGTATCCGTCTTTATTGGCATCGGCATGGTGGAGGCCGCGGTCTGCACGAAAGCCAGGGATAAGTGCGCCCAGGTAGTCAAAGGCTTTCTTTAGCTCTTCCCTGCTGAGCTTATTGTCATTATTGGTGTCGTATTTCTTGAAAATGTTCCTTAGCTGATCCTCCGTTGGGGGCAGAGGCTTATTATTAACTGTTGGAAATATTGCACGGACCATGTTATGGAGACTTGGAGGATGGAGAGCCTTAGGCAAGTTTTTAAAGAACCTTCTTATGTGGTTTGAGTTTGAGGGTATTGAAGCCCTGGGGTATATATAATGAACCTCGTCTCTGTTTCTCTACATGAGATCTATTCCAAGTTTTCTTGATTAAGAAGTGTCACTGTCGTTGTGCATGTGAGGGGTCGGACCAGAAGCTAGCCCGAATATATTTAAATGTTAGAAATTTTCATTCTATTTAGTGTTGATAATGTTGTTTCAATCCATGCAAATTCATTCAAATGAAAAGAAAACATGTGTCACAATCAAACACAAGAATCAAATTATCGAAAATATCTCATGGTATCAAATTGTAGCATCTGCAAAGTTGTCCAAACATTTAGCATATATGGTGTATAAAAGCAACTAGATAAGAAAGACGAAACTTTTTATATGGATATAAGAATTCCGCCTTTTTCTTAACCTCCTACGAAACCATATCCACAACAAAAGAATACTTGAATCTATGAATCCAAATACGTCAGTAGAGAATTCGAATTCTCACGTGAATGGAAAATTGTTGGAGTGGTTCATGTGTGTGTCGAAAGTCGATAGCTTTTGCTATAGCTTTTATGCTAACTGATTTTAGATTAAGATGCTTATCGGACAACATTCATGGTCGGGTCCAAGAAATTATGGGAATGAAATTTGGAAGCCAAGCAGGTCAATTTGAGTTCTATTGCACTGAAATGTCACTTTAAAAGCATCAATAATGTCGCCGCAGGTATGATTTCAACAGACTTGTCACCCTAATTTCAATACTAGTGTGGTGCTTCCTTCCCTTTTAGCCTTCCTCAAAATAGAATCTTCAGTAATAAGTGAAAAGTGAAAACTAATTACCCTCACATAATAGAATCATTAGTCCAAAGTAAAAACTATTACTTGATGCTTGTCATGCATGAATTAGTACAGTAAGTTATCGTTATTATTACTATTGTTATGTTTTGGGCATGAAATCCCATATATAAAGGGGAAAATTGTTAAGAGTAATTCAATTCACCCCAAGCTTTATGCTTACAAGTCAAAAATATCATCGAACTATAAAATTCATGTTAAAAAATTTTGGCTTTAAACTTTACCTTTTGATCTAACTGCGTTTAGATTTAGACACTCATTAGATAACATTCAAGGTCTTGGCATGTGTGCTATCCCCTTAGTATCATAGCACCTGCTACTCATTTATGAGATAGAATCCTTAATCAAAATAGAAAATTGAATACCATCCATTCTCAATGAGGATCATTATCTGAAAGTGAATAACTATGGCCCCATACTTGGCATATGGAATAAAAATGGTACAAAAATCTTCTTATCACTTTTGGTGTTATTTTATACTCCACCAACAATAATATACCACGTGTCTAATTTTTATTTTTACTTTTAAATTTCGGTTACTTACAAAAATAAAGAACATATATTAGGTTATGATTGGTGAAATATAAAAATTAAGGGACATGAGTTTTTTATTCATATAAGTGTGTTGATGAAATGTTTGTAGGCCAGGATGGAAAAGTAGATAAATTGAAAAATGTACTACTTCCAACAATACATATTTACCATTTTTATGCTTTCCATCTCGTCAAGCAAGTGTTTTAGTCTTTTACATGCTTCATTCTTGTCATATCAAATATACATGGTCATTATGGGGAAAGAATAACAATCCTATCAAATTTCCAATCACGGTTTAATATAAACCTTAGGTGTAATTAATGGATGATGCTCCAGGTTTTAAAACAAATTATCGAGAAAAGAGCAGGTTATCAGATTTGTGGTTGAATGGGGTTCAATTGGTGGTTTGTGGCATAAATAATACTAAATATCTCAATGAATATATGTTACCCAACTTATTAAGTTTTTAGCCCAACTATATTTAGAAATACTTCTTCATTTTAAATTTAAGAGAGAGATTTATAAATATTTATTGTCAAGTATTATATGAATTTTTAATATAAGAGTTTTGCACCTCAAAAATGAAATACAAAGGGGAAGAAAGACTAATTATAAGTAAAAATGTTGCTAATATCTTTCTCGTGCTAATTTGAGATTCTTTGTTTTGTGAGAAAGACGTACCAAAAAGTCGCACATTGAAAAAAATAAAAGAGTATGCCACGGTCTTCTGCAATAGTTATTGCACTAGCTCAATTAAGAATTTTACTTTGATAATCCAATAATTAAAATAATGGGAGGAGTTTGAATCCTAAATTTCCTTATAAAGAAGAGCAGGTAATATGACTGAGATGCATGAGGCTCTTGGCCACTCTATCAAGGATTTTAAGTATTGACTAATATGCTAGCTTTTTAAGAACTTTTGACTCGTGTACTTATGTATGTAAGCTTTTTTATTTTATTTTATAAGTCAAATTATTTTAGTAATTAAAAAGAAAGGTAAAATTTGGTCAAAACTAGTCATGATTTGTTTCAACTGTTTGATTTTTTAAACAATAATGATGCTTCATAAAATACAAAAAATGAAATAAATAAAAAGGAATATGCAGCTTGATTGGCCTTATCATTATCATTAAGTACTCCCTTATTTGTCACCTAAATATTGTTTAAAATAACATATGTGACTAGATTTTTCTTTTTCTTTTTCCTTTTAACTAAATTGTAAAATGCACCCTTTTAAGCCTCAGAAAAAATCTCATTAAAAATCATAGCACTTTTATATTGAGTTGGGTCATAATCAGGATCAAACACAACTGAACTCCACAAAACCCAAACAAAAAACAAGTGTTAATGTGGGTTGTATTTAATTAATTTTCCATCTTTCTTAACCTCAAGAAGCTACCTTTAGTACTTCTCCCTACTTTTGCTAGCCTACACTGCCCTCTCTCAAGTCAACACATTAACTCTCTTTTCAACACAACCAAATAAACTTGGGCATTTAGATTTAAGTTTTGTTATACATATGATAATGATCATATGGTTTTGTTTTTTGTTTTTGTTTTTGTTTTATTTATTTATTATAATATGAATCTGAACATATGAGTTTTTGGCTTTCTAATTAGTTTAATGAATATGTTTTGTTTATCAAGATTTTGTTGTTCAATTTTAGTATTGTTATATTGTAATATATTTTATCTCTTTATATCATCATTTTTTAAAACAATGATGAAATTTTTTGTATATATATATATATAGTGAAGTAAATAATTGTTGAGAATATGATAATATATCAAAGTTGATAATTCTGTATTCAAGAGATTTTTGAAATATGTTTATTGTATTAATACACCAATTTTTGTTGCGGAGATTCTAAAAAAAAAATTACAACAAATTAACCCTTAAAAGTAAAAATTTCTGGCTACGCCTTTAAGCATACTATAGAATTTGGAGCGATAATGGTCAGTGTATAAGGTTTCTAGTAGACCATATAAATCCTGCTTCCGCCACGTAAACATAGTGAGCACACAATATTCCTTGTTATTACCACTTGGATATTACATAGCTGCCAAGGAAAAATAGGCACAACCAGAAAGGCAAAGAAAAGTAAAACAGGAAACCAGCATAACCGAATTGCCTCCTCATATAAATTTTTAGAGGAAACGTTGTGGAGGGTCTAGCTTCTTCTGGATTCTAGATCATATAGAAGAAGCTGAAGCTTGCAAGCACAAAGCACACATAATATTAGTACATGATATCTGACAAGTTATTGTTAAGTACGTAAATTAAGGATTTCTACGCACGGTAAATCCGTGTCCTGCAACGTATTTCACGAGTTCGTTCATCTCCTCTTCGTTGACGAATCCGTCATTATTGGCATCAGCATGGAGGAGGCTGCGGTCGGCTCGATAGCCAGGGAACCTAGAGCCGAGGGATTTAAAGGCTTTCGCTAGCTCTTCAATGTTAAGCTGATTGTCATTATCAGTGTCGAATTTCTTGAAAGTGTTCCTTAGCTGATCCTCCGGTAGGGGTGCCACACCTTTAGAATCTATGACATTGAGACGGCCCATGTTATAGAGACTTATTGGAGAGCCCTAGGCAAGATTTTGAAAAACCTTAATTCTTATGTGGTTTGATTTTGGGTATTGGAGCCCTGGGGTATATATAATGGAGACCTTCGTCTCTATTTCTCTACACAGGAGATCTATTCCAAGTTTTCTTGATGGAGAAGTGTCACTATCGTTGCGCAAGTGATGGGTTGGACCAGAAGCTAGCTCGAATATATTTGACTATGAAATTTTCATATGATTTACCATATTAAGTGTTGATAATCTAGAAGAGTGTGGACATGGCAAATTACTTGCTGTGTTTGTGTCGTACGCGATACGGGATATGGCTAGGACACGGCTGCATGATGTGTCCTAGCCGTTTTTTTTTTTTTTTTTGTTTTTTTGTTTTTTGTTTTTTGTTTTTTGTTTTTTTTTGTTTTTTTGTTTTTAATATTGGATATGGCAGGGACACAAGTATGTCTAAAAAAAGAGGAAAAAAAAGAAAAAGAAAAAAAGATCTATAACCTTGTATCTCTATATTTAGTCTTTCTCATGATTTTTCTGTTTTTCTCACGCTGTGTCTCTTCAATCTCTTCATCTTTTTAATAACTTTCTCTCTCATTTTTTGTTTTTAAAGACTTATCTTTTTTTTTTTTAATAGAGTTTGTTAGGTTCTAAGACTTTAGGAACTAAATGTATTAAAACTTCACTTTGAATATGTTGGTAAACCATGATCAAAACAATGAGTCTAGGTTTAGGTTTGCTCAAAGTTTATTTGTTATAGTTTGAATCGAGTTGAATGCAAAAACTTACTGTGCAAAATTGCAATGCTCGATCGATCGAAAGTAAGGCTCGATCGATCGAGAGTTGTATCTGCAGAATTATAATTAAGCCCAAACAGCAGTTCAAGCCCATTAAGGATTAGAGTTTTAGATCTAATTCTCCCAGTATATAAAGGAAACCCTAAGCATGTTTTTATAGGGGCTTTTGAGAGAGAGAGAGATTAGAGTGAATCTTGTGCCTCTTTTGTAGATCTAGGGTTTTGTACCCAAAAGCTCTCTAAGGTCTTTGTTGAGTTGTGTGTTGAATCTTTTGTGAGATCTGAGAAGTGTTTACCTCCATATACACATATAGAACTATCAAGAACAAGATTTGCATCAAGAACTTGATGGTGGTTTCAGTTGCTGCATAAAGAACTTTCAAGAAGATCTAAAACCTTTGAGTGGAGTCTCAAAGTCACAAGTAGGAGAACTTGTGGTTGCTGTAGATCAAAGAAAGAAGTAGTCCGTGGACTCAGAGCTGTCACGTGGTGGTGGTAGTAAGTTTTCTACTTAAGGTAGCAATAGGATGTTAGTGGTCTAAGTTTTATTGTTCAAACTTCAATTCTTTCATAGTGGATCTGTTTTTACCTTGAGGATAGCTAGGTTAAATTCTCCCTAGGTTTTTTACTGGTTAGGTTTTCCTGGGTTATCATATCATTGTGTTCTTTATATTTCCGCATTATTTACATGATATGATTGTTTTGTTTTAACCTAGATCTGAATAATAAACCTAAGTATTCACTTGATTAATTAATTAGGTTAAACAATCTAGTTTACAGGGATCTAAAAACGTACAGAGTTGTGTGGATAACTTTTTGTCTACCTCTTATTTTTCAATTTAACTTTTAATTGCCCTGCTGTTAGCCACTTCCCCCTCTTGTCTTACTCAGGTAGTTCTGCTTTTTTTTTTTTGGGACAAAATTTAGTTACAAAATTAGTTGTAGCCTAAGACTACAATCTTACTTAATAAAATAAACATCGCTACATATTTTGAAAAATCTAACTATTTAATTGCATGTTCTTTTCATTTTTAATACACATGCCAAATTTTGTGTCAATCGAATATTATTTACTATATGATCTATAAGCTTATATTTTATGCATAATTTTAAACTACAAAAACTTGCAATTTAAACAATTTATTGATGATATAGTTATTGATTATTAATTTTCTAGAAATTTTGCAAGCATGAAGGATATAAAAAGAAAATGTAATCGAATGGTGGATTTGTCAAAATTTACCTCCAATAAAAAGATATTGAATAAAGTTGTAGCATAAGGTTACAACTAATTTTGTAACTAAACTTTGTCCTTTTTGTTTTGCTTTGTTTTTGTTTTATTTTTGTTTTTACACTTCCCCTTTCTCACTCACGCCTCTTCTTCTTCTTTTTCTTTTTCAATTCACATATCAAAATGAATGGGCATTAATATACTTAGAACATGGGCTTAAATATAATTAGGACATGGGCTTAAATATAATATTCTCTCCCTCTCTCTGTCTCTCTCTCTATATATATATATAACACTGAGACTTTAATTAAATTAAAATATTCATCATTTCTCTTAATACATTTTAAATATTATATGAAAAAATAAATGTTTGACCATATATAAAAATATAATTAATAATTAATTAATATAAGTATTCCCGTCGTATCTGTATCTTACTTTTTCAAAAATTGTTTTATCGTTGTATTATGTCCACGCTCGTAAATGAAAAGAAAAGTTGTGTCACAATCAAACACAAGAATCAAATTATGGAAAATATCTCATGGTATCAAAATTGTAGCATCCGCAAAGTGGTCCAAACATTTACAAAAAATGGTATAAAAGCAAGTAGATAAGAAAGATGGAACCTTTAATATATATGGAAATAAGAATTCAGCCTTTTTCTTAACCTCCTACGAAACCATATCCACAACAAAAGAATAATTGAGTCTATGAATTGAAATACGTTGGAAGAGAATTTGAATTCTCACGTGAATGGAAAATTGTTGGAGTGGTTCTCGTCTGAGTCAAAAGTTGATAGCTTTAGTCGTACCTTCTGTGCTAACTATTTTTGGATTAAGATGCTTAATCGGACAACATTCATGGTTAGGTCCAAGTGGGGACACACTTTTGCCAATTACAACTCGCCACGTGGCGAATTGTGGCACAAAGTTGTGCCCAATTTGGTGGTCCTAGCATTACTCTTAGCGCTTCCCTACTAAGCTGATTGTCATTATTGGTGTCGTATTTCTTGAAAATGTCCCTTAGCTCCTCCATTGGGGGTAGAGTCTTATCAATTTTTGTGACAAGACCCATGTTATGGAGACTAGGAGGATGGAGAGCCTTGGGCAAGGTTTTTAAGAACGTGGTTTGAGTTTGGGGTATTGAAGCCTTGGGGTATATATATTATATATATAATGGACCTCGTCTCTATTTCTCTGCACAAGAGATTTATTCCAAGTTTTCTTGATGGGAAGTGTTACTGTAAGAATTTTTCATACTATTAAGTGTTGATAATGTTGTTTCTTTCCACGCAAATTCATTCAAATGAAAAGAAAACACGTGTCACAATCAAATTGTTTGTAAGTTTTAGACTCCTGGAAAACACAATGTTTAACCTAATCTATTAGCTAAGTTCTTACTTAGGTTAATTATTTAGATCTAGGTTAAACCTTTCTCACAAATAACATGCATAGCGGTAATCTAAATAACACAAGATGTGATGACCCCAAGAAAACTAATGAAACAAACTAGTTTCAAGGTAAAAAAACCTAGGGGGAACAATCCCAAGAGAACAATCCACTATATCAAATTAAGACTCACAGTTCAAGAATACCAGTTCGTAGTAAATCTAACTATAGTTAGCAATTTGAGCTCTGAACCCCTCAGACATCTTTGATGTGGACTTGCTCCAACATGAACCTCCAGTTCACGTTTCCATCTTCAGTATGCTTGATAACTGAAGCTTGTTGCAACTTTCACTCCACCAGTACTAGCAATATGCGTGTGTGATCTTCGACAGGTGCTTGAAAGAGTTAGAAAGTACAATAACCTCACAAATCTCATAAGAGTAGCTCTCCAAAACTTGAAAAATGTGCTTTAGGATTTTCCTTATATACCTAGTAGGTTTGGACTGAAACCCTAAATGTTTCGCGAGCTAACGAGCCTTAAAACAAATTCTGCAGATTGTAGTTCAATCAATCGAAGCTCTCTCTCGATCGATTGAGCTTGAAAGTTTTTCATTTTTTCTTTTTTGTAGTTTGTACGTTCTTGAATCTTGACTTGTACCACTTTGAGCAATGTCTAAAACAATTCATAGACCTTAAGATCTAATCCTAGACAAGTTTGCGCTCTCGGTTTACTAACATACAGAGTATTTAGAACCTAAACATTTATTTCTAAATATTTAGAACCTAATATTGTCGAAAATATCTCATGGACATAATAATTCAGCCTTTTTCTTTTAACCTCCTACGAAACCATATCGACAACAAAAGAATACTTGAATCAGTGAATCCAAATACATTGGCAGAGAATTTGAATTCTCACGTGAATGGAAAATTGTTGGAGTGGTTCATGTGTGAGTCAAAAGTTGATAGCTTTAACTGTACCTTTTGTGCTAACTGTTTTTGGATGCTTATTATCAAACAACATTCATGGTCGGGTCTAAGAAATTATTGAAATGAAATTTGTCAATTGGAGTTCTCTATTGAACTCAAATGTCATTTTAAAAGCATCAATGTCATCATAGGTATGATGTCAACAGACTTCTCACCCTAATTACAACACTAGTGTGGTGGCTCCTTCACCTTCATACTTCCACAAAATAGAATTCTCAGTCATAAGTATGAAACAAAAGCTATTTACTCTCACATATTAGAATCATCTGTCCAAAGGAAAACTACTCTCCAATACTTGTCATAAATAAGTACAATATTTGTCATCATTATTATTATTGTTATGGTTTTGGCAAAGAAATCCCATATTAAGGGGGAAATCATCAGGGTAATTCAAGTACAGAGTAAAATTTTACTGGTTTTTTGCTTACAAGTCAACAATACAATTGAACCATAAATAATTTTTTGACAAAAATTCCCAAGCTTTACCCAAAAAAACTTGATCTTTTGATCTAACTGGCTTTAGACTAAGGCATTATTCCATGTTCACGCGTGTTGCAAGGGAGGGGGGGGGGGTACACTGTCTAGTGAATGGGCCACCAGTTCAGTAATGGGCCGGTATTCTCGGTCCATATAGATAGCATTCAAGGTTGTGTCACATGTGTTGTCCCCTTAGTATCATCACTAGTGTCTGTTACTCTTTTTTTAGAATAGAATCCTCAATCAAGATTATTAAAAAAAAAAAAAAAAAAAGCCAATACTATCCATTCTTGATTGGGGTCATCATTCAAAAGCAAAAAACCATTGCTCGATACTTAGCATCTAGTATAAAAATGGTGCAAAATTAATCTTTCCACTTTTGGTGTTATTTTATACTCCACCAATAATAATATACCAAGTGTCTAATTTTTTATTTTATTTTAAACTTTGGTTATTTAAAAATAAGAACATGTAGTAGTGAATGATTGGAGAAATATAAAAATAAAGGGACACTAGATTTTTAATCATATAAATGTGTTGATGTATTGTTTATAGGTCCTAATGGAAAATTAGATAAATTTGAAAATGTTCCACTTCCAACAATACATATTTACCATTTTCTTGCTTTCCATGTCAGCAGGTAGGTGTTTTAGTCTTTTAGATGCTTCATTCTTGTTATGTGTTCCAGTTAACTCAACTAGTCTCTTATCCTTAATAAGAAATTTAGGGTTCAAATCTCATCTACACAAAAAACCAACTGGGATTATTTTATCAATTACTATTGTGTGAGTAATGACTTGTTATAAATCTTAGGATGTGATATTGATGTTAAGGTTTAATATTAAATGATTTGTAATATTTGATATTTAATAATTCACTTTTTTGAATCGCTAATTTTATGTTGTATAAGAATATATATATATTAAACAACCCTAAAACATCCTGAAACGATACGCCGAAATAGGCCGCTACCGAAATATTTCATTCTATTGGACAAATCAAAACGGGGTCTGAAATGGTATTCATACTATTGGAAAATAATATCTGATTGACATAAAATTTGACACATGTATTAAGAGTGTAAATAACATACAATCCAACGGTTATATTTTCAAAACATGTAATAATGTTAATTTTGTTTAAAGGAAGTTGTAACCCTAAGCTACAACAAATTTATAACTAAACTTTGTCTAGTTAATTTGCTTTTATATTGAGTGAGTCAAGAAGAAACATGAAGAAATCAAGCTATAATGTCTCTAAAACGTAATCATGGGATTGAATATTATGCGTATGCATATACTATAATATTGGGAACGATACTGGTACTTATTACAGATTCTACAAGTGTATTCGATTTCAAGTAGATCCACATAAATTCTGCTTCCACCATGTAAACATAGTGAGCAGACAATATTCCTTGTTATTACAGCTTTGGTATTACATAGCTACCAAGGAAAAATAGGCATGAAAAGAAAGGAAAAGAAAAGTAAAACAGGAAACCAACACAACCGCATTGCCTCCTCATATAAACTTATAGAGAGGAAACATTGCGGAATGTCTAGCTTCTTCTCGATTCTACATCATTGAAGAAGCTGGAGCTTGCAAGCACAAAGCACACATATTAGTACGTAGTACATGATATCTGACAAGTTACAGTTAAGTACGTAATTAAGGATTTCTACGCCTTAATGCCAAATCCGATCAGCACCGCGTATTTGACAAGTTCATCCATCTCCCCCTCGTTGATGTATCCGTCTTTATTGGCATTAGCATGGTGGAGGCCGCGGTTGGCACGAAAGCCAGGGATAATTGAGCCCAAGTATTCAAAGGCTTTCTTTAGCTCTTCCTTGCTGAGCAGATTGTCATTATTGGTGTCGTATTTCTTGAAAACTTTCCTTAGCTGATCCTCCGGTAGGGGTGGAGTCTTATAATCAAGTACTGCTGGGTTAAATATTGCACGCATATTATGGAGACTTGGAGGACGGAGGCTTACGCAAGTTTTTTAAGAACCTTAAATTTTTATGTGGTTTGAGTTTGGGGTATTAAAGCCTTGGGGTATATATAATGGACCTAGTCTCTATTTCTCTACACTATTCCAAGTTTTCTTGATGTGGAAGTGTCACTATTGTTGTGCATGTGATGGGTCGGACTAGAAGCTAGCTCGAATGTATTTGAATGTTAGAAATTTTCATTCTATTTAGTGTTGATAATGTTGTTTCTTTCCATGCAAATTCATTCAAATGAAAAGAAAACATGTGTCACAATCAAATACAAGAATCAAATAATCAAAAATATCTCATGGTATCAAAATTGTAGCATCTACAAAGTAGTCCAAACATTTAGCATATATGGTGTATAAAAGCAACTAGAATAGAAAGACGAAAAATTTAATATGGAAATAAGAATTCCGCCTTTTTCTTAATCTCCTACGAAACCATATCCACAACAAAAGAATACTTGAATTTGTGAATCCAAATATGTTGGCAGAGAATTTGAATTCTCATGTGAATGGAAAATTGTTGGAGTGGTTCATGTACGTGTGTGTCAAAAGTTGATAGCTTTTACTATACCTATAATGCTAACTGTTTTTAGATTAAGATGCTTATCAGACTACATTCATGATGGGGTCCAAGAAATTATGGAATGAAATTTGGAAGCCAAGCGGGTCAATTGGAGTTATATTGGACTCAAATGTCATTTCAAAAGCATCAATGTCATCACAGGTATGATGTCAACAGACTTGTCACCCTGATTTCAACACTAGTGTGGTGCCTTCTTCATCTTCAGACTTCCTCAAAATAGAATCCTCTATCATAAGTGAAATGCGAAAACTATTTATTTACTCTCACATAATAGAATCATCAGTCTGAAGTAAAAACTAATCCCTAATACTTCTCATGAATAAGTACAATGGTCGTCATCATTATTATTATTGTTATTGTTTTGGCAAAGAAACCCGTATTAATGAGAAAATCGTCAGGGTAATTTAAGTACAAAGTAAAAATTTATTGGCTTTTTGCTTACAAGTCAACAATACTATTGAACCATAAATTTTGTGACAAAAATGATTGGGCTTTAAACTTTATCTTTTGATCTAATTGGCTTTAGACTAATAAGACACTCATTGGATAACATTCAAGGTTGTGTCACATGTGTTGTCCTCTTAGCATCATCACTAGTGCCAACTACTTTTTTCTTAGAATAAAATTCTCAATCAAAATAAAAAAGTGAATACTATCCATTCATAATTAGGGTCATCGTTTGAAATTATTGAAAAATCATTGCTCAATACTTGGCATATGGTATGAAAATGGTATAAAAATCTTCTTACCACTTTTGGTGTTATTTTATACTCCACCAATAATATACCAAGTGTCTAATTTTGTTTAAAAAAAAAAAAAACTTTGGTTACTTAAAAATAAGAACATATAGTAGCTTATAGTTGGTGAAATATAAAAATAAAGAGATACAAGGTTTTTATTCATATAAATGTGTTGATGTATTGTTTGTAGGTCCCAATGGAAAAGTAGATAAATTGGAAAATGTTCCACTTCCAACAATACATATTTTCCATTTTCGTGCTTTCCATGTTGGCAAGCAAGTGTTTTAGTCTTTTAGATGCTTCAATCTTATTTTATGTTCCAATTAACTCAACTAGTAAAATTCCTTATTGTTGAATAGGAAATTTTGAGTTCAAACCCCACCTATACCAAAACTCAATTGAAAATCAAACACAAAAGAATCAAATCATGGTATGAAATTGTAGCATCTGCAAAGTGGTCCAAACATTTAGCATATTTAGCATATATATATATTTGTTGAAAGTTGTCCATATTTATTTATTTATATATGTTAAATATTTAGCATATATTTTTGTTGCTAAATAGAATCCTCAGTCAAATGTGAAAAGTGAAATCTATTTACACTCATTGCCACATAATAGAATCATTAGTCCAAAGTAAAGACTATTGCTTGATGCTTGTCATGAATTAGTGTAGCAGTTGTCATTATCATTAATTACTGTTATATGTTTTGGGCAAAGAAATCCCATATATGAAAGGGGTTAATTGTTTGAGAAATTCACCTACTGAGTAAAAAATTTATTAGGTTTTGGCTTTAAACTTTATCTTTTGATCTAATTTTGTATAGACTAAGATACTCATTGGATAGCATTCAAGGAAATTGTACATGTGTTGTCCCCTAGTATCATTGCTGTTGCCTACTATTAGGTTCTAAAAGTTTAGAACAATTGGAAAACCATGAGCACAAACTTATTGAGATATAGATTACAAAATCTATAAGGTATATTAGACAATGCTCAAAGTAATGCAAGTCAGATTATGTGAACAAGGAGGTTCCAGGTTCAAGAAAACAAAACTAGCCAGGCTTGACTAATTGAGTAGAAGGCTCAACCAATCGAGACATGGGTCTGCAGAATTTTAATTAAGGCCCAACGGCCCATTAAGCCCATCAAGTGATTAGGGTTTCAAATCTAGTTCACATAATATTTAAAGGAAACCCTAAGGCACATTTTGTTATGACTTTGGAGCTTCTCTTTTGAGATCTAAAAAGTTTTGTGCCTACTCCTTTCAAAGTCACTACCGGAATTCCATTTACACATTATTATAACTAGTAAATCTGAAATTGCTGCATACCAGTCATCAAAGATGCTGGATCTAAACCTTCAAGGATGGTTTTGGAGTCATAGACTAGATGTCTATGTGGGAGATCTAATGTGTGAACTGGAGGTTCATGTGAGAGCAGATCCAAATCAAAGAAGTCCGAGGGATTTAGAGATCAGTTTGGTAATTGTAGTTAGGTTTACTATGAATTGGTATTCTTGATTGTAAGTCTCAATTTAATATAGTGGATTGTTCTCTTGGGATCGTTCCCTCAGATTTTTTACCTTGAAACTGGTTTGTTTCATTGGTTTTCTTGTGTCATCATATCTGTGTTTTATTTTCTTTTTCATTGTGCATGATATGTTTGATGAATATTTAACCTTGATCTTCATAATTGACATAAGTAACAACTTGACTATTGAATTAGCTTAAATACTATGTTTTCAGGGGTCTAAAACAAGGATGTCAATACCGTATTGGAGGCCGTACCGGTTTGGCCACCGGTACGATATATTTCGGATACCGGTCAATACCGGTGTACCGTTTCGGGTTTACCGCTATTTTTTATATTTATAAATATATATATATATATATATATATGTATGTATGTATGTATGTATGTGTCTGTGTATATATATATTATAATAAATATAAAAGTTTACCATAAAACATTTCCTCAATTCAGAACTAATTATTCATGGTTTTAGACTTTAGTATCAATTAAAAGGGGGAAAAAAAAATAGAAAGCTTAAAAGTTACCATTGCATACTAAGAAAACAAATAATACTAATAAGTTAATGCAAATAAGTTACCATTCTGTTCTAACAAAAATTCAAAAATTACAAAACTTAAAAAAAAAAAAAAAAAAAAAATTTTTCTGTACCGGCCGGTATGCCCGGTACCGGCCGGTATTGCCCGAAATTGGCCGGTACGGCCGGTATTTTTTCCGGTACGAAACAGGCGGGTCGAGTGTATCGGATTGCTGGCCGGTACGGTATATTCCGGCCGTACCGGCCGGTACGGTACGGAATTGATAACCTTGGTCTAAAACTTAACACTTACTACTCTTTTCCCAGAATAGAATCCTAAGTTAAAAGCAAAAGGCGAATACTATCTATTCCAAATTAGATCATCATTCGTGGTGAAAAAACATTACCCGATACTTGGCATCTTGTATAAAAATTTTCTATTTCATTTTTAGTGTTATTTTATATATAGTCCACCTATTGAAATATGTGCCACGTGTTTAATATTTCTTATATTAAACTTGGGTTAATTTATAAAGAATAAATAAAAAAAGAAGAAAGAAAAAGAGAATATATAGCAGATTATAATTGATGAAATATAAAAATGAAAGGGACATAATATATATATATATATATATATATATATATATATATATATATATATAAAATAGGGTGATGTTCTGTTTGTAGGTTTCGTTGGAGAAGTAGATAAATTGGGATATATTCTCCTTCCAACAATTAATATTCACCATTTTCATGATTTCCGTGCTGGCAAGTAACTGTTTTGGTCTTTTAGATGGTTCATATTTGTCTTTATCATATATACATGGATCATTATGGGGAAAGGAATAAAAATCTTATCAAATTATTTCCTATCAATTTAATAAAAATCTTAGATGTAATTAATGGATGATGCTCTAGGTTTTAAAATCGAAACTAAACAAACAATAAAAAAAATGAGAAAAATTTTCATTCCAACATGGTTGAGTGCTAGAGAGGAGGGAGGACTCCTCCCCATATATAGGAGTGAAATTTTTCTCCATGAAAAGAACTAGTTCCTGAAATTGTAGTTGAATAGGGTTCAATTAGTGATCTATGCATAAATAATACTAACCATTTTAATTAATTATGTTACTGAACCTATTAATTACTAGTTATCCGAAATATGTTTACTTGTATATTGATTTTGATATAATTATTACATTTGATGAAGAATTTTATTTTGATAACCTAATAGTTACAATAATGGGAGGGGATGTTTGAATTTTTGTTCTTATAAAAAAGAGCAGATAATACCGCTGAGATACAAGATGCTCTTGGTCACTCGATCAAGAATTTTAAGTATTAAATGGTAGCTTTTTGGTAATTAAAAAAAGGGCAAAAATTTGTCAAAACCAGTCATAATTTGGTTCAGTTGTTTGTTTTTTAAAACAATAATGATAATTCATAAAATAAAATAAAATATAAAGGAACGATAAACTTGATTGGCCTTATCATTGACATCTAAATATTCATTAAAACAACATATGTGACTTTAGATCTATTCATTTTCTTTTTCCTGTTAACTAAAATGCAAATTACAACCTTTTATGTTTGGGTTAATCTAATATTGGTTACTCATATTTAAAAGTTTTTATTTTAATTCCCAACGTTTGTGTTCGCTAATTCTTGTAATAAAACAAGTGTTAATGTGGGTTGTATTTAAATAATTTGCTTTTGTATTGAGTGAGTCAAGAAGAAACATGGAAGATATGAATGTTCAAAATGTGTATAAAACACCTTCTGAACGTTTAAACCCCTAAATTACAAATTACCAATTCAAGCTTATTATCAAACAATGTATGTGTGGAATATGAACATAAACTAAACACAAAATTGATAAAACAATCTAAACCAAATAAAATCACAGCCACAACAAAAATTAAATGGCAAAGATTAAGGGAAGAGAGATGCAAACGCAAGGACATCACAACAATGTGTTATCGAAGAGGAAACCGAAGCCCTCGACGTAAAACCTCTCTGCCGCCCTCCAAGCGGTCAATAATCCACTAGAGAATCAAGTTGGGATACATGAACAGTAGAAGACCCTCCAAACCTAATCTACCCAGTGTACCTAAGCCCTCCAAGCTCCTACTCCAACGAGGTTACGCCGAACCTTTATCTTCTCTAGCTTACTGGATTCCGCTATAGCCCATAGCATCAACCAATATCAATTGGTCCCTTCCTAATTGCTTCCCAAGCACCAAAAAGCCTTCTCACAGATATGAGTATGGTGAGAAAAGGATTTGGCTAATGAACCTCTCAAGGATGTAACAATGGAGAGGGTGAGAGTTGAGGAATTTGAAGAGTCACTATGTAAAGATTGTGGATGAGTCAATCTTGTTTTTCTTTAGGGTTTCTCTCTCAAAATTCTCTCTGGAAGCTCTTAATATTTCATAGGTATAAGGGGTATTTATACTGGAGTGAGAAAGGAATGCCAACAGTCAGTTTTTCCATAACAGAGTGGACTAGCGACTTGGCCTCGCGACTTGACTGAGTCGCGAGTCCAAGCCGCGAGCTAACTGAATGGCCAGTCTGGACTTTTTGTCCTGTAGTGCTACAGCTGGCATGACGGTTTAGCTTCTCTACATGCTTCACTCGTGTGCATCTTCTGGAGGCTTGCAAGCCGCGAGCCACCCGCGAGATCCAGTCACAAGTCCCTGCTTCACTGCACAGTCTTGAACATTTCTTCACACTCTCTCACACACTACCCTTACATGATTCCCAACTAAACACAGTGAAAGTTCAAATAGTGTAAAAACACCCTTGAACGTTTAGACCCCCAATTAACAAATAAACCAATTCAAGCTTTATGTCAAACAAATAGTGTGCGGAAAATGAACATAAGCTATAATGTAGAATTGGACACAACTATCTAAGCCAAATTAAAATCTCAACCATAGCAGAAAATAAAAGGCAAAGATAAAGGGAAGGAAGATGCAAACACAAAGACAACACGCGATGTGTTATCGAAGAGGAAACCGAAGCCCTCGGCGTAAAACCTCTCCGCCGCCCTCCAAGCGGTAAATAATCCACTAGAAAATGTAGTTGGGATACATGGACAGCAATAGACCTTCCAAGCCTAATCTACCCAGTGCACCTAAGCCCTCCAAGCTTCTTGCTCCAACGAGGTTGCGCCGAACCTTTTTCTTTTCTAGCTTCCCGGATTCCGCTACTAGACCATAGCATCAACCAATGAAGATTGGTTCCTTCCTAACTGCTTCCCAGAACACCAAACAACCCTCTCACAGTAATGGATATGGTGAGAACAAGGTTTTGGTAAAAGGCCTCTCAAGGATTTGGCAATGGAGAGGAAGAGAGTTGAGGAATTTGAAGAGACACTAATGTAAAGATTGTAGATGGTTCAATCTTGTTTTGCTCTAGGGTTTCTCTCTCAAAATTCTCTCTGGAAGCTCTCTCTCATTTGTGGGTATAAGGGGTATTTATACTGAGGTGAGAGGGGAATGTGAAACATCAGGTTTTTCAAAACAGGGCTGGCTCGCGGCTTGGCCTCGCGACTTGACTGAGTCGCGAGATCCAGTCGCGAGATAACCGTATGGCCAGTTGTCCTGTTTTGTCCTGTAGTGCTCTAGCTAGCATGACTGTTCACCTTCCGGCATGCTTGGCACGTGTGCTGCGTCTGGCGGCTTGCAGCCGCGAGTCACCCGCGAGATCCAGCCGCGAGTCTCTGTTTTCTTGCACACTTTTGAGCAATCTTCACTCTATCTCACTCACTACCTTTACAACAAGCCCACCTAAATACAGGGTTACTAAATGCTGAAATACAAGCAAATTTGGCACGGAATAAAGCCAATTAGATGGTTGAATAAATTCAACCTTACACACAGGGTTACTAATTGCTAAATTACAAGCAAATTTGGCACGGAATAAAGCCAACAAGATGGTTGATTAAATTCAACCTTACAAGATATCAAGCTATAATGTCTCTATAAGGTAATCTTGGGATTGACTATTATGAGTATACTATAGTATTGGGAGCGATAATGATACTGAAGTAAAGCACATAAATTCTGCTTCCACCACGTAAACATAGTGAGCAGACAATATTCCTTGTTGAAAGTTCAATAAGTGTATAAAACACCTTGAATGATTAGACCCCCAATTTACAAATTACCAATTCAAGCTTAATGTCAAACAATTAATGTGCGGAATATGAACACAAGCTTAACACAGAATTGATAAGCAATCTAAACCAAATAAAATCACATCCACAATAGAAATTAAATGGCAAAGATTAAGGGAAGAGAGATGCAAACACAAGGACAACACACGATGTGTTATCGAAGAGGAAACCGAAGCCCTCGGCGTAAAACCTCTCCGTCACCCTCCAAGCGGTAAATAATCCACTAAAGAATGTAGTTGGGATACATGAACATCAGAAGATCCTCTAAGCCTAATCTACTCAATGTACCTAAGCCCTCCAAGCTTCTACTCCAACGAGGTTCCACCGAACCTATTTCTTCTTTGGCTTACCGGATTCCGCTACTTGACCATAGCATCTACCAATATGAAATTGGTTCCTTCTTAATTGCTTCCCAAAGCACCAAACAGCCTTCTCACAGATATGGGTATAGTGAGAAAATGTTTTGGTAATGTACCTCTCAAGGATTTAACAATGGAGAGGAAGAGATTAGAGGAATTTGAAGAGTCTCTATGTAAAGATTGTGGATGAATCAATCTTGTTTTTCTCTAGGGTTTCTCTCTCAAAATTCTCTCTGGAAGCTTTCTACATTTTGTGGGTATAAGGGTCTATAAATAGTAGGGTGAGAAAGGAATGCGAAGAGTTAGTTTTTCCTAAACAGGGTGGTCTGGCGACTTGGCCTCGTGACTGGGCTGAGTCGCAAGTTTAAGTCGCGAGCTAACGGCCTGGCCAGCCTGGGACTTTTGTCCAATAGTGCAACAGCTGGCATGACTCTTCAGCTCCCCTGCATGCTTCAAACTTGTGCCAACTTTGGCGGCTTGCCAGTCGCGAGTCACCCGCGAGTTCCAACCGCGAGTCTTTGCATCCTTGCACAATCTTGAGCATTTCTTCACACTCTCTCACTCACTACCCTTACATGATTCCCACCTAAATATAGGGTTACTAATTGCTAAAATACAAGCAAATTTGGCACGGAATAAAGCCAACAAGATGGTTGATAAAATTCAACCTTACACTTGTTATTACCACTTGGATATTACATAGCTGACAAGAAAATACAAGCATGACCAAAAAGGAAAGTAAAAGAAAAGTGATCAGGAAACCAACACAACTGCCTTGCCTCCTCATATAAATTTGTATAGGAAACATTGCGGAAGGTCTAGCTTTTTCTCGCTTCTACATCATAGAAGAAGCTGAAGCATGCAAGTACAAAGCACACATATTATTAGTACATGATGTCTGACAAGTTGTTGTTAAGTATGTAATTAATAATTTCTACGCCTTAACGGTAAATCCGACTCGCACAGCGTATTTGACGAGTTCATCCATCTCCCTTTCGTTGACGTATCCGTCTTTATTGGCATCGGCATGGTGGAGGCCGCGGTCTGCACGAAAGCTAGGGATAAGTGCGCCCAGGTAGTCAAAGGCTTTCTTTAGCTCTTCCCTGCTGAGCTTATTGTCATTATTGGTGTCGTATTTCTTGAAAATGTTCCTTAGCTGATCCTCCGTTGGGGGCAGAGGCTTATTATTAACTGTTGGAAATATTGCAAGGACCATGTTATGGAGACTTGGAGGATGGAGAGCCTTAGGCAAGTTTTTAAAGAACCTTCTTATGTGGTTTGAGTTTGGGGGTATTGAAGCCCTGGGGTATATATAATGAATCTCGTCTCTGTTTCTCTACACGAGATCTATTCCAAGTTTCCTAAATTAAGAAGTGTCACTGTCGTTGTGCATGCGATGGGTCGGACCAGAAGCGAGGCCGAATATATTTTGAATGTTAGAAATTTTCATTCTATTTAGTGTTGATAATGTTGTTTCTTTCCATGCAAATTCATTCAAATGAAAAGAAAAGAAGTGTCACAATCAAACACAAGAATCAAATAATCGAAAATATTTCATGGTATCAAAATTTTAGCATCTGCAAAGTAGTCCAAACATTTACATATATGGTATAAAAGCAACTAGATAAGAAAGACAAAACTTTTAATATGGAAATAAGAATTCCGCCTTTTTCTTAACCTCCTATGAATCCATATCCACAACAAAAGAATACTTGAATCTATGAATCCAAATACGTCGGCAGAGAATTTGAATTCTCACGTAAATGGAAAATTGCTGGAGTGGTTCATTTGTGTGTCAAAATTCGATAGCTTTTGCTATAGCTTTTATGCTAACTGAATTTAGATTAAGATGCTTATCAGACAACATTCATGGTCGGGTCCAGAAATTATGGGAATGAAATTTGGAAGCCAAGTGGGTCAATTTGAGTTCTATTGCACTAAAATGTCACTTTAAAAGCATCAATAATGTCGTCACAGGTCAGGTATGATTTCAACAGACTTGTCACCCTAATTTCAATACTAGTGTGGTGCTTCCTTCCCTTTCAGCCTTCCTCAAAATAGAATCTTCAGTAATAAGTGAAAAGCGAAAACTATTTACCCTCACATAATAGAATCATTAGTCCAAAGTAAAAACTATTACCTGATGCTTGTCATGCGTGAATTAGTATAGTAAGTTATCATTATTATTACTATTGTTATGTTTTATGCTCACAAGTCAAAAATATCATAGAACTATAAAATTCATGTTAAAAAATTTTGGCTTTAAACTTTACCTTTTGATCTAACTGCGTTTAGATTTAGACACTCATTGGATAACATTCAAGGTCTTGGCATGTGTGTTATCCCCTTAGTATCATAGCACCTGCTACTCATTTATGAGATAGAATCCTTAATCAAAATAGAAAAGGGAATACCATCCATTCTCAATTGGGATCATTATTTGAAAGTGAATAACTATGGCCCGCTACTTGGCATATGGAATGGAATAAAAAGGGTACAAAAATCTTCTTACCACTTTTGTTGTTATTTTATACTCCACCAACAATAATGTACCACATGTCTAATTTTTTATTTTTACTTATAAACTTCGGTTACTTACAGAAATAAAGAACATATATTAGGTTATGATTGGTGAAATATAAAAATTAAGGGACATGAGTTTTTTATTCATATAAGTGTGTTGATGAAATGTTTGTAGGCCAAGATGGAAAAGTAGATAAATTGAAAAATGTACTACTTCCAACAATACATATTTACCATTTTTATGCTTTCCATCTCGTCAAGCAAGTGTTTTAGTCTTTTACATGCTTCATTCTTGTCATATCAAATATACATAGTCATTATGGGGAAAGAATAATAATCCTATCAAATTTCCAATCGCGGTTTGATATAAACCTTAGGTGTAATAAATGGATGATGCTCCAGGTTTTAAAACAAATAATCGAGAAAAGAGCTGGTTACCAAATTTGTGGTTGAATGGGGTTCAATTGGTAGTTTGTGGCATAAATAATACTAAATATCTCAATGAATATATGTTACCCAACTTATTAAGTTGTTAGCCCAACTACATTTAGAAATACTTCTTCAATTTAAATTTAAGAGAGAGATTTATAAATATTTATTGTCAAGTATTATATGAATTTTCAATATAAGAGTTTTGCACCTCAAAAATGAAATACAAAGGGGAAGAAAGACTTATTATAAGTAAAAATGTTGCTAATATCTTTCTCGTGCTAATTTGAAATTCTCTGTTTTGTGAGAAAGACGTACCAAAAAGTCCTGTATTGAAAAAAATAAAAGAGTATGCCACGGTCTTCTGCAATAGTTATTGCACTAGCTCAATCAAGAATTTTACTTTGATAATCCAATAATTAAAACAATGGGAGGGGGAATTCGAATCCTAATTCTTCTTATAAAGAAGAGCAAGTAATATCACTGAGATGCATAAGGCTCTTGGCCACTCAATCAAGGATTTTAAGCATCGACTAATACACTAGCTTTTTAAGTACTTGACTCGTGTACTAATGTATGTAAGCTTTTTTTAATTTTATTTTATAAGTCAAATTATTTTTAGTAATTAAAAAGAAAGGTAAAATTTGGTCAAAACTAGTCATGATTTGTTTCAACTATTTGATTTTTTAAACAATAATGATGCTTCATAAAATATAAAAAATGAAATAAAATAAAAAGAAATATGCATCTTGATTGTCCTTATCATTATCATTGAGTACTCCCTTATTTGTCACCTAAATATTGTTTAAAATAGCATATGTGACTAGATTTTTCTTTTTCCTTTTAACTAAATTGTAAAATACACCCTTTTAAGTCTCAGAAAAAATCTCATTAAAAATCGTAGCACTTTTATATCAAGTCGGGTCATAATCCGGATCAAACACAACTAAAGTCCACATAACCCAAACAAAAAACAAGTGTTAATGTGGGTTGTATTTAAATAATTTTCCATCTTTCTCAATTTCAAGAAGCTAACTTTAGTACTTCTCGGGAAAAAGTGATATAAGCTTTGAAGGCAGTGTCCGAGTGCATTCTTGTGAGGAAGAGGATGAGCTTTAGCGAAGTACAAAGAAAGTTAAAGAGAGCCATATCCTTGGTGGGGTTCGCTGTTATAGGGATAAGCTTATTGGTGAGATTCCTGGGGCTTACTGCCAAGCCTTTGAGTTTAACGATGTTCACATAGATGAAGACCTAATGTCTGGTGATGAAGTTGAGGAACTTTTTGAGGGTCTAGCTGCGGTGAGACTAACTAAGGAACGAAAATCTCAAATTCAATCTCAGTGGGCGAGCGCCATTATTGTGAAGGTGTTTGGAAAAACAGTTGGCTTTCATTTCCTTCAAAGTAAACTTTTAAGTCTGTGGAAACCTAGGGGTAGGATGGACTTGGTTGACCTAGGGAAAGACTTCTTCCTTATTAGGTTTGGTTTAAAGGAGGACCTAGATCATGTGATTGTTGGGGGTCCTTGGTTCACTGGGGAGCATTTTTTGTCCACCAGACCCTGGAGTCCTAACTTCAGGCCTTCCACAACATTTGTTTCATTGGTTGCTATTTGGGCCAGATTGCTGGAGCTCCCGATTGAGTATTACCATGAGGATATGCTAAAAGATATTGGAGCATCCATTGGTCCTGTCCTAAGTATAGATACGCATACGGCTTCGGGGTCTAGAGGGAAGTATGTGAGGGTGTGTGTGCAGGTTGATCTTTGCAAGCCTCTTATAAGATCATTTATGAAGGTATTAGCTTATTATGCTTCTCATGTGGGCGTTTAGGTCATAAGCAAGATTGCTGCCAATACACCATTAAGGAGGTGGTGGCACCTCAGGTGCAAGATGAGGAGGAAGCTCAAGGGTCTCCGGACACCCAACCCAAGCCTTCGGTGGAGGAGTATGGGCCTTGGACGGTTGTGTCTCGAAGGAAATCCATCACCAGAAATAATTCCAAGGGTGTAGGTTTCGGGTCAAATCAATCTGATACTACCAGTGATAGCCGTTGGGCTAAATGGTCTAGTTGGGCCCACTTTGCTAGTACGATCCATACTAGTAACTCTAAAAGTGCATCTGATGGGAAACGTAAACTCATTATGGTGATTTTGGTCCTAGTGGAGTTAAGTCCAAAGACACGTGGAACTCACCTAGCCATAAGGTTACACCAACCTCTGCTACTGTGATTTCCAATGTGCCCATTCCTAATATGGAGTTGAAAAGTGGTAACTTCACATTTATGACCAAAGGCTCCGTTAATTCCCAAAAAGAAATTCGCTCTTCACAAGCTGCCTTCTCCTCTCATGGAAAGAAATCCTCTACCCTTGATGGATGTCGATACAAGAAGCATGCCGCTCGAGACCTAACGTTGGGCAATCTTTCTAAAGGGCAAGATCTTACCCCTGTTGGATGCAACAGTGGCCCAAATCAAAGCGGATCCGACCCATGTCATGGGGTGGTTCGATCAGGTGCTCTTTACTGCTTGGAGCCACATCTTTCCCCTCACGCCGTTAAGCCTTCAGTTGGGGTTTCTCCCGCTAACAGATCCGGCATGGCAGAGCTGGAGGAATCCTTGGTGGGTGTTCCTCATGGACATCCCAACACCCTAGGAAGGGAGATTATTTACGTGGAGAGGGCTACTGTTGGATTCACCAGAGTTAATCTGGCAAGGATTGGAGTTGGGAGTGGAACTCACCGAAAGAAGAATGTTGGAGGAGGTACCAATTGCTCTGAATCTTTAAGGCAACAAGAACTACTATACTCTTCTTCAAGTCTTTCATCCAACGGTGAAATTTTCAATGCTGCTTGGGCAGAGGGAATGGGAGTTGGGTGTCTTGGAGCATTTGATCTCACTAGCCCTAGGGGAAGGATTTACCAACCTCTTCATGAGGAGAAGGGGATGGAGTTTGATCGACCAGAGGATGGCCCTTCCTTATTGTAAGGAGTGTCCTACCCCGGCCCTCATTTTCTCAATGAATGTAATCGTCTGGAATTGCCGAGGGGCCCTCGGTGTTAACTTTAAAAGATCGGTCATGGACCTTATCAGGATTCACCAACCTTCTATTATGATTATTATTGAAACTCGGGTTGGAGGGGATAGGGCTAAGGAGCTCACTGATCAACTTCCCTTCGAAGAAGCCTTGCATGCGGATACCTATGGCTATGCAGGTGGTATTTGGCTTCTCTGGCACCCTGAGGTGGTGGATATCTCCAAGCTTGCCTCCACTGAGTAGGAGATTCATGCCTTAGTCATGGTGAAATCCTCTAACTTTTCTTGGTTACTTTTTGCTATTTATGCTAGCCCTAGGGCCTCTGAACGTTATTGTCTATCGGATAATCTCTTTATTGTTTCGGGTATCCATGATTTGCCTTGGGTTTTACTTGGGGATTTTAACGAGGTTTTATGCAGTGATGATAAGTTTGGGGGTAATCCTGTTAATATCAGAAGGGCTTTAAAGTTCAAAGATTGTCTGGATGTTTGTGGTATGATGGATTTGGGCTTTTGTGGGCCTAAGTTTACTTGGTTTAACTTGAGAAATATTAGGGGTTTAATTCTTGAGAGACTGGATTGTTGTTTTGCCAATGTTTCTTGGAGGAGCTTTTTTTCAGAAGCTGTGGTTCAACATCTAACCCGTATTCATTCGGATCATAGCCCTATTCTCCTCAAGCTGTTTAAGGATAAAGGTCTGGGCCTCTCTAAACCTTTTCGGTTTCAATCCATGTGGTTATCCCATCCCACCTATTCTCAGGTTGTTCGTGATGCGTGGACTAACAATGGACCTTTGGTGGATACCATTGCTGACTTCTCCAAAAGAGTTCAGAATTGGAATAAGGCTGTTTTTGGTAATTTCTTCTAGAATAAGAGGCGATTGGAAGCCAGGCTCAATGGTATTCAGAGAGCTTTAGCCAATGGTCCTAATGATTTCTTGATTGACCTGGATAGGAAGCTTAGACTGGAATATCACTCCATCCTTCAGTTAGAGGAAGACTTATAGATCTCTAAATCTAGATTAAATTGGAAGATTCAGGGGGAGAGAAATACTGCTTTCTTCCATGCTTCCACTCTTAATAGACGCAGGCATAATAAAATTCTCTCTATTAAAGATAATGTGGGGAATTGGATTGTAGAAGAAAGTGAGGTTGCTTCCTTTGCGAGACAAGGTTTTCTAAACCTCTTCTCTTTTGGTTTGATCTCTGTTTCGAGGAGTGTATGGCTCCCTTTAAGCTGGCCTAATCGTCTTACCCTTGAGGAGGTCAATCACATCGATAGAGAGGTGTCCTCGGAAGAAATTAAGGAAGCCCTTTGGACCTTCAAACATTTCAAGGCCCCTGGGCCTAATGGTCTGCTTACGGGCTTTTTCCAGAATGCCTGTGCCATTGTTGGGGATTATGTGGTTAATGAGGTTAAAAATATTTTTTTGACCAGGACCATACCTTTGAAGCATAACCAGACCCTCATTACGCTTATTTCCAAGTGTGATGGACCAGAGTCGCTCTCTAATTACAGACCTATTAGCCTTTGCAACACTCTTTACAAAGTGGTTACGAAAGTCATTGTTAATAGGATCCGACCCTTGTTGTCTAAGTTGGTGTCCCCTTTGTAGTTTGCATTTGTTCCTGGTAGAAGAGGGTTGGACAATGTGATCATTGCACAAGAGATCATTCACACCCTTACCCTGAAGAAAGGAAAAACGGGTTTTATGGCTATTAAGATTGATCATGAGAAAGCCTATGATTGGCTGGAGCGGAATTTCATTCGAGATGTTCTTTTATTGTATAATCTCCCCTCTTCCATGGTGGATCTCATTATGAGCTATGTATTCTCTTCTTCCATTTCCTTGCTTTTTAATGAAGGTATGCTTGAGCATTTTCTTCCTTCAAGGGGTATTAGACAGGGGGTTCCGATGTCTCCCTATATTTTCATTCTTTTCATGGAAGTACTTGGGTACCTTGTTGATGATAAGTGTCGGTCTAAGCTCTGGGATCCTGTTAAAGCTTCAAGAGGAGGGCTTGCCATGTCCTACTGGATTTTTGCGGATGATCTTATCCTTTTTGCCAAAGCGGATGAGAAAAATTTTCAGAGTATTCGGGAAGTTTTGGAAGTTTTTGGGGAGCTCTGGTCAGAAAGTCAGTGCCTCTAAGTCTAAGGTGTTTTTCTCTCCTAATGTTCCTAGTGATACTAGGTCTAGTTTGACTGATATTTTGGGCTTTCACTCAACCCCAAATTTGGGCAAGTACCTCGGGTTTCCTTTGAAACATGTTGGGTCTTCAAGCCAGGACTATAACTTCATTATTGAGAAATTTCAAAGAAAGCTGACTGGTTGGAAGTCTAGCTTAGTTTCTTTCATAGGAAGAGTTGTTCTAGCCCAAGCAACCACTACTGCCATTCCATCCTATGTTATGCAAGGGGTGGCCTTTCTGAGCAAAATTCTCAATTCCTTAGACAAACTGAATAGGGATTTTATTTGGGGCTCTTCTTAAGAGAAGAAACGGCTTCACTTGGCTAACGGGGGAAAAATCTCGAAGCCTAGGAAGGAAGGAGGGCTTGGAATACAAGCTGCCAAACCAAAAAATGTGGCCCTCTTGGCCAAGTTAAGATGGAGATTTCACCACCAAAAATGAACTTCACCATGGCTAGGAGTTGTTTTGTTACTTGGTCTAGCATTAAGAAAGGGGATGAGGTGTTTTCCAAGGGCACTAGATGGCAAGCAGGCTCTAATAGTAACCTCAGGTTCTGGTATGACCACTGGTGCTCGCAAGGTATTTTAAGAAAGCTCATTGTAGGTCCTCTTCCCTTGGAGATTGAGAATCTTAAGGTGAAGGATGTGTTCTATAATGGGGTGTGGCATTTGGATGGACTATCTTTTGATATTAGCCCACAAATTGCATGTCTGATCAAGAGTTATCCTATGAGGAGTGTGTCGTTTGGAGAGGATGCCGTGATTTGGACCTCTTCCCACAATGGTGATTTTGATCCCAAGAATGCATATCAGATTGCTAGTTCAGGTATTGCCACTTCCCCCCCCCCCCCCTTTTTGTGGAAAATGGATCTGGTCTACTGATACCTTTCCAAAAATTAGAATGTTTCTTTGGAAATGCATGATGAATTGTCTCCCTATCAACAGTCTTCTTGCCCATAGAGGTATGCTTGTGGATGATTCGTGTAGGTTCTGTTTTGTGAGGAATGAATCCATCCTCCATGTGTTAAGAGACTGTGTCATAGCTAGAGGGTTTTGGGATCAGGTTGCCATTCCTATATCTCGACATGATTTTTTCACTGCTGATCTGGCTTCTTGGCTTAGGTTGAACTGTTGTGGGAATATGCCTGGAATTTCACATTTATGCTCTTGGGAAACCTTCTTCCTTTTGGCCGTTTGGCAGATTTGGATCCAAAGGAATATATGGATGTTTGAAGAGAAAGCAGTCAATCCTCAACTTCATTAGGTGGTTCTTAATCATGCTATTGAGTACAACCTTGTAATTTCCACCAAAAATCCAGCTTATAGGAGATTTAATGTTGAGGTCTCATGGATTAAACCCCCTGATAACTGGGTTAAACTTAATTCTGATGGTGCCTTCTTAGGAAATGCGAGCAAGGCTGGTGGAGGATGTGTCATTAGAGACCACTGTGGTGCTTGGGTGAAGGGGTGTGCTAGGTCCATTGGGCAAGCCAGTAGTTGTGTGGCTGAGTTATGGGCCCTTAGAGATGGGCTAAATTTGTGTTTCTCAATGTTGTGTCCTGCTGTGATTGTAGAATTAGATGCCTTGTTAATAGTCAATATGCTTTCTGGGGATTATTCTGCTGCTAGACATTTATCTCCTTTGGTTGATGATTGCAGGGCACTTCTCATTAGGATCCCCCATTACCAAGTCAAGCATTGCTACAGGAAAGCTAATAGCGTGGCTAATGCGATGGCTAGTTGTGGAGTGAAGATGGAGGATGATTTTGTTGTTTTTGATAGCCCTCCTGCTTTTGTTTTATTCTTTCTTGCTCAGGATGTTGCAAATTATGTGTACTTAAGACACTGCCATGGCAGTGCTCATACTTTGAGTTTTTAGTTGAATGCTATTTCCTTTGAACCAAAAAAAAAAAAAAAAACTTTAGTACTTCTCCCTACTTTTGCTAGCCTACATTGCCCTCTCTCAAGTCAACATGTTAACTCTCTTTTCAACACAACCAAATAAACTCAAGCATATGGGCATTTAGATTTAAGTTTTGTTATACATATGATAATGGTCATATGGTTTTGTTTTTTGTTATTGTTTTTATTTATTTATTATAATATGAATCTTACCATATGAGTTTTTGGCTTTCTAATTAGTTTAATGAATATGTTTTGTTTATCAAGATTTTGTTGTTCAATTTTTGTATTGCTATATTATAATATATTTTATCTCTTTATATCATCATTTTTTTAAAACAATAATGAAAATTTTGTATATATCTATAGTGAAGTAAATAATTGTTGAGAATATGATGATATATCAAAGTTGATAATTCCGTATTCAAGAGATTTTTGAATCATGATTATTGTATTAATACACCAATTTTCGTTGTGGAGATTCTAAAAAAAAAAATTACAACAAATTAACCCTCAAAGTAAAAATTTCTGGCTACGCCCTTAAGTATACTATAGAATTTGGAGCGATAATGGTCAGTGTATAAGGTTTCTAGTAGACCATATAAATCCTACTTCCACTACGTAAACATAGTGAGCACACAATATTCCTTGTTATTACCATTTGGATATTACATAGTTGCCAAGGAAAAACAGGCATAACCAGAAAGGCAAAGAAAAGTAAAACAGGAAACCAACACAACCGAATTCCCTCCTCATATAAATTTTTAGAGGAAACATTGCGGAGGGTCTAGCTTCTTTTGGATTCTACATCATATAGAAGAACCTGAAGCTTGCAAACATAAAGCACACATAATATTAGTACATGATATTTGGCAAGTTATTGTTAAGTACGTAAATTAAGGATTTCTACGCACGGTAAATTCGAGTCCTGCAACGTATTTCACGAGTTCGTTCATTTCCTCTTCGTTGACGAATCCGTCATTATTGGCATCGGCATGAAGGAGGCTGCGGTCGGCTCGATAGACAGGGAACCTAGAGCCGAGGGATTGAAAGGCTTTTGTTAGCTCTTCAATGCTGAGTTGATTGTCATTATCGGTGTCAAATTTCTTGAAAGTGTTCCTTAGCTGATCCTCTGGTAGGGGTGCCACACCTTTAGTATCTATGACAGTGAGACAGCCCATGTTATGGAGACTTAATGGAGAGCCCTAAGCTAGATTTTGAAGAACCTTAATTCTAATGTGGTTTGATTTTGGGTATTGGAGCCTTGGGGTATATATAATGGAGACCTTTGTCTCTATTTCTCTACATAGGAGATCTATTCCAAGTTTTCTTGATGGAGAAGTGTCACTATCGTTGTGCATGTGATGGGTTGGACCAGAAGCTAGCTCGAATATATTTGACTGTGAAATTTTCATATGATTTACCATATTAAGTGTTGATAATCTAGAAGAGTGTGGACATGGAAAATTGCTCGCTGTGTCCATGTTGTACGAGAAATTATAAGGTCCACATGGTGGACAAGTGATGTGGTCCAACATTCCACTAAAAGACTCACACCTGTTTAAAATTGTTGAGTTAATTTTTTTTTTTTTTTTTTTAAACAGAAGCTGATTACTGACTCAATAATTTTAAAAAAGTGGGAGTCTTTTAGTGGAATGGTGGAAAAGTGACGTGGTCCACCAGAGTACTGTATAATTTCTTGTGTCATACACGATACAGGATATGGTTGGGACACAACTGCACGATGTGTCCTAGCCGTTTTTTGTTTAATTTGAATTCTCACGTGAATGGAAAATTGTTGGAGTCGTTCTCGTCTGAGTCAAAAGTTGATAGCTTTAATCGTACGATCTATGCTAACTATTTTTGGATTAAGATGCTTAATCGGACAACATTCATGGTCGGGTCCAAGTGGGGACACACTTTTGCCAATCACAACTCGCCACGTGGCGAGTTGTGGCACAAAGTTGTGCCCAATTCGGTGATCCTAGCATTACTCTTAGCGCTTCCCTACTAAGTTGATTGTCATTATTGGTGTCGTATTTCTTGAAAATGTCCCTTAGCTCCTCCATTAGGGGTAGAGTCGCATCAATTTTTGTGACAATTAAGACCCATGTTATGGAGACTAGGAGGATGGAGAGCCTTGGGCAAGGTTTTTAAGAACGTGGTTTGAATTTGGGGTATTGAAGCCTTGGGGTATGTATATTATATATATATATATATAATGGACCTCGTCTCTATTTCTCTACACAAGAGATCTATTCTAAGTTTTCTTGATGGGAAGTGTTACTGTAAGAATTTTTCATACTATTAAGTGTTGATAATGTTGTTTCTTTCCACGCAAATTCATTCAAATGAAAAGAAAACACGTGTCACAATCAAATTGTTTGTAAGTTTTAGACTCCTGGAAAATACAATGTTTAACCTAATCTATTAGCTAAGTTCTTTCTTAGTTTAATTATTTGGATCTAGGTTAAACCTTTCTCACAAATAATATGCATAGCGGCAATCTAAATAACACAAGATGTGATGACCCATGAAACTAATGAAACAAACTAGCTTCAAGGTAAAAAAAAACCTGGAGGGAACTGTCACGCCCCAAACCCAAAAGGGTCTAAAACATGAGAAAAACATCCCAAGGGTACATGCAGATTTTTCCTTTTTGGCAAATCAAACTATAGGAGATCTTTATTTTCCTTTCTTTTCCATAGGATAAGAATATATAATCATACTAAAATCTCCACATTACAAGTCAGAACTCTATAGCACATTTACGAACAATAACTAAAAATCATGTGCCTCCACATAATACATGAATATATTACAAAACTCTGATTAAATTACACAATGTCACAATCTTATCAAGAATAAGGACCTTAACATCGAGTCTAAGCCTACCACGCCAAAGGCTAACAAACCTCAAGCAACCCACCTTTAATAGAATTAATTAAGGTCTCGTTGAACATAGCAAGATCGAGTCACCAACCATTTACAACAAAAGTCTCCAAATTTAACATAGCACTCTAATCATCACCAAAGAAGTAAGCTCCATACCTAAGGTATAGCTAGTAAATCTAAAAAACTGTTAGAGGGTGGGATGAGCTAATGCCCAGAAAGTAGCATAATTAATGGGGGTAGGGGAAATGCAAGTTTCATGATAATGAACAGTTTACAAAACCTGTTTTAGTTTGGGAAATTGCTAACTGAATACTGCAAAATCATTTTCAATAATAATGTAACAAGAATAATTAAATGATGAAATACGAAGTTTCTCAAAATAATACCATGAAGCTATATATTATAATCTGAGCACCAACAATATAGTTTTCAAAACCATAATATCTAACATAAGGTAAATTATCACAAATATACCACACTACCACATAGACCAGTCAGGGGATCCACCCATTCACAACTGGCATGATATTGTCCTCTCTGGTATTCAGACTCTTGGCCCCATGGACAGCAGCCTCACCCATACCCTCAAGGTTTTTCTCTCCCCCCATGGGCAGCAGGGAGAGCACACCAAGTAGGACCTCTTTTGCATGTGGTCTTTTGGCCCTATGGGTAGTAGCCTCACCCACACACAATCAAGGAACCTCTTCCCCCAAGGGGCTGTAGGGAAGAACGCGTCATCCAAAGTGAAAGGGCACTGACCTGGATCTGATTCCGTTGTCACAAAGACTACGGAAACCAAATTGGGTGATCACCGGGAAATCACACATGGCATGGTGTTAAAACCACATAAAGCTCACATGTATACATTTCCTTTCAAATACATAGTTTATAACCAGATAGTTTCAAAAAAACCTTAAATAATCTAACTTCCACAAAGTTTGTAAGGTTTTCAACTTCATTCTTGTCGAAAGATTTTCTAACAATTTTCCACATAACAAGACAAGATAAGCATCTTTAAATTTTCTAATATACCATAAAATCCATGAATTCCTTATCAAAGATTAAATAAAAAATGCTCATTTTTCCATATCAACAATTCATGCAGTTCCCCAAATGCAATACCAAATATGATACTTTTTCATATATAATCATATACATATTAAGGTTACGACACAATAATTTTTAGGAAAATGGAGTTTCCATAAGGAGTTTCCAAAAGCGGGTCTAACCCAAAAACAACATTTATGCAACATAGTTATTTTTCAAAAAATCCCATTAAAAAGCTACTTACCTTGCAACCCGCCAAAGCCTAATTCTCCCAGCTCCAAGGAGATTAGCTAGAACCTAAACAATATCAAGTAAACCTATCACAATAAGCATAGAGCTTGACATTGTATCTAGCTACAATTTAGGAATTGCCAAATAAGCACTCAATTAGGAAAGCCTAGTATTTAACCTCATCAATAATAATGTATTCCACTTCCAAAGTTTCTCAACAAATTGATTCACAAGGCATAAACTCCATACATACAAACACATAAATATCACTTCCAATGCTCATAAATCACATGGGTATCATTATTAAAGCTTAGATAAACAATAACCTCGAGCAAAATTGTAAAACCCACCAAAAAGATTAGAAATTTTTACCTAAAAAAAAGGATGTGAAGGTACTTATGGGTTCTTAAGAATTTTCCGGTGATCTTACCGGAAAATGATGGTGGAAATGCTGGTATGAAGGTACCGGTGGGAGAGTTTGAGGGAGTGAAGAGAAGTGTTAGACGGGAAATGAAAAAGAAGCAAAAAGAAAGAAATGAGAAGTGAGGAGCTGGTCAAAGAGATAAGGGGATGAGTGAAAATGAGTGGTGGGGAAGGGTGTTAGGTGGGGGGCACATGGTAACTTAAAAAAAATCTGATCCTTAACTTTTTTTTTTTTTTTTGGTCTAACTGACTGGGGTGTTACAAGAACAATCCCAAGAGAACAATCCACTATATCAAATTGAGATTCACAGTTCAAGAATACCAATTCGTAGTAAATCTAACTATAGTTACCAATTTGAGCTTTGAACCCCTCAGACATCTTTGATGTGGACTTGCTCCAACATGATCCTCCAGTTCATGTCTTCATCTTCAGTACGCTTGATAACTTAAGCTTGCTGCAACTTTTACTCCACCAGTACTAGCAATATGCGTGTGTGTGATCTCATGGACATAATAATTCGGCCTTTTTCTTTTAACCTCCTACGAAACCATATCCACAACAAAAGAATACTTGAAATCAATGAATCCAAATACGTTGGCAGAGAATTTGAATTCTCACGTGAATGGAAAATTGTTGGAGTGGTTCATGTGTGAGTCAAAAGTTGATAGCTTTAACTGTACCTTTTGTGCTAACTGTTTTTGGATGCTTATTATTGGACAACATTCATGGTCGGGTCTAAGAATTTATTGAAATGAAATTTGTCAATTGGAGGTCTCTATTGGACTCAAATGTCATTTTAAAAGCATCAATGTCATCATAGGTATGATGTTAACAGACTTCTCACCCTAATTACAACACTAGTGTGGTGGCTCCTTCACCTTAGTCTTCCACAAAATAGAATTCTCAGTCATAAGTATGAAATGGAAACTTTTTACTGTCACATATTAGAATCATCCGTCCAAAGGAAAAACTACTCCCCAATACTTGTCATAAATAAGTACAATATTTGTCATCATTATTATCATTGTTATGGTTTTGGCAAAGAAATCCCATATTAAGGGGGAAATCATCAGGGTAATTCAAGTATAGAGTAAAATTTTACTGGTTTTTTGCTTACAAGTCAACAATACAATTGAACCATAAATAATTTCTTGACAAAAATTCCCAGGCTTTACCAAAAAAAACTTTATCTTTTGATCTAATTGGCTTTAGACTAAGGCAATATTCCATGTTCACGCATGTCGCCGGGGGGGGGGGGGGGGGGGGGTACACCGTCTAAATGTTCGGCTGGGCTTAACTAGTGAATGGGCCACTAGCTCAGTAATGGGCCGATATTCTCAGTCCGTACAAATAGCATTCAAGGTTGTGTCACATGTGTTGTCCCCTTAGTATCATCACTAGTGTCTGTTACTCTTTTCTTAGAATGGAATCCTCAATCAAGATTATAAAAAAAAAAAAAAAAAAAACTGAATACTATCCATTCTTGATTAGGGTCATCATTCGAAAGCAAAAAACCATTTCTCGATACTTAGCATCTAGTATAAAAATGGTGCAAAAATAATCTTTCCACTTTTGGTGTTATTTTATACTCCACCAATAATAATATACCAAGTGTCTAATTTTTTTTTATTTTTTTTTATTTTTATTTTAAACTTTGGTTATTTAAAAATAAGAACATGTAGTAGTGAATGATTGGAGAAATATAAAAATAAAGGGACACCAGATTTTTAATCATATAATTAAATGTGTTGATGTATTGTTTATAGGTCCCAATGGAAAAGTAGATAAATTTGAAAATGTTCCACTTCCAACAATACATATTTACCATTTTCTTGCTTTCCATGTTAGCAGGTAGGTATTTTAGTCTTTTAGATGCTTCATTCTTGTTAACTCAACTGGTTTCTTATTGTTAATAAGAAATTTAGGGTTCAAATCTCATCTACACAAAAAACCAACTGGTATCTTAGCCAGATGATAAGAGCAATTATTATGGAGTGGACACCATAAGTTTAAATTCTATCATACTTATAAAACAAATAAAGAAAGGATGCTTCATTCTTGTCGTATCAGACATACATGGTCATTATGCGGAAAGAATAACAATCTTTTCATTCCTATCTAATCAAATATACATGGTCATTATGCGAAAAGAATAACAATCTTTCCAAATTTCCTATCGCGATTTAAAATGAACCTCAGATGTAATATCAGATATATATATATATATATATATATATAGAGAGAGAGAGAGAGAGAGAGAGAGAGAGAGAGAGAGAGAGAGAGAGAGAGAGAGGATATATTGGAAAATGTTCTACTTCCAACAATACCAATTTACCATTTTCATGCTTTCCATATTGGCAAGCAAGCATTTTATAGTCTTTTAGATGCTTCATTTTTGTCGTAAGTTCTAGTTAGTTCAAATGATAAAGCCTATTATCAGTTTAATAGTGGCAAGATTTGTGGTTAAATGGGGTTCAATTGGTGGTCTCTGACATAAATAATACTAAAAAAATTTCGTTTAATATATGCTACTAAACTTATTAAGTAGTTAGGCCAAAAGTATTTATAAATACTTCTTCGGTTTAAATTTAAGAGAGAGATTTATAAAGACTTATTGTCAAGTATCATATGAATTTACAATTAATGAGTTTTGTACCTTAAAAATGAAAGACAAAGGAGAAGAAAGACTAATTATAAGTAAAAATGTTGTTAATACCATTTTGTGCAAAATTTGATTTTTTTTTTGGTGAGAAAGACGTACCAAAAGTCTTACACTAAAAAGTAAAAGAGTATGCCACAATCCTTTTTTTAAATCAAATGGGAGGGGATTTAAATAGTTACTACAATGGGAGGGGATTTAAATCTTGATTCTCTTAATAAAGAAGAGCAGGAAATACAGTAGCTTTTTATGTCGGACTAAAATGTTTTAATTCAATATTGGCTTAATTTGATACTTGAGTCATGCACTAATGTATGTAAATTTTTTTTTAATTACAATAAAAAAGGTAAAAAAAAATGGTCATAACCAGTCATGATTTGGTTTAGCTGCTTGATTTTTAAAATAATAATGATGTTTCATAAAATATAAAAAATAAAAAGGAAGATGCAACTTGATTGGCTTTATCATTTAGTCCCTTATTTGACAACTAAATATTGATTAATATAACATATGTGACTTTAGATCGTTTCTTTTCTTTTTCCTTTTTATCTAAAATGTAAATTACACCCTGTTAAGTTTGGGTGAATCTAATATTAGTTACTAACATTTAAAAACTTTTATTTTAATTCTTAACTTTTGTGTTGGCTAATTCTTGTAACATACAGTTTTTTTTTAATGAATGTTTTCATCTTATTTCAAACATAAACTTGACAACAGATCGGTACCAAATGATATGCTAGGGAGAGAAAAAAAAAAAAAAAAAAAAAAAAACCTAGAGAAGAAGACATCAGAATCTTAGATCAATACCAAATGATTTGTAAGGGGGAAAAACTAGAGAAAAAGAAGCAGCAAAAAGCAAAATCCAAGCTTTGGCAGTATGGTGGACAAAGTGGAAATTAATTTGCTTATCATTTGATATCTCTTCTTCAAGGCTTGTGTCTGAGTTGTCTCTACTCCCTAGAACTTCGAGAGTGATTTCATTTATGAGACTTGTAAATGACAAATTGTTAGGACATATGTGAGAATTGTTAGAGACATATGTTATGTAAATTGACTAATCCTTTGAAAAAAACGCACTTTACTTGTAATTGGGTAGATCTAGGATGAGTTTAGTACTTCAAGGAACAAGAGTTCAAGTTTAGTATTGAAGTCATGCAAATCTGTCCATGAAATAAGTGAAGAAGTGCTGATCATTAAAGCTCGACAGAATCATATCTATCGAGGATTAATGTTGAAGCTCAACAGTAGCTCGATAGAAGCTGTATCTGTCAAGAATTATGAAATTAGAATTTCTAGATCTGATTTCATGCATATTGTTATGACATATGTGTTTCACATGTTAAGAACATATGTCATGATTTTATGTAATTGGCTTATCCTTTGACAAAACGCACTTTACTTGTAATTGAGTAGATTTATGATGTGTTTTAAATACTTCAAGAAACTATGTTTCGAGATCAAGTGTTGAAGCCTTCAAGTCTGTTCAAGAATACAAGTTCATAGTGCAAAATCATTAAAGCTCGACAGCTGGCTCAACAGCTGTATCTATCGAGCTTAAGGAAGCTGTTCTCTATTTGGTTTGCTCGACGCTTGCTCGACACCTTCTATCTGTCGAGGTTTAAGATTTTCAGAATTCCAATCTGATTTTCTTGGGATCCATGAATTTGTCTTTGGGCTTTCGTTTCTCCTAACCCTAGACATATAAAAGGATCAGTTTAAGGGTTGTCAAACAGTTCATAAGTTGCACAAGCTTTGAGCAAACTCTGTTTAAGCAAATTGTGACCGGAGACGAAGTTCTTGCCCTAGTTCATCTCTTTCTCTTGAAGAAGTTGCTGTATATGTGCATCGTAGGGTTTTGTGACTAAGTATCTTCCTGATCTTCATCGTGTGGATGAACTGAAGAACTTTGCAACCAACAACCTTCTTAGTTGGTGATTGAAGTCGCGTACTGGGATTCGCGCAATTGGTTAGTCACGTACTTGGGAATCGTGCACCGAAAGGGGAACTGTCACTACAGAACAAGTCCAATTGGGTATTGGGGTAAGGGTTCAACTGTAGGTTGGTAAGGTACTTGGGATTCCTTTACTTGTAACCACTTGTTGTGATAATAGTGGAGTTTCGGGAGTAGTGACCTGAAAATCACCCGATGGGGTTTTTGCCGTTAGGTTTTCCCCATTCGTAAACAAATCACCATGTTATTTATTTTTTGTTGCATATTTAGTTTATTGGTGATTTGTTTGTGCTACCACGCGTTTGCATGATAAACTGATTAATTAATAACTTGGCTAATTAATTAATTAATTTCTATCACAAGGGGTCATTCAGTTTGTGGCCTATCACATATCCATGTGTATTTTGTGTAGGGTTTCTTTTCTCAAAATCTTAAACATATATAAGGATTATTTTAAGGGCTGTCACAAGATGATGCAACTTGACGCAAAGTGATAATACATGCATATTGTGACCAGAGACAATTTGCCCTAATTCATCATATTCTTTCTAGAAGCTATTGCGTCTTTGCGCCAAGGGTTTTGTAACCAAGGAGCTTCTTGATTTTCATTGTTGGATGAATTGAAGAACTTTGCAGTCAACATCTTCCTCAAGTTGGTGTGTTAGTCATGTACTGGGATCCATGCATCATTGGTTAGTCACGTACTGGGAGCCATGCATTGAAAGGAGAGAATGCCACTACAATACAAGTCCAATTATGTATTGGGATAAGGGTTCAACTATAGGTTGGTATTAGATACTGGAATTCCTTTTACTTGTAACCGCTTGTTTTGATAATAGTGGATTCTCGGGAGTGGTGACCTTAAATTCACCTGGTGGGGTTTTGCCTCGGTGGTTTTCCCTATTTGTAAACAATCACCTGTATCAAATTTATTTTCCGCTGTATTTAACTTAGTTGGTGATTTGTTTGTGCTACCACACTTATCGCATGAAATTGAATCTAATTAATTTCACTTGGCTAATTAATTGATTAATTTCCCAAAAGGGTCAATACATTCTTGGCCTATCACAAATAATGCTTTAAAAAGTGATATTAACTATTAATGGCTCAATGCATGTAGGAGTAGGTGGGAGTGAAGCTTCCTAGAAGCTTCATGAATCATGATTATAATTATCCAAAATTCCCAAAATATTCATTTATTTACCAAATTTTGCGAAAAAAAATTCATTTATTTACAAAATAACTCAAGTATGATTTTTTTTTTTTTTTTTTAAAAAAAAAACAATCTAATCCCTTTTATTAAGATTTTCTTTTTAAATCACCATATTAATAGCTATTAGTAAAAATATTATTTAATTTAATTTTTTTATGGGATTATTTTATTAATTACTATTGTGTGAGTAATGACTTGTTATAAATCTTAGGATGTGATATTGATGTTAAGGTTTAATATTAAATGATTTGTAATATTTGATATTTATTAATTCACTTTTTTGAATTGATAATTTTATGTTGTATAAGAATATATATATATATATATATAGTGTTAGGTTCTAAGACTTCAGGAACTAAATGTATTAGAACTTCATTTTGTATATGTTGGCAAACCATGATCAAAACAATGAGTCTAGGTTTAGGCTTGCTCAAAGTTTGTTTAATTGTAAGTTTGAATCGAGTGTTTTGCAGGAATTTACTGTGTAAAACTGCAAGGCTCTATCGATCGAAAGTAAGGCTTGATCGATCGAAACACGCAATTCTAGAATTCTATAGAAAAGTTTCAAACGTAGCCCAAGCCCAATAAACGTGTAGGGTTAAGTGTTTTACTCCTAATATAAAAGGAAAAACCCTAGCCACATTTTAGATGTCTTTGAATAGTTGTGTGTTTGCTCTTGTGTGAGATTTAAGAGGTGTTTACGTTAGAACACACAGAAAGCTCTACCAATATCAAGATTTGCAATCAAGATTTGGTGGTGGTTTAGTTTTTGCATAAAGAACCTTCAAATAACAACAAAACCTTTGAGAGGTGTCTTAAAGTCACAAGTAGGAGAACTTATGCTATAGCAGATTCAAGAAAGAAGTAGTCCGTGGATTCGGAGCTAGCACGTGGTCGTGGCAGTAAGTTTTCTACTCGATGTAGCATTAGGATGTTAGTGGTCTAAGTCCTTTTGTAAAACTTCAATTCTTTCATAGTGGACCTGTTTTTACTTTGAGGATAGCTAGGTCAAATCCTCCCTAGGTTTTTTATTGGTTTGATTTTTCTGGGTGATCAGTTCTTTGTGTTCTTTATATTTTCCACTTTATGTTTATTTGTGTTTAACCTAATCTTGAATAACAATCTTGTTAATCAATTTAGTTTAATATTAGGTTAAACATATTGTGACAAGGGGTCTAAAAATCTAACATATATATATATATATATTTATATATATATTTTAAACAACCCTAAAACACCCTGAAACGGTATGCCAAAATAGGCCGGTACCAAAATATTTCGTTCTATTGGACAAATCAAAATGGGGTCTGAAATGGTATTCATACTATTGGTAAATAATATCCGATTGACACAAAATTTGACACATGTATTAAGAGTGTAAATAACATACAATCCAACGGTTATATTTTCAAAATATGTAATAATGTTAATTTTGTTTAAAGGAAGTTGTAACCCTAAGCTACAACAAATTTTATAGCTAAACTTTGTCCAGTCAATTTGCTTTTGTATTGAGTGAGTCAAGCTATAATGTCTCCAAAACGTAATCATGGGATTGACTATTATGCGTATACTATAGTATTGGGAGCGATACTGGTACTTATTACAGATTCTACAAGTGTATTCGATTTCAAGTAGATCCATATAAATTCTGCTTCCACCATGTAAACATAGTGAGCAAATAATATTCCTTTTTATTACCGCTTTGGTATTACATAGCTACCAAGGAAAAACAGGCATGAATAGAAAGGAAAAGAAAAGTAAAATAGGAAACCAACACAACCGCATTGTCTCCTTATATAAACTTATAGAGAGGAAACATTGCAGAATGTCTAGCTTCTTCTCGATTCTACATCATTGAAGAAGCTGGAGCTTGCAAGCACAAGGCACATATTAGTACGTAGTACATGATATTTGACAAGTTATTGTTAAGTACGTAATTAAGGATTTCTATGCCTTAATGCCAAATCCGATCCGCACAGTGTATTTGACAAGTTCATCCTTCTCCCCCTCGTTGATGTATCAGTCTTTATTGGCATCAGAATGGTGGAGGCTACGGTTGGCACAAAAGCCAGGGATAATTGAGCCCAGGTATTCAAAGGCTTTCTTTAGCTCTTCCTTGCTAAGCAGATTGTCATTATTGGTGTCGTATTTCTTGAAAACTTTCCTTAGCTGATCCTTCGATAAGGGCGGAGTCTTATAATCAAGTACTGTTGGGTTAAATATTGCACGGCCCATGTTATGGAGACTTGGAGGATGGAGGCTTAGGCAAGTTTTTTAAGAACCTTAAATTTTTATGTGGTTTGAGTTTGGGGTATTGAAGCCTTGGGGTATATATAATGGACCTAGCCTCTATTTCTCTACAAAAGAGATCTATTCTAAGTTTTCTTGGTGTGGAAGTTGTTAGATGATGTATTGTAATTCCACATTGTGATGTATTGTAGTTCAGTAGAGTAGAGTAGCAAATCTGCTAGCTCTGTATATAGATTTGAAACTGTAAGTCATTTATGTGTTAGATGCTAAGCTACAAGTAGTTTTTGTATAGTGAAGTTAGTTAGAGTTAGAAGACAACTGGCATTTTTCTATTGGTCAGTAGACTAGTTAGTTGTTTGGTTAGAGTTTTCCCGCCTCTCTTTGCTTCAGATATAAATAGCAGAGCTTGTTTATTGATGATGAATATACACACCAATTCTCAAATATTTTCTCTCTCTTTGGTTTACTCCATTGATGAACCTTGGTGTGTGCATGAATTCTAACAGAAGTGTCACTGTCGTTGTGCATGTGATGGGTTGGACTAGAAGCTAGCCCGAATATATTGGAATGTTAAAAATTTTCATTCTATTTAGTGTTGATAGTGTTGTTTCTTTCCATGCAAAGTCATTCAAATGAAAAGAAAACATGTGTTACAATCAAACACAAGAATCAAATAATCAAAAATATCTCATGGTATCAAAATTGTAGCATCTGCAAAGTACTCCAAACAATTAGCATATATGGTGTATAAAAGCAACTAGAATAGAAAGATGAAACCTTTAATATGGAAATAAGAATTCCACCTTTTTCTCAACCTCCAATGAAACCATATCCACAACAAAAGAATACTTGAATCTATGAATCCAAATATGTTGACAAAGAATTCGAATTCTCACGTGAATGGAAAATTGTTGGAGTGGTTCATGTACGTGTGTGTCAAAAGTCGATAGATTTTACCATACCTATAATGCAAACTGTTTTTAGATTAAGATGCTTATCGAACTACATTCATGATGGGGTCCAAGAAATTATGGGAATGAAATTCGGAAGCCAAGCGGGTCAATTGAAGTTATATTGGACTCAAATGTCATTTCAAAAGCATCAATGTCATCACAAGTATGATGTCAACAAACTTGTCACCTTAATTTCAACAGTAGTGTGGTGCCTCCTTCATCTTCAGACTTTCTCAAAATAGATTCCTTTGTCATAAGTGAAATGCGAAAACTATTTATTTACTCTCACATAATAGAATCATCAGTCCGAAGTAAAAACTACTCCCCAATACTGCTCATGAATAAGTACAATGGTTGTCATCATTATTATTATTGTAATTGTTTTGGCAAAAAACCCCGTATTAACGAGAAAATCGTCAGGGTAATTTAATTACAGAGTAAAAAATTATTGACTTTTTGCTTACAAGTCAACAATACCATTGAACCATAAATTTCATGACAAAAATGATTGGGTTTTAAACTTTACCTTTTGATCTAACTGGCTTTAGACTAATAAGACGCTCACTGGATAGCATTCAAGGTTGTGTCACGTGTGTTGTCCTCATAGCATCATCACTAGTACCTGCTACTCTTTTCTTAGAATAAAATTCTCAATCAAAATAAAAAAGTGAATACTATCCATTCAGAATTAGGGTCATCATTTGAAATTGAAAACCATTGCTCGATACTTGGCATATGGTATGAAAATGGTACAAAAATCTTATTACCACTTTTGGTGTTATTTTATACTCCACCAATAATATACCAAGTGTCTAATTTTGTTTTAAAAAAAAACTTTGGTTACTTAAAAATAAGAACATATAGTAGCTTATGGTTGGTGAAATTTAAAAATAAAGAGATACAAGGTTTTTATTCATATAAATGTGTTGATGTATTGTTTGTAGGTGCACATGGTGGAGGCCGCGATCTGCACAAAAGCCAGGGATAAGTGCGCCCAGGTAGTCAAAGGCTTTCTTTAGCTCTTCCCTGCTGAGCTTATTATCATTATTGGTGTCGTATTTCTTGAAAATGTTCCTTAGTTGATCCTCCGTTGGGGGCAGAGGCTTATAATTAACTGTTGGGTTAAATATTGCACGGACCATGTTATGGAGACTTGAAGGATGGAGAGCCTTAGGCAAGTTTTGTAAGAACCTTCTTATGTGGCTTTAGTTTGGGGGTATTGAAGCCTTGGGGTGTAACGTCCCGTCAGTTTAAAAAAAAAAAAAAATGTCAAGATCAAATATTTCTTTTGGGTTCCCACGTGCCAAAGCCCCACCTAACCCCACTACCCACCTCACAATCACTCTATCTTATCTTCTTTGGCCGGCTCACTCCCTACTTCTCTTTTCTTTCTTTTTCTTCTTTTTCATTTTCGGTAGAACACTCTCTTCACTCCTTCAAACTCTCCTACTGGCACCTCCATATCACCATTTCCACCATCATTTTTCCGGCAAGATCACCGGAAAATTTTTGAGAACTCATAAACACCTTCACATCCTTTTTTTGAGGTAAAAATTTCTCATCTTTTTGGTGGGTTTTGCACTTTTACTTGAGGTTATTTTTATCTAAACTTTAATAATGATACTCATGTGATTTATGAGCATTGGAAGTGATATTTATGTGTTTTAATGTATGGGTTTTGTATTGGTGGAATTATTTGATGAGTGGGTATATATTTTGTGCTATTGATGACTACTTAAGGTTTATGTATGGTGGAAAATTTAGGAGTTTTAAGTTATAACATGTGATGGTTGGTAAATTTAATTTTTCCATTGCCATTGGGTTTATTTGGAGTTAGTTGAAGTTCTAAATTTCTTGCCTTGGAGGATATATTGATTTTGCTTTCATGGGTCTCATAATGATGTAGTGTAAATTTTATGGAAGCTAGTCATAATGTTGGAGATGATATTAAATGGGTTAACTTTATAATTGGAGTTTATGCCTTGTGGATCAATTTGTTGAAAAACTATGGAAGTGGAATATATTATTATTGACGAGGTTAAATACTAGGTGTAAGGTTGAATTTAATCAACCATGTGTTGGCTTTATTTCGTGACAAATTTTCTTGTAATATAGCACTTACAAACCCTGTATTTAGGTGGGAATCATGTAAGGGTAGTGTGTGAGAGAGTGTGAAGAAATGCTCAAGATTGTGCAGTGAAGTAGGGACTCGCGGCTGGATCTTGCAGGAGGCTCGCGGCTTGCAAGCCGCCAAAAGTTGCACACGCGCAGAGCATGCAGGGGAGCTAAACAGTCATGCCAGCTGGAGCACTACAGGACAAAAATCTAGACTGGCCATTCAGTTAGCTCGCGACTTAAACTCGCGACTCAGTTAAGTCGCGAGGTCAAGTCGCCAGCCAGCCCTGTTTTGGAAAAACTGACTCTTCGCATTCCATTCTCACACCAGTATAAATACCTCTCATTCCCACAAAAATATGTGTGGCTATTCAGAAAGAAAAACCCTAAGAGAGGTTTCTTCAAAACACCCACCCAATTAGAGAGAGCTACTCATTCTTAGAGAGAAATCTTTGTAGTCTCTTCTCATTCCCTCTCTCATTGTCATACCTATTGAGAGGAGATTTCTATCCAAACACTACCCACACCCATTTAGAGTGTTGAGTGTTTTTGGAGCTTTGGGAAGTATTGGAAGATGCCAAGGATGGCGGATGCTATGGATTATAGTGGAATCCGGTAAGCTAGAAAAGAAAAAGGTTCGGCCCAACCTCGTTGGAGCAAGAAGCTTGGAGGGCTTAGGTACATCGGGTAGATTAGGCTTGGAGGGTCTATTGCTGTTCATGTATCCCAACTACATTTTCTAATGGATTATTGACCGCTTGGAGGGCGGCGGAGAGGTTTTATGCCGAGGGCTTCGGTTTCCTCTTCGATAACACATCGTGTGTTGTCCTTGTGTTTGCATCTCTCTTCCCTTAATCTTTGCCTTTTATTTTCTGCTGTGGATGTGATTTTAATTGGCTTAGATTGTTTACCAATTCTGTTTATAGCTTGTGTTCATTTTCCGCACACTAGTTGTTTGTCATAAAGCTTGAATTGGTTATTTTGTAATTGGGGGTCAAAACGTTCAAGGGTGTTTTATACACTATTTGAACTTTCACTAGGCTTGCCTAATTAAGTGATTATTTTGGCAATTTCTAAATTGTGGCTAGATGCAATTTCAAGCTCTATACTTATTGTGATAGGTTTACTTGATATTGCTTAGGTTCTAACTAATCTCTTTGGAGCTTGGAGAATTAGGATTTTGCGGTTGCGAGGTACGTAGCTTTTTAATGGGATTTTGAAAAATAACCATGTTATATAAATGTTTTTGGGTTAGACACGCTTTTGGAAACTACCTATGGAAATTATATTTTCCTAAAAACTATTGTGTCGTAACCTTAATATATATATGATTATATATGGAAATGCATCATATTTGGTATTGCATTTGGGGAAATGCATGAATTGTTGATATGGAAAAATGAGCATCTTTTATTTAATCTTTAATAAGAAAATCATTGATTTTATGGTGTATTGAAAAATTTAAAGATGCTTATCTTGTCTTGTATTATTTGGGAAATTGATAGAAAATCTCTTGACAAGAATGAAGTTGAAAACCTTACAAACTTTGTAGAAGTTAGATTATTTAAGGTTTTCTGAAACAACCTGGATATGAACTGTGTTTCAAAGTAATGTAACATGTGAGCTTATGTGGTTTTAATACCATGCCATGTGTGATTTCTCGGTGATCACTCGATTTGGTTTCAGTAGTCTTTGTGACAACGGAATCAAATCCAGGTCAATGCCTTTTCACTTTGGATGACGCGTTCTTCCCTGCCGTCTATGGGGGGAAGAGGTTCCTTGATTGTGTATGAGTGAGGCTGCTGCCCATGGGGCTAAGAGACCACATGCAAGAGAGGTCCTATTTGACGCGCTCTCTCTGCTGCCCATGGGGGGAGAGAAAAACCTTGAGGGTATGGGTGAGGCTGTTGTCCATGGGGCCCAGAGTCTGCATACCAGAGAGGACAATATCATGCTAGTTGTGAATGGGTAGATCCCCTGACTGGTCTAAGTGGTAGTGTGGTATCTTTGTGATAAAATTACAGTATGTTAGATTTTATGGCATTGGAAACTATATTGTTAGTGCTCACAGATTATGGTATATAGTTTCAAGGTATTTACTTTGAGAAACTTTGTGTTTCATTATTTAATCATTCTTGTCATATTATTATTTTGAAGATGAAACTTGCATTTCCCCCACCCCTATTAAATATGCTACTTACTGGGTTCTGTCTCATTCCATTATTTTATAAACTTTTCAAAGTAGGCAACAATCTTTTGAGATAGCTTTTGGTGGCTAATAGTAGTTAGACTAACTACTGATGGAGGTTGAGCTTTTGTAATGGAGATATTAGATGTTGTACATCTTAGAGTAGGCTTGACTCATTCTTTTGTATATTATAGTGGTTGTGACTTTATTCCCACTGATGGGACAAGCTGTTGATATGTAATTATTTATTCAGACCTCTATTATTTTGTGGCCAATGGTCATTGTAATTAATGCTTAGAGCTCTGACTTACTTTGAGAGTATATTTAATGAAATTATTATGATAATTCTTGATATTAGTACTTGATATAATTTTTGTGGATTGGATTGTCAAAAAGGAAAAAGAATAAAAACATTTACAGGTACTTTGAGACGTCTTTCTCATGCTTTGGACCCTTAGGGGTTTAGGGCATGACATGGGGTATATACAAGGTTATTAAACCCGGACCGGACCGTACGGTTCGACCGGAAAACCCGGGAACCGTTCAGATTCACGGTCCATTTAAGGTAAGGAACCGTTCCATGCGAAAAAAGCATGGAACCGTCCGGACCGCGGTCCGACCGTCCGGGTCTGTGAACCGTGACCGGTTCACACGGTTCGGACGGTTCCCTAATTTCAGCCTTTTTTTTTTTTTTTTTTTTTTTTTTTTCCCTATACGGCGTCGTTCCACCGTTTTTTTTTTTTTAACCCTCTCTCAAAAATCACTCTTAGCCTCACTCTGAAACCCTCTCTCAATCACTCTCAATCCTCACTCTCTCAAGTCTCAATCACTCTCTCGTCTCTGCCTCTCCCTCGTCACCGTCGCACTGTCGCAGCTCAGCCCAGATTTCTTCCTCAATCCTCACTCTCTCAATCACTCTCTCCCTCGTCGCCGTCGCACTGTTGCAGCTCAACCCAGATCTCTTCCTCACTCTCTCAAAGTCTCAATCACTCTCTCGTCTTTACCTCTCTCCCTCATTGCCGTCGCAGCTCAACCCAGATCGCAGCTCACTCTCTCACGCTCATCTCTGCCTCTCTCCCTCGTCCCCGTCGCAGCTCACTCTGTGCCTCGTCGCCGTCGCCATCGTTGGTACTTTAATCTGTTTTTTCTTTGTTAATATTTGCAAGTTGATTGTGGATGATGATATAGATTTGAAGTGTTGGTGTGTAAATTGATTTGGGTCAATTGAAAATTGATTGTGGATGATGATATAGATCTGAAGTGTTGGTGTATGTGAAGACAAGGCTTGTGATATTATTGTAATTGTGAAAATTGATTTGGGTCAATTGGTGTTTCTGTCTGCCAAAATTACTTTGTTGTGTCTGCAACTTCTTGCTGCATGTTTTTTTTTTTTTTTTTTGTATTTTTTATTGCTGTTGGTTTCAATAATATTTACATTATTCTCAAATCATTTGCCCCATTACTAAAAGCAATCTCAACATAATTGAAATCCCAGAATTAACATAGCATCTGAATATGCTAGATTTCAAATTTACTTAACTACAGCTATCAGACCACATATTAATAAAAAAATAAAAAGAGAAGAAGAAAAATGACCCTCAAGAATAGAACAGGTGGACCATGGACCTGTTTCAAAATGAGTTCAGTGATAGAACAGGCAGACGCCTTATAGTATCTTAACTAGCTTTTTCTTATGATGGTGTCCTGAAAACAATTGGCCCTAATGTCTCACATACTTGACAAGCACAATGAAGAAGAAATGACTAATCAAAATGTGAAACAAAAGTAAGCTAATAGCTAGTCAAAGTGAGAAGAAGCAAAAACAGTAATACAAGTACCAATGACTTGTAGAAACCCTGTGCTTTCCCAGATAAGAAGACATTATTCTCAGAAACCCTATGCTTTCCCAGCAATACAAGTTAATTATTTAGTTTTATTTATTTATTTTTTTTTTTGGGTCTGTTGCATAATGAGTAGGTTCTGTGGAAAGTTGAAAAGGAAAAGTGAATGTGGGATTAGGATGTTTTAGGGATCAGTTTTTGTATTATGGTTCAATTAACTTGTGGAAAGGATGTTACATTTGAAAAGTTTTTTTGTCTAGTAACTTGTTTCTTTCATGCATTTTTGATGGGAAGGAGTTTTTTTTGTCTAGTGTGTAACAATGTGTAATTGTGTACTGTATTTTTGTAAGTTTTATGTATTTTTTAGAAATAAGCTTTTCTAAATGAATTAGGCTATTTTAGTTAATTTTTCTATTTTTTTATTAATTTAATGTTTTTATATATATTTAAAATAATTATTAAATTAATTATGACGTCATCACGGTTCGACCCCGGTTCGACCTCGGTCCAACCTCAAAACCCTTGAACCTCTCCCTTTTACGGTTCAATGAACGGTCCGGGTCTGAAAACCTTGGGTATATATAATGAACCTTGTCTCTGTTTCTCTACACGAGAACTATTCCAAGTTTTCTTGATTAAGAAGTGTCACAGTTGTTGTGCATGTGATGGGTCGGACCAGAAGCTAGCCCGAATATATTTGAATGTTAGAAATTTTCATTCTATTTACTGTTGATAATATTGTTCAACCCATGCAAATTCATTCAAATGAAAAGAAAACATGTGTCACAATTAATCACAAGAATCAAATTATCGAAAATATCACATGGTATCAAATTGTAGCATCTGCAAAGTATTCCAAACATTTAGCATATATGGTATAAAAGCAACTAGATAAGAAAGACGAAACCTTTAATATGGAAATAAGAATTCGGCCTTTTTTCTTTAATTCCTACTAAACCATATCCACAACAAAAGAATACTTGAATTTATGTTCACGTGTGAGTCAAAAGTCGATAGCTTTAACTGTACCTTTTGTGCTAATTGTTTTTGGATCAAGATGCTTATCGAACAACATTCATGGTAGGGTCCAAGAAATTATGGGAATGAAATTTGGAAGCCAAGCGGGATAATTTGAGTTCTATTGGACTCAAATGTCACTTTAAAGACATCAATGCTGTCACATGTATGATTTCAACAGTCTTGTCACCCTAATTTCAATATTAGTGTGGTGCCTCCTTCACCTTCAGACTTCCTCAAAATATAATCTTTAGTCATAAGTGAAAAGCGAAAGCTATTTACTCTTACATAATAGAATCATTAGTCCAAAGTAAAAACTATTACTTGATGCTTGTCATGCATGAATTAGTACAGCAAGTTATCATTATTATTACTATTGTTATGTTTTGGGCATGAAATCCCAAATATAAAGGGGAAAATTGTTAAGAGTAATTCAATTCACCTCAAGCTTTATGCTTACAAGTCAAAAATATCATTGAACTATAAAATTCATGTTAAAATATTTTGACTTTAAACTTTACCTTTTGATCTAACTGCGTTTAGATTCAGACACACTCATTGGATAACATTCAAGGTCGGGGCATGTGTTGTCCCCTTATACTGCGTTTGTGTTGGCCAAACTTTACCTGTTGTTCAACTGCGTTTGTGTTGGCTAATTCTTGTAACAAAACAAGTGTAACTGTGGGTTGTATTTAAATGACTTATTTTGTATCGAGTGAGTCAAGAAGAAACATGTAAGAAACCAAGCTATAATGCCTCCATAGGGTAATCATGGGATTGACTATTCTGTAAGTGTATACGATTTCAAGTAGAGCATATAAATTCTGCTTCCACCACGTAAACATAGTGTGCAGACAATATTCCATGCATGTTATTACGACTGGGATATTATGTAGCCAGTGGCGGTTTTATGAATTTTATTTATGGTGGTCACTAAAAAATTTAAATTACCACAATATTTTTATTGGTATTATTCTTGAAGGAAAAATAAAATTAGAAATTATTTTTATTAAATAGGTTGAACATGCTACAAATTTTATCTTTTTGTTTTATAATAGGTTTTTTGTTGAATAATTTTCTCACTTGTTGTTTGATCTTGTATTGTTTTTGTTTGATTTATATTTGTTATTATTTGGGCTAATGTTTATTGTTGTTATTTAAGCTTAAAAAAAAGGGATTAAGAATTATGTTTGGGGGAAGAATTAATTTTGGAGTAATGCTACGTCCACAATATTTTTACAATAAATCTTATGCAAAAAGCTTACCACATTAGATTTGTTGTGAAAGTGTTGTGAATGTAGTAACGCTTCTCTTATTTTTGTTGAACCCAAATTTTTGTAATTCTCAAGTCTGGGTGTTCAAAATTTTTATTAAGATAGTCACAATAGGTTAGTTTAATCTATAATATTTTTTTAGTAGATGTATATATATATTTTTTTGTAAGTCAAGGTGGTCCTGTGACCACCCTGGCTTGCATGTAGAGCCGCCACCATAGCTGCCAAGGAAAAACAGACATGACCAGAAAGGAGAAGAAAAGTAACACAGGAAACCGACACAACCGCATTGCCTCCTCATATAAATTTTTATAGGAAACATTGCGGAAGGTCTAGCTTCTTCGGGATTCTACACCATATAGAAGAAGCTGAAGCTTGCAAGCACAAAGGGCACACATTAGTAGTACATGATATCTTCAAGTTACTGTTAAGTACGTAATTAAGGATTTCTACGCTGTAATGCTAAATCCAACTCGCACAGCGTATTTGACGAGTTCATCCATCTCCCCTTCGTTGATGAATCTGTCTTTATTGGCATCGGCATGGTGGAGGGCGCGGTTGGCACGAATGCTAGGGATAATTGAGCCAAGGTATGCAAAGGCCTTTTTTAGCTCTTCCTTGCTGAGCTGATTGTCATTATTGGCATCATATTTCTTGAAAATGTTCCTTAGTTGATTGTCCGATAGGGGCAGCAGAATCTTTTAGGGCAGCTTCTTATAATCAACTGTTGGGTTAAATTTTGCACGGTCCATTTTAATGTGGTGACTTGGAGGATAGAGAACCTTAGGCAAGTTTTTTAAGAACCTTCTTATGTTGTTTGAGTTTGGGGTATTGAAGCCTGGGGTATATATAGTGAACCTCGGGTTTGTTTAGATACTGCTTATTTTGTTGAAACTGAAAACTTATTATTGAAAGCACTATAAATAAAGGTAAAAGTTAGCTGAAATAGTACAGTGAGACTCATGAATAGTACCAAAAAGTGCAGTGGGACCATGAATAGTAGCAAAAATAAGCTGAATAGTGAAATATTTTTCATTTTTCATTGGTATCCAAATGGAGGCCTCGTCTCTGTTTCTCTACACGAGATCTATTCCAAGTTTTCTTTATTGAGAAGTGTCATTGTTGTTGTGCATGTGATTGATGGGTCGGACCAGAAGCTTGTCCAAATATATTTGACTGTAAATATATTTTTGTACTATATTAAGTGTTGATAATGTTGTTTCTTTCCACACAAATTCATTCAAATGAAAAGAAAACATGTGTCACAATCAAACACAAGACTCAAATTATCGAAAATATCTCATGGTATCAAATTGTAGCATCTGCAAAGTTGTCCAAACATTTAGCATTTAGCATATATGGTGTATAAAAGCAACTAGATAAGAAAGACAAAACTTTTAATATGGAAATAAGAATTCCGCCTTTTTCTTAACCTCCTATGAAACCATATCTAGAACAAAAGAATATTGAATCTATGAATCCAAATATGCCGGCAGAGAATTCGAATTCTCACGTGAATGGAAAATTGTTGGAGTGGTTCATGTGTGGGTCAAAAGTCGATAGCTTTTATGCTAACTGTTTTTGGATTAAGATGCTTATCGGACAACATTCATGGTCGGGTCCAAGAAATAATGGGAATGAAATTTGTAAGCCAAGTGGCTCAATTGGAGTTCTATTAGACTCAAATGTCATTTCAATTTTCAAAAGCATCAATGTCATCACAAGTATGATGTCAATAGACTTGTCACTCTAATTTCAACACTAGGGAGGGTGCCTCCTTCATCTCCAGACTTCCTCAAAATAGAATCCTATCATAAGTGAAATGTGAAAACTATTTATTTATGGTACGCATTTATGGTACTCCGGAAGTACACAATAATTTCCCCTTAGTTTGATGATAAAAAAAAAATTACCATAAATTGACATCATAGGTTTAAATTATATTATACCTATAAAAAGCTCATTATTGTCGTATCAAATATACGTGATCATTATGCAGAAAGAATAACAATCTTATCAAATTTCCTGTTGCGGTTTAATATATATAAACCTCAAATGTAATATCATATATACATGGTCATTATATGGAAAGAATAATAATCTTATCAAATTATCTATCACGGCTTAATATAAACCTTAGTTGTAATTAATTGATGATGCTCCGTGTTTAAAAATCTAGGCTAAACAAATAATCAAGAAAAGAGCTGGTTACCGGATTTGTGGTTATGTGGTTCAATTGGTGGTCTGTGACATAAATAATACTAAATATTTCAATTAATATATGTTACTGAACAGAACATATTAGGTTGTTAGACCAAAGATTTTTGTAAATACTTCTTCGTTTTAAATTTAAGAGAGAGATTTATAAATTAAACACTTATTGTATCATATGAATTTTCAATTTATGAGTTTTTGCACCTCAAAAATGAAAGACAAAGGGGAAGAAAGACTAATTATAAGTAAAATGTTGTTAATGTGGGACTAAAATGTTTTAATTCAATACTGGCTTTGTTACTTGACTTGTGCACTAATGTATGTAAGCTTTTATTTATTTATTTGATTTTAATAATTCAAAAGGTAAAAATATGTCAAAACCAGTAGTGATTTGGTTCAGTTTGATTTTTAAAACAATATCGATGGTACATAAAAATCCAAAAAATATAAAAAGAAGAAAAATAAAATGGAACATGCAAATTGATTGGCCATATCATTGAGTCCCATATTTGACACCTAAAAATTGATTAAAATAACATATGTAAGTTTAGATCTTTTCATTTTCTTTTTCCTTTTAACAAAAATTCAAAATACACACTTTTATGTTTGGGTGGATTTAATACTGGTTCTTGATATGTAAAAGTTTTTGTGAGTTCCAGTTAGAACAACTGGTAAAGTCTCTGATGGTTGAATAAGAAATTTAGGGTTCAATCTCCGCTTATACCAAAAAACAAATTGATGTCTTCGTTTGATCATCAAGAACGAACTCTATAAATTGGAACTCTAAAAAAAAAAAGTTTTTTATTTCAACTCTTAACGTATGTATTAAATATTACCTTCTTATAATCAACTGTTGGGTTAAATATTGCACGGTCCATGCATGGCTCCATGTTATATGGAGACTTGGGAAGGTTTTTAAGAACCTTACTTTTTCTTATGTGGTTTGAGTTTGGGGTATTGAAGCCTTGGCCCTTGGGGATATATAATGTACCTCGTCTCTATTTCTCTACACAAGAGATCTATTCCAAGTTTTCTAAATGTGGAAGTTTCACTGTCGTTGTGCATGTGATGGGTCGGACCAGAAGTTTGCCTGAATATATTTGACTGTAAAGAAATTTTCATACTGTATTAAGTGTTGATAATGTTGTTTCTTTCCATGCAAATTCATTCAAATGAAAAGAAAATATGTGTCACAATCAAACACAAGAATCAAATTATCGAAAATATCTCATGGTATCAAAATTGTAGCATCTGCAAAGTGGTTCATACATTTAGCATATATGGTATAAAAGCAACAAGATATATAAGAAAGACAAAACCTTTAATATGGAAATAAAAATTCGGCCTATTTCTTAACCTCCTACGAAAATCATATCCACCACAAAAGAATACTTGAATCTACGAATCCAAATACGTTGGCAGAGAATTCAAATTCTCACGTGAATGGAAAATTGTTGGAGTGGTTCACGTATGAGTCAAAAGTCGATAGCTTTTAGTTACCAAAAAAAGAAAAAGAAAAAGAAAAAGAAAACAATTGATAGCTTTAACTGTACCTGTTGTGCAAACTGTTTTTTGGAATAAAATGCTTATTATAGGACAACATTCATGGTTGGGTCCAAGAAATTATGGGAATGAAATTTGGAAGCCAAGTGGGTCAATTGGAGTTCTATTGGCCTCAAATGTCATTTCAAAAGCATCAATGTCATCACAATTATGATGTCAACAAATCTGTCACCCTGATTTCAACACTAGTGTGGTGCCTCCTTCACCTTTAGACTTCCTCATAATAGAATCTTCAGCCATAAGTGAGAAGCGAAATTTATTTACTCTCACATTATAAAATCATCAGTCAAAAGAAAAACTATTCCCCAATACTTGTCATGAATAATGATGCTTGTCAGTCATGATTTAGTTCAGCTGTTTGTTTTTTAAAATAATAATGATGCTTCATAAATTGCAGAAAAGAAAAGAAAAAAAGAAAGAAAGAATATGCAACTTGATTGGCCTTATCATTAAGTCCCTTATTTGATAACTAAGTGTTAGGACATATGTGATTTGATGTTAGGAACATATGTCAATTTAGAATTGGCTAATCCTTTGACAAAACGCATTTTACTTGTAATTGGGTAGATCTAGGATGTGTTTAATGCTTCAAGGAACAAGGTTTCAAGTTCAAGTGTTAAAACCATGTAAGTTTGTCCAAGAAACAAGTGCAAAAGTGTTGGATTTTAAAGCTTGACAGCTAGCATCTATCGAGGTTTAAAAAACTGCTGAAGCCCGAAACTCAATAGCTAGCTCAATAGATACCCTATCTGTCGAGGTTTATGAAATTCAGTTTTTCAAAGCTGATTTCACTCTAATCCGTGAGTATGTGTTTAGGCTTCTTTTTTTTTTTTTTTCCTCACAACCCTAAACATATATAAGGATTATTTTAAGGGCTGTAAAAGGTTGTGAAAGTGTGAAGCAAAGTTGTGTTCATGCAAATTGTGACCGGAGATAGAATTTGCCCTAGTTCATCTTTCTTTTGAAGAAACTGCTGTGTTTGTACACCTTAGGGTTTTGTGACCAAGGAGCCTCGTGATCTACTTTGTGTGATGAACTGAAGAACTTTGCAGCCAACATCTTTCTCAACTTGGTTATTAAGTCGCGTACTAGGATCCGTGCATCTATTGGTTAGTCATGTACTGGGTACCGTGCATTGAAAATTGAAAAGAAGAGATTGTCACTACAGAACAAGTCCAATTGGGTATTGGGGTAAGGGTTCAACTGTAGGTTGGTATAAGGTACTAGGATTCCTTTACTTGTAACCGCTTGTTTTGATAATAGTGGATTCTCGAGAGTGGTGACCTTAAAATCACCCGGTGGGGTTTTTGCCGTGTAGGTTTTCCCCATTCGTAAACAAATCACTATGTCAATTTAATTTCCGCTGCACTTTAGTTAATTGGTGATTTGTTTGTACTACCACGAAATTTGCATGTTAATTGAATTAATTAATTAACTTGGCTAAATTAATTGGTTAATTTATCACCAGGGGTTAATACATTCTTGGCCTATCACTAAGTATTGATTAAAACAATATGTGACTTTAGATCTTTTAATTTTCTTTTCCCTTTTTACTAAAATGCAAATTGCACTCTTTTAATTTGGGTGAATTTAATATTGGTTCCTAATGTTTAAAATATTTTGTTCAATTCTTAATGTTTGTGTTGGCTAATTCTTGTAATAAAGCAAGTGCTTATGTGAGTTGTATTTAAATAAGGATAAAATTTAGCTACAAAATTGATTGTAGCTTAAGTGCTTATGTGAGTTGTATTTAAATAAGGATAAAATTTAGCTATAAAATTGATTGTAGCTTAAGGTTACAACCTTATTTAATATGTTTTTGTTGGAGGTGAATTTTGATAAATCTATCGTTGGATTACATTTTCTTCTTATATCCTCCGTACTTGCAAAATTTCTAGAAAATTAAATACCAATAGCCATGTTATCAATAAATTATTTAAATTGAAAGTTTTTGTAGTTTAAAATTATGCATAAAATATAACCTTATAGATCATATAGTAAATAGCAATGTTATAAATTCAGTTCCGTTCTGGTTGGAATGGTTTCTCGTACCAGTATGTAATTTGGAACCAGAATACCCATTGTTTCACTTTGGATTAAATTTCGGCCAGTTTCGAGGTTTTTCGACCATTCTTGTGAATTTCGGCCAATATTGGCCAAAATTAAGGATTCAGCCGGCATATAGAGTTTTTTTTTTTAATGAATTTTTTCATCTTATTTCAAACATAAACTTGACATCAGATCAGTACCAAGTCATATATTAGGGGGGAAAAAAAATCAGAATCTTAGATCAGTACCAAATGATTTGTAAGGGGAAAAAAACCAAAAAAAGAAAAAAAAAAAAAGAAAAAAAAAAAAAGAAGAAAAGAAGAAAGCAGAAATCCAAGCTTCGAGAGTGATTTCATTTATGAGACTTGTAAATGACAAATAAAGTTTTGAAAAGTGATATTAAAGGTCTATTTGAGAACAACTTACTTAGTTGAAACTGGAAATTTTTTGCCGAAAGTGTAGAAGCTGAAAATTCAAATAAGCTGAAACTTGTAGCTTATCCCAAACAGGCTCTATCTATTAAGGGAAAATGGCTCAATGCATGTGGAGTAGGTGGGAGTGGAGCTTCCTAGAAGCTTCATGAATCATGATTATAATTATCCAAAATTCCCAAAATATTCATTTATTTACAAAATTTTGCTAAAAAAATACTCATTTATTTACAAAATAACTCAAATATGAATTTTTTAAAAATAAGCAATCTAATCCCCTTTATTAAGATTTTCTTTTTAAATCACTATAATAATAGCAATTAGTAAAATTATTATTTTATTTAATTTTTTTGATGGGATTATTTTATTAATTACTATTGTGTAAGTAATGACTTGTTATAAATCTTGGGTGTGATATTGATGTTAAGGTTTAAAATTAAATGATTTCTAATATTTGATATTTAGTAATTCACTTTTTTGAATTGATAATTTTATGTTGTATAAGAATATATATATATATATATATATATATATATATATATATATATATATTTTTTAAACAACCCTGAAACAATACGCCGAAGTAGGTGGTACTGAAATATTTTGTTTCATTGGACAAACCAAAATGGGGTCTGAAACGGTATTCATAACATTGGTAAATAATATCCGATGGACACAAAATTTGACACATGTATTAAGAGTGTAAAGAACATACAATCCAACAGTTATATTTTCAAAATATGTAATAATGTTAATTTTGTTTAAAAGAAGTTGTAACCCTAGATTATAACAAATTTTATAGCTAAACATTGTCCAGTTAATTTGCTTTTGTATTGAGTGAGTCAAGAAGAAACATGGAAGAAATCAAGCTATAATGCCTCCAAAACATAATCATGGGATTGACTATTATGAGTATACTATAGTATTTGGAGCGATAATGGTACTTATTACAGATTCTACAAGTGTATTTGATTTCAAGTAGATCCATATAAATTCTGCTTCCACCATGTAAACATAGTGAGTAGACAATATTCCTTGTTATTACCGCTTTGGTATTACATAGCTACCAAGGAAAAACAGGCATGAAAAGAAAGGAAAAGAAAAGTAAAATAGGAAACCAACACAACCGCATTGCCTCCTCATATAAACTTATATATAGAGAGGAAACATTGCGGAATGTCTAGCTTCTTCTCGATTCTACATCATTGAAGAAGCTAGAGCTTGCAAGCACAAAGCACACATATTAGTACGTAGTACATGATATCTAACAAGTTACAGTTAAGTACGTAATTAAGGATTTCTAGGCCTTAATGCCAAATCCGACCCGCACAGCATATTTGACAAGTTCATCCATCTCCCCTTCATTGACGTATCCATCTTTATTGGCATCAGCATGGTGGAGGCCGCGGTTGGCACGAAAGCCAGGGATAATTGAGCCTAAGTATTCAAAGGCTTTCTTTAGCTCTTCCTTGCTGAGCAGATTGTCATTATTAGTGTCGTATTTCTTGAAAACTTTCCTTAGCTGATCCTCCGACAGGGGCGGAATCTTATAATCAATTACTGATAGGTTAAATATTGCACGGCCCATGTTATGGAGACTTGGAGGATGGAGGCTTAGGCAAGTTTTTTAAGAACCTTAAATTTTTATGTGGTTTGAGTTTGGGGTATTGAAGCCTTGGGGTATATATAATGGACCTAGTCTTTATTTCTCTACAAAAGAGATCTATTCCGAGTTTTGTTGCTGTGGAAGTGTCACTATCATTGTGAATGTGATGGGTCGGACCAGAAGCTAGCCCGAATATATTTGAATGTTAGAAATTTCTTTCTATTTTGTGTTGATAATGTTGTTTCTTTGCATGCAAATTCATTCAAATGAAAAGAAAACATGTGTCACAGTCAAACACAAGAATCAAATAATCAAAAATATCTCATGGTATCAAAATTGTAGCATCTGCAAAGTAGTCCAAACATTTAGCATATATGGTGTATAAAAGCAACTAGAATAGAAAGGCGAAACCTTTAATATGGAAATAAGAATTCCGCCTTTTTCTTAACCTCCTACAAGACCATATCCACAACAAAAGAATACTTGAATCTATGAATCCAAATACGTTGGTAGAGAATTCAAATTCTCACGTGAATGGAAAATTGTTGGGGTGGTTCATGTGCATCTGTGTCAAAAGTTGATAGCTTTTACTATACCTTTTATGCTAGTTGTTTTTAGATTAAGATGCTTGTTAGGGACATATTTATGTACTTGGCTAATCCTTTGACAAAACGCACTTTACTTGTAATTTGGTAGATCTAGGATGGGTTTAATACTTCAAGAAACAAGTGTTCAAGTTAAGTATTGAAGCCATGCAAGTCTGACCAAGAAACAAGTGAAGGAAGTGCTGTTCTTTAAAACTCGACAGCAATCTCGACAGAAAGACTTCTATCGAGATTTAATGTTGAAGCTCGACACAAACTGTATCATTCGAGAATTACGAAATTAGATTTTCCAGATCTGATTACATGCATATTCCTATGGATTTATGTAGGGTTTCTTTTCTTATAACCTTAAACATATATAAGGATTATTTTAAGGGCCGTCACAAAGTGATGCAAAAAAAATACATGCATTGTGTGACCGGAGGTAGAAGTTGCTCTAGTTCATTATTCTCTCTGTAGAAGCTACTGCGTCTTTACACCAAGGGTTTTGTGACCAAGGGTTTTGTGATCAAGGAGCTTCTTGATCTTCATTGTTGATGAACTGAAGAACTTTGCAGCTAACAATCTTCTTCAAATTGGTGGAGTTAGTCACGTATGGGGATCCGTGCATCATTGGTTAGTCATGTACTGAGTTTTGTGCATTGAGCGGAGAGATTGCTGCTACAATATAAGTCCAATTGGGTATTAGGGTAAGGGTTCAACTGTAGGTTGGTATTTCGAGATAGGCCAAAGGGTTTGGTAGGACTCCTTATACTTGTAACCGCTTGTGATTGATAATAGTGGATTCTCGGGAGTGGTGACCTTAAATTCACCCGGTAGGGTTTTGCCTTAGTGGTTTTCCCCATTTGTAAACAAATCACCCGTGTCAAATTTATTTTCCGCTGCATTTAGTTATTTGGTGATTTGTTTGTGCTACCACGCCATTGCATGTAATTTGACTAATTAATTAACTTGGGTAATTAATTAATTTGTAAGGGGTCAATTCATTTTAACCCAACAATGCTTATCGGGCTACATTCATGATGGGGTCCAAGAAATTATGGGAATGAAATTTGGAAGCCAAACAGGTCAATTGGAGTTATATTGGACTCAAATGTCATTTCAAAAGCATCAATGTCATCACAGGTATGATGTCAATAGACTTGTCACCCTAATTTTAACACTAGTGTGGTGCCTCTTTCATCTTCAGACTTCCTCAAAATAGAATCCTCTATCATAAGTGAAATGCGAAAACTATTTATTTACTCTCACATAATAGATTCATTAGTTCGAAGTAAAAACTATTCCCCAATACTTCTCATGAATAAGTACAGTAGTTGTCATCATTATTATTATTGTTATTGTTATGGCAAAGAAACCCTGTATTAACGAGAAAATCGTTAGGGTAATTTACGTATAGAGTAAAAATTTATTGGCTTTTTGCTTACAAGTCAACAATACAATTGAACCATAAATTTCATGACAAAAATGATTGGGTTTTAAACTCTACCTTTTGATCTAATTGGCTTTAGACTAATAAGACGCTCATTGAATAGCATTCAAGGTTGTGTCACGTGTGTTGTCCCCTTAGCATCATCACTAGTGCTTGCTACTCTTTTCTTAGAATATGATTCTCAATCAAAATAAAAAAGTGAATACTATCCATTCATAATTAGGGTCATCATTTGAAATTGAAAAACCATTGATTGATACTTGGCATATGGTATGAAAATGGTTCAAAAATCTTCTTACCACTTTTGGTGTTATTTTATACTCCACCAATAATATACCAAGTGTCTAATTTTTTTATTTAAAAAAAAAAAAAAAAAAAAAAAAAAAAACTTTGGTTACTTAAAAATAAGAACATATAGAAGCTTATGGTTGGTAAAATATAAAAATAAAGAGATACAAGATTTTTATTCATATAAATGTGTTGATGTTGTTTGTAGGTCCTAATGGAAAAGTAGATAAATTGGAAAATGTTCCACTTCCGACAACACATATTTTCCATTTTTGTACTTTCCATGTTGGTAAGCAAGTGTTTTAGTCTTTTAGATGCTTCAGTCTTATTGTATGTTCCAATTAACTTAACTGGTAAAATTTCTTATTGTTGAATAGGAAATTTTGGATTCAAACTCTACCTATAGCAAAAATCAATTGAGAATCAAACACAAAAGAATCAAATCATGGTATCAAATTGTAGCATTTGCAAAGTGGTCCAAACATTTAGCATATTTAGCACATAAATATATATATATATATATTGTTGAAAAGTTGTCCATTTTTTTTCTTATAAATGTTAAATATTTAGCATATTTAGCATATATTTTTTTTGCTAAATAGAATCCTCAGTCAAATGTGAAAAGCGAAATCTATTTACATCCACTGCCACAATGGAATCATAAAACTCTTGATACAAAATTTTTGTCTTTAAACTTTATCTTTTGATCTAATTGTGTATAGACTAAGATACTCATTGGATAGCATTCAAGGACAATGAACGTGTGTTGTTCCCTAGTATCATTGTTGTTGCCTACTGTTAGGTTCTAAAAGTTTAGAACAATTGGCAAATCATGAGCACAAACTTGTTTAGATATAGATTACTAAGTCTATAAGGTATATTAGACAATGCTCAAAGTGCTGCAAGTCAGATTATGTGAACAAGGAAGCTGGAGGTTCAAGAAAACAAAGCTTGCTAGGCTCGACCGATCGAGAAGAAGGCTTGACCGATCGAGACACGGATCTACATAATTTTAATTAAGGTCCAACAACCCATTAAGCCCATCAAGTGATTAGGGTTTCAGATCTAATCCACATAATATTTAAAGGAAATCCTAAGACATGTTTTGATATGACTTTGGAGCTTCTCTTTTGAGATCTAAAAGGTTTTGTGTCTACTCCTTTCAAAGTCACTACCAGAATATTTCCATCTACACATTATTATAATCGGTAAATCTGAAGTTGCTGCATACCAGTCATCAAAGGTGCTGTATCTAAACCTTCAAGGGTGGTCTTGGGTCACAGACAAGATGTCTATGTGGGAGATCTAAAGTGTGAATTGGAGGTTCATGTGAAAGCGGATCCAAATCAAAGAAGTCTAAGGGGTTTAGAGCTCAGTTTGGTAATTGTAGTTAGATTTACTACGAATTGGTATTTTTGACTGTAAACCTCAATTTGATATAGTGAATTATTCTCTTGGGATCATTCCCCCAGGTTTTTTTACCTTGAAACTGGTTTGTTTTATTGGTTTTTCTGGGTCATCATATCTGTGTCTTATTTACTTTTTCATTATGCATGATATGTTTGATGAATATTTAACCTAGATCTTCATAATTGACCTAAGTAACAACTTGGCTATTAAATAAGGTTAAACATTGTGTTTTCAGGGGTCTAAACTTAACAGCTACTACTCTTTTCCCATAATAGAATCCTAAGTTAAAAGCAAAAGGTGAATACTATCTATTCCAAATTAAATCATCATTCGTGGTGAAAAAACATTACCCAATACTTGGCATCTTGTATAAAAATTTTCTATTTCATTTTTAGTGTTATTTTATATATACTCCACCTATTGAAATATGTGTCATGTGTTTAATATTTCTTATATTAAACTTGGGTTAATTTATAAAGAATAAATAGATAAAAAAGAAGAAAGAAAAAGAGAATGTATAGCAGGTTATAATTGGTGAAATATAAAAATGAAAGGGACATAATATATTTTTTATATATATAAAATAGGGTGATGTTCTGTTTGTAGATCTTGTTGGAGAAATAGATAAATTCGGATATATTCTCCTTCCAACAATTAATATTCACCATTTTCATGCTTTCCGTGTTGGCAACTGTTTTGGTCTTTTAGATGGTTCATATATGTCTTTATCATATATACATGGTCATTATGGGGAAAGGAATAAAAATCTTATCAAATTATTTACTATCAATTTTGATAGTTTTTAGACCCCTTAAAACACAATTGGATTAACCTAGGTAATTAGCCAAGTTGTTACTTAGTCCAAATTCCAAATCTAGGTTATCACAATCAAACAATCATATCATGCATAGCAGCGGAAAATAAATAAGACAATGATATGATCACCCAGGAAACCAAACCGATAAAAACCTGGAGAGGATTTAACCTAGCTATCCTCAAGGTAAACCTGAATCCACTATCTTGAAAGAATCGAAGTTCATACAATAAGACTTACAAGCCCCTACGCTCGACTTCTTATTGCTACCCATCAGTAGAATTTACTAATACGACCACGTGCAAGCTCCGAATCTACGGACTCCTTCTTTCTTGGATTCACCACCAGATACAAGCACCCCTGCTTGTGTTTCTTTAAGTTCTTATGGCAGCAACTAAATGATCATCAAGCTCTTGAAGAAATCTTCTTCTTGATAATCCTAAGCTTGTGTGAAGGAAAGCTCCTCAAGGATCTCACAAGAGATTCACACAAACAGCAATATGACCAACACAAAAACGTGGCTAGGGTTTGCCTTTTATACCTAGGGCAAATTAGAAAACCCTAAACGTTTTAAAACAAAACTAGAGCTGAGTTGGAATTATGCAGAAAACGCCTCTGACCCGATTTTCTATTGATCGAGCCTAAGTTTCGATCGATCGAGCGAGGCCGAGAAGCTTAAATGAATCCTGCAACAGCTTATTCCAACTTTACATAAATGAATCGACTTTGAGCAAGTCTAAACACGACTAAATATATTGTTTTGATCATGGTTTGCCAACAATACACATTAGAGTTCTAAATACATGAAATCCTAAGTCTTTAGAACCTAACAAATATAATAAAAATCTTGGATGTAATTAATGGATGATGCTCTAGGTTTTAAAATCGAAACTAAACAAACAATAAAAAAATGAGAAAAATTTTCATTCCTACAGGTTGAGTGCTAGAGAGGAGGGAGGACTCCTCCCCATATATAGGAGTGAAAATTTTCTCCAAGAAAAGAACTAGTTCCTGAAATTGTAGTTGAATAGGGTTAAATTAGTGGTCTCTATGCATAAATAATACTAACCATTTTAATTAATTACGTTACTGAACCTATTAACTAGTTAGCCGAAATATGTTTAGAAGTACTTTTTCATTTTGAATTTGAGAGAGAGATTTATAAGCATTTGTTGTCAAGTATCATATGAATTTTCAATGTGAGAGTTTAGCATTTAAAAAATGGAAAAAAAATGGGAAGAATGAATAATTATATGTAAAAATGTTGTTAATATCCCTCTGTAGTTTAATTTGAGACTTATTGTTTATTTCAGAAAGACTTACAAAAAGTCCCACATAAAAAGAGTGTCGCATATTGATTTTGATGTAATTATTACATTTGATGAAGAATTTTATTTTGATAACCCGACAGTTGCAATAATGGGAGGGGATGTTTGAATTTTTGTTCTTCTTATAAAAAAGAACAGATAATACCACTGAGATACAAGATGCTCTTGGTCACTCGATCAAGAATTTTAAGTATTAAATGGTAGCTTTTTGGTAATTAAAAAAAGGGCAAATATTGGTAAAAACCAGTCATAATTCGGTTCAGTTGTTTGATTTTTAAAACAATAATGATAATGAGTGTACTATAGTATTGGGAGCGATAACGATACTGATTACAGAACTTTAAGTGTATACGATTTCAAGTAGACCATATAAATTCTGCTTCTAGTATGTAAACATAGTGAGCAGACAATATTCCTTGTTATTACCAGTACCACATGGATATTATATTACATAGCTGCCAAGGAAAAACAAGCATGACCAGAAGGAAAAGAAAAGTAATACAGAAAACCAACACAACCGTATTGCTTCCTCATATCAATTTGTATAGGAAACATTGCGGAAGGTCTAGCTTTTTCTCGCTTCTACGTACATCATAGAAGAAGCTGAAGTTTGCAAGTACAAATAAAGCACACATATTATTAGTACATGATATCTGACAAGTTATTGTTAAATACTACGTAAAAATTAAGGATTTCTACGCTTTAACGGTAAATCCAACTCTCACAGCGTATTTGACGAGTTCATCCATCTCCCCTTCGTTGACGTATCCATCTTTATTGGCATCAGCATGGTGGAGGCCGCGGTCGGCACGAAAGCCAGGGATAATTGAGCCCAGGTATTCAAAGGCTTTCTTTAACTCTTCTTTGCTGAGCTTATTGTCATTATTGGCATCGTATTTCTTGAAAATATTCCTTAGCTGATCCTCCGGTAGGGGCAGACTCTTAGTAACAAAACGGCCCATGTTATATGGAGACTTGGAGGATGGAGAGCCTTTGGCAAGTTTTTTGAGAACCTTAATTCTTGTGTGGTTTGAGTTTGGGGTATTGAAGCCGGGGGTATATGTATATATATATATATAAATTTTAGTCCGAGTAAAATTTTCAGGCTATTTTAATATATGAACATATTTTTTTTTTCTATTTTACATAAACGCTTACATTAGATTATATTATATACTCTATTTTATTTAAATAATCATCTTTTATTTATTATATCACCTACAACACAATCTCTCTCTTCCTTTTTAGGACATGAGAGAGAGAGAGAGGAGAGAAAAAAAATATTACAATAATAAAAGAGAAAATCACAGTAATCGTGTATATTTACATAGTTATTGTAGCAATAATGTATATGTATAGTGTATAAGGGTAGTTCGTAAGCAAAAATGTGTAAAATTGACCACTTTTTTTCTATTTTGCACTAACAAATGCTCTAATATCTATTTCTCTATACAAGAGATCTATTCCAAGTTTTCTTGATGTGGTAGAAATTTTGATACTATATTTAAGTGTTGATAATGTTCATTTCTACTCAAATTCATTCAAATGAAAAGAAAACATGTCATCACAATCAAACACAAGAATAAAATTGCCCAAAATATCTCATGGAATCAAATTGTAGCATCTGCAAAGTGATCCAAACATTTAGCATATATGGTAGAAAAGCAACTAGATAAGAAAGACGAAACCTTTTGTGGTAACTGTTTTTGGATAAGATGCTCATCGGATAACATTCATGGTCGGGTCCAAGGAATTCTGGGATCCAAAAGCCAAGTGGGCAGTTGGAGTTCCATAACTAATGCACTCAAATGTCACTTCAAAAGCATCAATGTCGTCACAGGTATTATGTCATCAGACTCATCACCATAATATCAACATAAGTTATGCTAGAGACACATAAAAATGCAAAACTTTGTGTCACATCTCGCTACGTGGCAAGTTGTGAGTGGTGGAAATGTGTTCCCACATGGCCACCATCGCATATCCACTAATCACAACTTACCACGTGGTGAATTGTGGCATAAAATTATGCATTTTTATGTTTCCACTGCATTACTCTATCAACGAAGAATCTAGTCATGTGTGAAAAGCAAAGACTATTTACACCCGCTGCCACATAATAGAATCATCAGTTCAAAGTAAAAACTATTAATGCCTGATGCTTGTCGTGAATAAATACAGTATTAATCATTATCATTATTGTATTGTTTTGGGCAAAGAAATCCCATATATGAAGGGGAAATTTGTTAATTTGAGAATTTCACTTATTAAGTAAAAAATTTATTAGTTTTTTACTTACAAGTCAACAATATCACTAAATCATAAAACTCTTGATACAATTTTTTTGGCTTTAACTTTGTCTTTCAATCTAATTGTACTTATATAGACTAAAATACTCATTGGATAGCAGTCAAGTACTACTTTTTCCCCAGAATAGAATCCTAAGTTAAAAGCAAAAGGTGAATACTATCGATCTATTCCAGATTAGGAACATCATTCGTGGTAAAAAAAACCATTATCCGATACTTGCCATCTGGTATAAAATTTTCTATTTCATTTTGCATGTGTTATTTCATGCTCCACTGATTGAAATATATGCCACGTGTATAATATTTCTTATATTAAACTTGGGTTTCTTTAAAGAGAGAGAGAAGCAGATTATAATTGGTGAAATATAAAAATAAAAGGGACATAAGATTATTATTATTATTATTATTATTATTATTTTTATTATTATTATTATTATTATATATAAATGTGGTGATGTGCTGTTCTCGTTGGAAAAATAGATAAAAATTGGGATATGTTCTCCTTCCAACAATTAATGTTTGCCATTTTCATGCTTTCCATGTCGGCAAGTAAGTGTTTTGGACTTTTAGATGCTTCATTTTTGTCTTTATCATATACGGAAGGAATAACAATCTTATCAAATTATTTCTTATCAATTTAATAAACCAAGTTTTAAAATCTAAACTAAACAAACAATAGAAAAAATGAGAAATTTTTTCATTCCTACGGTTCAATTAGTGGTCTATGCATAAATAATACTAAACATTTTAGTTAATTATTTTACTGAACTTATTAACTAGTTAGCCGAAATGTTTTTAAAAATAATTCTTCATTTTGAATTTAAGAGGGATTTAGAAACACTTATTGTCAAGTATTATATGAATTTTTTGTGTGAGAGTTGTGCATTTAAAAAATGGAAGACAAATAGGAAGTATGACTAATTATAAGTAAAAAAATTGTTAATATCCATCTGTTGTTAAATTTGAGACTTGTTTAAGAAAGACATACAAAAAGTCCCACATAAAAAGAGTGCTATATAGCTTTTGCTATAATTACAACAATGGGAAGGAGAATTTCAATTTGGGTTCTCCTTATAAAGCAGGGCAAATAATACCACTGAGATACAAGATACTCTTAGTCACTTGATTAAGAATTTTAAGTATTAAATGGTAGCTTTTTTGGTAATTAAAAAAAAGGTAAAAATTGGTCAAAACTAGTCATGATTTGGTTCAGCTATTTGATTTTTAAAACAATAATGATGCTTCATAAAACAAATAAAATAAAATAAAAAGGAACGTTAAACTTGATTGGCCTCATCATTGAATCGATCCCTTATTAAAACAGCATATATGACTTTAGATCATTTCATTTTCTTTTTCCTTTTAACTAAAATGCAAATTACAACCTGTTAAGTTTGGGTGAATTTAATATTAGTTTTTAATATTAAAATTTTTTTTATCTTAATTCTAAACGTTTGTGTTGGCTAATTATTGTAACAAAACAAGTGTTAACGTGGGTTGTATTTAAATAATTTGCTTTTGTATTGAGTAAAGAAGAAACATCAAAGAAATCAAGCTTTGACTATTATGATTATACAATATATAGGATTGGAATTTGGAAGCGATAATGATACAGATTACAAATTCTGCAAGTGTATACGATTTCATGTAGACCATAAAAATTTTGCTTCCACCACGTGAACATGGTGAGCAGACAATATTCCTTGTTATTACCACTTGGATATTACATAGCTGAAGAAAATACAAGCATGATCAGAAAGGAAAGGAAAAAGTGATCAGCAAACCAACACAACCGCCTTGCCTCATAAATTTTTATAGGAAACATTGCGGAAGGTCTAGTCATATAGAAGAAGCTGTAAATTAAGCTTGCAAGCACAAAGCACACATATTATTAGCTAGTACATAATATCTGACAAGTTATTGATAAGTACGTAGTTAAGGATTTCTACGCCTAAACGCTGAATCCAGCTCGCACAGCATATTTGATGAGTTCATCCATCTCCCTTTCGTTGACAAATCCATCTTTATTGGCATCAGCATGGTGGAGGCCGCGGTTGGCACGAATGCCAGGGATAATGGAGCCAAGGTATGCAAAGGCCTTTTTTAGCTCGTCCTTGCTGTACTGATTGTCATTATTGGCGTCGTATTTCTTGAAAATGTCCCTTAGCTGATTGTCCGATGGGGGCAGCAGAATCTTTTCGGGCAGAATCTTTTGGGGCAGCATCTAATAATCAACTCTTGGGTTACCATTGCACGGTCCTTTTTTATGTGGAGACTTGGAGGATGGAGAACCTTAGGCAAGTTTTTTAAGAATCTTCTGTTAGGTTCTAAGAAATTAGGAACTAATGTATTAAAACTTCAATATGTATATGTTGGCAAACTATGATCAAAATGTTTAGTCTAGATTTAGGCTGCTCAAAGTGTGTGTGTGTGTATGTGTAAAGTTGGAATCGAGTAACTGCAGGAAATTACTATTCAATTTCTGCAAGGCTCAATCGATCAAAAATTAGACTCGATCGATCGAAACTCGTGCAGATTGTTTTCTGCAGGATTTTCCAACTCAGTCCAAGCCCATATGACGTGTAGGGTTTTATGTATTGCTTCAAGTATAAAAAGAAAAACCTTAGCCACGTTTTAGAGGTGATTGATATGCTATGTGTGTGAATCTCTTGAGAGATTTAGAGGTGTTTGCCTTTATATACACTTAGGGTTATCAAGATCAAGATTGATGTCAAGAGCTTAATGATTGCTTCAGTTGCTGTTTCAAGAGTTTAAAGAAAAACACAAGTGGGAGTACTTGTGGTTTCTGTGGATCAAGGAAAGAAGTAATCCGTGGACTCGGAGCTGTCACGTGGTCGTGGTAGTAAGTTTTCTACTCGAGGTAGCAATAGGATGCTAATGGACTAAGTCGCTATTGTAAAACTTCAATTCTTTCATAGTGGATTTGTTTTACCTTGAGGATAGCTAGGTTAAATCCTCCCCAAGTTTTTTACCGGGTTGATTTTCCTGGGTTATCATATCGTTGTGTTCTTTATTTTCCGCATTGTTTACTTGATATGATTTACTTGTGTTAACCTAGATTTGAATAATTTACCTAAGTAATCACTTGACTAAATAACTAGGTTAACCAACTTGTGTTTTAAGGGGCTTAAAAACGTATAAGTGATATCAGAGCGGGTTAGCTCTAGTATTTACATTCTTTGATCTAAGAGTTGACCCTTGACCCTTGCTGTCATGGACCACGGTCACTCTCTTGTGATCCCACCTCACTTTGATGGGAACAATTATGCCTACTGGAAAGTAAGGATGAGCATTCCTGAAATTTATTGATCAGAGAGTTTGAAATTCCGTTGAATATGGATGAAAGAAGCCAGCCACTCCTGTAAGCGAGTGGCAAACTCTCTTGTGATCCCACCTCACTTTGATGGAAACAATTATGCCTACTAGAAAGTAAAGATGAAATGTCACGCCCCAAATCCCAAAGGGTCCAAAGCATGAGAAAGACATCTCAAAGTATTTGTAGATTTTTTTTTTTTTTTTTTTGTTCTTTCCTTTGACAATCCAATCCACATAAATCATATCCAATACCAACATCAAGAATTACCATAATAATTCCATTGAATATACTCTCAGAGTAAGTCAGAGCTCTAAGCAATAATTACAAGGACCAATGGCCACAAAAGAATAGAGGTCTGAATAAATAATTACATATCAACAGCTTGTCACATTAGTGGGAATAAAGTCACAACCACTATAATACACAAGAATGAGTCAAGCCTACTCTAAGATGTACAACATCTAATATCTCCATTACAAAAGTTCAGCTTCCATCAGTAGTTAGTCTAACTACTATTAGCCACCAAAAAGTTTTCTCAAAAGATTGTTGCCTACTCTGAAAAGTTTATAAAATAATTGAATGAGATAGAGCCCAATAAGTAGCATATTTAATGGGGGTGGGGGAAATGCAAGTTTCATCTTCAAAATAATAATATGACAAAAATAATTAAATAATGAAACACAAAGTTTCTTAAAGTAAACACCTTGAAACTATTCACTATAATCTGTGCACATCAACAATATAATTTCCAAAGCCATAATATCTAACATAAGATAAATTATCACAAATATACCACTCTACCACATAGACCGATCAGGGGATCCACCCATTCACAACTGGCATGATATTGTCCTCTCTGGTATGCAGACTCTTGGCCCTATGGACAGCAGCCTCACCCATACCCTCAAGGTTTTTCTCTCCCCCCATGGGCAGCAGAGAGAGCGCGTCAAATAGGACCTCTCTTGCATGTGGTCTCTTGGCCCCATGGACAGCAGCCTCACCCACACACAATCAAGGAACCTCTTCCCCCATGGGCAGCAGGGAAGAACGCGTCATCCAAAGTGAAAGGGCACTGACCTGGATTTGATTCCATTGTCACAAAGACTACGGAGACCAAATCGGGTGATCACCGGGAAATCACACATGGCATGGTGTTAAAACAACTCACAGGTTACATTACTTTGAAACACATAGTTCATATCCAGGGTGTTTCAGAAAAACCTTAAATAATCTAACTTCTACAAAGTTTTTAAGGTTTTCAACTTCATTCTTGTCAAGAGATTTTCTATCAATTTCCCACATAACAAGACAAGATAAGCATCTTTAAATTTTCTAATATACCATAAAATCTAAGATTTCCTTATCTAAGATTAAATAAAAGATGCTCATTTTTCCATATCAACAATTCATGCATTTCCCCAAATGCTATACCAAATATGATGTACTTTTCATATATAATAATATATAATTGGGTCACAACACAATGCTCTTAAGAAAACATATATCCATATATAATTTTCCAAAATGTGTTTGACCCAAAAACAACATTTATAAAACATGGTTATTTTCCAAAAATCCCATTAAAAAAAACTACTTACCTCGCAACCGTAAAATCTTAATTCTCCAAGCTCCAAGGAGATTAGCTAGAACCTAAACAATATCAAGTAAACCTATCACAATAAGTATAGAGCTTGAAATTGCATCTAGCCACAATTTAGGAGTTGCCAAATAATCACTTAATTAGGCAAGCCTAGTATTTAACCTCATCAATACTAATATATTCCACTTCCATAGTTTCTCAACAAAATGATTCACAAGGCATAAACTCCAATTTATAAACTTAACTCATTTAATATCATCTCCAACATTATGACTAGCTTCCATAAAATTTACACTACATCATTAAGAGACCCATGAAAGCAAAATCAATATATCCTCCAAGACAAGAAATTTAGAACTTCAACTAACTCCAAATAAACCCAATGACAATGGAAAAATTAAATTTACCAACCATCACATGTTATAACTTAAAACCCCTAAATTTTCCACCATACATAAACCTTAAGTAGTCATCAATAGCACAAATTATATACCCACTCATCAAATAATTCCACCAATACAAAACCCATACCTAAAAACACATAAATATCACTTACAATGCTCATAAATCACATAGGTATCATTATTAAAGCTTAGATAAAAATAACCTCAAGCAAAAGTGCAAAACCCACCAAAAAGATGAGAAATTTTTACCTCAAAAAAAAGGATGTGAAGGTGTTTATGAGTTCTCAAGAATTTTCCGATGATCTTGCCGGAAAAATGATAGTGGAAATGGTGATATGGAGGTGCCGGCAGGAGAGTTTGAAGGAGTGAAGAGGAGTGTTCTACCGAAAATGAAAAAGAAGAAAAAGAAAGTAAAGAGAAGTAGGGAAATGAGCCGGCCAAAGAAGAGATAAGATGGGGTGATTGTGTGGTGGGTAGTGGGGTTAGGTGGGGCTTTGGCACGTGGGAACCCAAAAGAAATATCTGATCTTGACTCTTTTTATTTTTTTTTTAAAACTGACGGGACGTTACATTCTTCACCTCTTATAAAAATTTCGTCCTCGAAATTTTATGTACCTTGATCTTGAAAAAGGCTTGGGTATCTTAACAACATATCATCCTCACGCTCCCAAGATGCCTCTTTCACTGAATGATTCTTCCAAAGCACCTTTACCCAAGATATTGTTCTATTGCGTAACACTTGCTCCTTACGATCCAAAATCTCTACCGGAACTTCTTCGTATGATAAATCATCTCTAATTTGAAGAGGCTCATAGCTCAAAACATGTGAAAGGTTAGAAATGTATTTCCTTAGCATAGACTCATGGAAGACATTATGAATTCCTGACAAGGCCGGTGGTAGGGCAATTCTATATGCAACTTCGCCCACTCTTTCCAAGACCTCAAAAGGCCCTACAAACCTAGGGCTTAACTTACCCTTTTTGCCAAATCTCATTACCCCTTTCATAGGTGCAACCCGTAAGAAAACTTTATCTCCAATTTCAAGTTCCAAAGCCTTCCTTTTAATATCAAAATAGCTCTAATCTCTGGCCCCAAGAGTTTTCGTTCTCCAACCTCATCCCAACAAATTGGGGATCTACACTTTCTCCCATACAAAGCCTTATAAGGTGCTGCTTCGATACTTGAATGGTAACTATTATTGTAAGAAAACTCCACCAAAGGTAAGTGACTAGCCCAACTCCCTTTAAGATCCAAAGCACATGCTCTCAACATATCTTCTAGAGTTTGAATAGTCCTTTCAGACTATCCATCTGTCTGAGGGTGGAAAGATGTGCTAAAATTCATTCTAGTACCCAAGGCCTTTTGCACACCACCCCAAAAATGAGAAGTAAACCTTGGATCTCTATTTGAAACAATAGTAGAAAATACTCCATGACGTCTCACAATCTCATCAACATAGAGCTGAGCTAACTGATCAAGGGAGTAGTTCATCCGAATAGGGAGAAAATGAGTTGTTTTTGTCATTCTATCAACAATCACCCAAATAGCATCATGACCCTTAGGAGATCTCGGCAATCCTGAAACAAAATCCATAGTGATTTTCTCCCACTTCCATTGGGGAATAGGAAGTGGTTGCAACAAACCTGAGGGTCGTTGGTGCAACACCTTAACTTGCTGACAAGTCAAACATTGCTCTACAAAGTGAGCAATCTCCCTTTTCATATTATTCCACCAAAAGTTTTTACGAAGATCATGGTACATCTTTGTACTACCTGGATGTATTGTATATAGGGAATAGTGAGCCTTCTCTAGAATCTCCTTTTTAATCAATGGATCACTTGGCACACAAAGTCTACTCCCAAATCTCAAAGCACCATCCTAAGAGATAGAAAATTCAGATTTCTTTCCACTACGCACCTCATCCATGATGATAGAAAATTCAGATTTCTTTCCACTACGCACCTCATCCATGATTTTCTTTAAATGTAGGTCATTGGCCTGTGACAATTTAATTCTTTCCCCCAAAGTTGGTTGAACACTCAAACTAGCCAGGTAGGCCTCAGAATGGCCCATAACAACCTCAATCTCCATTCCTTCAAGATCCTGAATAATTTCCTTTTGAGTGGTTAGCAAAGCAGCTGAAAAACTTGAAGGCTTTCTACTAAGAGCATCAGCTACAACATTAGCCTTACCAAGATGATAGTTAATAGAACAATCGTAATCCTTAACCAATTCCTACCATCTCCATTGCCTCATATTTAAATCCTTTTGGGTAAAGAAATACTTTAAAATTTTATAATCAATGAAAATCTCGCATCTTTCCCCATACAAATAATGTCTCTAAATTTTCAAAGTAAAAACAATTGCAGCCAACTCCAAGTCATGAGTGGGGTAATTTTTCTCATAATTTTTTAATTGACGAGAGGCATAAGCCACAACCTTCCCATTTTGCATCAACAGACAACCAAGTCCCTTATGAGAAGCATCACTATAAATGACAAAACCCCCTGTACCTGAAGGAATAGTTAACACTGAAGCTGTGACCAATCTCCGCTTTAGCTCTTGGAAGCTTTTCTCACATTCTTCCTTCCACTCGAATTTAACATTCTTCCGAGTTAATTGTGTCATAGGAGTTGTAATGCGGGAAAATCCCTCTACAAATCTTCTATAGTAACCAGCAAGGCCCAAGAAACTTCTAACTTCACTCACATTTGTAGGCCTATCCCAATCAACCACCGCTTTGATCTTATTAGGATCCACTGTAATTCCATCCTTAGATATCACATGACCCAAGAACACTACTTGATTCAACTAGAATTCACACTTCTTCAGCTTAGCATACAACTTCCTTTCTCTCAGAATCTGTAAAATAATCCTCAAGTGTTCTTCATGCTCTTCTTGACTCTTAGAATAAATCAAAATACCATCAATGAACACAATGACAAATCGATCCAAGTACTCATGAAATACCCTATTCATCAAATCCATAAAAGCAACAGGGGCATTAGTTAATCCAAACGGCATCACCAAAAATTCATAATGACCATATCTAGTCCGAAAGGCCGTCTTTGGTATATCCTCACCCTTAATCTTCAACTGGTGGTAACCAGAACGAAGATCAATCTTAGAAAAGACTTGTGCTCCTTGCAACTAATCAAATAGGTCATCAATACGAGGCAAAGGATATTTATTCTTTATGGTGACTCTATTAAGTTCACGGTAATCAATACATAACCTCATAGACCCATCCTTTTTCTTGACAAATAAAACTGGAGCTCCCCAAGGCGAGGCACTAGGGCGAATAAACCCTTTGTCCAGTAGTTCTACCAATTGCTCCTTAAGTTCTTTCAACTCTGTGGGTGTCATTCTATATGGTGCCTTAGAAATAGGTGCAGTGCCAGGAAGGAGATCGATAGAGAACTCAATCTCACGATCCGGGGGCAACCCAGGTAGATCATCAGGAAAAACATCCAAAAATTCCCTCACAATGGGAATGTCTCCTATCTCCAATTCTCCACTTTGTAAATCCACTACACTAGCAAGGAATCCTTGGCATCCCTTTCTAAGCAAGCGGTTTGCTTGTATGCATGATATCACACGAGGCATAAAAGGTAAACATGAAGCCTTAAATAGAAATTCTGATTCACCTGGAGGTCCAAACACCACCTCTTTCTCAAAACAATGCACACTAGCATGGTAAGAAGCCAACCAATCCATGCCCAAAATGACATCAAAATCATGCATATCTAACAACACCAAATCAGCCAATAACTCTCTACCCTCAATACAAATAATACAAGACTTAAGCACAAGATTAGTCATTAAAGTATCACCAACAGGTGTAGAAACCGATAACTCAAAATCAAGTAGTTCGGGACTCTTGTCATGATTTTTAGCAAATGCATAAGAAACAAAAGAATGCATAGAACTAGGATCAAAAAGAACTTTAGCATGTGCAAAGAACAAAGGAAGTATACCTGCCACTACTGTATCCGTGGCCTGAGCATCCTGAGTAGTCAATGCATACACTCTACCTTGCACCTTCTTCCCATTGTCATTACCCTTTGCAACTTGAGATGAGGAAGAGGAACTCGAGCCCTTAGAACTTGGGCAATCTCTAGCAAAGTGTCCAGGTTGCTTACAAGTAAAGCAAATCTTGACCCCATCACAATTTTGTCCATCATGAAGTTTACCACAACGAGAGCAAGACTTCTTATCACCAGACTAAGGATAGGCACTCTTGCTATGCCTAAAAGATTGTCCTCTATTACCAGAGTTTTTAAATAATCCTTTCTTATGCCCTTGACCCTTACCATGTCGAGAAATAAAGGACCCTTGCTTCTCTTCACTCTCCTTGGAACCGAGGTTGTACTTAAAGTTTTCTTCAAGACTCATTGCCCGCTCCACAGCCTCAGTAAAGGTATCCACTCCAGAGGCTATAATGAGAGGGCAAATCCTACCATTAAGGCCTTCCCGAAACTTTTTTTACTTTCTTGGACTCATCCGGAATCAAGTAAGGAGCAAAGTGAGAGAGCTCAACAAACTTAGCAGCATACTCTTCCACTGTCATTGCCCCCTGAACCAAATCAGAAAATTCTCTTGCCTTACAGTCCCTCATTACATCGAGGAAGTATGTCCTATTGAAAACTTCCTTAAACTTCTCCCAAGTAATGGGAGTGTCCCTTCCCAACTCCATCCTCAACAATTGCTCAGTGCTTGACCACCATCTTTCAGCAGAACCCTGAAGAGCATAAATGGCATACATCACCTTCTTAGCATCAGTGCATTTAAGGGCTTTCAGTAATTTTTTCATCTTTAGCAGCCAGTTCTCTGCTGCCATGAGATCAGGCTCCCCATCAAAAGTTGGAGGGTTTTGCTTATGGAACTCCCTAAAAGTGCAACCCTCCCTCCTACGCTCACCACCCTGGACTGCTCTAGCAATCCTAGCATAAATCATGTCTGCCACTGCCACCTCATCAATCTCGCCACCATCAGGAGTGACAGATCTCTCACGCTCTTGGCGTTGCCTATGGCCATGCTCTGGAGCTATAACCTCATACACATGCCTTACTTTACGTGCTTTCTTTTTAGGAGGCATAATGTACCAAGGTACTTATACCTATACCCAAGAAACAAGCAAGTAAATCACAAGGCAACATAGAAGGTTAACATAGAAAAGATAGATAAGGAAAAAGGAATAGCAGGTGGAAGCTGAAATAAAGGTACAAAATAAAGAATTCATCAAACCCCTAATGTTCTGACGTAAATCAAAATCAATTCCTATTTTCAAAGTCAACAGAATCATAACCTAAGCTCTGATACCATAATTGTCACGCCCCAAACCCCAAAGCGTCCAAAGCATGAGAAAGACATCTCAAAGTACCTTTAGATTTTTTTTTTTTTTTTTTTTTCTTTCCTTTGACAATCCAATCCACATAAATCATATTCAATACCAACATCAAGAATTATCAAAATAATTCCATTGAATATACTCTCAGAGTAAGTCAGAGCTCTAAGCAATAATTACAAGGACCAATGGCCACAAAAGAATAGAGGTCTGAATAAATAATTACATATCAACAGCTTGTCTCATTAGTGGGAATAAAGTCACAACCACTATAATACACAAAAGAATGAGTCAAGCCTACTCTAAGATGTACAACATCTAATATCTCCATTACAAAAGTTCAGCCTCCATCAGTAGTTAGTCTAACTACTATTAGCCACCAAAAAGCTGTCTCAAAAAATTGTTGCCTACTCTGAAAAGTTTATAAAATAATGGAATGAGACAGAGCCCAGTAAGTAGCATATTTAATGGGGGTGGGGGAAATGCAAGTTTCATCTTCAAAATAATAATATGACAAGAATGATTAAATAATGAAACACAAAGTTTCTCGAAGTAAACACCTTGAAACTATACACTATAATCTGTGAGTATCAACAATATAATTTCGAAAGCCATAATATCTAACATAAGATAAATTATCACAAATATACCATACTACCACATAGACCGGTCAGGGGATCCACCCATTCACAACTGGCATGATATTGTCCTCTCTGGTATGCAGACTCTTGGCCCTATGGACAGCAGCCTCACCCATACCCTCAAGGTTTTTCTCTCCCCCCATGGGCAGCAGAGAGAGCGCATCAAATAGGACCTCTCTTGCATTTGGTCTCTTGGCCCCATGGACAGCAGCTTCACCCACACACAATTAAGGAACCTCTTCCCCCATGGGCAGTAGGGAAGAACGCGTCATCCAAAGTAAAAGGGCACTGACCTCGATTTGATTCCATTGTCAAAAAGACTACGGAGAACAAATCGGGTGATCACCGGGAAATCACACATGGCATGGTGTTAAAACAACTCACAGGTTACATTACTTTGAAACACATAGTTCATATCTAGGGAGTTTCAGAAAAACCTTAAATAATCTAACTTCTACAAAGTTTTTAAGGTTTTCAACTTCATTCTTGTCAAGAGATTTTTTATCAATTTCCCACATAACAAGACAAGATAAGCATCTTTAAATTTTCTAACATACCATAAAATCTAAGATTTCCTTATCTAAGATTAAATAAAAGATGCTCATTTTTCCATATCAACAATTCATGCATTTCCCTAAATGCTATACCAAATATGATGTACTTTTCATATATAATAATATATAATAGGGTCACAACACAATGCTTTTAAGAAAACATATATCCATATATAATTTTTCAAAATGTGTTTGACCCAAAAACAACATTACATGGTTATTTTCCAAAAATCCCATTAAAAAAAAAAACTACTTACCTCACAACCGCAAAATCCTAATTCTCCAAGCTCCAAGGAGATTAGCTAGAACCTAAACAATATCAAGTAAACCTATCACATGCTTTTACTATTTACTTATCACCTTACATGTATCTCATGCTTTTACTAGTTGCACACACTACACAAGATATTCTTTGCTAAACTTAGTACATGATATTGTGTGTGAACTTGTTGTGACCATCCAAGATTAAAAGTTCCTTGATTTTAATGCAATATATGTTTAATGTTTGAGCTTTGAGGACAAATTTGATTGAAAATCTTGTTTTTGGAAGATCTAGGTTGAATTCAAGAGTTTTTGAAAAACTTTTTATCTCATACTCATACATTTGATTCATAAAACAATGTGCTTTGAGGAGTTTTTGCATTAAAATGCTCAGTTTTTCAAAAAACTATTTTTTCCAGATTTTTGATCGATCGAACCTGTTGCTTGACTGATCGAAAATGTGATAAAAAATTAGGTTTGAATCTGCTTGGCTCGATCGGTTCTCGATTGATGCTAGATCGGTCCAATATGATTTTCGACTGATCGAATCTAATTTTTGACCGATCGAAAATCGGTTAGAGAGTTTTTTAAAAGGTTTTTCTCACGTGTTCATCACACTGTTCATACTTTTTCAAAAAGCTTTCTTTCTCTTATTCTTGGACCGATCCACCTCAAGTCAATTTTTGTCATTTTCTTCCTAATTTTTCCCAAGGTTTTTGTCTTCAAGTGTCGGTAAGATCTTAATACCCCTTCTTTTTCATTTTATTTACTTTTTTCATGCATTTTAGGTGAAATTTTCGGACCTATAGATTTTTGGGGTTTTTGATTTTTGAGTTGGTTTCTTTCAAAATTAATCACTGGGTTTTTGTTCTTAGATGTTGTAAACATGTTTTCCATGCTTTAAATTGATCAATTTGGTGATTTGAGAACAATTTGAAATTCAAGGGCTTGAAACTACATGAAATTGGAGATTTTGTTCAATTGGACTGTAATTGGTAAAATTGACTTGTGAAATTGATTGATTAATTCATTATATGATGTTTCCTAACTAGTATGATGGATAATTGCTCAATTTGGGTTACTTTTTGAAATTGGGTTTTTCAAAATTTGGGGGTTTTGTACTAAAACTCTATGTTCAAGTCAATTGTTAGTTTCTAAATTATAATTGAACTATTTTCAATGCATTAGAGCATGTATCATTTGTTCATTCAGTTCATGCATCATATAGAATGATATTTTCTATTGTTGTTTTCTCTCTAACCCTGTCTGATGCAGTCTGCCCTTGGTTTTCTTTATTTTCTTTCTTTGGTTTCTGTTTTGGTCTTTCCCTTTCTACCCTTAGCATCATGGTTAGGAAGTCTAGAGCCTATAAGAAAACCTTCACCTCCTCTACCCCTGTTTTCCAGAGTGATAGGTTTCTTAGCCCGAAAAATCAAGAAACCTTTGAGAAGCTGAATGTCTATAGGAAGGTGTGGGCCGAACGGAAAGTGATTTTAGATGAGGTTGTTCTTGAGATTCATAGGAGTTTTGATCGTAGGGGTTGGTTGCCTCTTTTAGATGTAGATCATCCTCCTTCGACTATTTTGATCAGAGAGTTCTATTCAAACCTCTCTGTTCACTCCACTTCATCCAACATTCAGTTTGTGAAGAGTTGGATAAGGGGAGAAGAGTATGTCATTACTCCACAGGTAGTGGCCTCTGCTCTTGGTGTACCTTTGGTACAACAACCTATTTATCCTTATGATGAGACCTCTCCTCTTGACGACATCATGTCACTCATCACTGGTACTACCATTCAGTGGGGTACTAATCCTCGTATCACCTCTCATGAGCTTACTGAACTCAATTATCTGTTTTTTCAAATTTCATGTCATTCTATTTGGCCTATCTCTCATTTACACACTATTCCCATTGAGAGATGTGCTTTTTTGTATGCTCTTGTCACCAATGCTTCTATTTGTTTTCCGTCTCGGTTTATTAGCACTTTAGTTGAGGTTTATAGGAGTAGCTTGAAAGGACATGGTCTTTTCTTTCCAGTTTTCATTCATAGGATTTTGTTAAATTTGGGTTTAGAGGATTTTCCTGCATTCGAGCCTGTTCATATCATCACCCCCATAGCTGCTACCTTTCTTAAGCAAAGAGTGGCTCAAATGAAAGCTAGCTCTAAACACTCTCGTGTAGAGTCTTCTACAGGTGATGCATCTCGGCCTCTTCTCTCTAGTGATCCATTTGCTGAGGAGTTTGTCGATCCCACTACCACAGTTGATCCTCTGCCTTCTTCATCTAGCAATGCTTCTGTTCGGGGTATGTTGGAGACTGTCATGACCGTTTAGGCAGTGCATGGATAGATTTTGGTGGATGTGCTGGCTGAGCTTCAGGCTTTACGTGCGGATTTGGCGAGTATTCGACATTCTTCCCTGCCTTCACCTTTTGATGATGAGTCTTGATTGCCCTTTGGCTATTTGTCACAAAAAGGGGGAGTATTTATACATATTGATAGGGGGAGATTTTGTGTTTTTGTTGATAAGGGGAGATTTAGATTGTATTTAGGAGATTCATGATGTATTATTTTTTATTGGCTCATGATGTATTTGTTTTTATGGTATGTATATGTTAGGGGGAGACATTATGTTTTTATCTCTTTTATTGTTTCTTGTTTCACATGTGCTACATTGATTATTGATTTATATTATAAGGTTATTCATGATATATGTCTTTTATTTTCTACTTTGTGAAATCAAGAATTTATTTTGTTTTTACTTGTATTTTCCACACATGCGTTTATGTGTTTGTTGAGTGTTACAGGAATATACAGGTTAATTCAGTCGTGCTGCTGTTTACACTGGCAACTGATAGATAGTAGTTAGGTTGAAATGTTTTTGGGCATTTTGTTGTGATGGGCTGTTTTGTAACTTTGAGCATTTTTTTTTGGTATGTGTTTTGTCATGGATTGCCAAAAGGGGAGTTTGTTAGGTTTTAAGAAATTAGGAACTAATGTATTAGAACTTCAATAAGTATATGTTGGCAAACCATGATCAAAACTTTAGTCTACATTTAGGCTGCTCAAAGTGTGTGTATGTGTAAAGTTGGAATCGAGTAACCGCAGGAAATTACTATTCAATTTTTGCAAGGCTCGATCAATCGAAAATTAGACTCGATCGATCGAAGCTCATGCAGATTATTTTTATGCAGAATTTTCCAACTCAGCCCAAGCCCAAGCCCATATGACGTGTAGGGTTTTATGTATTGCTTCAAGTATAAAAGGAAAAACCCTAGTCACGTTTTAGAGGTGGTTGATATGCTGTGTGTGTGAATCTCTTGTGAGATCTAGAGGTGTTTGCTTTCATACATACTTAGGGTTATCAAGATCAAGATTGATGTCAAGAGCTTGGTGATCGCTTCAGTTGCTATTTCAAGAGCTTAAAGAAAAACACAAGTGGGAGTACTTGTGGTTGCTGTAGATCAAGGAAAGAAATAGTTCATGGACTCGAAGCTATCACGTGGTCGTGGTAGTAAATTTTCTACTCGAGGTAGCAATAGGATGTTAGTGGTCTAAGTTGCTATTGTAAAACTTCAATTCTTTCATAGTGGATCTGTTTTACTTTGAGGATAGCTAAGTTAAATCCTCCCCAGGTTTTTTACCGGTTTGGTTTTCCTGGGTTATTATATCGTTGCGTTCTTTATTTTCCGCATTGTTTACTTGATATGATTTACTTGTGTTAACCTAGATTTGAATAATTTACCTAAGTAATCACTTGACTAAATAACTAGGTTAACCAACTTGTGTTTTAAGGGGTCTAAAAACATACACCTTCTTATGTTATTTGAGTTTTGGGGTATTGAAGCCCTGGGGTATATATAATGAACCTTGTCTCTGTTTCTCTACACGAGATCTTTTTTTTCTTTTTCTTTTTCTTTTTTTTTTTTTTTCTTTTTTTTTTTTTTTAACTTTGGTTACTTTAAAAAAGGAACATATAGTAGCCTATGATTGGAGAAATATAAAAATAAAGGGACACAAGATTATTATTAATCTAAATGTGTTGATGTATTGTTTGTAGGTAGATAAATTGGAAAATGTTCCACTTCCAACAACACATATTTACCATTTTCATGCTTTCCATGTCGGCAAGAAAGTGTTTTAGTCTTTTAAATGCTTTAGTCTTATCGTATGTTTCAATTGACTCAACTGATAAAGTTTCTTATAGTTGAATAAGAAATTTAGAGTTCAAACCCCACTTATACCAAAAACCAACTAGTGTCTTAGTTTGATGATAAAAAAAAAAAAAAAAAAAAAAAATTACCATAGATTGGACATCATAGGTTTAAATTATATTATACCTATAAAAAGCTCATTATTGTCGTATCAAATATATATGATCGTTATGCGGAAAGAATAACAATCTTATCAAATTTCCTGTTGCGGTTCAATATATATAAAACTCAAATGTAATATCATATATACATGATCATTATACAGAAAGAATAATAATCTTATCAAATTATCTATCACGGCTTAATATAAACCTAGTTGTAATTAATGGATGATGCGCCGTGTTTTAAAATCTAGGCTAAACAAATAATCAAGGAAAGAGCTGGTTACCGGATTTGTGGTTATGTGGTTCAATTGGTGGACTGTGACATAAATAATACTAAATATTTCAATTAATATATGTTACTGAACATATTAGGTTGTTAGGCCAAAGATTTTTATAAATACTTCTTCGTTTTAAATTTAAGAGGGAGATTTATAAATTAAACACTTATTGTCAAGTATCATGTGAATTTTCAATTTATGAGTTTTTGCACCTCAAAAATGAAAGACAAAGGGGAAGAAAGACTAATTAAAAGTAAAAATGTTGTTAATGTGGGACTAAAATGTTTAAATTCAATACTGGCTTTGTTACTTGACTTGTGCGCTAAATAATTTATGTAAGCTTTTATTTATTTATTTGATTTTAATAAGTCAAATTATTTTTTGTAATTAAAAAAAGGTAAAAATATGTCAAAACCAGTAGTGATTTGGTTCAGTTTGATTTTTAAAACAATATTGATGGTGTTTGTTTTTAGACCCCTTAAAACACACTCAGATTAACCTAGTTAATTAGCTAAGAGATTACTTAGTCAAATTTCAGATCTAGGTTAACACAAATATATTATATCAATGTAAAGTGCGGAAAATAAAGAACACAAAAATATGATGACCCAGGAAACCAAACCGGTAAAAACCTGAGGCGGATTTAACCTAGCTATCCTCAAGGTAAAACGAATCCACTATGAAAAAATTGAAGTTTACACAATAGCGACTTAGACCACTAGCATCCTATTGCTACCTTGAGTAGGAAACTTACTATCACGATCACGTGACAGCTCCAAGTCCATGGACTACTTTTTTCTTGAATTCCTGTTAGGACATATGTGTTACACATGTTAAGAACATATGTCATGATTTTATGTAATTGGCTTATCCTTTGACAAAACGCACTTTACTTGTATTTGGGTAGATTTAGGATGTGTTTAAATACTTCAAGAAACCATGTTTCAAGATCAAGTGTTGAAGCCTTCAAGTCTGTCCAAGAAAACAAGTTGATAGTGCAAAATCATTAAAGCTCGACAGCTGTATCTATCGAGCTTAAGAAAGCTATTCTAAGTTCGGTGTGCTCGACACCTTCTCGACACTTTCTTGGGTTTCGTGAATTTGTCTTTGGGCTTTCTTTTCTCCTAACCATAGACATATAAAAGGATTGTTTTAAGGGCCGTCAAACAGTTCACAAGCTGCACAAGCTTTAAGCAAACTCTGTTCAAGCAAATTGTGACCGGAGACGAAGTTCTTGCCCTAGTTCGTCTCTTTCTCTTGAAGAAACTGTTGTGTATGTGCACCATAGGGTTTTGTGACCAAGCATCTTCTTGATCCTCATCGTGTGGATGAACTGAAGAACTTTGCAACCAACAACCTTCTCAGTTGGTGATTGAAGTCACGTATTGGGATCCGCGCAATTGGTTAGTCACGTACTTGGGAGTCGTGCATCTAAAAGGGGAACTGTCACTACAGAACAAGTCCAATTGGGTATTGGGGTAAGGGTTCAACTGTAGGTTGGTAAGGTACTTGGGATTCCTTTACTTGTAACCGCTTGTTGTGATAATAGTGGAGTTTCGGGAGTGGTGACCTAAAAATCACCCAGTGGGGTTTTTGCCGTTAGGTTTTCCCCATTAGTAAACAAATCACCGTGTTATTTATTTTCCGCTGCATAATTAGTTTATTGGTGATTTGTTTGTGCTACCACGCGTTTGCATGATAAATTGATTAATTAATAACTTGGCTAATTAATTAATTAATTTCTATCACAAAGGGTCATTCAGTTTGTGGCCTATCAATTCCCAGCAAGTACAAGCACACCCACTTGTGTATCTTTAAGCTCTTGAATGCAGCAACTGAATGATCACCAAGTTCTTGACATAATCTTGAATCTTGGAAACCCTAAGTATGTGTGAAGGCAACCACTTTTTGATCTCACAAAAGATTCACATACACAGCATAAGGAGCAACCTAAAACATGGCTAGGGTTTTCCCTTTTATACTTAAGACAAAACATAAAACCCTACACGTCAAATGGGCTTGGGTTGAGTTGGAAAATTCTGCAGAAAAACAATCTGCACGACTTTCGATCGGTCAAGTCTAATTCTCGATCGATCGAGCCAGGCAAATTTAACCAATAAATTTTGCAGTACACTCGATTCCAAGTTACACATAAACACACTTTGAGTAAGTCTAAAACAAGACTAAAACCTGTTTTGATCATGGTTTGCCAACATTACAAAATGAAGTTCTAATACATTAGTTCCTAATTACTTAGAACCTAACAGATGGTACACAAAAATCCAAAAAATATAAAAAGAAGAAAAATAAAATGGAACATGCAAATTGATTGGCCTTATCTTTGAGTCCCGTATTTGATACCTAAAAATTGATTAAAATAACATATGTAAGTTTAGATCTTTTCATTTTCTTTTTCCTTTTAACAAAAATTCAAAATGCACCCTTTTAAGTTTGGGTGGATTTAATACTGGTTCTTGACATGTAAAAGTTTTTGTGGGTTCTAGTTAGATCAAATGGTAAAGTCTCTGATAGTTGAATAAGAGATTTATGTTTCAATCTCCGCTTATACTGAAAAATAGATTGATGTCTTGGTCGGATTATCAAGAGCGAATACTATAAGTTAGAACTCTCTAAAAAAAATAGTTTTTATTTCAATTCTTAATGTATGTGTTAAATATCACCTTCTTATAATCAACTGTTAGGTTAAATATTGCACGGCCCATGCATGGCTCCATGTTATATGGAGACTTGGGAAGTTTTTTAAGAACCTTACTTTTTCTTATGTGGTTTGAGTTTGGGGTATTGAAGCCTTGGCCCTTGGGGTATATATAATGGACCTCGTCTCTATTTCTATACACAAGAGGTCTATTTCAAGTTTTCTTGATGTGGAAGTCTCACTGTCGTTGTGCATGTGATGGGTCGGACCAGAAGTTTGCCCGAATATATTTGACTGTAAAGAAATTTTCATACTGTATTAAGTGTTGATAATGTTGTTTCTTTCCACGTAAATTCATTCAAATGAAAAGAAAATATGTGTCACAATCAAACACAAGAATCAAATTATTGAAAATATCTCATGGTATATCAAAATTTTAGAATCCACAAAGTGGTCCAAACATTTAGCATATATGATATAAAAGCTACTAGATATATAAGAAAGATGAAACCTTTAATATGGAAATAAGAATTCGGCCTATTTCTTAACCTCCTACAAAAATTATATCCACCACAAAAGAATACTTGAATCTACGAATCCAAATACGTTGGCAGAGAATTCGAATTCACATGTGAATGGAAAATTGTTGGAGTGGTTCACTTATGAGTCAAAAGTCAATAGCTTTAGTTACCCCCCCCCCCCCCCCCCCCCCCCACCCCAAAAAAAAAAAAAAAAAAAAAAAAAAGGTCAATAGCTTTAACTGTACCTATTGTGCAAACTGTTTTTGGAATAAGATGCTTATTATAAGACAACATTCACGGTCAGGTCCAAGAAATTATGGGAATGAAATTTGGAAGCCAAGCGGGTCAATTGGAGTTCTATTGGCCTCAAACATCATTTCAAAAGCATCAATGTCATCATAGTTTTGATGTCAACAGACCTGTCACCCTAATTTCAACACTAGTGTGGTGCCTCCTTCACCTTCAGACTTCCTCATAATAGAATCTTCAGCCATAAGTGAGAAGTGAAATTTATTTACTCTCACATTATAAAATCATCAGTCAAAAGGAAAAACTATTCCCCAGTACCTGTCATAAATAATCATGCTTGTCAGTCATGATTTAGTTCAGCTATTTGATTTTTAAAATAATAATGATGCTTCATAAAATGCAAAAAAGAAAAAGAAAAAAGAAAATGCAACTTGATTGGCCTTATCATTAAGTCCCTTATTTGATAACTAAGTATTGATTAAAACAATATGTGACTTTAGATCTTTTAATTTTCTTTTCCCTTTTTACTAAAATGCAAATTACACTCTTTTAATTTGGGTGAATTTAATATTGGTTCCTAATGTTTAAAATATTCTGTTCAATTCTTAACGTTTGTGTTGGCTAATTCTTGTAATAAAGCAAGTGCTTATGTGAGTTGTATTTAAATAAAGATAAAATTTAGTTACAAAATTGATTGTAGCTTAAGTGTTTATGTGAGTTGTATTTAAATAAGGATAAAATTTAGCTATAAAATTGATTGTAGTTTAAGGTTACAACCTTATTTAATATGTTTTTATTGGAGGTAAATTTTGACAAATCCACCATTAGATTACATTTTCTTTTTATATCCTCTGTACTTGCAAAATTTCTAGAAAATTAAATATCAATAGCTATGTTATCAATAAATTGTTTAAATTGAAAGTTTTTGTAGTTTAAAATTATGCATAAAATATAACCTTATAGATCATATAGTAGATAACAATGTTATAAATTCTGTTCCATTCTAGCTGGAATGGTTTCTCGTACTAGTATGTAATTTGGAACCAAAATACCCACTGTTTCACTTCAGATTGAATTTCAGCCAGTTTTGGGGTGTTTCGACCATTCCTGTGAATTTTGGCCAATACTGGCTGAAATTAAGGATTTGACTGGCATACAGAGTTTTTTTTTTTTTTTTTTTTTTAATTATGAATTTTTTCATCATATTTCAAACATAAACTTGACATCAGATTGGTACCAAATGCTATATTAGGGAGAAAAAAAATAAAAATAAAAAACCAGAGAAGAAGACATCAAAATCTTAGATCAGTACCAAATTATTTGTAAGGAAAAAAAAGAAAAAAAGAAAGAAAGAAAGCAGAAATCCAAGCTTTGGCAGTATGGTGGACGAAATGGAAGTTAATTTGCTTACCATTTGAAATCTCTTCTTCAAGGCTTGTCTGAGTTGTCTCTATTCTCTAGAGCTTTGAGAGTGATTTCATTTATGAGACTTGTAAATGACAAATAAAGCTTTGAAAAGTGATATTAAGGGTCTATTTGAGAATAGTTTATTTAGTTGAAACTGAAAATTTTTTGCTGAAAGTGTAGAAAATAAGGTTAAAAGTTAGCTGAATAGTATAATAAGACCCATGAATAGTATCAAAAAGTGCAATAAAACCCACAAATAGTACCAAAAAGAAGCTAAAAATTCAAATAAGCTGAAACTTGTAGCTCATCCCAAACGGGCTCTATCTATTAAGGGAAAATGGCTCAATGCATGTGGGAGTTGGTGGGAGTGGAGCTTCCAAGAAGCTTCATGAATCATGATTATAATTATCCCAAATTATTCATTTATTTACAAAATATTGCAAAAAAAATATTCATTTATTTACAAAATAACTCAAATATGAATTTTTAAAAAAATAAGCAATCTAATCCCCTTTATTAAGATTTTCTTTTTAAATCACTATATTAATAGCAATTAGTAAAATTATTATTTTATTTTATTTTTTTATGGGATTATTTTATTAATTACTATCGTGTAAGCAATAACTTGTTATAAATCTTGGGATGTGATATTGATGTTAAGGTTTAATATTAAATGAGTTCTAATATTTGATATTTAGCAATTCACTTTTTTGAATTGATAATTTTATGTTGTATAAGAATATATATATATATATTTATATATATATTTTAAACAACTTTGAAACACCCTAAAATAGTACGCAAAAATAAGCCGGTATCGAAATATTTCGTTTTATTGGACAAACCGAAACAAGGTTTGAAATGCATTAATAAATAATATCCAATTGACATAAAATTTGACATATGTATTAAGAGTGTAAAGAATATACAATTCAACGGTTATATTTTCAAAATATGTAATAATGTTAATTTTGTTTAAAGGAAGTTGTAGTCCTAGACTATAACCAATTTTATAGTTAAACTTTGTCCAATTAATTTGCTTTTGTATTGGTTGAGTCAAGAAGAAACATGGAAGAAATCAAGCTATAATGTCTCCAAAACGTAATCATGGGATAAAAACTATCACTATAGTATTGGGAGCGATAATGGTACTTATTACAGATTCTACAAGTGTATTTGATTTCAAGTAGATCCATATAAATTCTGCTTCCACCATGTAAACATAGTGAGCAGACAATATTCCTTGTTATTACCGCTTTAGTATTACATAGCTACCAAGGAAAAACAAGCATGAATAGAAAGGAAAAGAAAAGTAAATAGGAAACCAACACAACCGCATTGCCTCCTCATATAAAATTATAGAGAGGAAACATTGCAGAATGTCTAGCTTCTTCTCGATTCTACATCATTGAAGAAGCTGGAGCTTGCAAGCACAAAGCACACTGTACATTTTTAGACCCCCTAAAACACAATTAGATTAACCTAGTTAATTAGCCAAGTTATTACTTAGTCCAAATTCCAAATCTAGGTTATCACAATCAAACAATCATATCATGCATAGCAGCGGAAAGATAAATAACACAATGATATGATCACCCAGGAAACCAAACCGGTAAAAACCTGGGGAGGACTTAGCCTAGCTATCCTCAAGGTAAAAAGCAAATCCACTAGAATCGAAGTTTTACAATAGTGACTTAGACCACTAACATCCTATTGCTACCTACCAGTAGAAACTTACTGACACGACCACGTGCAAGCTCCGAGACCATGGACTCCTTCTTTCTTGAATTCTCCAGCAAGTACAAGCACACCATCTTGTGTTTCTTTAAATTCTTATGGCAGCAACTGAATGATCATCAAGTTCTTAAACGAATCTCCTTCTTGATAATCCTAAGCTTGTGTAAAGGAAAGCTCCTCACAGATCTCACAAGAGATTTACACAAACAGCAATATGAGCAACCTCTAAAACGTGGCTAAGGTTTGCCTTATATACCTAGGGCAAAAACATAAAACCCTAAATCGTTTTAATGAACTAGGGCTGAGTTGGAATTCTGCAGAAAAACGCATTCTGCCCGATTTTCTATTGATTGAGCCTAAGCTTCGATCGATCGAACCAGGCCGAAATGCACTATTAAATGCATCAGCTTGAATCCAACTTTACATAAAATTCACAACTTTGAGCAAGTCTAAACAAGACTAAACACTTTGTTTTCTTTGGCAATCCATGACAAAACACAACTAAAAGCTTAAAGTTTACAAAGAAAAGCCCTTTACAAAAAAAATGCTCATTAAAAACAAATCCAATCCTAACTACTATCCATCAATTGCAAGTGTAGATAGCAGCTCAATTGAATCAACCTGTATATTTCCTAAAACACTTAAACAAAATGCATAACCGCATGTGTGGAAAATACAAGTAAACAAAATAATTTCTTGATTTCACTCAACACAAAATAAAGACATATATCAATGAAAAACTCATAAATATAAATCAATAAGCAGTGAAACAAGAAACATAAGAAACAATAAATGTATCTCCCCCTAACAAGAATAGCCCAACAAAAATATAACAAGAGCTAAAAAGGTAAATACAAAGTGAAGCACCTAGATACAATCTAAACTCCACAAGCTCCAACAAACAAAAATGCTCTCCCCCTGAAAACAAAAACCTACAAGTGCTCAAAACCTAAATGTACTCTCCCTTTTTGTGACGGAATGCCAAAGGCCAATCAAAATCCATCATCAAAAGGAAGTGGCAGTGAGGATCGTCGAAACTGTGCCAACTCTGCGCGCAAAGCATGGATCTCATCGAGTACGTCCACCAAAATCTGTCCATGAGCCGCCTGAACGGTCAAGACATGATCCAACGTACGTCGAATGTCTGAATCATCCGAAGTAGTCGATGGAGGAACATCAGCATCAGCAGCACCAGCACCAGACGCCTCAGCCATATCAGCACCTGTAGAAGAGGGAGAAGGGGGAACAACACCAAATGACTCACCTCTAGGACGCGTAGAGCCAACTCTCAAGTGAGCAGCCCTTTGCCTAAGGAATGTGGCACCTATGGGAGCTATGACATGAACGGGCTCACCGGCAGGGAAATCAGCTAAACCGAGAAACAACAAAATCCTATGAATGAAAATAGGATGAATAAGAGCATGAGCAACGACAGAACTCCTATGAACTTCGTTCAAAGAACGAAGAAACAGATGAAGAAAACTGATAGATGCACCAGAGACAAAGGCGTACAAGAACACACATCGCTCAAGAGGGATGGTGTGGAGATGAGAAATAGGCCACAAAGAATGACATGCTAGCTTAAAGAAAAGATAGGTAGTCTCAGTAAGCTCAGCAGACATGATCCGAGGATTAGAACGCCACTGGATAGAAGACCCACTGATGTATGACATAACGTCATCTAGGGGTGGAGACTCCTCATAAGGATAGACAAGCTGCCTAACGACCGGAACCCCAAGAGCTTCAGCCACTATCTTAGGGGTAATGGTGAACTCAACACCTCGTATCCAACTCCTAACAAGGGTGTTGGAATCATAGATGTGGCAAGAGAGATTCAAGAAGAACTCTCTAATCAAGGCGGTCGGGGGTGGATGATCTACCTCTAGTAAAGACAGCCAACCTTTACTCTCAAAGTTTGCCCTAATGGTAGGATCAACCTCATCTAACACAACAGAACGCTCAGCCCAAATTTTTCTCTTACAGTTCAGTTTCTCATAGACCTCTCTGCTTTTGTCATTCCTAAACAACTCACACCTAGAGGGAGACTCAGAGGAAGTGGAGGGTGTCCTATGGGCTCTAGTCTTCCTAGGCATGGTGCTAGGATAAAGACAAACACATAAAGCAAAAAAAAAACAAAAACCAAGGGCAGACTGCAAGTTAGCACAAAAAAAATATAGAACAAAAATCTATATGATGCATGAACAATTTAAATGTCATGATGCATGCTCTAATGCAGTGAAATTAAGTTCAAATAAAGTTCAAGTTCATAAAATTGGCTTAAGCATAGAGTTTCTAACAAAAAACCCCAAAAATTTTGAAAAACCACTTGTTCAATTTGTAAAAAATTGACCAATTGATCATCACACGAGATAGAATACATAAAATAATGATCAATTACATCAATTCAACAAACCAATTTCATCAATTGAAACCAATTTGAACAAAATCCCCAAATTCGGATAAATACAAGCCCTAGAATTTTCAATGTCTCAGAAAACCCCAAATTGATCAAATTAAACATCATAGATTATGTTTATAACATTATAGGAACAAAACCCAATGATCAATTTCAGAAAAAATGGCTTGAATCATCAAAAACCCCAATATTGAAAAGTTTCGAAAATCCCAATGAAATGCATGAATAAATGCATGAAAACATGAAATAAAATGCCAAAGGAAGGGCAAAATAGACTTACCGGCTTAGAGAGAGGAAAACCTCGCAAAAATTTCGGAGGAAAACGACAAAAAAATTTGTTGGTGAGCCTTGTCCAATTCGGAGTGAGAGAAAAGTTTGAAAAACTTTTTGAAAAGTAAGTTTGAACAAGTCAAACTGATTTTAAAAAACCTGATTCACGATTTTTGATTGATCGAAAATCAGTTTCGATTGATCAAAACAGACAGAGGCTTCTTTAAAAAATTTTAAAACAATTTCGATTGATCGAAAAACAGATTGGATCAATCGAAACAGACAGAGGCTCACTAAATTTTTGAGAAAACACAGTTTTTTTTTTTTTTTTGAAAAAAACATAACACATTTTAGAAACACCTCAAAGCATTGAAATTGATGAATCAAAATGCATGAGTATGTGATGAAATGTTTTTCAAAAACAACAGTTTTAAGCCCAGTTTCCCAAAATTAAGATTTTCAAGCATTTTCCATAAATTCTCAAGCATCAAAACTATTTTGCATAAAAACTCAAGGTATTTGCAAACTTGGTTGGTCAGACCAAAAACACACACAATAACATGTACAAGGTTTAGCAAAGAGTAACTTGTGTAGTGTATGCAACTAGCAAAAACTTGAGATACATGTGAGGTGATATGTAAATAGAACTCAATCACAAAGTCTACACAATTCATCACAAAGGATTTGAAAGAGACTATTACCAAAAGAGTTACATCATACAACTCCCACATCTCCTAGATCATAAGCTTGCAATCATGTAAGTTTCTTGATTTTGCCTCATATTGTACACACAAATTTTAATTATTCAGAAACTTATTAAAATAGCCGGGATAATGTATACACCAATTTTAGCAATTATTTGATTTAGCTTTAAGTCCAATAATGTACACACCAATATTAGCATTTAAATCGAGGCTACACCTTATGATCTTTTTGTGTATGTGCTACACTTTCTCGAGTACAAAATCTTACGATATGCACTAAGGTGTTCATGATTGGCTAGTGAACAGTGGTGAGATGGTTATTTGTGCCTTTCTCAAAAAGTTCAAGTCCAACAGTCAAAGACATGTGACTTCAAGATCAAGACAAAGTGATCAAAACCATAAACATCTTTCCCACACAACATGCACTACAAAGCTTCAACTAGTAAGTGCAATAAGTAAGCTCATCAAAGCTAAACAAAGTACAAAAGACATATTATGTGAAAATAAATTGACTAACCTTGTTTTCAAAACTAAGAAAATAGTGCAAAGCACAATTTGCTTCCTTTTTCTTCCTTTTTTTTTTAATTAAAAAAATAAACAAAAACAACCTAGAATGTAATGCATGAATGTTATGCAATGCATATCCTAGAAACAAAGAAAACAAAAAAAATGGTCACAAAGAATAGCAATGAAGCATAAGGACCATGTCAGAAGGACTCAATTAGATTGAGCTTTTTGCATCCAAAACTTTTTAGATGCACCACAAGCATTGGAGTTCTTATTCACATGGGAATGATTTCCAACTCCAGGATTTGAATAAAGGTTTAGAGCCTTTACCAATTCACCAATGAGTACCATAGGATCTTGTGCTTGAGGCACATGTACTTTTGGTTTGTTTGCTCTCTTAACAGCTTGCAGCTTGTAACAGTTTGGATGAATGTGTCCAGACTTTCCACAAAAATGACAAACCCATGCAGGCTTATCATGTGACTTGTCCTTAGAAAGGGTAGGCTACTTAGGTTTAGACTCTTTCAGTTCAACCCTAATCTTCCTAGGAGGTGTAACTTCTAAGGGTTTGACAACCTCACTCACAGGGGGTTCAGAAGAAGATGAAGGAGCAAAGATAGTGGAATTAGGTGCAGACACATTGATGCTTTCTACAAAACCTAACCCAATTTTGTCAGAAGGAGACTTTTGAACACTAAGCATATGATCAAGTTTGGAACTAGCAGACCTATTAGATTGTTCTCTAGCAACAGAAAGCTCATGTTCCAAATTCTTAACTTTATCAAGCAAAAGCATGTTCTCAGTCTTCACATTATTCAAAAGTTCAATAGCATCAAACAATTTAACAAGCAAATTTTTCTTATCAAGCTCAAGAGATGCAATTTTCTTCAAGCTTAATTCAACATTTATAGCATCCTTTATAGCAACTTTGCAAAGTTTATTGTAGGCTTCTTGAAGATCTGCATCCTCAAAGAGTTCCCCATCAGAAGGGTTCTCTTTAGCAGATACGCTTTCATTGACTACAGCAGTAGCAGTGAAAGTAATGAAGTTTCCATCCTCGTCACACCCAGACTCATCATCAGAAACTTCACCATCACTAAGGGTTACAGCCATAGCCTTACCCTTAGACTTCAAGTAAGTAGGACATTTAGATTTCATGTGACCATACCCTTGACATCCAAAACACTGAGGACCCATAGAATTATTTGAAGATTGACCTACTTTTTCTCTAGGTTTATCAATGTTGTTAACCTTAGTGGGATCATTCTTCCTAAAATTTCTAGGTTCAGCAGTGTTCTTATCTCTTGCCCTTCTGTTGTTGTTTCTAAGAAAATTCCTAAAGTTCTTGGCACGGTAAGCAATCTCTGTAGCAGAGAGCTCATCATCAAGTCCACCAACATCAACATCATCAACTGACTTAAGAGCCATTGATTTGGATTTACTAGTCTTAGGTAGGTCCAACTCATAGGATTGAAGAGATCCTACAAGTTCATCAACAGGGATGGAGTCCACATCCTTACTTTCAGTAATGGCAGTCACTTTGGGTCTAAAATCTTCAGTCAAAGATCTAAGTATCTTCCTAACAATTTTAGGTTGATCATAGATTTCACCCAAGTTATATGCAGAATTAACAATATCATTAAGTTTAGCATAGAATTCATCAAAAGATTCATCATCAGACATCCTAATGCGTTCAAATTTAGAAGTTAATTGTTGCAATTTATTGATTTTGACAGCCTTTGTGCCTTCATGCACAGTCTGGAGGATATTCCAAGCAGTATGAGCAACCTCAATATTAGAGATTCTCTTAAATTCCTCCATAGAAACAGCGTTAAAGGTAGCATTCATAGCTTTGCTATTGAACGCGGATGCTTCTTTTTAAGAAGTTTGCCACTCACTAACAGGAGTAGTGGGCTTCTCCCATCCGTATTCGACAGAGTTCCAGACTCTCTCATCAATTGATTTCAGGAATGCTTTTATCCTTACTTTCCAATAAGCATAATTATTCCCATCAAAGTGAGGAGGAATAACAAGAGAATGTCCGTGTTCCATGACAACAGGGGTCAAAGATCAGCTCAGTGATCAAAAGATCAACAACAAGAGAGCAACCCGCTCTGATACCACTTGTACGTTTTTAGACCCCTTAAAACACGATTGGATTAACCTAGTTAATTAGCCAAGTTATTACTTAGTCCAAATTCCAAATTTAGGTTATCACAATCAAACAATCATATCATGCATAGCAGCGGAAAGATAAATAACACAATGATATGATCACCCAGGAAACCAAACTGGTAAAAACCTGGGGAGGATTTAACCTAGCTATCTTCAAGGTAAAAAGCAAATCCACTAGAAAGAATTGAAGTTTTACAATAGCGACTTAGACCACTAACATCCTATTGCTATCCACCAGTAGAAACTTACTGACATGACCACGTGCAAGCTCCGAGACCATGAACTTCTTCTTTCTTGGATTCTCCAGCAAGTATAAGCACACCAGCTTGTGTTTCTTTAAGTTCTTATGGCAGCAACTGAATGATCATCAAGTTCTTGAATGAATCTCCTTCTTGATAATCCTAAGCTTGTGTAAAGGAAAGCTCCTCACAGATCTCACAAGAGATTTACACAAACAGCAATATGAGCAACCTCTAAAACGTGGCTAGGGTTTGCCTTATATACCTAGGGCAAAAACATAAAACCCTAAACCATTTTAATGAACTAGGGCTAAGTTGGAATTCTGTAGAAAAACGCATTCTGCCCGATTTTCGATTAATCAAGCCTAAGCTTCGATCGATCGAACCAGGCTGAAATGCACTATTAAATCTGCATCAGCTTGAATCCAACTTTACACAAAAGTCACAACTTTGAGCAAGTCTAAACAAGACTAAACATTTTGTTTTGATCATGGTTTGCTAACAATACACATTAGAGTTCTAAATACATTAGTTCCTAATTCTTTAGAACCTAACACACACATATTAGTACGTAGTACATGATATCTGACAAGTTATTGTTAAGTATGTAATTAAGGATTTCTACGGCTTAATGCCAAATCCGATCCGCACAGCGTATTTGACAAGTTCATCCCTCTCCCCTTCATTGATGTATCAGTCTTTATTGGCATCAGCATGGTGGAGGCTGCAGTTGGCACAAAAGCCAGGGATAATTGAGCCCAGGTATTCAAAGGCTTTCTTTAGCTCTTCCTTGCTGAGCAGATTGTCATTATTGGTGTCATATTTCTTGAAAACTTTCCTTAGCTGATCCTCCAGTAGGGGCGGAGTCTTATAATCAAGTACTGTTGGGTTAAATATTGCACGGCCCATGTTATGGAGACTTGGAGGATGAAGGCTTAGGCAAGTTTTCTAAGAACCTTAAATTTTTATGTGGTTTGAGTTTGGGGCATTGAAGCCTTGGGGTATATATAATGGACCTAGTCTCTATTTCTCTATTTCTCTACAAAAGAGATCTATTCCAAGTTTTCTTGATGTGGAAGTTGTTAGATGATGTATTGTAATTCCACATTTTGATGTATTGTAGTTCAGTAGAGTAGAGTAGCAAATCTGTTAGTTCTGTATATAAAACCTAAATTGTAAGTCGTTTATGTGTTAGAAGCTAAGCTACAAGTAGTTTTTGTATAGTGAAGTTAGTTAGAGTTAGAAGACAGCTGGCATCTTTCTATTGGTCAATAGATTAGTTAGTTGTTTGGTTAGAGTTTTCCCGCCTCTCTTTGAGTTAGATATAAATAGTAGAGCTTGTTTATTGATGATGAATATACACACAAATTCTCAGATATTTTCTCTCTCTTTGGTTTACTCCATTGATGAACCTTGGTGTGTGCATGAATTCTAACAGAAGTGTCACTGTCGTTGTGCATGTGATGGGTTAGAGCAGAAGCTAGCCTAAATATATTTGAATGTTAGAAATTTTCATTCTATTTAGTGTTGATAGTGTTGTTTCTTTCCATGAAAATTCATTCAAATGAAAAGAAAATATGTGTCACAATCAAACATGAGAATCAAATAATCGAAAATATCTCATGGTATCAAAATTGTAGCATCTACAAAGTACTCTAAACAAGTAGCATATATGGTGTATAAAAGCAACTAGAATAGAAAGACAAAACCTTTAATATGGAAATAAGAATTCCACCTTTTTCTTAACCTCCAACGAAACCATATCCACAACAAAAGAATACTTGAATCTATGAATCCAAATACGTTGGCAAAGAATTCGAATTCTCACATGAATGGAAAATTGTTGCAGTGGTTCATGTACATGTGTGTCAAAAGTCAATAGATTTTACTAGTATGATGTTAGTTTTAGATTTTACTAGTATGATGTGTAAGGTTGAATTTAATCAACCATCTTGTTGGCTTTATTCCGTGCCAAATTTGCTTGTATTTCAGCAATTAGTAACCCTGTATTTAGGTGGGATTATTGTAAGGGTAGTGAGTGAGATAGCGTGAAGAAATGCTCAAGAGTGTGCAAGAAAAACAGGGACTCGTGACTGGATCTCGCGAGTGACTCGCGGCTGCAAGTTGCCAGAAGCTGCACACATGCCAGGCATGCCAGAAGTTGAAGCGTCATGCTAGGTGGAGCACTACAAGACAAAATAGGACAACTGACCGTTCAGTTACTTCGCGGTTGGAACTCGCGACTCAGTCAAGCCGCGAGCCAGCCCTATTTTGAAAAACCTGACTTTTCACATTCCATTCTCACCCTAGTATAAATACCCCTTATACCCACGAAAGAAGAGGGCTTCCAGAGAGAATTTTGAGAGAGAAACCCTACAGAAAAACAAGATTGATTCATCCACAATCTTCACATAAGAGACTCTTCAAATTCCTCTACTCTCTTCCTTTCCATTGTTAAATCCTTGAGAGGTTTTTTACCAAAACCTTTTCTCACCATATCCATTTCTGTGATAGGGCTATTTGGTGCTTTGGGAAGCAATTAGGAAGGAACCAATTTCACATTGGTTGATGCTATGGTCAAGTAGCGGAATCCGGGAAGCTAGAAAAGAAATAGGTTCGACGCAACCTCGTTGGAGCAAGAAGCTTGGAGGGCTTAGGTACACTGGGTAGATTAGGCTTGAAGGGTCTATTGCTGTTCATGTATCCCAACTACATTTTCTAGTGGATTACTTACCGCTTGGAGGGCGGCGGAGAGGTTTTACGCCGAGGGCTTTGATTTCCTCTTCGATAACACATCGTTATGTTGTCCTTGTGTTTGCATCTCTCTTCCCTTAATCTTTGCCTTTTATTTTCTGCTGTGGATGTGATTTTAATTGGCTTAGATTGTTTACCAATTCTGTTTGTAGCTTGTGTTCATTTTCTGGACACTTATTGTTTGTCATAAAGCTTGAATTGGTAATTTTGTTATTGGGGGTCTAAACATTCAAGGGTGTTTTATACACTATTTGAACTTTCATGATGTTAGTTCATGTACGTGTGTTTCATATTTTGGATATGGATTTAAGATGCTTATCGGACTACATTCATGATGGGGTCCAAGAAATTATGGGAATGAAATTTGGAAGCCAAGCGGGTCAATTGGAGTTATATTGGACTCAAATGTCATTTCAAAATCATCAATGTCATCACAAGTATGATGTCAACAGACTTGTCACCTTAATTTCAACACAAGTGTGGTGCCTCCTTCATCTTCAGACTTCCTCAAAATAGATTCCTTTGTCATAAGTGAAATGCGAAAACTATTTATTTACTCTCACATAATAGAATCATCAGTCCGAAGTAAAAACTATTCCCCAATACTACTTATGAATAAGTACAGTGGTTGTCATCATTATTATTATTGTTATTGTTTTGGCAAAGAAACCTTGTACTAACGAGAAAATTGTCAGGGTAATTTAAGTACAGAGTAAAAATTTATTGACTTTTTGCTTACAAGTCAACAATACCATTGAACCATAAATTTTGTGACAAAAATGATTGGGTTTTAAACTTTACCTTTTGATCTAACTGGCTTTAGACTAATAAGACACTCACTAGATAGCATTCAAGGTTGTGTCATGTGTGTTGTCCTCTTAGCATCATCACTAGTACCTGCTACTCTTTTCTTAGAATAAAATTCTCAATCAAAATAAAAAAGTGAATACCATCCATTCATAATTAGGGTCATCATTTGAAATTGAAAACCATTCTTGATACTTGGCATATGGTATGAAAATGGTACAAAAATCTTCTTACCACTTTTGGTGTTATTTTATACTCCACCAATAATATACCAAGTGTCTAATTTTGTTTTTTAAAAAAACATTGGTTACTTAAAAATAAGAACATATAGTAGCTTATGGTTGGTGAAATATAAAAATAAAGAGATACAAGGTTTTTATTCAAATAAATGTGTTGATGTATTGTTTGTAGGTCCCGATGGAAAAGTAGATAAATTGGAAAATGTTCCACTTCCAACAATACATATTTTCCATTTTTGTACTTTCCATGTTGGCAAGCAAGTGTTTTAGTCTTTTAGATGCTTCAGTCTTATTGTATGTTCCAATTAACTCAACTGGTAAAATCTCTTATTGTCGAATAGGAAATTTTGGGTTCAAACCCCATCTATACCAAGAATCAATTGACAATCAAACACAAAAGAATCAAATCATGGTATGAAATTATAGCATCTGGAAAGTGGTCCGAACATTTAGCATATTTAGCATATATATATATATATATTTGTTGAAAGTCATCCATTTTTTTTTTTATAAATGTTAAATATTTAGCATATATTTTTGTTGCTAAATAGAATCCTCAATCAAATGTGAAAAGCGAAATCTATTTACACCCACTGCCACATAATAGAATCATCAATCCAAAGTAAAGACTATTGCCTGATGCTTGTCATGAATTAGTGCAGTAGTTGTCATTATCATTAATTAGTGTTATATGTTTTGGGCAAAGAAATCCCATATATGAAAGGGGTTAATTGTTTGATAAATTCACCTACTGAGTAAAATATTTATTAGGTTTTTGCTTACAAGTCAACAATACAATTGAATCATAAAACTCTTGATACAAAATTTTTGGCTTTAAAATTTCTCTTTTGATCTAATTTTGTATAGACTAAGATACTCATTGGATAGCATTCAAGGACATTGAACGTGTGTTGTCCCATAGTATCATTGATGTTGCCTACTGTTAGGTTCTAAAAGTTTAGAACAATTGGCAAACTGTGAGCATAAACTTATCTAGATATAGATTACGAAGTCTATAAGGTATATTAGACAATGCTTAAAGTATTGCAAGTCAAATTATGTGAACAAGGAGGCTGCAAGTTCTAGAAAACAAAACTTGCCAGGCTCAACTGATCGAGAAGAAGGCTCGACCAATCGAGAGACGGATTTACAGAATTTTAATTAAGGCCCAATAGCCCATTAAGCCCATCAAGTGATTAGGGTTTCAGATTTAATTCACATAATATTTAAAGGAAACCCTAAGACACATTTTATTATGACTTTGGAGCTTTTCTTTTGAGATCTAAAAGGTTTTGTGCTTACTCCTTTCAAAGTCACTACCGGAATTCCATCTACACATTATTATGTAAATCTGAAATTGCTGCATACCAGTCATCAAAGGTGCTAGATCTAAACTTTCAAGGGTGGTCTTGAAGTCATAGACTAGATGTTTATGTGGGAGATCTAAAGTGTGAATTGGAGGTTCATGTGAGAGCAGATCCAAATCAAAGAAGTCTGAGGGGTTTAGAGCTCAATTTGGTAATTGTAGTTAGATTTACTACGAATTGGTATTTTTGACTGTAAATCTTAATTTGATATAATGGATTGTTCTCCCCAAGTTTTTTACCTTGAAACTGGTTTGTTTCATTGATTTCTCTAGGTCATCATATCTGTGTCTTATTTACTTTTTCGTTGTGCTTGATATGTTTGATAAATATTTAACCATGATCTTCATAATTGACCTAAGTAAAAACTTGTCTATTAAATTAGCTTAAACACTGTGCTTTCAGGGGTCTAAAACTTAACACTTACTACTCTTTTCCTAGAATAGAATCCTAAGTTAAAAGCAAAAGCGAATACCATCTATTCCAAATTATAGATCATCATTCATGGTGAATTTACATTACCCGATACTTGGCATCTTGTATAAAAATTTTCTATTTCATTTTTAGTGTTATTTTATATATACTCCACCTATTGAAATATGTGCCACGTGTTTAATATTTCTTATATTAAACTTGGGTTAATTTATAAAGAATAAATAAAAAATAAATAAAAAAGAAGAAAGAAAAAGAGAATGTATATATAGCAGGTTATAATTGGTGAAATATAAAAATGAAAGGGACATAATATATTTTATATATATATATAAAATAGGGTGATGTTCTGTTTGTAGGTCTCGTTGGAGAAGTAGATAAATTCGGATATATTCTCCTTCCAACAATTAATATTCACCATTTTCATGCTTTCTGTGTTGGCAAGTAACTGTTTTGGTCTTTTAGATGGTTCATATTTGTCTTTATCATATATACATGGTCATTATGGGGAAAGGAATAAAAATCTTATCAAATTATTTCCTATCAATTTAATAAAAATATTAGATGTAATTAATGGATGATGCTCTAGGTTTTAAAATCGAAACTAAACAAACAATTAAAAAATGAGAAAATTTTTCATTCCTACAAGGTTGAGTGCTAGAGAGGAGGGAGGACTCCTCCCCATATATAGGAGTGAAAATTTTCTCCAAGAAAAGAACTAGTTCCTGAAATTGTAGTTGAATAGGGTTCAATTAGTGGTCTATGCATAAATAATACTAACCATTTTAATTAATTATGTTACTGAACCTATTAATTACTAGTTAGCCGAAATATGTTTAGTTGTATATTGATTTTGATATAATTATTACATTTGATGAAGAATTTTATTTTGAGAACCTAATGGTTACAATAATGGGCAGGGATGTTTGAATTTTTGTTCTTCTTATAAAAAAGAGCAAATAATACCATTGAGAACAAGATACTCTTGGTCACTCGATCAAGAATTTTAAGTATTAAATGGTAGCTTTTTGGTAATTAAAAAAAGGGAAGAAATTGGTCAAAACCAATCATAATTTGGTTCAGTTGTTTGATTTTTAAAACAATAATGATAATTCATAAAATAAAATAAAATATAAAGGAACGATAAACATTTTTTTTTTTTTTGAGGAACGTAAGGAATGATAAACTTGATTGGCCTTATCATTGACACCTAAATATTTATTAAAACAACATATGTGACTTTAGATCTATTCATTTTCTTTTTCCTTTTAATTAAAATGCAAATTACAACCTTTTATAAGTTTGGGTTAATCTAATATTGGTTACTGATATTTAAAAGTTTTTATTTTAATTCCCAACGTTTGTGTTCGCTAATTCTTGTAATAAAACAAGTGTTAATGTGGGTTGTATTTAAATAATTTGCTTTTGTATTGAGTGAGTCAAGAAGAAACATGGAAGAAATCAAGCTATAATGTCTCTGTAAGGTAATCTTGGGATTGGCTATTATGAGTATGCTATAGTATTGGAAGCGATAATGATACTGATGTAGCTAGAGCACATAAATTCTGCTTCCACCACGTAAACATAGTGAGCAGACAATATTCCTTGTTATTACCACTTGGATATTACATAGCTGACAAGAAAATAAAAGCATGACCAGAAAGGAAAGTAAAAGAAAAGTGATTAGGAAACCAACACAATCGCCATGCCTCCTCATATAAATTTGTATAGGAAACATTGCGGAAGGTCTAGCTTTTTCTCGCTTCTACATCATAGAAGAAGCTGAAGCTTGCAAGTACAAAGCACACATATTATTAGTACATGATGCCTGACAAGTTATTGTTAAGTACGTAATTAAAAATTTCTAATCCTTAACGGTAAATCCGACTCGCACAGCGTATTTGACGAGTTCATCCATCTCCCTTTCGTTGACGTATCCGTCTTTATTGGCATCGGCATGGTGGAGGCCGCGGTCTGCACGAAAGCCAGGGATAAGTGAGCCCAGGTAGTCAAAGGCTTTCTTTAGCTCTTCCCTGCTGAGCTTATTGTCATTATTCGTGTCGTATTTCTTGAAAATGTTCCTTAGCTGATCCTCCGTTGGGGGCAGAGGCTTAGTAACAAAACGGCCCATGTTATATGGAGACTTGGAGGATGGAGGGCCTTTGGCAAGTTTTTTGAGAACCTTAATTCTTGTGTGGTTTGAGTTTGGGGTATTGAAGCCGGGGGGTGTATATATATATATATATATATAAATATATATATATATATTAGTCTGTGTAAAATTTTTAGTCTATTTTTATATAAGAACATATTTTTTATATTTTACACAAACACTTACATCATATTATTTATTATATATTCTATTTTCTTTAAATAATCATTTTTTTATTTTTTCTTTTTTATTTCACCTACAACACAATCTCTCTTCCTTTTTAGGACACATGAGAGAGACAGTATTAAAATAATAAAAGAGAAAGTCACAGTAACCGTGTATATTTACATAGTTATTGTAGCAATAATGTCTATGTAGAGTGTTATAGATAGATTGATATGAGTAGTTTGTAAGCAAAAATGTGTAAAATTGACAACTTTTTATCTTTTATTTTGCACTAACGACTGCAAGTGCTCTAATATCTATTTCTCTATACAAGAGATCTATTCCAAGTTTTCTTGATGTGGTAGAAATTTTGATACTATATTTAAGTGTTGATAATGTTGTTCCTTTCTACGCAAATTCATTCAAATGAAAAGAAAACATGTCATCACAATCAAACACAAGAATAAAATTCTCCAAAATATCTCATGGTATCAAATTGTAGCATCTGCAAAGTGATCCAAACATTTAGCATATATTGTAGAAAAGCAACTAGATAAGAAAGACAAAACCTTTTGTGGTAACTGTTTTTGGATTAAGATGCTCATCGGATAACATTCATGGTTAGGTCCAAGGAATTCTGAGATCCAAATTTGGAAGCCAAGTGGGCAGTTGGAGTTCTATAACTAATGGACTCAAATGTCACTTCAAAAGCATCAATGTTGTCACAGGTATTATGTCATCAGACTCATCACCAAAATATCAGCATAGAATCCTTAGTCAAATGTGAAAAGCGAAAACTATTTATACCCACTGCCACATAATAGAATCATCAGTCCAAAGTAAAAACTATGCCTGATGCTTATCATGAATAAATACAGTATTAATCATTATCATTATTGTATTGTTTTGGGCAAAGAAATCTCATATATTAAGGTAAAAATTGTTTGAGAATTTCACTTATTGAGTAAAAAATTTATTAGTTTTTTACTTACAAGTCGACAATATACCACTGAATCATAAACTCTTGACACAATTTTTTTGGCTGTAACTTTATCTGTCAATCTAATTGTACTCGTATAGACTAAAATACTCATTGGATAGCAGTCAAGTTCATTGATTGTTGTTGCCTACTACTTTTTCCCCAGAATAGAATCCTAAGTTAAAAGCAAAAGGTAAATACTATCGACCTATTCCAGATTAGGAACATCATTCGTGGTAAAAAAACCATTATCCGATACTTGGCATCTGGAATAAAATTTTCTATTTCATTTTGCATGTGTTATTTCATGCTCCACTGATTGAAATATATGCCACGTGTATAATATTTCTTATATTAAACTTGGGTTACTTTAAAGAGAGAGACCAGCAGATTATAATTGGTGAAATATAAAAATAAAAGGGACATAAGATTTTTATATATATATAAATGTGGTGATGTGCTGTTCTCGTTGGAAAAGTAGATAAAAATTGGGATATGTTCTCCTTCCAACAATTAATATTTGCCATTTTCATGCTTTCCATGTCGGCAAGTAAGTGTTTTGGACTTTTAGATGCTTCATTTTTGTCCTTATCATATATGGAAGGAATAACAATCTTATCAAATTATTTCCTATCAATTTAATAAATCAAGTTTTAAAATCTAAACTAAACAAACAATAGAAAAAATGAGAAAATTTTTCATTCCTACGGCACTACAAGAAATTTGGTCTTTAGCGACGGCATATAGTCGTCGCTAATGATTTAAATATCGTCGCTAATTATATTAGCGACGAAAAATGTCGTCGCTAACTTTCGTTAAACGAAAATGGTAACAAAAAAGTTTTTTAGTGACGATATTAATGTCGTCGCAAATACAATACTATTAACGACGACAAAATCATCGCTAATAGTGACAATTGTCGTCATAAATAACTCAAGAACCCAAGACGAAATGTCGTTGCTACTAGCTCATTAGTAGTGATGAATTTTTTTGTCATCGCTAGTAGATTATTATTAACGACGACATTTTTGTTGTTGCTAATATGTCATTACTAGCGACGATGCTTGCTGTCATCACAAATAATGATATATTAGTGACCATAAACATGTCATCACTAAAAATTGCATATTAGTGATGATATTGTTTGTCGTCACTAATGATATGATAAAATATTAGCGATGACATTGTCGTCGCTAATAATATTAAAATTTTTTTTTTCTTTAAAATTTACATTCTGAATTTTGCATGGGTACCTGATTGGAAATAATAAACTACAATCCTATACACATCACAAATTTTCAATCACAAATATTCTTATAAGCATAACAACTGCTCAATCAATAACTACTAATAAGGGAAAGTAATACCCAAGTTCAATATCATATACATAATATAAGTTCCAATCTATTCACTCAAATACTAATCAAATGATAATGAATTCCTCATGAAGATATGCAACTAAGCTGAAATTTATTACAATGAAATATATCTCCCCTCAACATCATCTATAGCCCAAGGCATGTGACATTTTGACCTGAAATAAAGAGTATAAACCAATGTAAATGTTAACTTAAATACATGACAAAAATGCTTACTAAATAGTTTTAACATCCAAGTAAAATTTTAACATTTATGTTTTTCAAAAATACCATAGCTAAGAAGATATGAAAGCTTTATATGTTTAACAAAACTTAATCTGCATCAAGACTCATTCTCCAAAAGAAATAAGTCCAAATTAACAATTATTACAATCATAACAAAGAACATATCAAAAGATATTTGTGTTCAAAATTATTAACATTTTAGTTTTAACAAGATTTACCTCCCAACCATTTGTTTCGTATAAATCACACCTTAACTGATATCTACTTGTATTAAAACTCTGTAATGCCTTGGCCAAATTTGAAGTAAAATTGCACCACAAGTAGAAAAGTTCAACATAAATTCCTCAGACCTACCATAAGTAGGTACCCACTAATTGAAAGCTTATTCAGTAGTACACTCCCGGATTAGACCTGATCAGTATATATAAAATCAAATTGAGAATTGTATTCACCTCCTTTTTTTTTTTTTTTTCTTTTCTTGTTTTATTTTTTTTTTTTTTCTGTCAGGTTCCAACAAAAAGCCCTTTAGCTTGGGCTATAAAAGGAGGTCCTTATTCCTAGCTTATTTTCAAATTTTCAAAAAACATGATCTATCAATACTGTGAACACTTGGTAAAATCTAACATATTTGACAATTGAGGGTTAAATTGAATGGAAAAAAGGATTACACACTCTTTACCCCTAAACCTCATAATATAATTTTGGATAAAGACAGTTGTATCATATCACAGGAACTTCTTTTTTTGGGATAAGTATACAGCTGTATCATATCACAGGAACATAAGTACTAATATTGAGAATTTCCACAAGCATTTGATTTACCTAACAGTAAAGAAGACTGGTATCTTTCCTGCGAAATATTTTTACAATAAACTTTCCACCTTCTCTAAGTACATGAGTAACAATCGTTAAACCCTGCAAGAAAGATGGTCCATGTGGAATCAATCTAGTTCTAAATTTCAAAAAATTTCGCATATTATTGAAAGCAACTGCATCCTAAGCATTGAACATGAAATAGTCCCTTAAGAAAGCAAACTAAACATTGAACATGACTCACTCTCACAAAGATTGTTTCTGTACTGCTATAGCAAGTTAGGCATTACAAAAAAAGTCTACTAATAAATCTAAGTCAATCTTTAAGTTTAAGGATGACTTTGTTCTCAAAAAAACAAAAACAAGAACCAAAAAAAAAATTGAGGAAGAGCTCAAGTGATGACTGAATTGGTTGGATTGGTGAGTTGAATTCACACCACTAATATAACATAGAAACATTATTTTAAGATATAAAATCAAAACAAAAATTATTCTAAGAGATATTCATATTTTCTACAAACTTTTGTAATTTTTCTATGAAAGAATTCCAACAAGGGCAACAACCACAAACAGGCCAACAGCTTCAAAGTTTTTTTTAGTCATAATATGACTTGACTAAAGAATGTTTTAACAAGTGTCAAACTAAATCTCTATTGTTTTTGTATTTTGTTTTTAAAAAACAATCTCTATCAATATATCGGCTACGGAAAAAAAAAAAAAGTGGGTTTGTGATGAGGGTGGAATAGCAAAATCTGTGATGTGGGCCATTTAGCCACCATTGGTATTGTTGGAGATGCACTATTGTCTAATAAGTGTGTATCCCACTTTTTTTTTTTAATATATATGAATGAATTTTCCTTTGTCACTATTGTTCACACATCACTAGCGTGAGTGAGTCTCTCTCTGTAGGAGTTTGGACTACATGTTTCAAAGGTCCAACCACTACCACCATGGCTGTGTTCCTTTTTGAAGAGATGAAAATGTCCTAAACTCAATTTCTATATGGTTAGGGGAGAAACCAAGTCGGCAAGTTCCAACTCAATTTAAAAGCATCAATCTAACATTATTTATCTTTCTTTTCTATCCCTCCCGTTATAGTGGACAACTGAGCATAGATATCAACTTTTTAAGCTTTCAAATTTCCAAACCAAACCAACAACAACCATTAATAGTTAAGATGTTGAAAATAACAACTGCAATTTATGGACAATATTTCAGATTAAAATTTTGCAACGAATAACACATGCAAAAATTCACTGAGAACAACCATCAAACACCTTTAGTGCCATCTCAAACCCCTCACTTTCTAGCATCAACAAAACAAGATACCCATTTCATTGAACACTATAACTTTAAATCAAACAAAAGGGGAGAGAAAGAGAGATGGGTTACTTGTTCAGACTTGTGGTGGCTAGCGCAGTAGGTGGGAGCCGATTCAAAGAGAGTGGAAGGCGACGATGGTGGCGGTGGCAGTGGGTGGCGATGGCAATGGGTGGCAGTGGGTGGCTGATGGGTCCGATGGAGAGATCAAAGATGAGTGAAGGGAGAAAGAGAGAGTATTGTGAGAGGGAGAGTGAGAATGAAAGGGAGAGAGCTCATGAAATCCTAACTGAAAAAGTGAGAGGGAAAAAAAATTTGGGGATATTTTGTGAGAGGGAAAAAACAAGCCATGGTGATTGCCTTCCTATGGGAGAATCTCACACTTTCAGCTTTGTAACCGTTACGTGGGGACAACTGTGCACCTGTACCACTTCTTTTCTTCCTGGCAGCTTGTTTTTTAGTTTTTACATTCAATGTTCAAACAGGCCAGCATGTGCAAAGTAGACTTTATCAGGCGCTCAAGTCCTGCACAAGGAGACACACGTGCGACTTGCAACCTTTGGAGCAACATGGACCAATTTCGAATTTACACAATAACCCTCAATAGTCAGCCTTTCTCAGAGGAAATCCAAGAGCATTAAAGTAATTTGTGGTTGGTGAAAATTATAATAATAATAATAATATTCAATAGAGTATTGCCCGATATTACAGTACAACGTAAAAACGGTTAGATTACGTTAACTATTCACACGGTCGGTCCATTATTTTTTAACAAATTGGACTAAACATTGAAGGATATGATTCTTCAATATATATGAGGGGTGTGCTCGGTTCGGTTTCGGTCGGTTTGTATAAGTATGGCCAACCGAAACCGAATATTTCGGTTTGTGAAATTCTCAACCGAAACCGACTGAAATGGCTGGAAAACCATCGGTTTCGGTGTATATCGGTTTCAGTCGGTTTCGGTCGGTTTTCGGTTTTCCAAAGAGAGGGTTATTGAGATTTTCAAAACCCTAAATTTAATCACATATAAAAAACAAATAGAGTAACAAAGAGAGAGCTGTTGAACAAATCAGAACGACAGAGAAAGAAAAATTTCCAACAATATTTGTTCAACAATTTACAGTATTACATACAGATTCCAACAAAAAATTGAAAATATTTTGATTTAGCAAAAGGGTCCAGACAGAACTTTACCGTTGTTGCACCATAGCAGGAGCCTACCACCATGCTTGAGCCTACCACCATGTCTCTGTAGTGAATTGAAGAAAGAACAGAGACATGTGACTTAGAGAGAAGAGAAAGGCATGGCCATGGTCCATGGGACTCAGAGAACGAAAAGAAAAGACAAGAATGAGGCGGCTGGACTGAGAAGGGCAGAGACCAGAGAGAAAATTGGGGAAGGAACGAAGGGTAGAGAGAAAAAATTGAAACGAGAAAGGAAGAGACAAACAGAGAAAAAATTGAGAGAAAAAAATGGAGAGAGCGGCGGCTGAAGAAAGAAAAGGGAAGCTGAAGAAAAGGGAAGATTAAACAGGGGTATTTTGGTATTTATGCTACTACTAGGGTTTTAAAAAATTAAATAGCAAAAATACAAACGTCCTGCGCGAAGGCTCGAACCTGGGATCAGCTAGCTAAATCATAAGGAGCATACCATGAAGGCCACTGATTAGTTATGTATTAATGTTACATAAATATATATATATATATATATATATATATTCGGTCTGTTCGGTTCGGTTTCGGGTGAAAAAATCCAGCACCGAAACCGAAACCGAAAATTTCGGTTTTTAAAAAATGAAACCGAAACCGAACTGAAAATTTGGCAACGTTCGGTCGGTTTCGATCGGTTTTTTCGGTTCGTCGGTTTTTTGCACACCCCTAATATATATATATATAAACATTGAAGGATATAACCATCCATGCACTAATAACATGGGTCTTTTGTTTCAATAATTGTTTCCTACATCTGCCACTTGTATTATATTTATGATTTCCTTTCATAAATATGTGGGCATAAAACAATTTGAGACCCACATGTAAGGATGGAATTAAACTTTTTTTTCTTTGGAAATCAAAACATGAACAAAAAAAATTAAAAATATATTAAAATTGATATATAAAACTAGTATTTATTCAATATTAACAAAAGAAATATATATAATTATTTCTTAAAATATTTTTACTCAATCATTTTTTTATCTATCCAAATATAATAAGTTATCGATTCATTTGGCTCAAGACTAACCTGCTTGTATCGTTTCCTCCCTATTTTCTCTTCAAAGTTTTACATCCACCCTATTTTACCTCCAAACAAACACACCCTTACATTGCCTATGTTGAAACACAATATTGTGACAACTATTATGCTTCGTCACAATAAGGTTTTTATTTTGCTATTAAATTTTATTGGTGGAGATATAATAATTTGTGCATTGACAAAATCGTTCATACTAATAAAATTGATTTTATTCATGAGAATGACCAAAATACTCCTAAACCTTAAAAATGACTAAAATATCCTTAAACCTACAAAATGACCAAAATACTATTGAAACCTCTAAAATGACCAAAATACTCTCGAAATCTCTAAAATGACAAAAAAAAAAAAAAAACCCTTAACTTGTAAAATGACCAAAATACCCAAAAAAAAAACTCTAAGATAATTAATATACCCTTGAAATCGCTAAAATGAAAATAAAAAAAATTAAAAAAAAAAAAAACCCTCAAATCCTTTAGAATGAGAAAAAAAATACTCTGAAACCTCTAAAATGACAAAAATACCTCGAAAATTATAAAATGACCAAGATACCCATGAAACCTCTCAAATGACCAAAAATACTTGGAAAACTCTAAAATGACAAAAACAAATACCCCTATAACCTCTAGAAAGATTTTTTTTTTTTTTTTTTTTTTAAATACTCCCAAAACTATTGGATTTGAAGAGTGTAATGAAATGTTAATTCTGGTAAATTATGGTTACAATCAAACGATTGGATTTAGAGAAAGGCACAATCAAAGTTAGTCAAACTCGGTCAAACTTAATAGACGATCCCGAGACCACTAGACTTAGTGAAATTCATATTCAAATCTTGATTATTGGGACTGAAAAGTATGGTGATACATTGATGTTGGTGAAATTTGAGACCAATTGGATGGTCAAATTGAAAGAACATAGTCATACAAGTACACAAACATATGCCCATCATGTGCCATACTTAGATTTGAATTCTAACCGTTCGATTTGAAGAGTGTAATAAAAGGTTAATTATGGTAAATTATGGTCATAATCAAACGGTTGAATTTAGAGAAAGGCGCGGTCAAAGTTTAGTTAAAGTTTGTCAAACCCAATCAAACTTAATAGATGGTCCCGAGACCATTGGATTTGGTGATATTTATATTCAAATCTTGATAATTGGGATTGAAGAGTATGGTGACATATTGGTTTAAATGAAATTTGAGAACAACTGGATGATCAGATTGAGAGAACATAACCATACAGGGACACAACACATGTCCATCCATCACGCGCCATACTTAGATTTGAAATCTAACCGTTGGATTTGAAGAGTGTAACGAAATGTTAATTCTAGTAAATTATGGTCACAATCAAACGGTTAGATTTAGATAAAGGCGCGGTCAAAGTTTAGTTAATGTTGGTCAAACCCAGTCAAACTTAGTAGATGGTCCCAAGACCACTGGACTTAGTGAAATTCATATTCAAATCTTGATCATTGGGACTGAAAAGTATGGTGATACATTGATGTTGGTGAAATTTAAGACCAATTGGATGGTCAGATCGAAAGAACATAGTCATACAAGTACACAAACCCATGCCCATCACGCGCCATACTTAGATTTGAATTCTAACTGTTCGATTTGAAGAGTGTAATAAAAGGTTAATTATGGTAAATTATAGTCACAATCAAACGGTTGAATTTAAAGAAAGGCGCGGTCAAAGTTTAGTTAAAGTTGGTCAAACCCGGTCAAACCCAGTCAAACTTAATAGATGGTCCCGAGACCATTGGATTTGGTGATATTTATACTCAAATCTTGATAATTGGGATTGAAGGGTATGGTGACATATTGGTTTTAGTGAAATTTGAGACCAATTGGATGGTCAGATTGAGAGAACATAACCATACAGGTACACAACACATGTTCATCCATCACGCGCCATACTTAGATTTGAAATCTAACCGTTGGATTCGAAGAGTGTAATGAAATATTAATTCTAGTAAATTATGGTCCCAATCAAATGATTGGATTTAGAGAAAGATGCGGTCAAAGTTTATTTAAAGTTAGTCAAACCCGGTCAAACTTAATAGATGGTCCCTAGACCATTGGACTTGGTGATATTCATATTCAAATCTTGATAATTGGGATTGAAGAGTATGGTGACATATTGGTTTTAGTGAAATTTAAAACCAATTGGATGGTCAGATTGAGAGAACATAGTCATACAGGTACACAACACATGTCCATCCATCACGCGCCATACTTAGATTTGAAATCTAACCGTTGGATTTGAAGAGTGTAATGAAATGTTAATTCTAGTAAATTATGGTCACAATCGAACGGTTGGATTTAGAGAAAGGTGTGGTCAAAGTTTAGTTAAAGTTGGTCAAACCCGATCAAACTTAATAGACGGACACAAGACCACTGGACTTGGTGAAATTCATATTCAAATTTTGATAATTGGGATTGAAGAGTATTGTGACATATTGGCGTTGGTGAAATTTGAGACAAATTGAATGGTCAGATTGAGAGAACATAGCCATAAAGGTACACAACACATGTCCATCCATCATGCGCCATACTTAAATTTGAAATCTAACCATTGAATTCAAAGAGTGTAATGAAATGTTAATTCTAGAAAATTATGGTCACAATCAAACGGTTGGATTTAGAGAAAGGCACGGTCAAAGTTTAGTTAAAGTTGGTCAAACCCGATCAAACTTAATAGATGGTCCAGAGACCATTGGACTTGGTGATATTCATATTCAAATCTTGATAATTGGGATTGAAGAGTATGGTAACATATTGGTGTTGGTGAAATTTGAGACCAATTGAATGGTCAGATTGAGAGAACATAACCATATAGGTACACAACACATGTCCATCCATCACGCACCATACTTAGATTTGAAATCTAACCGTTGGATTTGAAGAGTGTAATGAAAAGTTAATTCTAGTAAATTATGGTCACAATCAAAAGGTTGGATTTAGAGAAAGGCGTGATCAAAGTTTAGTTAAAGTTGATCAAACCCGATCAAACTTAATAGATGGACCCAAGACCACTAGACTTGGTGAAATTCATATTCAAATTTTGATAATTGGGATTGAAGAGTATTGTGACATATTGGCGTTGGTGAAATTTGAGACCAATTGAATGGTCAGATTGAGAGAACATAACCATAAAGGTACACAACACATGTCCATCCATCATGCACCATACTTAGATTTGAAATCTAACCGTTGAATTCGAAGAGTGTAATGAAATGTTAATTCTAGAAAATTATGGTCACAATCAGACGGTTGGATTTAGAAAAAAGCGCGATCAAAGTTTAGTTAAAGTTGGTCAAACCCGATCAAACTTAATAGATGGTCCCGAGACCATTGGACTTGGTGATATTCATATTCAAATCTTGATAATTGGGATTGAAGAGTATGGTGACATATTGGTGTTGGGGAAATTTGAGACCAATTGAATAGTCAAATTGAGAGAACATAACCATACAGGTACACAATACGTGTCCATCCATCATGCGCCATACTTAGATTTGAAATCTAACCGTTGGATTTGAAGAGTGTAATGAAATGTTAATTCTAGTAAATTATGGTCATAATCAAACGGTTGGATTTAGAGAAAGACGCGGTCAAAGTTTAGAATGGTGTTGGTGTTGGTGACATATTGGTGTTGGTGAAATTTGAAACCAATTAGGTGGTCAGATTGATAGAACATAGCAATGCAGGTACACCATCACACGCCATACTTAGATTTGAAATCTAACCGTTGGATTCGAAGAGTGTAATGAAGGGTTAATTCTAGTAAATTATCGTTACAATCAAACAGTTGGATTTAGAAAAAGGCGCGGTCAAAGTTTAGTTAAAGTTGGTCAAACTCGGTCAAACTTAATAGATGGTTCCGAGACCACTAGACTTGGTTAAATTCATATTCAAATTTGGATTATTGGGATTGAAGAGTATGGTGACATATTAGTGTTGGTGAAATTTGAGACCAATTGGATGGTCAGATTGAGAGAACATAGCAATATGGGTACACGACACATGTCCATCCATCACGTGCCATACTTAGATTTGAAATCTAATCGTTGGATTTGAAGAGTGTAATGAAAGGTTAATTCTAGTAAATTATGGTCACAATCAAACGGTTGGATTTAGAGAAAGTTGCAGTTGAAATTTAGTAAAAGTTGGTCAAACCCGGTCAAACGTAATAGATGGTCTCGAGACCACTAAACTTGGTGAAATTAGGTTCAGTGGGAAGGTTTTTAGTGGATTATTGGGTTTTGGAGTAGTTGTTAGAAAATGTTAATGAAGAAATAATTTTGAAAGATGATGACCATCATGTTAACATTGACTTAGATAAAGTTGATTAGGCAAAATTATGAGAAAATTTATTATTTTGGATCATATATCTTGTATTATCATTTCTGATTTTAATAAATTTGAATATGTATGTTATAAATATATTTTAATTTGATTTATTTACTTACTTTTGGTTAATATTATGACATACATGATGATTGAATTGGTTATTAATTGAATATATTATGAATTTATAATGAATATGCCTATCATATATTTATAATGAATTTATTAGTTTGGTAAATATTGACTAATACCTTTCTTATGACACATGATACAAAAAAAAATAAAAAATTGATTCACGATACGATTCACATTTTGATAACTATGGGATTTAGTTAGTATTTTGAGTAGAATTTGAACTTTCTCAATTTTTGTTATTTTATCGTTTTCGAGTTTTAAATGGGTAACATTATGATTTGAGAGTATTTTGAAGCAACAACCCCTCCCTTGTCTCATTAAAAAAAAGATTTGAGAGTTTTAAATTACTTTGGAGGTTTCAAGGTTATTTTGGTCATTATATAAGTTTGGGGGTATTTTGGTCCTTTTGACGAGGTTAATGGTATTTTAATCATTTCAAATATTTTAAAGGAATTTATGCCATTTTAAATATTTTAAGAGGCATTTGGAGGATTAGATAATAAAAAAAATCATATTATATCAAAATTATTTTGGCCACATATTAGAGACAAAAATCTTTGTCTTCATTAAAAGATCCCTTATAGCGACGACCTAATTCATTGCTAATATATAATCTGCTTCCCTCCAATAATTCCCACCACTTTTTGAGAGTGAAAATTTTCCCCTCCATTATATTTAGGTAGATATATTTGCGACAACATGTTATGTCGTTGCTAAAAGGTGATTATCAGAGACGATAAATTATATCATCACTAATAGCCTTCTAATAGCGACGACCAATGTGTCATTGCTAATAAATAATGCATATATATAATATATGTACTAGATATTTTTGGCCACATATTTGTGACGAAACACAAGGTCGTCACTAAAGATGATTATTAGCGATGATAGATGTCGTCATTAAAATAAACCCTCTTTTAGCGACGTAAATGTCATCATTACAAAATTTATTGTCGTTGCTAAAAGTTTCCCTCCATTTTCCAAAAGTAAATAAAATTCCCTCCATGGCATTAGCGACGACTTATTAGCGACTACCTTAGTGTCGTCGCTACTATACATTTATTAGCGATGACCATATATTATCGTTGCTAATGTGTGCCTAATAGTGACGACTTTTTGGTCGTCGCTAAAACATTGGTCGCAAAAGGCCAAAATTCTTGTAGTGCGGGTGGAATGCTTCCTCCTCTCAAGAGAGAGGACGGAGGACTCTTCCCCGTAGGAGTGAAAATTTTCTCCAGGAAAAGAACTAGTTCCTGGAATTGTAGTTGAACAGGGTTCAATTAGTGGTCTATGCATAAATAATACCAAACATTTTAATTAATTATTTACTGAACTTATTAACTAGTTAGCCGAAATATTTTTAAAAATAATTCTTCATTTTGAATTTAAGAGAGATTTATAAACGCTTATTGTCAAGTATTATATGAATTTTTTATGTGAGAGTTGTGCATTTAAAAAATGGAAGACAAATAGGAAGTATGACTAATTATAAGTAAAAATGTTGTTAATATCCATCTGTTGTTAAATTTGAGACTTGTTTAAGAAAGACGTACAAAAAGTCCCACATAAAAAGAGTGCTATATAGTTTTTGCTATTTTTACAACAATGGGATGGGGAATTTGAATTTGGGTTCTCCTTATAAAGAAGAGCAAATAATACCACTGAGATACAAGATACTCTTAGTCACTTGATCAAGAATTTTAAGTATTAAATGGTAGCTTTTTTGGTAATTAAAAAAAGGTAAAAATTGGTCAAAACTAGTCATGATTTGGTTCAGCTATTTGATTTTTAAAACAATACTTATGCCTCATAAAACACCAAAAATAAAATAAAAAGGAACATTAAACTTGATTGGCCTTATCATTGAATCCCTTCTTTGACACCTAAATATTGATTAAAACAGCATATATGACTTTAGATCATTTCATTTTCTTTTTCCTTTTAACTAAAATGCAGATTACAACCTGTTAAGTTTGGGTGAATTTAATATTAGTTTTTGATATTAAATTTTTATTATTATTTTAATTCTAAACGTTTGTGTTGGCTAATTATTGTAACAAAACAAGTGTTAACGTGGGTTGTATTTAAATAATTTGCTTTTGTATTGAGTAAAGAAGAAACATCGAAGAAATCAAGCTTTGACTATTATGATTATACAATAGGATTGGAATTTGGAAGCGATGATGATACAGATTACAAATTCTGCAAGTGTATACGATTTCATGTAGACCATAAAATTTTTGCTTCCACCACGTGAACATGGTGAGCAGACAATATTCCTTGTTATTACCACTTGGATATTACATAGCTGAAGAAAATACAAGCATGATCAGAAAGGAAAGGAAAAAATGATCAGCAAACCAACACAACCGCCTTGCCTCCTCATATAAATTTTTATAAGAAACATTACGGAAGGTCTAGTCATATAGAAGAAGCTGTAAATTAAGCTTGCAAGCACAAAGCACACATATTATTAGCTAGTACATGATATCTGACAAGTTATTGATAAGTACGTAGTTAAGGATTTCTACGCCTTAACGCTGAATCCAGCTCGCACAGCATATTTGACGAGTTCATCCATCTCCCTTTCGTTGACAAATCCGTCTTTATTGGCATCAGCATGGTGGAGGCCGCGGTTGGCACGAATGCCAGGGATAATTGAGCCGAGGTAGTTAAAGGCTTTTTTGAGCTCTTCCCTGCTGAGCAGATTGTCATTGTTGGTGTCGTATTTCTTGAAAATTTGCCTTAGCTGATCCTCCGTTGGGGGCAGAGTCTTATGATCAAGACTATCAAGTACTATTGCACGGCCCATGTTATGGAGAGACTTGGAGGATGGAGAGCCTTAGGCAAGTTTTTTAAGAACCTTAATTCCTATGTGGTTTGAGTTTGGGGTACTGAAGCCTTGGGGTATATATATTGAACCTCGTCTCTATTTCTCTACACGAGATCCATTCCAAGTTTTCTTGATTGGGAAATGTCATTGTCGAATATATTTGACTGTAAAGAACTATATCAAGTTTTGATAATGTTGTTTCCTTCCGTGCAAATTCATTCAAATGAAAAGAAAACATTAATTTCACAATCAAACACAAAAGAATCAAATTGCCGAAAGTATCTCATGGTATCAAATTGTAGCATCTGCAAAGTGGTCCAACCATTTAGCATATATATGGTATAAAAGCAACTTGATAAGAAAGACGAAGCCTTTAAGATGGGAATAAGAATAAGGCCTTTTTCTTAACCTTACTATGAAACCTTGTCGACAACAAAAGAATACTTGAATCTATGCTTCCAAATAAGTTGGCGGAGAATTCTCACGTGAATTATGGAAAATTGTTGGAGTAGTTCACGTGTGAGTCAAAAGTCGATGGCTTTTAACTGTACCTTTTGTGCTAAACTGTTTTTGGATTAAGATGCTCATCAGATAACATTCATGGCCGGTCCAAGAAATTGTGGGAATGGAATTTGGAAGCCAAGTGGGTTATTTTGAGTTCTGTTGGACTCAAATGTCACCTCAAAAGCATCAATGTAGTCCCAAGTATGATATCGTCAGACTTGTCACCCAGCACTAACTAGTGCGGTTCCCCCTAGGGCCCCTACAACTTCAGACTTCCTCAAAATAGAATCCTCAGCCGAAAGTGGAAAGCGAAAACTATCCACTCTCACATAATAGAATCACCAGTCCAAAGTAAAAACTATTCCCCAATGCTTGTCATGAATAAGTGCAGTAGTTCTCATCATCATCATCATCTAGTGGTAGTTCTAGGAATTTTTTTCTAGGGTGTTCCTTAAGAATGATAAATTACACAATCTAATAAAAAAAGAAATTCATAGATTGATGCTAACAACAACCAAAAAACACACAAATTCATATCTAAACAAAAATTTTCTAAGTTAAAGTTAACACAAATCCGCTTAGAAGATGAAGATGAATCTTACACAAAAAATTAATCTTAAGTACGTGATTTCTTTATCAAATATTTGTCAATAATAATTAGTAAAAAAATAAACAATAAATTATAAGTTCATTTGAAATATTAATAAAATTATTAATTGTTTTTGTTAAATTGTTAAATTATTTTTCTTTACTAATCACTAGCAATCTAGCACACACCTCACTGTTTAGTTGGCTTTGCACAATGTAAAGAATACAAATACACTACATCATCCACCTGACTCAACCTATTGCCTAACATAGTTTTTTTTTTTTTTTTTTTTTTTTTTTTGTCTTTTAATAATGTGTTGTTCTGGGTGTTGCTTTTAAGTGGACTAGGACCACTACCTCAATCCAATGCCACGGCCCCACCCCCATCCCCCACCACTACAAGAAATCTGGATTTAGGCGACGTTTTTTTTAGCGACGTTTTTAAATTCGCCACCATAAATAGCATATTGTGACGTTTTTGAAAAACGCCGCTAAAGAGTGATCCTTTCGCGACGTTTTTCCAAAAACGTCGTTGTAACCCAAAACAATAGCAGCGTTTCTTAAAACGCCGCAAAAGTACAGTTTTAGTGACGTATTTTTTGTTTATAGCGACGTTTTTAGAAAACGTCACTATAGTTTTTAAAGAACTCAGACCATATTTTTCAAAAAAATTTGGGGAAACAAATAGCGACGTTTTAGATAAACATATAGCGACGTTTTCAAAAACGTCGCTATATGTTTCCCCAAAATTTTTGTCCTTTTCCCTTTCAAAATTTCACTGAGTGGGAAAGTTCCCACCGTTTCTTCTTTTTGTTTTGGATAAACATATAGCGACGTTTTGGATAAAGATATAGTGACGTTTTCAAAACGTCGCTATATGTTCCCCATTCAAAATTTCACTAAGTGGGAAAGTTCCCACCATTTTGTCCTTTTTTTTTTTTTGGTCTCCTTTCCTTACACGTTTTTTCAGTCCTTTTTCTTTCTTATCATTCTTTTTCTTTCTCAAACAAACTTCCCTTCCTACTTCCATATTCTCCCCCCTCAGCCCCCCCCCCCCCCCCCCCCCCCTTATCATTTCTTCACACTTAGCAATTGCTAGCCATTGCCGCCACCGCCAACCCAATGATGTACGAGTTCTTCCCTCTCTAGCCACCACCCACTGCCACTACCATTCTTTTTTTCCCTCTTTTTTGGTGTTCAAGTTTCTTTAAAGTGTAAGTCTTTGTGTTTTGGCTTATGGGTTTGCTTTGATTTGGTTTTTGTTTAATGGGTCATGGAGTTTTTGTATTTTGGCTTATGAATTTGCTTTGATTTAGTTTTTCTTTAATAGGTCATGAAACTTTTGTGCTAATTTTTTTTGTTTGCTTGTTTTGGTTGGAGTTTGGTACAGAAAACTCTTATTCAAATTTGGATTTTTGAGCAAAAAGACTTGAGCATCAAAGGCTAAATCATTGTAAGTTTATGTACAAGTTTGTAAATCTTGGTTTTTTTTTTTTTTTTTTCCTACAATTTTTCTGTAGTATGTAGATTTTGAATTTTTTTTGTTATTAGTTTTGTGGTTTAGCTAGCTTGAAATTAATTTTTTTTTAAAAGCTCACTACCTACTAATGTGTAAATAATCTCAACTAAATGCTCTTTATATGTGTGTGTGTATATATATATATATATATATATATTTTTTTTTTTATTGTTACTAAATTCTCAACCACCATGACTCATTAACATTGGACATTTGATATTGTGGAATAATGATGATAGGTCTATTTGATCTATTACAAGCTTATTGCAAGCATATGTTAGTTATTATTGAATTTTCAATAGTTTTATATAGCATTTTTAATATTTTTTTTTAAAAAAATGAGTAGGTTTTGCGACGTTTTAAAAACGTCACTAAAAAGCAAAAGGACAAAGGCTTTTGTGACGTTTTCGAAACGTCGCTATTGGTGTGATTATTTGCGGCGTTTTATAAACGTCGCTAAATGTATTTTCTTACATAATGAACGAAAATATTATATTATTTAGTGACGTTTTATAAAACGTCACTAAAAGTTTCTGAACGCCACTAAAGAGTACCATATAGTGACGTTTTTCGAAACGTCGCAATAGACCTATAGCGACCGCTCTATTGCGACGTTTTCAAACGTCACAAAAAAAACGTCGCTGTAGGCCATTTGTGGCTATAGTGACGTTTTTTGGGTTTTTAGTGACGTTTTACAAACGTCGCCTAAACCCAGATTTCTTGTAGTGACACTTAAGAGACAATAGCCAATCAACAGTTAACACAATTACATATTTACATATATACACTAACACAAAAAGGCCAATTTAGCCAAAAGAGAACTAGAGGAAAGCCTAAGTCTAAGTTAGAGTAAAGAGAAAGAGAGATTTCAAAAGACAAAAAAATAGTCAGTAAGTCTAATTCTAAGTCAATACATTGCATTATCAAAAAAATAGTCACAAGGTAGACTATGAGATAAAGAAAAAGAGAGAGAGAACGCCACTCTCAGTTAGAGGCTCATATCAGAGATGAGATAAAGAAAAAGAGAGAGAACTGAAATACCTTGATGTTGCCTGAGGTTTTATGCCAATCTCGTTGTCGCCAATCTTCGATCTGGGTAAGGGAATCTCCGATCTCGCCGTCAACTGCTCTGGGTGTGGCTATTGCAGCGTTGCTGAGTTGCTTTTGCAAAGGACCTGAGGTTCTTATATGAGAGAAACCCATGCTCTGGTTTCTTTAGGTTAGGTTGTAATCACGTATATTGGGTTTTGGTTTTTTATTTTTTATTTTCTTTTGAGAATCTGTGGGTTTGCTACCATGTTGGGTTTGCTTTACTTTGTTTTTTTTTTTTTTTTTTTAGATTGGGTTTGTAATCTATTGTTTAGGATTGATGTTGGGCTTTTTTCTCTAGTGGGCTTGTTCTGTTCCATTTTTTGTTTTTTAGATTTTAGTTCAAAATTTTTATTGGGGCTTTATTTTTTTTTTTGCTTGAAAGTAGAACAAATAATTTTTTTTTTTCTTTTTGAGTGTGTTCCTAATTTTTTTTAAGGGTAAATAAATAAATAAAAATTTAATTATTATAGATAAGGCGTAAATGCACTTTTAGTCCCTACATTTTGACGCTTTTCCATTTTAGTCCCTACATTTTATTTTTTCCACTTTTAGTCCCTAAAACCAATTTACGCTTTCTGTTTTAGTCCTTGAAACACTGTTCTGTCACCAAATTAACGGAAAGACTGACGGATTAATAAAATATTATTAAAAAAATTATTTAACATTTTTTATATGCCAAAATTAAAAAAAAATTAATTACTCAATTTTAATTTAGAACAAAAAACAAAAAAAAATTATTTTCTTTCAAACAAAAATTTTACTTTCTTTTAATTAAAATGAATTTTTTTAATTCCAATCTTCTTCTTTTTTTTTTTTTTCCAGAAGATCACCACCGAATCAAACCCAAGCAAAAGAATAACAACCTAGCAAAGCAAAAGAATAGCAACCCAGCAAAAGAACATTATTACTTAAACCCAGATCAAACCCAGCAACCAAGAACACAAATCTAGCAACCAAAAACTCAAACCTAGATCACAACAACACAAACGAAAAAAAAGAAAAGAAACAGAGACCAAACACAAACACAGACCTAAAGTTCTTCGTGTTCTTCCCAGATCAAACCCAGCAACCGAGAACACAAATCCAAGTTCTTCGTGTTCTTCCCAGATCAAACCCAGCAACCAAGAACACAAATCCAACAACCAAAAACTCAAACCTAGATCACAACAACACAAACAAAAAAAAGAAAAGAAACAGAGACCAAACACAAACACAGACCCAGATCACAAATAGAGATTAAACACAAACGAAACCCAAATCACAGCCCAAGCCAAAATCATCAGCAGACCCAACCACCGATCCATGTTCACAACACCCACATGCAAGCCTCCAAATTTTTCCCATTGTTTTCACGCCATCAAGACCCCACGGCCTCCATGATCAAAACCTCGAAGATCGGCCTCTTGATCTGCTCGCCGCTGGTCAATATCGGGCTCCAATACCGAATCGGTGACCGGGTTTTGTACAACTGAGCCATAATTACACAGAAATAAACTATGAGTTTTCTTTCTAGGGTTTCATACACCTAATCAACGGACCTTCTTGATGGGTTCAATGGGTCAATGGCAACGGAAATGGCGACGGCAACGCAGACCTTCTGGGGTTTCTTTCTTCTATGGCAATGGTGACCTCATCATTGAGTCTTGAACGAGTTCGACGACGGCGATCTCATGACTGAGTCTTGAAAGAGATCAGAGAGAGTTTGGGTCAGTCAGAGTTTGAATCAGATCGGGGTGAGGAGAAAGAGAGTTTGAGAATAGAGAGAGAAAAGGGTTTAAAAGTTGAATGTTCTTCTGAAAAAAAAAAAAAAAAAAAAAAAAAAAAAAAAAAAAAAAAAAAAAAAAAAAAAAAAGATTGGAATAAAAAAAAAAATTCATTTTAATTAAAAAAAAGTAAAATTTTTGTTTGAAAGAAAATAATTTTTTTTTTGTTTTTTGTTCTAAATTAAAATTGAGTAATTAATTTTTTTTTTAATTTTGGCATATAAAAAATGTTAAATAATTTTTTTAATAATATTTTATTAATCCGTCAGTCTTTTGGTTAATTTGGTGACAGAACAGTGTTTCAAGGACTAAAACGGAAAGCGTAAATTGGTTTTAGGGACTAAAAGTGGAAAAAATAAAATGTAGGGACTAAAATGGAAAAACGTCAAAATGTAGGGACTAAAAGTGCATTTACGCCTATATATAATTTATTTTTATTTTTATTTTTTCAGGTCAGGGTGTTCTTGGGAACACCCTGGCCTAAACGTGGTGCTGCCATTGTCATCGTCATCATCTTTATTATATTTTGGGCAAAGAAATCCCATACAAAAGAGGGAAAATTGGACCGAGTAAAAATTTATTAGCTTTATAGCAATATTATTGAATTATAAAACTCCTCTGATATTATTATTATTATTTTTTTTAATTTTTTTTTTTTTTTTTAGTTTAAACTTTACATTTCGATCTAACTGCATTTAGATTAAGATGCTCATTGGATAACGTCTAAGGTCTCACACGTGTTGTCCCCTTAGTATCGTAACTCGTGCATGCTACTCTTTTCTTAGGGTAGAATCCTTAGTTAAAAGCAAAATGCGAATACTATCATTTCTAGATTAATTAGGAACATAATTCGAAAGTAAAAAACCATTACCTGATACTTGGTGTATCTGGTATAAAAATATTTTGCCTCACTTGGTGTTATTTTATACTCTACCAACTATAATATGTTGTACATCTATAAATTTTTATTTTAAAATTTAGTTATTTTATAAAGAAAAAAAAGGATATAACAAATTATGATTGGTGAAATATAAAATGAAAATGATACAAGGAAAGCATCAAAATGGTGAATATTTAATTGTTGGAAGGAGGATTTCTATCTACTTTTCCATTGGGACTACAAACAACATATCATCACATTTATATAATTATATGACTAAAAATATTGCATGTCGGCAAGTAAGTGTTTTGGTACATCTTTAAGATATTTTATTCTTGTCGTATCATATATACATGGTCATTATGTGGAAAGAATAACAATATTATCAATTTTCTTGTTGATTTAATAAAAATCTTAGATGTAATTAATGGATGATGCTCCAGGGTTTTTTATTTTACGGATGATGCTCCAGATTTAAAATCCTAAACTAAACAAAGAATTGAGAAAAGAGTTGGTTCCTAAATTTGTGATTAAATGGGGTTCAATTAGGTTTGAAGTTGTGGAGTTAGCACCATATTATTACTATCTCAAAAAAAAAAAACAAAAAAAAGTTACTAAACTTATTTACTAGCTAGCCAAAATATTTTGGGAAATACTTCTTCATGTTGAATTTAAGAGAGAGATTTTCAAACACTTTATTGTCAAGTATTATATGAATTTTCGATTTGAAAGTTTCGCGCCCCTGAAGAATGAAAGACAAATGGGAAGAAATAATAATTATAAGTAAAAATGTTAAATTTGAGATTTGTTGTTTTGTGATAAAGACGTACCGAAAGTTCCACATTGAAAAAAAAAAAATGAAATACTATGCCATGTTGCTTTTGCTATAATTATTGCACTTATCAAGATTTTTTATTTTGATAATCTAATAGTTATAATAATATGAGATGGGAGACTTGAATTTTTGTTCTCATTGTAAAGAAGGGCAGATAATACCATTGAGATAAAAGGTGCTCTTGACCGCTCATTGAAGAATTTTAAGTATTAAATAATAGCTTTTTATGTGAGACTAAAATTCTCTGGTTCAATGTACTTGTTTTACTAATCGATGTAATAAGTTTTTTTTTTTTTTTTTTTTTTTTTTTTTTTTTTTTAATAAGTGAAAATATTTTTGATAATTAAAAAAGGGTGAAAATTGAAAAAATTAGAGATGATAATGTTTGACATAGCCCACAAACACGATGCAAGTTTTTACAGGTTAGTATTTAGTATAAATGGATTCATGTCAAAGTGAGTCAACACACATTAACATGATTCATATAATAAATGGGCTAGTTTCGTGTTGGCCAGCTTAACTCATAATCAACCCGAAATGACCCACTTTATTTAAATTAATGTCATTTTTATCTAACATAAATTTAAATATAATTGAGTAATTAGAAGAATTTCAGTTGTTAGAGCACTTGTAGCAGTGGAGCTAAAAAGCTATATAGTTATTTTAGCTCCACCAAAACACAAAAAAACCCATACAGCAGTGGAGCTAAACCTATTTTTTTTAGCTTCATTGCTACAATGCACATCTATCTATGGATGATTCCTTGTCCGGTTGTGTGTGTGGCTGTGATGATTGTATGTAGTGAATATATTATTTTATTATAGTAGATATCTTATTTTATTGTGAAGTTTATATTATTTTATTGTGTTGAAAGCTAAAATAAAGCCACTGCTACAGCATGTGTGTAGGTAAAATAAATAAAGTAACTTTTTGTGGTGCCAAATAGCTAAATTTTTAGCTCCACTGCTGTGGATGCTCTATTGATAAATTCTACATTGAAACATTAAAGTCTCTAACATTTTTACCCAAAACAAAAATATACATATCATTTTTGCTTTATTTTTCTTATATTATGCATTAAAACAGGTCAAAAAGGGTTGTGTTATGTCAAGTTATCAACTCATTTAATAAATGGGTTATATTACATTGGGTTAGGGCTAAGCAAAATATTCAAATACCCTTATCTTTCAACACGTCTCATAATTTGTATGAATTGCCACCTTCAAAACCAATAACTCTGTTCAGTTTGATTTTTTTTTTTTTTTTTTTTAAACTATGATGATGCTGCAAAAAAATTTAGAAAAGAAGAAAAAAGAAAAACAAAGGAGCGGTAATGGTACTGATTTCAAGTAATAGACCATATAAATTCTGCTTCCACCATGCAAACATAGTGAGCAGACAATATTCTTTGCTATTACCATGACAAGAAAATACAAGCACGACCAGAAAGGAAAGAAAAAGAAAAGTAAACTTGAAACCAACACAACCGCATTGCCTCCTTACATAAATTTGTATAGTAAACATTGCGGAAGGTCTAGCTTTTTCTCGCTTTTACATCATAGAAGAAGCTGAAGCACACATATTATTAGTACATCATATCTGAAAAGTTATTGTTAAGTACCTAATTAAGGATTTCTACGCCTTAACTTTAAATCCAAGTCCCACAGCATATTTCACGAGTTCGTTCATCTCCCCTTCATCAACTACTCCGTCTTTATTGGCATCGGCGTGGTGGAGGCCGCGGTTGGCACGAATGCCAGGGATAATTGAGCCCAGGTAATGAAAGGCTTTCTTCAGCTCTTCCTTGCTGAGCTGATTGTCATTATTGACGTCGTATTTCTTGAAAATTTTCTTTATCTGATCTTCCGTTAGCTTCATAGGCTTGAGGGTCTTGGTATCTGCCTGATCTTTCACAATACGACCCATGTTGTCTGACAGGACTTTGGACGCTGGAGAGTGGGGTGGCAAAACGAGGCCTTAGGCAAGTTTTTGAAAAACCTTCTTGTGTAGTTTGATTATGGAGTATTGAAGCCCTGGGTATATATAATGTTATAAATTAACTTTTGGAACAATTTCAAATTATCATGGTATCAAGTGGTGCTGAATTTGATGAGTTCGAATCTTATTTTCAGTCCACTTTCATCTAAAAAATTTAGATTCTCACGTGTTAGAAGAATTTAGACCCACGTGTAAGGGAAGTGTTAAATAACATGATAAATTATCAATTGTCCGAAAAAATTTAAATTATTAAAAATAATAAATTTGATCATGTAATCACAATTTTAATATAAAAGATCTCGTATTTGTTCACACTTACAAGAGATATGTTCTAGATTTTCTTAATAGAGAAGTGTCACTGTCGTGTCTGTGATGGCTCGGGCTAGAAGCTGGCTCGAATATATTTGACTAAGACATAATTCATATTTCATTCTCCTAACAATATTTCATGCAATTGTTGCTAATTTATTATTTCTTTCCATGAAAATTCACATAAATTTTTTTTAAAAAAATGTCACAATCAAGCACAAAAGGATCAATTTGTTGAAAATATATCCCATGGTATCATATTGTAGCATCTTCAAAGTGGTCCAATTTTGTGGTCAATTGATATTTTTTGGTGTTTCCAACAAAAAAGTCCAAACTTCAAATTCTCTCTTTCATTGTTGTAATTATCGACTTAAAAACAAAATATATATAAATATATATATATATATATATAAAATAAATAAATAAACAAGAACTACTCCTTAAGCTCTCTACTTATTGTATTTTTTTCAATACATTTCCCTCTAAAAGTACAGGAAGATTTTTTTTTATGGAAGGGCTTTCTCTTAACTTTTTGGTCCCTATTTTTTGGATAGAGAATAAATTTATAATATGGATAGTTGGGAATCTACTGAAAAAATTAAATTCAAGGCAATTAAAAAATTTAATAAGTAGTGATTCCTCTTCTAGGGCCCAACTTGAAAGCATTCAAAGCAAGTGATTCTCTTTCAATTTTTGGTAAATTTCTTTTCTCCTTATCTTTTTGTAGTTGGGAATCTAGGAAAAAAATTTAAGTTCAAGACTAGATAAATGTCACTATATTACAAGGCTTTTGTCTTCTTTCCTCCTTATCTTTGATTTGCAAATAGTAGATCGCTTTAAAATTAAGAAGTATTCCCCCATAACATAAATGTGTAAATTCAAATGTAAATAGTTAGAAGAAGAATTAAAAAATTTACTAATGTATGAATTAGGACATAAGTAATTAAAATATTTTTATTATCTAACAATCTAAATTTTTTTATTAAATAATAGCAATTGAACTAGCTAACTCCATCTTTTTCTTTCATTCATTTTGTTTCAAGTTTAACGATTAACTGATTCATTAACATGAAAGATTATCTTCTTAACTTATTTGTTAATCTTGTTGTCATATATTTCTTTGTTCATTCGTTTGTTTGTTAGTATACCATATATGTATATATTAGTATATGTATATATTTGCAACCTCCATTTAATCTCATTCCATAGGTACATAATACCGTCATTCATGGTGTAAGGGTAAAATCATAATTTTATCCATTTAATATTGTAATGCTTTATTTAAAATAAGTCTAAAAACTCAACAATCAAAACAACATATCATATGCTTAAATCGAACTACAGTACTAAAAGTTATAGTTGAATCATGATTTAGTAATCAATATGCATTCTTAGGATTAGAACCAGTCAAATGTGATTATAATCACATTTGACTGGTTCTAATCCTAAGAATTATAACTTAAGATGAATCACGATTGATGGCATGTCAAGGTTCTATATATTGTCTAAGCTTAGGACAAGGATACAGCATCAAGGAAAGGATTATTAGATACTAATGGATAGATAGTCTAATTTTATTTATTTATTTAATCAAATAATTTTTTTTATTTAAAAAAACTGGTTTATCTTATCTTAAGACGGCTAAACGTTTAAGATCATGGATTTGGGTCAATATGCTACCAATTTCATTTCTCACGTTTTGTTTGGGTGGCAGGAGAGAAGGGAGAAGTTTGTCAGATCACAAACTAGTATTACGTGAATTAAAATTTTTCAATAAAAAATTTTAACCCATCACATACCGTGAATATAGAGCTTTAGGTGAAAAACCCTTTGAACTTGAAAATTCCTAATTTTTTCCAAGAAAAATTAATTTTTTCTTATGTGTCACACAACTCACTGCACTTCTTTTTCTGTTCACATGCATATAGCTTGTAGAATATTTTCTCTCTCTATATAGCTTGTTGTTTATACAACAACAACAAAAAACAAAAACAAAAAAAAAAAAAAAAAAAAACAATTGTTTATCCTTTTTTTCTCCTCGTCAGCTCAATTGGTGACTTGGTGGACAAGCTCATTTAAGAGCTTTTATTTTGTATGAGGTAGGAATGGCAATTGGAAGATATAAGTTTGAATCATGGGTGCCCATGTCCTTACCCTATCCTCTCTCTCCGAAACTTGGAAAAACCTACTCAATCTACAGGAGCAAAGGCATTTTACCATCTTTAAATGAAGTCATCTCCAGACTTATGCATGGTTTTGAAACCCGAACCGTTCAAAGAACCAGGCAAGAGATAGGTTCAAGATTTTTAAGGTTAGACTGAGGTCGAATCGAGGTTGAACCGTGATGATGTCATAATTAATTTAATAATTATTTAAAATATAAATAAATAATTAAATTAGTAAAAAATTGAGAATATATATAAATTTAATTATTTGGTAAAAATTCCTATAAATTATTAATAATTTCACACTTTTTTTTAATCTTCAATTATAAGTTATACATAATCCGAACTCAACCCATTTTATAATTAATAAAAAAATCAATCAATGATAACTACTGAAGAGGAAGTGACGTGAGAAGGGAACTTTTCCAATTGCCTAAGCTAGTCCAATCCCTTTTTCCTTTTCCCCTTTTTTTTTTCTTCACTGTTTGATTGATTGATTTATCTCGTCCACCGTTTTTAATTCTACATCTTTAACTCTTTTTTTTTTTTTTTTTAACTATTATCTTAAAATTTTCTCATCCACCCATTTAAATTTTTTACCTTCCCAATGCCTCTTTTTTACTTTCCTAATGCCTACACATTTCTTCAGGTATTCCCCCTTCTTTCTTTCTTCTTCACAAATCTCCTCACAAAACTCTTGCTCTACCTCCTTCTCAATCTCACTTATGCAAATAGTTATAGTTTTTTTTTTTTTTTTGTCAAAAAATCTTGAAGAGCATTACGTAGTCACCATGCAATGGCCGCTCCTTTTTTTCTTTCTTTCTTTCTTTTTTTTTTTTTTTTTGGTCAAAAAAATCTTGCAGAAGACAGAAGCACTTAGTGGCGAAAAGCATTTTTCACCCGAAACTTACCGGAACGTTGATGCGAGTTCAGCATTTGACAGAATCTTATGATTGAAGCTTCAACAATGGTGATTTGGTACTATGAGCCTATAAATGCTTTTATTTTTTTTTTAATAAAAATAGTTCTAACCTGAACCGTGAAAACCATCCACAGTTTTCAAACCCGGGCGGTTCAACCGCGATTCAAACGGTTTCTTGCTTTTCTTACATAAAACGGTTTCTAGGGTTAAAAAAACCGTATTAGTGAGAGGTTCCCAGTTAATCGGGTCAGACCATACGGTCCAGTCCGGGTTTAAAAATCATGGACTTATGGGAGTAATATAGATGAGAGATAAGACGGAAGGCAATGCTAAGAGTATTAAGAGAAAGAGCTAGTGTTTTGGAAGTTAGTTTTTATATATATTAACGTGCACGCTCATCCACATTCATTTAAGGCAAGGTGAGACAAGTAAAATCCATCCTCATCATTTTTTCTCATTAATTGGAGCTGGGAATTAAACCCACGTGGGACAAGGAGGTACATGGTCTGAAAATTTTGCCATCCCTAGGCTAGTAATTACTGAAACATTGGTGTCTATGCACCCCCAACAAAGGTTTTATCAAGAGCTTCAATTATCTTAATTTTTATTTTCCTTTTATGGTCTTTGAATTTCTCCTAGTTGGCTAAATTTGGATTGAGAACTAAACTAGCCGAAATGATTCAATATTGTCGTTAGAAAAAAAAAAATCTGAAATTTTAATAAGTAAGATTTACTATTATGTGAAATGATAAAATTGTGCTCGGGGGGGGGGGGGGGGGGGGGGGGGGGGGGGAACTGAAACAAAAACGTTAGGAAATACATTAGATTCATAAGTCAAAAGTACACACATACAAGCACTGCATACTCTGTTACAGGTTTTACAGAAGGATCAGGCCGCAATTAGATTCTACATCATAGAAGAGAAGCTGAAACTTGCGGAGGATAATTACTTACATAGCATACTTGGTGTAACATGATGTGTCAGACACTATTATACAAGCACGTACGTACACATTATTTTCCCAGGACATATCCATGTTTGGCAGCGTATTTTACAACCTCGTCGAGCTCCTCCAGGCTGATGAATTTGTCTCCGTTGGCATCAGCATGGTTCAGCGCACGGCGGGCTCTCCAGTTGGGCATGTGTGAGCCGAGGGATTTGAAGGCATTCTCTAACTCTGCCTTGCTGAGAAGACCGTCACCATTACTATCATATTTTTGGAATGTATCCCGTAATTGCTTTTCATTAATTGGGGGCAAAGGCTTGTAGCTGGTCCCTGCATTAAAAGGTATACGACCCATGTTGTCAAAAAGGGAATTTGGGAAATAGGTAGCTGTAGCTGTGAGACAATTAACTAGTTTAGAGGGCTGCTTTTGTGGTATGTTTTGGGAGTATTCAAGCATGGGGATTATATAGTGACCTTGGTCTATGGTTAAATTAACACCATGTTAGGGTGAGATTATAATATTCCAACTTGTCCATCAAAAAAAAAAGATTATAATATTCCAACTTATCTTCAAAAGGAAGAGTCTTGTACGTTAAGGGTACGTCGGATCCTGATCAGTACCTGTAACACTTTCTACTGTTTCACTGTGTATGATTGGAGAGCCTAGAGGTATACATATATGGTTCCATTTAAATCTATCATCAATTTTGTTGGAAACAACAAAATAAAATATATATAATATATTCTAAAGTAGAAAAACTATGATATATTCTAAGAAGTACAAACACTTTATTTAGGGTATCGTACTAGTATTATACTGATATCATATTTGTGGTTGTACTCATGTTATACTAATGTCCTATCAACCGTTTTATATTATAATTTTCATAAATTATTCGTGTCACTATATCATATCCGTGTTTGTGTCCATACTTCCTAAGATATATTAACTAGGATCATAAAAAATTTCCTTGAAATATCTTTTTGAAGCTGTTGTAATTTTGTGGTGGGTGGTGGTTTTTTTTTTTTTTTCATAGAAAAGAAAAAGGGAAAACGTGAACACTACCATGTACATCTCAACGTCTTTGCTAGAGTCCTTAAACATACAACTCAAACAGCAAGAGTTCAACATATACAACAACAGCAACTCAACCACTAAAACATTATAAGGAATCCCATTGCACCAGATTAGCTTTGAATTGCACGCCAGGAGATACCCCAAATAATGCACAACACTGTTGAGGATAGAATTATTTAGTGTGCCTTTTGCTTTTCCATTCTTGCTTTAACATCCTTTCTTTTATTCTTCACTATCTGATCTGGTTTCCTCAGCATAAACTCTCCTAGTTAGGAAAAAAGAGTTACTGTCGGGAAGCATTAAATATGATCAAGCATTAAATATGACATGACAAAAGAAATCATATCGTGTCGTGTTCACAGGTCATGTCAAATATTGGAGTAATTTTTTAGTAATCACAGAGTATGAAAAATAATGTTCCCTTTTTTCACATTTATGATAGGGTTTACTCATTAAATTCATGGTAATGTCAACTATAAATTTGAGAGGAGTGAATATTAATTATCCATATTCCAGAAATACATAAGAACTTTTCCAAATAAAAACTTATTTTTGTTATTATTTGGTATGTGGGATCTATAGTAAAGTACTGTATACCTATTCATCTTTGGTTCAAACTTCTAACCGACCACAGTCCACAGTCCACAGTCTACCATGGCAAGTGGTGTTGGTCACACAGCATCTTTGCTTGCTAAATTATCATAATACTTGTGGCTACAAGAATTACTTCGTAGAAAGTAATAGATTGCTTCTTTTTTGATAGCCAGTTTCCTTCAATTTCCTGTAAAGGAAAAAAACCTCATGATTCAATCTAAGTAGCACGTGAAAAGGCATGTGAATTTATACTTTTTCATTGGTCGAGATATATGATTGCCCTGTGTTAATCACCACGTAGCCTCTTTGCTTGCTAAAATATCACAATACTTAGGATTGAGATTTGGTGTAATAGCAAAAGAATTTTCGTAGAATGTAAACAGCCTTCAATTTCCTGTAAAGGAATAGTACCTCATGACTCAAATTCTAAGTATAGCACGAAAAAAGCAAGTGGATTTATCCTTTTTCGTAGGTCGAGATATGTGATTGCCCTC